>OZ038496.1:56087805-56285177 GCA_964036315.1 Acanthosepion esculentum | reverse complement strand
GAGAGAGAGAGAGAAAAAAAGAGAGAGAGAGAGAGAGAGAAAAAAAGAGAGAGAGAGAGAGAAAAAAAGAGAGAGAGAGAGAGAGAAAAAGAGAGAGAGAGAGAGAGAAAAAGAGAGAGAGAGAGAAAGAAAAAGAGAGAGAGAGAGAGAAAGAAAAAGAGAGAGAGAGAGAGAAAGAAAAAGAGAGAGAGAGAGAAAGAAAAAGAGAGAGAGAGAAAAAGAGAGAGAGAGAGAGAGAGAAAGAAAAAAGAGAGAGAGAAAAAAAAGAGAGAGAGAGAAAGAAAAAGAGAGAGAGAGAGAAAGAAAAAGAGAGAGTGAGAGAGAGAGAGAGAGAAAGAAAAAAGAACGGAAAAAAAAGAAAAAAATGGCAAAAAAAAAGAAAAAAAAAAGAATAAATGGAAAAAAGAAAAAAATGGAAAAAAGAAAAAAATGGCAAAAAAAAAAGAAAAAAAATGAAAAAAAAAAATGGAAAAAAAGAAAAAAAAAGGAAGAAAAAATAAATAAATAAAAAAAGTCAATTCAGGTGCACCAAAACAACTGAATTATTGAATCACCAAACAATTCAGTAATATAGTTGATTTAATTACGAGAGAAATATAATTGTTTATGGTATTTTTATACAGGCATACAATCCCTCACCTGAAATTCTGAAAAGCTCCATAAACCATATGTATGTCATTTGCATATCAAAGATTGCATTTGACACCAAACATGATGCAACTCGATTCACATCTTAACATTTACCTTCACTGAACTTTACCAAGTTTTGATATTTCAAGATGATTTGGGTACCTTGAGGTGGTGTAATGGTTAGCAAGCTTGTCTTGCTAGAACAATTACAACTGAGTAGTGAGTTTGATCCTCACTGTGTGCCTCCTTTTGGCCTTGTGCCACATCTAAGCTACGCTTGGAAAATCACTATTTCAAGATGATTTTGACTCAACTCAAGATACACAGTTGTATCATTGCTCTTACTAGTTAGACATGCCTCTGCTACTCATAGATATTTTGTTTCATTTTGGATAATTATGATTTTAAAGACTGATAAATTTATGAGAATTATAGATTCTCCTATCAGCACCAATTGACTTGTCTATCCTATATACATTACTTAGACTAACATTCTGAAATATGTTTCTGATCCCAACAGTTTCAGATGAGAGATTGTGTGCCTGTATCCGATTTTATTACATGACTAAAGAATTTATAATGTTGTTTTGAAACATTTTAAGACTTATTTGTAAATAAGTCATGTGCAATTAAACTGCAAGTCATTTTAAAATTTTTTTTTATTGTTGCAGCAAGGAAATATAGAAAAGTTTTAAACATTACCTCCAGGAACTTGTTCCATGAAGATTTTGAAGAATCCATCTTCACTGACTGAACCAAGATATTTTACAATATTTTTGTGGGACAAATGGGAATGGAGTTTGATTTCTTCATGAAGCGGTTGTACTTCTCTATAAAGAAAGAAAAGATTTTTAAAAATTAGCAATTATTTTATAATTTATTGGCAATAAAGATGTACAACAATGAAGAAAATGTACAGATTCCAATAACTAAATACAATACTTGTCTCTAGGAAACCTTTTGCTTATTGGTGACAGGATTAGTTTATTTACTAAGCTTAATTTGGTAATACAAAAAGTATTAGATGAAGGAATTTTAAGTTTTAAATATGAAGGATTAATGGTTAATCAGCTTCAACTTTTAATTCTAACTGGTAAGATTTAATTTAGTCACTGAAAAGCATAAGTATAAATGGAGTAAACATGAATATTTCAAACTTGGGATTGTATTATATATATATATATATATATATATACAGTGTAACCCAGATATAAGAGAAATCCGGATATAAGAGAGATTTTCTCTGGTCCCAAATTAGAGCCTGTGTTAATGTATATATAATAGACCAAACCTGGATATAAGAGACTTCTTCTCCGGTCCCGACAACTCTCTTATATCCAGGTTACACTGTATATATGTATATGTATATATATATATATATATATGAAAGAATATATATAAACTATATATCAGACAAATGGTATTTCATTCCCTCCCCTATATATATATATATATATATATATATATATATATATATATATGAACCCATTATTTAGTCTGCAGTCATTTTTGAAAAACAAGATGAATGAATTTTTAATTTTGGCATGCAACTACTCACAATATATTATTTGAATTTCTAGTCACTTAATATCTTAAACCATCTTTTCTAGGAATTAATAGAACATTTTTTTTTTTGCAGGTGTTAAGTGAAGAGGATAAATCCTAAAACAAATGTTTATATATACATATATATATATATATATATATACACACACACACACACGAGAGTACTTAAATATTTTATACATTTTTTAACCTACTCTAAGTTTTTTTCTGGAACTTCCTTAATGGCAATCCGAACTTGTGTCTTCTTGTTACGGGCAGCATAGACGACACCATATGAACCACGACCAAGAACTATTTTTCTGTTTTTATCATCATAATCATATTCATACTGAAAAGAAAATATCAGATTGTAAAATGATTAAATAAAAAATACCCAAACTGATAAACCACAATACTCAAATATTTTATAAATATATATAAAAACAAACAAACATTTTCTGGTTTCACTGAGCTGATTTAAAATTCAGACTCTAATGGTTCTAATATATATAAAAAAAACAAACAAGCTTGATATTAAAGTTTGAAATTTTATATGTATATAAGATATAGTATATCTTGAAATTTATATGTATATAAAAAACAAACAAAGCTTAATAGTTTTGGAAAAATTGTTGAAGCTCTAGTTTAGTTTTTCTCAAAATTGAAATAGGCATTTTTCATAATCAAAGACAGAATGGTAATGGTATAGGGAAACATTCAGCATTGACGAAGCAGCCAATGCTAAAAACAATTTTCCAGGAAAATGTTTCTCAAGTCCAATAGCTGTTATTGTTCAAAAAATTTAAAACTGGATTTCATATTAAGAAGAGAAATTCACTGATTTCTTATTACTGTTATGGCTTACAATTATTTTTTTTTATCGTGAAGAAACAAGTATCAATGACTTACTTCCAGGGAGCCATCACTTTCTTCAGCCTCGGACGGATTACAGTCATCAGCAATCATTTCACTAACAAGTTTATAAAACCTGTCCAGATAAAAATAAATTAAAATATGAAAATTTTTTTTTCCCATCTGATATACAGACTAGTTCATGAATAAGTAAAAATTTATACAATATTTAAATGTTAATATAAATTTTACTTTTGACTTACCCATTTGCTTGCACAGTTGAAGAAAAATAAATGTGAAAGTCATCAGAATTTTCTTCCACATACAGAAATATTGCACGGGAATCTCTTTTATACAAACTGCAATAGAAAGAGACAGGATTAGTCATTTGAAAAAAGAAATGATTAAGCAGGATTAGAAATATAAGATATATTTTCTTATATTCTAAGTATATCAGAACATGTTATAGCACAAAAATGATTTCATTGATTTAATGCAGTGGTTCTTCTTTTTTTTTGCCCAATGCACCCTTTTCATCATAAGTCAGAAAGACAACCCTCACCTTTCCAATATTGGAATGCATCTTTATGTCATTCAAATAATATGCATATATTATTGAAAATCTTCATTCTTTTCCATATACATTTACATGGATTATTATGATAGCAAAGTTGTACAAATTTAATAGAAAAAAGAAAAAGTAAAAGATTTTTCTCTTTCTCCTGGAAATTCCCCTTTGGTTGAGGACCCTGAAATGTTTCTACAAGAAATTGAGAATAGTTTAATGATTCCTATTAAGTTATGTTGAAATTTTGCATTAGCAGTATTAATTATTTCATTTAAAAAAAAACTCTAGAAAAAGCAAATGATACCATTATTAAATAACAATTATTAATCTACACCTTGTCTGAAGTTATTAAGCAAATCATATAAACTTCAATAATTTGAATTTGGTTTTGAAATTGTCAAATTTTAAACAATCAATTTAGATGTCAAAACAAAGCCCAAGTTAAAATTTTAGGTAGTATCAATGTTTTATTGAAGTTATTTAATATTTAAAAAACTGCCATCTGAAGTTATTAGGCAAAACCAAATAATCACATTTTACTTCAATAAAAAGGTAAAAAAGGTAATAAAAATCATCAAAAATTGAACATCTATAATGGAACAAATAACACACACATGATAAGTCTTTGAATCCTTTACATTTTAATATAGTGACTTTTCTTCTCAATAACTGTCAGTAATCTATTACCCATTGATTTTGTTAAATTTTTTTACTTCAGCAGGTTCAATTTCCAACATGATACTTCTAATTACTTCCCATAGGTCTGCTTTACTGTTATGTTGCTTGCCACCTTTATCTGATTTCATCATTACAAATGACCATAGATTTTCAATCGGATTCAGATCAGGACTTAATAGTGGCCAATCTATTATCTTCTCTGCTGTAAATCTTTTATGCTCAAATAATTCACATGTAAGCTTAGATACATAAGGAGCATTGTGATACATATTCACTTTAAGATGGGGGCTTGTACCATGCAAAGAAAGTGTTGTTGAAAAAAAGGAAAAAAATGAAAAAAAAAGGGGAAAAAGGAAAAAAAAGAAAAAAAAAGGGGAAAAAGGAAAAAAAAGAAAAATAAAGGGGAAAAAGGAAAAAAAAGAAAAATAAAGGGGAAAAAGGAAAAAAAAGAAAAAAAAAGGGGAAAAAGGAAAAAAAAGAAAAATAAAGGGGAAAAAGGAAAAAAAAGAAAAAAAAAGGGGAAAAAGGAAAAAAAAGAAAAAAGGGGAAAAAAAAGAAAAAAGGGGAAAAAAAGAAAAAAGGGGAAAAAAGGGGAAAAAAGGGGAAAAAAGGGGAAAAAAGGGGAAAAAAGGGGAAAAAAGGGGAAAAAGGAAAAAAAGAAAAAGGAAAAAAAGAAAAAGGAAAAAAAGAAAAAGGAAAAAAAGAAAAAGGAAAAAAAGAAAAAGGAAAAAAAGAAAAGGAAAAAAAGAAAAGGAAAAAAGAAAAAGGGAAAAAAGAAAAAGGAAAAAAGAAAAAGGAAAAAAGAAAAAGGGAAAAAAGAAAAAGGGAAAAAAGAAAAAGGGAAAAAAAGAAAAAGGGAAAAAAAGAAAAAGGGAAAAAAGAAAAAGGGAAAAAAGAAAAAGGGAAAAAAAGAAAAAGGGAAAAAAAAGAAAAAGGGAAAAAAAGAAAAAGGGAAAAAAAGAAAAAGGGAAAAAAAGAAAAAGGGAAAAAAAGAAAAAGGAAAAGGGAAAAAAGAGAAAAAAAGGGAAAAAAAGGGAAAAAAAGAGAAAAAAGGGGAAAAAAGAGAAAAAAAGGGAAAAAGTGAAAAAAAAAAAAAAGGAAAAAAGAGAAAAAAAGGAGAAAAAAAAATTGTTAGCACTGTTCAGTTTAACTGCTTTATCAACTTTGTATGGTCCAGTAAGGGTTTGGTCAACAATTCTAGCCCATACCATAACACTACCACCTCCTCCTTAGCTACAGGCACATCTGAATTGGATTAAATCCATTCTTTGGCACATCCATCAGGTCCACCAAATGTCACTAGAGATTCATCCATAAAAATTACTTTAGAAAAGTTAATTTTCATGTATTTCTTGGCCCAATTTGGACATTTTAAAATATTTGCTTTAGTAAGAGGAGGCTGCCTTGGAGATTTTTTTTTTTTTACAGATCTCAATTTACGAAGTATTCTACACATTTTGTCCTTGACTCCCTCAATTCCAACCTTTTCAAAGATCTGAGCACTGGTCAAAAGTGATTGTTTCACTATAACTCGTTTTAGTTTACATTTATCTCAAAAGGAGCAAGTTCTTAAAGCCTTTTCCTTTGCTTAGAGTTTTCAACTTACTTATATTTTCAACAGTCTTCTTTATCATTCGATGATCTAAGCAAAGCTGCTTTGATATCACCAATGTGGACATTGCCTCACTCAATATGTTATTTTCTGTTTTTCAGCAGTTGTTAGATACTTCCCTTTACCCATATTTCAACATATATTATGGACAAAAAGAAAAAATAGTTTTTATTAGATTTCAGGTCTGAAGGTATTAGTTTAATCTGCATAATAATTTCAGTCTATCCATTTTTCGTAAATTACAAAATCATTAAAAAAAAGCAGAAAATTTAAAATATTTTACTAAGGGTGGAAATGGATGAGTTTAAAATTTGACAAATATTGGTTCAGAACTTTTTGAGTTATTGAGGTTTATTTGATTTGCATAATAACTTCAGACAAGCCACTTGGAAAAAGTTAATTATACTGAATTAGCCGATGAGATATTTCACCTATATATTACATGTTGATAAAACCCATAATTACATTCTATCTTATTGATTCAATCAGACATTTACAATTTTTCCCTTTCACACATGAAAGATTTAGGCACAAGTCACCCTAATATCCCTAATATTCTTTTATGTGCCATGTCCCTTCAGGATGTAGGTGATCATGACTCCACTTCCTCCTGTCCTTTGTAGCGCTCAATAAATTTTGATTTTTTGTTATTTCTCCCAGACCCTGTTCTGCCATCCACCTGCTTAAGACTTAAGTAAGTCATGTGTTGCTTTCCCTTGTCCCTCTTTTTGTTCTGTGAGTATCAGATTTTCCAAGCCCTCCTTTCTCATTATATGACCTTAAAATTTCAGCTGCCTCTTCCTGATGTTAAGTATAAGTTTCCTTTTTGTTTGCATCCTCTCCAGAACTTCATCATTGCTCACATGTTTGGTCCATGGTATCCTTTGCAACCTTCTGTAGAACCACACCTCTGTTGCCTCGAGTCTCTTCATCTTTGAGGAGACTGTCCAACACTTGCTGCCATAAAGGAGGACAGATATAATGTAGCAGTTCAGTACTCTTTTCTTTGTTACCAATGAAACCCTCCTGTCTGCTTAACTTTTGGAATGCGTCTTTGGCCATCCCAATATGTTTTCGGATATCAGTGTTGCACTTACTCTGTAAGAACACTACCCAGATATTTAAGTTTCCGCACCTGCTTGATTTTAGTGTCCCCCAGCTTGTAAGTTGAATTTTAGGCTCATCATGCATTCCTTCTTGTAGTTTATGTTTAGTCCTTTCTCACTCTCTTTTGCTACCTTCTGTAGGAGGTTTTGTAGTTTCCTTTCTGTGTCTGCTATCAGTACAGCGTCAATTGCCTATCTTATGTTGTTAAGATTGTGACCGCCAATGATGAATTCTGGTAGGCTTTCCAGCTGTCTCAGAATTGCCTTGCTGTATAGGTTGAATAAGTCCGGTGAGAAAACATCCTTGCCTTATGCCCTTTTCTATTTTTGTATAACTGCTGAACTCATTTTTTTTTTTATCTTTATGCAAGCGGTTTACTGCCAGGAGAGATTTTTGATTATTCTGATGTCTTTCCCAAATATGTCAAGGTTGCTGAGCAGCTCTAACAGAGCTTTGTAGTGTACTTTGTCAAATGCCTTTGTGCAGTCTATAAAAAACAGGTGCACGTTCTTCTGCATTTGTATTGCTCTTTCTGATAACATTCTGAGCATGAATAATGCATTCATTATTCTAGCGTCTTTAATGAACTCACATTGTTCTTGTCCTATCTCTCGCCTGATTCCGCTGCGTGCTCTATTCATCAGAATATGAATGATTAGTTTTGTTATATGTTAGGCTGATTGTTTGGTGGAGCTCACATTCATTTGCGCCTGGTTCCTCAGGCAGTGCTATGAAAATAGATCTGCTTAGGTTTTCCGGTATATCCCCACTGTTTTAGATTTCAGTTATTATTTCTGTAATCTTGTCTATGCCAAAATCATCTAAGGCTATCAGCATCTCTGTTACTATTCTATCTGGCCCTGCCACCTTGTTTCTGTTCAATTTGGCCAGTGCCACTTCTACTTCAGTTTTTAGAATTTTAGGCCTGTCTGTAATTCTGTGTATTGCCAGTTGTTCTCTTTCATTGTGGAAGAGTTCTCCAATATATTCCTTCCAGCGTTAGAGAATTTTTTTCCTTCTCTAATATGAGTGTTCCATCTTTGGATTTTATGCAGCCTGTTGACGAGCAAGTCTTCTGTCCTGTTAGTTCTCTTATTTGTTTATGCATATCTCCTTGCCCTCTCCCTGCCCAGCTTGACATTCAGGTCTCCCATGACAATTATGACTGCTTGTGATTTGCAATGAGCCTTGGCATTGTCTAGCATGGAGTAGAAGGATTCAATTTCTTCTCTCTTACTTTGTGCTGTCAGTTCATACACTATTATGATGGCTACATTGAAAAGCTTTCCTTCCAACTTGACTACCAGAATTCTTTCAGATGATTAGTAGTATTCCAGAACGCATTTTTTGAATTCTTGATCTAGTATCAATCCTATTCCTTTATTGTTTTCCTCTCCCCCTGCATATACAATCCTGTGATTGTCACTGACAAAATCTCTGTTGTTTGACCATCTAGTTTCACATACACCTAAGATGTTGCTTTTTAGCCTACTCATCTGTTTTACATTTTCTAACTGGCCACAGTTGTTACACTCATATAATACAAAATTTAATAAATACCAAATGAAAAATAACATGAAGATAAATCAACAAAAGGTAAAGCGGGAAAAATTGGTGAGAAGAATTCAATGATCATAAATAGAAAGATAAAAACCACAGTAACTGTAAAACCAATTTTCATTGGCTGAATTTCAGAGTAATCAAACCTACATAAGCTCAGGTAAAATCCCCAATGACACCAGGAATAAACATTACTGATGAAGCTTCATGTTGCACTGCAAGGGTGTTTAAAATATATGTTACTGCTCAACATTACATTTATTTTCTTGTGTTGAAGAAACAAATATTTCATCTAAACATTACATGTTAATAAAATCTTTAACTATTTGTTTTACTGAAACTGGTGCAATTTAACTTTTAATTTTTTGTTCTATATAGTTGTGCATACTGCTAATAAATGTGATTAATACAGTTCCTAGTAACCAATATCTTGGTACTTAAAAGTAATGACAGTTATGAAGAAACATCAAACTTCTAAAGTTAAAAAATATGGCAATCCTAAATAGTTTCAATAGCTTTTGAATCTATGTAGTTAAATAGGAAAAGACAAATATCATATCTATGTATTCAGCAAGTACACACAAAGAATAAATGAAAAAAGATTTTTTAAACAGATTCTGATAAAATGTCTCTCAGTTCTAGGAGCCATGGTTAAGGGGAAATTTCAGTCTACCTTATTTTGGATATTATTATTTTTTTAGTCTGACAGTGATACTAACTTGCTACTTCCTTTTCCTTCCACTTGAATCATATTCAATCATTTCACAATCAAAATATTTTAAAGCTTAAATTAAGCAGGCTAAGCCTTAGGATAAGAATTGGTGCCCAACTTATTACAGTAAGTTATCTGGAGGAATTATGTTTGAGTTGCTATTATAAATACAATGGGTTAAGTTGTTAATGACCTAATTTTGAAGATGAGAAGTACCCAGCTTTATAAATTTGTCCATTAATGCCAACTTTTTTCACTGTGAAATTTTTGCTGCATATGAAACAAGAATGAATACTTATGAGCATCTGTGAAACATCTCTATTGATCATCATAACTTATGAAAAATGTAGGATTAAATATGTTAGAATAAAGAAACCAAAAATAACTTACCTAACTTTTTTAATTGTATCTACAGGAAATGTCCAATCATTGGCTTTTTGATCATCCTGGTCAGTAACATTCCATAAATGAATATTCTGGTAGGAAAAAATAATTAAAAATGAAAAACTAATAGGATGAATTTCAGTTTGTAAATGACAAAATTATTTAATAAGATATCAATTAGAATTTGAATATTCTATCCTGACAGAATATTTAGAAAGACAATGCTTTACGAATGTTACATGAATTGTTCCTTAGTTGTCTAAACTGAAAATCTTGTTTTCTTATCAATATTACTGCATGTTTCAGTTTTAGAAATACTAAGCAAAATCTTTATGAAAAAAGCAATTATTTTGTTATCATTAGTGAATCTGGACAAGAATGAACAAAACATTTTGACATCTATCAATAAAAATTATTGATATTATTACCATTAATAATAAAATTTCAAATAATATTCAGGTAAATTGAAAAAAAAAAAAAAAAAGAAAGCTGACAAGTCATTATTAACTTAAAATATCTGAACCAAATACTGATTTTTCAAGTAGTTACCCTGTATATTCAGCAACTAAATATGTTTTAGTTACATTAGTATGATACTGATTTATCAGTTTAAAATCAGATGAAGAGTTAATAGTTAAATAGTAAAATTTATAAATTGGTAAATGTTTAAAGTAATTCAAAATGTAAATCCAAGTGGTTAATGTTGAAAAATAAGATTCTTAAAATAATTATTACAATGAGATATTGGTACTTGGTTCAGATTCATAGTGAAACTAAAAACAATTAATCAAATATCAAGGGAAAAAAAATCAAATGAAAGCATCTATAAAAATATCCAATGATGATAGCAGGTATTTAAAAAGAGTTTTCATGTTAAGACAACATACTACATAAAATGTTTTATTGAAGATTTAAATGGGAAAATACTGTAAAAATTTAATAAGTAAGATTCCATGAAATTTATGGAAATGTACATAGGAAGAATTTAAATCTGTTGTAAAAATTTGAAACAACACTAAAACTTTGTTTAAAAAAGTTATCTTGGAAGTGATTAAATACCAAAAATGTGGGCGAGTGAAATGTATAGAAAAAATAACAGAAGTAAAAGATTTGCTTAAATGGTGCTCAGTGGACAGAAAATGTAGTAAGAACACCAGATATAAGATGAAGAGAAGAGGGGCACCTTGATGTGGTGTAATGGTTAGAAAGCTTGTATTGCTAGATCAATTATGACTGAGTAGTGAGTTTGATCCTCACTGGGTGCCCATACTTTCAGCCTTGTGCCAAATCTAAGTCTTAGAAAATCACTATAAGATGAAGAGAAGAATGAAGAAGTTTTCTAACGAGACATGGCAAAAGAAAGAAAATAAGCATAGTCACAGTAGTCATGGAAGAGTTTTAGGAAGGCCTTTGTCATGCAGTGGACTAATAATGGAATTAAAACATCAGCCTCTAACATAACTTGAACTCCTTGGAAGCTCATTTTTATAGATGATGCCAGTCTGTAAAACAATTTATAGAGTTGTAGATAATAAGAAATGATAAAAATTAATAAACATGCATCATCTAAAGAAATTCAAACATACTAACCTTTTGTTCATCATTTGTATTGACTTGTATATAACTGGGCATATGGACACGAGTTGGCTCCAAAACTAAGCACTAAAGGAAAAAAAATTCAACAGATAAAAACAGAATATGATTCTTTTCTAATATCCTTTGATAAATAACAGATAAAGGAACTGAATTAAAAACAAATGCTTGTAGGTAACTATCATTCATGACTTCTTGATCAAATATTGATTGGCAATAAGCATATTTTTCAGAATTGCTTTTATATATAATATCTTGAAAAGATTATATACATTATATCTTGAAAAACAAATGAAAATATCATTAGATGCAAAACCAATAAAAATTTTCTGTGAATGAATATTTGTGGCAAATTTTCTGGCAATCTGGTCAATCATTTTAATGTTTACCCAGGTATGGAGAGATTATATCAAATAATTTTGTGTCTATGCAGACAATTTTCATCCTGTGCATTCAGAGGGTTCAGTTTATATGTAATCACACAGTGATAAAGAAGTGTATTTGAAACTGTATCAAACCCAGGACACTTATTACTTATATATGTACCTGCATGAAGTGATGAAATTGCAGATGGGTTTCATCAGACTCCCCAAGAGAACGTCATAAAAATTAAAACCCTACATCATATCACTGTCGTTCTTCTCACAAAATTTACTTTGTTATCACCATATAAGTGAGAATCGTATATTTTGAGGTTGACATTAATGCTTATTCCTCTAACCTGGCCTAAAGAGATGGTGTAAATTTTATATTAGTGTTACAGAAACCTATGAAAAATCATCATGTAATTTTTATAGTTAAGATTAAGAAGTTATTATTTAAACATTATTTTTTACAATACTTACTGGGAATCGTATAACAGTAACTTCTTCTTCAATGGCTTCTACAAAAAAGTCTGTCCAGAAATGAAATAACTGGAAATAAAAGAAAAAAATACAAGAATGAAGTTTAAAAAATATGTTCATTTTTATGTGTGCTATCATACAGTAATATGAAAACTTTTCAATTAACTTATAAAGAGCATATTTTTTTTATTTCACTACGATTATTAATCCGTTATTTAGTAATAATGGATTAATAATCTTAATGAAAGGAAAGAAAAGTATCTAATACTTTGAATATAGCACAAAAACAATCATAGATCAATGTGTTCATCATGCATAAATTCATTTAAAGAAGAAAGAAAATAAACAATTATATGCCTTTCCATTCATCAACCAAGATGAGCTATGCTCATCTTGGTTGCTATGCTCATATCACTTCAATTATTGTACTCTACAGCTTTCTTCAGGTGTCTATTGTAATCTGTAATCCTCTGAAAATTTTGAGCTCAAAACTTCATGCAGATAAGTTGTTCTCATTTTATTTTCCAAGCTCATGGATTATATCATATCAGTTCTCTCTATTTCTTCCACTGAAATAGTGTATTTTTTTTTTTTTTTTACACTACCAGGCCCCAGGGTTGAATGAGAATATATCACCATGGATTAGGTAAATAGTTTGGTTCAAAATTTCCATAATGTTAGCATGTATAACAGACACCTGAAGAAGGTCAGAGAGTATGATGCTGAATCATCATTAGTAAAACAGCTAAAAAACTAGGCATACTAATATAATACCTCATCTAAAAAATCCCAAAATAGAAAGCAATTTTATCTTTATAACAGATAATTTATATTCTATGCAAGAGCCTCTTAATTTAATAAAGATGGTTTTAACAGAAAAGTTTTCAAATTGCTACTCACAAGTATATCTGATTTTGAGTAGTGAGATTCTTCAGCATCTGATTTCCGGAACTTACTAATCAGTTTTATGTTGCCAATTGTTGACTTGAGATACCTGTTTTAAAAAAAAAAAAAAAAAAAAAAAAAAAAAGGTGAAAAAATATATATTCCAAATATAAGAGCAATTCTCACTATTTACTTTTCTGTAAAATGTATTTATATAGTTGCAAATCATTATTTAAAAAATGTTAAATGTATACAATGCAACTTGCACTGTTTGAAGAGGTCATATAATTTAAAGGAAGCATTGTCACTTGTTTGACCTGTCTTTTATTGGATGTCCAATTAAAGCAAATAAGATTATCAAATAAAACATTTTTTATTGCATTTTGGTATCTAAAGAGAACATAGTTAATCCTGTTTATGTATGGCAAATTTATCCTACAATTATATATCTATATCTTGATGACTTCCTCTTTTCCTAATTTGTAATATATTCATGAAAAACCAAAAAGGGTAAAATAAGTCCCTCCCTCACAAAAAAAAAAAAAAAAAAAAAAAGCTGTAAGTCCGTTTCTCAAATCAAATCTCATTAATATTTTACTTAGGTTTTCATTCAGAAATAATATGTAAATAAAGAAAAACTCAAAGAAAAATGTCTGGAATAAAAACTAAAAATATATTTACTAAAACAAAAATAAAACGGCTGACTGTGGGAAACTTATTAATAAAATCATTATCCTTTACAAAAAAAGGCATGAATGATTACAATCCTTTGAAATCAGAGCCATTAATATTATTATCATCCAGACAAGATTTTCCTTTCACATGTAATTTGTATTTTTACTTAAAACATTGAATTATTCTAATTTACATTTTTATATTTTCCTCTGATATCAGATAATAGCTTATGTTTGATTTTGAACAACCCTAGTAGTGTCAGAACTACATTGTATTTTTTACTTTTGACTTAATTATTAGAATGAGAATATTGGCTATTTATCACAAAAAGTGAGAGAAAGTGAGAGTGTCTAAAGCATTATAAATAATTATGAGAAGCAAAAGAGATTTGTTCCTTGTCAAAATTATTTTTTTCTAAGTTTTATATTGGGAGTTGGAAAGATTCTTTGAATAACTGATTTTCTCAGTTTCCAGAAAATTAGGTATTGAAATTCATCAAGTATGTGTTTATTTTAAATAACATTTAAAGCTACTTCAAATGCAAAAAAACATTTACATTGTTAAAAGTTATTTATCAAACATCTAAACATTTGAAAATTAACTGATGCTGTTCAAAATAAATTATGGAAGGAGACAATTTATAAAAAAAGGAAAAAAAAATTATATATATAACACACGCACACAAAATTGATTTGGTTCATGCATAAAACCCTTAAAATGTTATATGATTGAAATAATAAATTTATAGTCTTGAAAGCCATTGTGCTGGGCTTAAAATCGTCAATATAAAGTCATAATCAAATTTTTAAGACCAAACTTTATCAGACTATTATTTCTTATTTTTAATAAAAAGTAATATCATGATTGTTTTTCATTACTTGCTATTCTTTTAAATTCAATTTTTGTTTACCACCAATATTTCCATAATAGACTTCCATAAATTTCTATCTGTTTGATTTCCTTTTGTTACATATTTCTATCATTCTCAAGATAAAAATTTTCTGAGGCTGAATTTTCCAAGCAACAATTTTCTTGTATCTAGATTCAATAAGATTCAATATTGCTTAATTTATACTTACCAGTTTGGTGGATTTAATGTGAACATACATTTAGCTGCCTGTAAAGCTTTTGGATAATTTCCTACAAGGACACTCATTTCAAATAAGGTTGCTACATCCCAATAGTCTGTTAATGCGTCAAGGCAACCTTTTCTGCCTATTAGATGATTAAGTGTAAAACCTGAAAAGGAAAAAAAATTTTTTTAAAACGGCATTAAAAAAAAACCAAAAAAAACCCTGAATAAAAAAAACCCAAACCAAACCTGAAACAAAAAAAAAAAAAACAAAAAAAAAAACAGATTGATGCAAATGTGTTCAGTTTCTAGAGATACAGACTCCAATCCATCCATCTTGGTTGCAGTCTGGCAGCATGACATGGCAGAACTATGTGGCGATGGGGTAATTTATGTCTCTATCCATAAATATGCATGTAGGGCCTCATGTTAAACTGGGTCATATCTGTTTTAGTTGGTTGTGCAGATAAAAAGATTGCATAGATTTCAATCCTACCACTCCATTTCTCAATCTGAACAGAGTAAAAAATTTCTACTAGCAAAAAGTCAAATTTAAAAAAAAAAAATTATTATTGTGTATTGACTTAATCCAATTTTCTATATATGTGCGAAAGCACATGTGATACCATACTCTCACCAGCTGCCAACCATGAGCAGTATCACAGTTTTAGTGGCTAAGGTAGTACTGCCACCCCTGGCACCACCAGCTGCTTTTACCACTGGACAGGGTATTGTTTTTCATTGTAAATGTGTCAGTCTCATCAATTTTCATGTAACTGCAGGTCAGATTTTTGTGTTTAATAAAAGCGTTTGAATTTGATTGTTAAACAAAACAACACACTTGTAGTGACTGTTATCAATGACATACTATGGAAGGTAAACAGATGTGTTTCATGTCAGAAGTAGCATTGTGTTTAGAACGTAGTTTTAATTAAATTTGTTTATTTTGGATTTTGACCAGATCCAACTTGATGCCTGCTGAGCTGTGATTTTTTTTCTTGTTATGCAACTGCAAGTCAGATTTTCCAATGTTGTATCAATAAACATACTGAGCCAAACAGTAATTGCATAGTTTTTCAAATATTCAAAAAGGTTTTCATTGTTGCAAGTGTACCAGATAGAGGCTAACAAAATATTCACTTTGTTCAAAGATGAAAATAAAATAAAGACAGGAATGAACACACACACACACAAATTTCTTCAAGAGTAAAAATAAAAGCATACCATATATTGAAAATGAAGAAGCACATCAAAGGGCATGATTTCATGAATTTCTGAGAATGATTATTGGTTGAAAACATCACCAGACAGCAGCATTAAATAAAAAGGACAGCTGTGATACTAAGAATTTGTATATGAATATTCAGGGTCCTGGTTCTAAACAACTCTTTAGCTTGTATATCTATCATGTTTACCAAGTAGATTTTACAGGGTCAGACTTCAACTCCTACATTTTTGCTATTTTTACCTACAGTTGGAAAGCCACATGGATTCTATTCCTGGTTTTAAATTCAGAGTTATTAATCTCCTAGATTGGTGAATAACCAAAGAGAGCTTTGCTATTTTATTTATAGCTTGCAGAGTGGGGAGAGATGGATTCATGCCCTTCCCAATATCATTAGAGTCAAAACAACACTGGAATTTGAACTCAGCTCACAGATTCTATTTTTCATGCTGCTAAATAAGCTACTTGCATCTCAAATGAAAACCCTAGTAAATATAAATGTTATCTATAAACAATAACACAAGTGAATTAAAATAATGCATTTTTTAAATTAACTAACCTATTTTCTTTAACTCTTGACAAGATTCCATTGTTTCTCCAGATATAACCAACAATGTTGCAAGGTTAATCCCTGCATATTCATTTGGTTGTGTATCAAAACCTTTTCTGTACCTGAAAGAAAAAAGAATTCTGTCAGTTATTCAAGTAAACAATCTTTCATCAATGTTAGTATATTAAAAAGCTAATTAACTAGTTTATCTTTCATTTTAGTCTTGTTGCTAATTATTGAAGCAATCAGTTTTCTTTTTCACATCCAATAAGTAGCATGAACTGGAAATAAAGCAGCTTCTAACAAAATTTGAACTCCCGTCTTATGTGTTAATTGAACTTCAAAAAATTTAAAGCATTTCAAATAAGGGTGTGCCCAAATATATTCGAGACTTGATGTGACTATTTTGAAACATGGCACCAATAACATGGTTACAGAGATTTGATAGTAAATTGTGTTGTGAAAATAGTTGTAATTTGAACCTGGTCATTACATACAGCTTAGAATGCCTCATTAATAATATTATTATAATCTGAACCTGATCATAGATAGCTTATAATGCCTCATTAAAAATCTTATTGTAATTTCACACTGGTCATAGCTTATTATGTCCCATAAAAAAAGCATATTAGTTTCTCTTTTTTTATTGATACTTAAAAATATGCACCGAATGAACAACACTTTAACAAAGTCATAATTTGTAGCTACTATAATTCTTTACTCATAACTAATTTTAGTAATGTTAACCAATAGTTGTAATTCTTAAGTTTTTGAGATATTTTCCTTTTATTGCATGTGTACCATTTAAATCAATTTTGAACAAGACTCAATATTCCAGACATTAACAATTCATGTCTTAAGGGTTGATGGAGTTAACAAAATTAAACATTTATATCCAAATTGTCAAATAAAAACAAATTCTGTTGGTAATTTCTTACAAAGAAAAGGAATGAATGCATTTTTGGAGGGAGGGAGGGAGGGGGGAGAGAGAGAGAGAGAGAGAGAGAGAGAGAGAGAGAGAGAGAGAGAAAAAAAAAAAAAAGAAAAAAAAAAAAAAAAAAAAGAAAGAAATAGCTATAATTGTACTTACCACTCAATAGCTTGAGCCAAAGATTCTTTGTCTGTACACTCTGATTGCACAAACTTATCTTTAAATATTCTGCCACATAAGCACAACATATCTGATACTGGGGTTTCACTCTGGGCAATGGCCTATAAAGAAAGAATAATGTTGACAGAAATAATTATATAAGTGTCATTAAAAACAACTGACAAGGGACTGTGGTTAAGATTTTTATTTAATTTTTGTGTTTTTATAATTTTTTTCTTTCCTGAACAAATTATGTAGAAATTGTCTGAATGTTCTGTATGAGTGCTTTTGGCTAGAATTTTAGACATTATCAATCATGATTTTATTTTTACTTTTAATTGAATTTTTTTTAACAAAATTTATATAAAAGAGGGATTGCTGGCCAAATACACACACACACACATTATATATATATATATATATATATATATATATATATATATATATATATATATATATATATGGATATGAATGTGTATGTGTATATATATATATATATATATATATATATATATATATATATGTCTAGATGGATGTGTGTTTGTTAAATTGTGTGCATGACTAGTATGTATAGATGTATGAATGCATGTATATATGTCTATTCACATATGTGTGTGTGTGTGTGTGTGTACATGGGTATAGATATGCGTGTATGTACAATGTATATTTTACTTTTTCACCATATATTTTATATAATGATAATTTTTTAGATTAGATGATGACGATACAAAATTTGATTTATTTTGAAGCTGAAATATTTTTGGATTACAAGAAGAATTTTTTTTTTTAGCAAGTAAATATTGTATTAATTATTTTAGAGATAATGATTTTTTCACATACAAGTCCTACCCACAGCTGGGGGGAGAAGAGGAGACTTCATACCTTACCCAAAGGTATTTCCACGTATGTGAATGTAATGAACCCGACTAAAATTTGAACTTGGCTTTCTGATATCTCATTCTAAGCTGTTATCACTTACACTACATGCACATCCAAGTTTACAGCTCTTGGTATTCCCAAGCAGTTACCCATCTAGGTACTGACCAGGTTTGCTGTTGCTTAATTTTGATGATCAGATAAGAACCAGTATTTCAATGTGGTATGACTGTAAGCCACATCCATCTGTACTAATGTATATAACATGGAATCAAACTTTTCATTTCATATCAAAAAATTCTAAAGTTTAATCCCAGATGCTGGAAAAATGGTCAAGTCATTCTATCACCCCAGAAAGTACTTGACTCCTACCATGCTGTACCATTACAAGAGTTACATCAAACCAAAAATAGAGTATTGCTGCCATATATGAGCTGGAGCTGTTCAATGCTCTTTTTTCAAACTTGATAGACTTTCGTAGAGAATGACTTATTTTCAAATTGTTAGGTCTGCTGCAAGGAAAATTGGTACAATGTATTGTGCAAGACAATTTTTCTTAACAAAATCCATTTTGACATTTATAAATCTACTGTTCATCTGTGCATTGAATATTTATGCCATATCTAGTCTCTGGAGCTCCTGTAATATTTCTTGAGATTCTTGACAAAATCTAAAGAAGGGCCTGTAATGTTATCAGGCCTTACCTGTCATCTTGACTCCAGTCACCTTCCCATTGCTGTGATGTAGCTTCCATCTGGCTTTTCTATAAATAGTTTCAATTTTTCTAAAGAGCTTTCCTCCTTGGTACCTCAAGTGCACAAATTTAAGCATACTATTAGATTGGTAACAAGGTTGCATCATTTTACTGTTGAAATAGCTACATGTAACCATAAGTTACATTCTTTTTTTGCACTTCTATCCTATGCACCATCATTTGCTATCTTCTGTCTTCCTAAATCGTGTTCTTTTTTGTTCTTCTCACTAAAGTTTTCAAAGGATTAAAAAAAAAAAAAAAAAAAAAAAAACTGCCACATATTTTGCCCCACAGATGCAATGTCACAAGCCTATTGCTACTTTATTGTAAATGTTCAGGTGAGCTACACTCTTTAGTTCTACCAGTCCAGACCTTTATAGCTATGACTCACCATGCTAGATATACAGAGTTGAATTACCCATATTTACTCTGTATTCCAATTTTAATTAGGAAATTCCATTTAAACAGCCCCGCCCCCCGCCCACTTCCCAGAACTGCTCATTTTTGGAACATACATGTGCATGGATGCTTCCCCAAACATTACAATCTTAACCTCTTTAAAGTCAACAGTCAATTGTTATATATCTTCATTATCCCCATAATCCTTACTTCCTTCTATCTCCTCTTATATTCATACCACAAACCTCATTCAGTAACCTTTTACCTTGAGAGGCTCTTGAGCCTTGTATTAGGTGGACTTTAATAAAAAAGAAATTTTATTTTTTTTTTTAAGATGAAATCCTTTTGAATGGATTAAAACTAAAAATGTCTACTTACCTCTTTTATAACACTCAATGCTTTATCACTATCTCCTTTGTTATCTCTCCTGTAGAGTTAAAATAAAAATAATTTGGTAAATTGGAAAAGACTGATAAAGATGATTGGTGACAATGTGCATGAGCAGGAGAGTGGAAGATGAAGTGAGAATGAAGATTTTATATATATATATATATATATATATATATATATATTGGTTCAAAAAGGTGTTGGACTCAAAAAAAAAAAAATCTGATACAGAATAGTTGGTTTTTCAGTCTACCAAAATTGTTTTGCTTTCTGTTGGTTACTAGAACTAAGTAATATTTTAAGGTTATCAAAATTTAAGTTGATCTAACAAAAAAATAAAAATAAAAAAAATTTCTTTTTCATTTATTTTTTGTGTGCACTTGCTGACCGAGTTCCGCTTGGTGGAAGTATAAGGATATCAGTAAGATTTGTTCCTATTTAACTACAATAAACAAAGAAAATCATGCTTTTGTTGGGGAGTTGAATCCATAATAAGTGAAAATGTTCAAGTTGAAACTTGTATTCAGCTAGCAACTCGAGTTTATTTACAAATGACCACTTAAAAAATGAATGACTTCCATGGCTTCTTCATGGAGTGACTGAAGCACTATAACACATTCATTGAAGTCAGAGGATCCTACTTTGAAGGAGATTAGAGTTTTATACTTTTTCCTCAATATGAAAGCTTAAAAAATAAAACAATCTGATTTTAAAATCTAACTTCTGCATTTATAACTCAAAACCTTATCTTTATGAAGTTATAATCCACTTAAGGTTTCTCTAAATATAAACTGAAACAGTTGGGCTCAACTCAGGCAAAAATGTATATACTGTATATAGCCTATTAAAAAAAAAATCTAAATACAAGCATTTATAATTTTTCAAATTTCATCTCAATAGTTACATTGCCTTTGCATAAAAACATGCATGTATACAATATATATTTATTCAGATAAAATCCAAGCTAGTAGTATAATACGTTCTGCTTTATAGCAGGTTTAAAATATTCATATTTGATTCAAAAAAGGCTAAAATTCTAACCATGATTGTTGCCACAGATCTCACAAAATTGATGCTATTGGGCATAAGAAGTTCATTGATCGAGTGGTTTTCTACAGCTTATTAACCCTTTGCAGGTTATTTAAAGCCAGAAAATACTTTTAGATTGAAATAATGATTTAGTGATACAAGTCTTACTAATTAATCCATAGCTGGGGGGAGAAGAGGTGGATTCATACCTTTCCCAAGGGTATCTGTATGTATGTGAATATAATGAAGCCAACAGGAATTGGAATTTGGCAATCTGAATAACAATTCCAGGTCATTATCTATTACACCACCCGCACATCCAACCTTATAACACATTCCTAAATGGTCACCCATCTAGGTACTGACCATGCTCGAGGTTGCTTAACTTCAATGATTGTACGGGGACTGGTGTTTCAATGTGATGTGGCCGTAAGCCTGAAAGAAGTGCAGGATAGACTTGTTCTGAGTTTAAAATATAATAGGATGCACATTTTTTTGTGTTCAGTCCAAAATCAAAAGTTATTTTATAAATGAGTTAACTCACATTGTTCTGGAAATAAAATATTATAAATGCATATACTCAGGTTGATCCATTAAAGAGTCACATGCTGAATTAGGAATTTAAAATCAATACTCAAGTCCCAAAAATATTTTTCAAATGTAACAATAGCGTTTTATTGACATACAAAATAAAAGGTTCATATTTTCATATATAGAGACTAATGTTTAGCAAAGTAACCTAGGAAGTTATTATTAGAGGATGATCCTCAGTGATTTACTAATTTTAGCCTTGTAAGCTAAGCTGAATAAACATCTAATCATACTATATACATATACTAGCAAAATATAAAAAAATAAAAGACATGATTATTGTATATGGATAAGCATTTCAAACTAGGATCAAAATATCTTTGCACTCTGCCTCAAATTAAAGTGTCTCTCTTTGGCCTTCTGATGAAAATCAGTGCAGTATCTATACACTCTGCCTCATTTAGTATTTGCAAGCAAATTTTTTTTATGCTGTTCAGAATGCTAGCATAGTGGATATGTTACTTGCCTGCTTGTTGCTAGTTTGGATATATGAGGTGCACTCAAAAAGTTTTTGAAATATTTTTTGGAGAGGAAATTATAACTTTCCTAAATTACTGAGGTTTTATTATATAATTACTATACATCTAATAAGTTGACTTGCCAAATCTTATTATTCCAGATGGAAGGAGACAATTGTAAAAGCTCATTGAACACATACTACTAAACACTGCTTGTCACAGCAGACAAGTTTGCAGAATGCAATCAGGACGTGAAGACAATTTGGAAGCTCACTATGCAGTAAAATTTTGTGTTAAACTAGGCAAAAATGCTATAGAAAGGTATGAAGTGCTCCAGACTACTTATGGATTAACTTTTATGAGCCAAGCATCTGATTTCCACTGGCACAAGAGGTTCAAGGACAGTGGAGAGGATGTAAGAGACAATGAGTGATGTAGGAGGGAGACAATTTTGGGGATGAAGATCGTCATGCGTCTCTAAAGACAATAAGCATACAGTTTGGAGTTGGTGTGGCAAATGTACACAAAATTATTCATGAAGATTTGAACATGTGCAAAATTTGTGCAAAGTTTGTTTCCAGAGTGTTCAGTGATGAACAGAAGGAAAGACGCATTGGTGATAGCAAGATGGTTGATGGTCATCAAAACTGTCCCTCACCCTCCCTACAGAGCATGCTCCCTGTGACTTTTGGTTGTTCTCAGAACTGAAGAAGGGGCAATGGTTTTGAAAAGACTGAGAAGATGAAGGAGGTTGTGACAAAGGTCTCCGGGCACCTTCACTTTGAATGACTTCCATGGCTTCTTCATGGAGTGACTGAAGCACTATAACACATTCATTGAAGTCAGAGGATCCTACTTTGAAGGAGATTAGAGTTTTATACTTCTTTGAAATTAATAAAAGTCTCTCCAGAAAAAGTCAAAACTTTTGGAATGCATCTTGTATATGATTAAATGAAGCTATAAGCCATCATTACTTACCTGTTTAAAGCAAAGGCATACAAGTGTTGAATATTAGGCATATTTGTAATTCGGTTATTTGGCACTTGTGACAGACCTTCCACCAGCTTCACCATGGCATTATAGTCCTGTGCAAAAATTTAAAGATGAAAAAAAAAAGAAAAGAAACAAGTTGAATTTCAGACTCATCAAAGTAGATTTAAAAATTTTTGAAAGCAAAGACTAAAGCAAATGACAGAATCCTTCAACATTTAAGCTTAAATTAAATAAATTTTCCAGAATATCAAGATTTATATTAGTACTCATTAAAAATGGAATTATTTTCATATGGATCAGCACTTCTGTCATATATGAAAATTTATTTGGAAAATATATTTTGACAATCACTGATCAGTCATGAGAAAAATATTTTTCTGATGATGCTTATTTATTGTCTAAACATGTCAAATAGGTTTTCAAAATTGTCTTATATATTCATCATTTTATCAGATTCTTAGCCAAATTGTGTATGTGTACACACATACACACACGTGTGTGTGTGTGTGTGTGTGTGTATATATATATATATATATATATATATATATATATATATGAGAGAGAGATAGTGATTACCATTTGTTGGCATAAGAAAGCTATCTCTATCAATTTTGAATTAAATTACTTTGAGTACATACATGACTCAAAAAACTGCTTTCACTTCTGCAGGATTTCTTGCATATATGGCAGACAGAAGATTTGTGAATGGAGTTTATCCAGTCCAAATACACTCTCATGTGACTCTTTAGACCTGCTGCTAACCCACATACTTTGTCACAGAACTAACAAATTTCCTGTAAATTGTTGTTGATAGCTGTTAAATGACTAGCAAGTCCTGCTTTGGATAATAATACCTTACGACAGATGTTGCATGTATGCTCAGGCTGAAAATCATTTGGATTGAAGTCACATTCTACTTTTGTTTGAACATTGCACAATCAACCCTCTTCCATAAAAACTTTACAACCATCATTTAACATTTTCTTCCACACACACACACACGCAAATATGTACCATATGCTTATGTGACCTTTGAAAATCTAATTTTGAAGCTAATTTGATTATAGTAAATGGATATATAGTTTGGTCAGTGGCATAGCCTGGGCCAACAGTATATACTAATTTTACATCTAATATATCTATATATTTAAGTAGGCTGCTATTGTCAGAAGAAAAAATCATGATCTGGCAAAACCAAATACATTCCAACAGGATTGCATTTGTTGATGATGACCAAATCGAAATGCTGATTAAAAATAATCCAGGTCATGATACAGGACACGGCAATGATACTCTACATATCTCATATGATATATTTTGAAATCACTTCATTACATAAATGACTAAGATGTTTGGGTGCTTCATAATTTAATGGGGAAAAAAAAAAAAAATTAATGAAATGTATTTTCATCTGTAATTCTTTGCTCAAACACAAACAAGAATGACCCATTTCTGAAAAGAATGATCCCAGGTGATGAAAAGTGGATTGTTTACAACAATGTGGAGTTAAAAAAAAAAAAAAGAAAAAAAAAGAAAAAAAAGAAAAGAAGAAAGAGTCACTGTTAACTACACAAAAATTCAGTTTTCATCCAAAGAAGGTGATGCTGTGTATCTGGTAAAATCGGAAGAGCATCATGTGCTATAAGCTCCTTCCACAAACATCAGATGTTGAATTCAGAGAAGTAATGTACCCAACTTAATCAATTAAAAGGCAGTAATTCATGAAAAGTGTCCATAATTATCCATCAGACAGTGTTGTCTTCTATCAAGACAATGCTAAACCTCATGTCTCTTTACTTGGTCTCCTACTACACCCCCTAAATTACTCACCTGACCTTGCACCTTCAGATTATCACTTATTTTGATCTTTACAAAATACTCTTAATGGGAAGAACTTCAATTTTCTAGTAGCCTGTAAAAACCACTTTTACCAGTTCATCACCTAGAAAGATGCCAAGTTCCGAGTGGATGGAATAATGAAGCTACTTCAAAGATGGCAAAAGGTAGTTAAACACAATGGTGCTAGTTTTTTAACCTTTGATTTTATATTTGGCACCCAAATCAAGCTATATCCAAAATACCTTTATTCTTTTCTCAAAACATGCCATATGACTTAGTAACTGTTTGAACATCACAAATATGTCAAAGAAAAAAAATGAGAAGTCACTTAAGTAATTTAATGGTTGTTCCAGGCAATTATAGGTCAGCAAAATATAGTAGCTGGTGTAAAGGGTCATGCCATTAGGGCTGTTTTTGTTGTAACAAAGTTGTCAAAACAGTACAATGGATGACAAGAAATATTCTGTGCATTACAATATTTACTATATTTATTTTTAATTACCAATGAATGTAGTAGGTTCATGTAATTACCTGTATATCTCTATAGGATATCAACATGTTCCAGATCACATCAGGAGACAGCAATTGAGGATCATCCAGGCGGAGCTGGAGTCTGTACAGTGCCTGAAGGAAGAAAAAAAAAACTATTAATATACAATCAGTGTTATGCTATGTCTTTAGTTTTCCATATGCATATGTGAAAAAAGTTAACTTATATTTACAAGTGATCGTATAGATGACCATAAATGGAAGAATCTCAATATTACCCAAAATAGCAAAAGCATATTCCAAATATAAAAACAACATACGACAAGCTAATTCTAATAAAATAGATTTGGCCTTGACAAAATAAGCTGCAATTTTGTCTGAATTTAGAAACACTGTATACAAGCTCTTAATTAGAAAAGAACAGGTTTAAGATGAAAAACTCCACTATCTGACTAGTACAGAAGACCACTGACAATGCTTATCTGGTTTGTAAGTTCACTCCCTTGGCCAGGCAGTACAGAAATATACACTAGCTCAATAGAGAAATGATTCAGCATCATAGATTTTAAATATATGAATTCATGATTATTCCAGGAAATATAATGGATATAACCAGTATAAAATATAATCAAATTCCTATGGATTAAAGAAAGGGATTCATTTTACATTTCTGGAAAATTGCCAACAAACCTCAAGAAAATTAGAGAGTCAAATGGCAGAAATGTGAAAAACAAAATTTTTCATTTAGAATTTGTCCAAAAATGAAACAAAATTGTTGATCTACCATCTACACCTTTTGTATGTGATATCATTTACATAAAAGAAACAAATCAACAGGATCATTGTACACCTGTTGCACATTTTGGGATCCAGGTAAATTTGGTATATTCCAGTGGTTTGATGCTTTTGTTTTGCTATGTACCATGTCCCTTCAGGATATTTGTGATCATGGCTCTCCATAATTTCCTGTCTCTTGTAGCTCTTAATAATTTTTGTCTTTTTGCCATCTCTCCCATACCCTGTTCCACCATCCATTGACTCAAGCTCATCAGGTAGGTTGTGTGTTGCTTTCCTCTGTCTCTTATCTTGAATCTGTCCTGTGAAGATCAAATTTTCCAAGCCCTATTATGTGCCCTAGAAATTTCAACTGTCTCTTTCTGATGCTACATATAAGTATTTTTATTTTTTTTTTTTTTTACTTTTTCTTTAAACTGTCACTACTCACATTCTTACCTCCTGGCATTCCCGTCATTCTTCTGTAGGCCCATATTTCTGTTGCTTCAAGTGATGAGATGGTCCAGTATTCACAGCTATGTCGGAGGACTGATATTACATAACAGTTCAGTACTCCATTCGTTGTTTCAAATGATATTTTTCTGTTTCTTAATACTTTGCTCAGCTTTTGGAAGGTATCTTTCACTATCACAATGAGCCTTCAAATTTCCATGTTGCACTTTCTGTCCTCTGTTAATATACTTCCCAGATATCTAATCTGGTGCATTTGTTTGATTTTGGTATTTCCAATCTGTAATTTGCATGTTGGGCTGTTCCTTTAATTGTAGCATCAAGACTAATACCTGAGCATAACTTTATAAATTATTCTCTAAAATCCTTAATTTCATTAATTTTTTTTATTCATCTGTGAAAAATGAACTATGAATTTTGTGGAAACACTTTTCAATTTCAAAACGTCTGTTTACAATTGCAAACATGAACTCTAAGATCACGTCAGATGTATCATCAATGGTCCAACAAGGATCTTCATTGACTGTGTAGTGAATAATTTTTATTATTTCAACTTGTGATCAGTCTTCAAGTGACATTTCATGTTTGAAACACAAATAACTCATACACTTGTTTTATGTCAAGATTATTCTTTAAAAGATTTTTGAAGCATTACAACAGCTTCATCAACAATTTTTCCTGAGAAAACAAAACTTTCATGTGCACACACAGTTCTTTTTTTCATCAGTCATTGTGAAAATTGCTGAACATTCTTGAAAACACTAGAAGTAAAGAAAAAGGTCACAAGAAACAAACAAACGGTTCAGAACCATGCCAAGAGGCAGACTGATTCAGAACAGTGTAAACTTATGACATTTTAAGGTGCAATGAGTCATGTTAACTTTGTGCAACACATACAATATTTTTGTTTTTTTTCTTTTTGCAGTCTCTTGAACATGAACTCAAAGTTTTGCATTTAACCTCATTGAATACAGAATTTACCTAATCTGATAAGGAATCTGAATTTTTGGAGAGTGCAGAAAATGTGATATGTTCATCAGAAATATATACTAAATATGAATGATTATATATTGAGAGAGAGATACATATATAGAAAGAAAGAATCCAGAGGTTAATTTCACAAAAATAGATGGAAATAGTTAAGTCTGTTTTAATCCAGTTCTAGTTGCAAATTAGTCAGATCCCTTTCTGAAAAGTCGACTTACCTTAGCAAGGTTTTCACCTTCATTATTAGTCCGTATCTTTTTTAATTCTTTCAAAAATCTTTCCTTCAAATGAGTTCTGGAGAAAAAAAAAAAAGCAAATACTTTTCAAATCTTTCATTGCAAAATTTCTTCCAAACAAAAATCAAGGTTATTCAAGCCAATGCAAAATAAATAAAAAAAAGTTAATATTCTCATCCTGATGATAAAATGAATATTAGTCAATGAGAAAGGATTCTGATAATGTTTTAACTTAAGTGAACATACATTTCTGGTTAATTTCAAGTGTGTATCACCAGATATTCTGATTAGGTATTTTAAAGTATAAACTTATAAGTGATTATACATTTCAGTTATATTTTTTATGGCTACTTAATACCACACATGTTATAAAGAGCTGAAATCTGGGGATGTATTTTTCTATATAAACATGTTAAAGTCATATTGTTTGTGAGTATTTGTATGGGCATTCAAGTAACACTAATTCCTCAGCACATTGATTTGTTCACTAGTCTGTTAGGTAGTCAGCATATCAGCATGTCAGTCTATAGAGCTGGCTCATTATGCCACATGAAACTTTCCTATTTGAATTTTTAATGAGTATAATTTTTTGCCTTTTGTTCTAAAAGCATAGTCTAAAAGGTTATTGGCCCAGCAAGGCCAGTTGATCACCAGTATACAGGAGTTTCTGCATGCTGTTATACGTTATTCTATATTGATTACCATATTCATTCTTTTTCTTAATCATTTCATCCCAAGCAATGCAATAAAGCCACTAAGACACAGGGAGTTACTGATTGTGAAAGAGTATGAGGAAAAGAACATTAAAGAGAGAGAACAATAAAAGGACAGAAATTTAGAAGACAGAAGATAATGATTGGCATTGCATTTAAAATTTTGAAGATCAAACTGTAAGCCAGAGGATAGTTCCACAAGCAAAAAGTGCAAAAAAAGAAACTGTTAGCATAGGACTTACATCTAACCATAAACTATAAAATGATGAGAACTTGCTGCCAATCTAGTAATGCACTTAAATTTAAAAAGTCTAGGTACCATAGAGGAGAGTTCATCAGAATAATTACCATGCAAGTATTTATAGAAAAGGCACAGGGAAGCTACATTATGGCATTAAGAAAATGACTGAAGCCGAGATGTAAGGTCAGGACCAATGACATTGCAGAATCTCTAAATATATAGCAAGAGTGCCAGATCATATGCAGCAGTAATATCTTAAACATGGATGAATGGTTGACTCATAGATTCAGGTGAAACAAATTGCCTAGCACGGCACTGTGAATCAACTTTGTTTAATCTGAGACCTCAAGTCATGTTCTTAAATAGCCTCATCAGATTGAGGCATTTGTAGGGATGTCATGCATGGTGCAATATCTAAACCGTCAGCTGTATACAACCAGTGTCTGAGAAATGGCTCAAAATGGCTTTGAGCAAATGAAGACTGTAGATCTTATAAAGGACCATTCTTCTTTGAATCTTATGGACTGGCACTAAAGAATCACAAACAAAGAACTGTACTAACAAACAAACTACATCACTTGAAGATTTTCAACAACAGCAACAAAAATGGATAGCACATGTAACTTGAAAAGAAAATAATGATATAATGAAGATGACATACAACATCACTTCAAACAAAAGGTTAGGAAGGAAACTCCCATCAATTCTGGAAGGAGCAATAACAGCAACTGAATCTATTTTCCTGAAAAATTGTTTTAAGAGAAAAATTTTATGAATTTCAACCAAAAGTAACACTAATTGTACATAGTGCTGTTCAATATATCTTCAAAACAAACACCAAAAGTGAGCAAGAGAAGACTATTTTATGGTATATCATGCAATGACTGTACTGTGAATGGATACACTAGGGAAGATTGGTGTTTTTTTTTAAATATTTATTTACTTATTATAGTAAAAGCTTGAATATACACATACAAATATTCTAAGGTTTTCTTTTTTTTTTGTCCTATATCATTTACATAAAAACCCATTATCTGTCCTAGGCATACAAAATGCCTGTGCATATATATGTGTAAAAATTTCAGAGAGTATATCTGTAAAAGGACAACAAGAAAAAAAAAAAAAAAAAGGCTATATGAATAAAGACAAAAGTTTTCCATTTGTTTATATATAATACATACATACATATATAATTTTTATTAATCCAACAGATTTGTATCACTTTAAATGTATTTGAGTAAGCACTATTTATTAAACAGTATATTTATTTTCACTTACCCGCCTGAATATTCATGAAATCTTATTAAAGAAAAACTTTTTCGCCCTTTGGAAAGAACTGAACCTGCATCCCTCAAATTAGAGGAAAATACTATGCTCTGAGTGATGTAGATTATATCACGGTGTCTTTCTCAGCCCTCAGTGAGGCAGGTTCAATTCCTGCCAAAGGGCACAAATTTTTCTTTAATAAAGCTTCATACACACAGGGTGACTGAAAAGTAACTTCCCATTTTAAAATATTTATAATTTATTTATTAACTATAATTTTTACAATAAATTATATGAGAGGAAAGCATTTAGCACAAGGTTTTATTTCAAATTCAATATGAGCACCAGATTTCACTACCAACTTCTTGAGTTGCCCAGGAATCATGTCATCTGATTTAACTAGGAACTCTTATGGTATGGAAGACATAACTTCTTGTATTCACCCTTCAAGTTCTTTTAAAGTCTTGGTTTGGTATAGTAGACTTACTCCTTTAACCAACCCCAAAGGAAAAAAAAGTCACATGGTGTTAAGTCAGGACTCCTGGTTGGACACTCATACATTTAATAGGGAGTTACTTTTCAATCACCCTATATATATATATATATATATATATATATATTTTATTCACTGGCATGCATCTGGGTAGCAAAATAGAACTGACTTTTAAGCACCTGATGCTCAGATGAATTATATTGCAACTGCATCCTCCATTTTTACAATAGAACATTTTTGTTAATCATTTTCCCCAAACAAAGTGACAAAGCCACTAAGATACAAGGGTTACCGACCAAAAGGGCTATTAAGTTATGCATATGCTTGTCATGTTTTTAATATAAAAAAAAAACAAACAACAACAACATTACACTATATAAATAATATAAAGTCAGCAGCTATGTCAGAATTGTAATAAGTATTTAGACATTTAGAAATCTAAAATGAGTGTTATAGTTGTCAATATTGTAAATAGATGACTAAAATTTAGTAGTTTATGTTTTCTTGGGTAAATGAGTCTAATGAGATGTCGACCTAAAATGTGACAAATAATGATGACAACAGTGTTAAGAAAGAAAAGAAAAAAAAAAGAATTCTTGAGAAAAATGCTAACTGAGCTCAACTCAAACGCAAATCAAAGGCCATTGGCTATCTTAGCAGAATACTTTAAAACTTGCCTTTTCCGTTTTGAAATTGTTAATCCCTATGTTCACCTACCATACTAAAATATTAACAGTGAATGTGTGCCCAGCCCAAATGTATTAGTGTACAATATGACAAATTTCATAATGGGTCATTTTTTTTTATGTCCTCAATTATTAAAGCCCTTCAATATTTCCATCCAATATAAAAGGCAGATAAAAACAAAAAATAAATAAATAAACAAAGAAACTTACTTGTTGTCCTTCTCCATTTCCAGTAAAATGTTCTGAATAGAACTCCATAGTGTTGGCAAGGGGTCAGCATTATTGACCACTTGGGTGTCCAGTTGTTGTCCTCTAGCTGGGTCCACTACTACACATGTGCCATTTGAATCGACTTGGTAGGGCAAAAATTTGTAGGAATTTCCCCAGTAGAGCTGAAAATACACAACAAAAGATAACATTTACTACATACAAAATTACATTCCATGAAGGAGTATCCATTTTAAATTAAACAAGGTTGCATATGTAGTAAATTAATACCTTATATAGCCTTCAATAATAGATATGAAAGAAAGCAACATGAGATTATTGTTTTTCAATATACTAAATATGAAAACTATTTTTCTCCCTACATGTAATTTGAAAAAAAAAACAAACAAACAAACAAAAAACCAACAAAACTTTAAAATGTTAAAAACATTCGTATACTGATTAAAGTAAACCATTTTAATTCAATTCATTTTAACAAAGTCATTTAATTTTTCTATTTAGAACTTTATAAATCCAATTCTATATACTTTGATACTTCTGGATTTGAGATAAATATTGCAAAAGCATACTGCCTTCTTGGAAGTAGATTTTCCTGATGTGCTTGCATCTAATATCACTTCATCTCATTTGATAATTTTTTTTATACAATGCTGTTTTTATCATATTTTAGAACAATAAAAATTATTATAAATTTCAATCCTAATGAATAAAACAAAAATATAAATGAATGACATATGAAGAAATATGAAAATATTTTGTTCAAATAGTTCATGAAATTAATAAAATAAAAATGGATGCTACTGATGAGATGTATTATCCACCATTACTAATTGTTATTTTTTTTTTTAAATTTAATAACAAAAAAGAAGTTTTCAAAAATTATTCTTTGTCACCTGCAAACTAGAAAAAGATATACCAAATATTGTCCAGACAACTGATCCTGTTCATATATTTGCTGTTAACATGAAATTTTGGTCAATTTATTCTTTCATCGCCATTGTCTATAGAAAAAGGAAACCTTTTCCTATAAGGTAAAAGGACTATTATCACTTATTTTTTTTCAGTTGCCTGAACAGTGTTTGATATGCTAATAACTCCTCTTCAAGTTGTAGACAATAAAAAATATATATTCTCTTGATTGGTATACAAGAAATTAAATTTAAGATACACAAAAAAAAAAAATCAAGTACAAAAGAACCCAAAATAAAACTAAGCATTTAATGTATACAGTAAATTTTTATTTTTTTATTTTAGAATTGTTTTCTCCTGAAAACAATACAAATGGATTCAAAAATTTTTTTTTTTTTGGAATGTCCTAATTCCATACAAAATATAAGCAATGTAGCATCAAATTCTAATTCAATATGTTTATAAATGTAGACACAATAAGTTAATAAATGTTTCTATACTATGCAACATCACTTTAAAAAAGTTAATGACAATTAAAACAGTTAATACCTTTGTAGTTTCCCCTGCTGGAGTCTTCATTGTTGAAGATGGGGCCAGAGGTTCTGTTTCCTCTAACCCAAGGCATTTCCAAAAACAAGACAGTAACCTTTGCATTAAATCAAGTTGAAAAAGGAACACTAAAAATAAAGTCTCTGTCCCACATTGAAATCTCAATGTAGAGATGCGAGTGAACAAGAGTTGTCTGTCCTTGTTTCAGTGATGAGTTTTGCGCAGATTGAAATTTATTCAAATGGACAACATAGTTGGAAAAGGACACTCTAGGCAGATAAAGGTGGAAAAGACCTGAAGACAGAGGACCTAGGTCAGATAAATAATTCTAAACTAAAAGTAAAAAATACATTACAGAGATCAGAATAAAAAAATTTAAAAAACAAAAATTTAAAGCTAATCTGTTATAACACTAAGCACTGCATTTTTGTGAGTTGTTACAGTATAAAATTTTAAAAATTTCAAGAGATATATTTAATACATAACTAAATATTTTTTAAAGAAAAGTTGTTACTTTACAATTATTATTTTTTATTATAATTTACATTAATTCATTTAAAGGTTTGGAAGACTGTCACTCTTATAACTGATCAGAAACATTGATTCTGTTTAAAGGGAACTTGAAGTTATTAATTTTAAAAGATCTTTTTAAAGAAGCTGAAATGGAAATTCAGATATAATTTTGTAATGATTAATTAGATCAACTCCATTTCAGTCATTATTGATATTTCATAAGAGATAAGAAAAATATTAAAAAATTAAACCACTTAAAAACACATAACGTGTATAATAAACTACCAATTTCGCCACTTATGATTATTGTAAAAGGAAAAGAAATGGTTTATACCCCCCCCCTCACCAAGCAGAATTAATTTTAAGTTTTGACATTAAAAAATCCCTCAAAGTTTATTTTTTGTTTTAGAGAGTTGTTAAATTTTTCTTATCTGTAATAATACAGTGATAGTAAACAAAATCGAATAAATCAATAACAAAATCTTAACTGAATAACAGTCATATAAAGTTGGGTTTTAAGTTTTCCTTTTAAATTTATTTAACATTCAAATTAAGAATTTGACAGGTAGATATTTAATAGTATGGAAATATAATATAAAATGAGTCTACCAATCTAATGACAAACTGAAAGTTTTCTATAAAGTCAAATTAGACCTTAATATCTGTAAATTTAATTTTTTTTTAATAAGATCTATATATCGGTTTAATGAATATAAAGTGTGAAAAAGTTCCTTTATATTTTATAAAGTATTAAGTTAGTTATTAATTTCAGGAAAGAAAATCTCTTAAATAGTTTACAATTACCAACAAAATTTCTAGTTCAAAAGAAAAACAGATTTTTTTCTGGCCTTATTTATAAGCTGTATGATAGAAATTATTTTCTTTTGAAAAATGCAGTAAGAGTGGCAAAGCTGCAAAGTAATTTTAATTAAGTGATTGATCTTTCTTTTCTCTCTCCCTTATTGACAAATATAAAGAAAGCATAGTACTTAGCATTTAAAATGCAATTATCAATTGTTTATCTACTTCTGTTTTGATTTATAATAGTCATTACTGGAATACTGGGAACTGTTCCAAAGAGCCCATAAAAAAAGAAAGGAAATCAATGGAAGAGTTGGCACCATCTACCATTACTGAAAACTGAATATGAAGAATAGTGTTGGAGCATTGAGGAGATTTGCTATCACTTGATCAAGTTTAAACCAGTTATTATTGATATGAAAATTTAAGTAAACAACATGAATAATAAAGACTAATATTTATGTGTGAAAAAAGATTAAAATGAAAATCTATATTTATAAATGCATGATTTTATATTAGACACTTGTAAATAGTAAAATCTGTTGAAGAATCTTTAAACCAGTAAATTATTGAATGTTCAGATTTAATTTTAAATTTTCAAAGTGTTTCTCTAAATATTTCCCAATATAAGTTATAGACAATATATCAGCTTACATTATCAAGATGTATATGAAGGATAAAAATCAAGAATATTTGCAAACCCCAAGGAACATTTAAAATACAACAAAGGGTGTTTTTACTGAAGAAATGTTCTAACATTAGAATGTTTTTGCAAAATCTTTAATTGTTCTTATAGTAAAATTTATTTGCATTGATCTAGGAATCAAAAGTTTTAACAAAAAGTTCAAAAGAAAATACTATATAACAAAATATTGATGTCAAGTTTAAGGAAAAGTCTTGATATTGAAATATCATCCATATCAAGAAAAGATATTTTAGATAGAGAATTTAAAGTACATATTTGCATATGAAAAAAAACAAAAAACAAAGAACCAAAGCTCTCAAAACTATGCATAAAAAGTTTACATATGCATGTGTATATGTTCATATCCTAAAAGGATAAGTGCACAGTTTCAAAAGTGAACAATTCTTCTCAGTAATGATTATATATATATGTTTTGTAAACAATACATACATATCCAAGTATAATCTATGTATATATAGGAACTAAACATGCATAACTACATATGCTTGTGTATGTTAGATTGCATTTGTCACATTGCCACAATAAAAATGTAGATGCAAATAATTCTCCAAGTTTAGCAAAAGCTAGTAAAACAAGTTTTAGCTAAAACAAGACTTGGCTGTAGCTAATTGCTAATAACAACTGTAAATGATTCAAGTCTCTAGAAGGAATCCTCACATCAACAACATGTCAAATCAAAAGAAGAACAAAGAAAGAGAAATAAAACCAAAGGAGTCATTTTTTTTTTAAAACCATATCGAAAACTTTTCAGTAGTATATTTGAAAACTATCACAAACTCAATATGGAATATTTAAAATTACGATCCTTCAACCAACATAAGAAAACAAATTGGTTAGAGAAAAAGAGAAGATCATCACCTGCTAAGACAATCTCAAGTACATTCACCCTTTCATGAATTTATCCTTGCAGCTGAAAAACGAAAAGCTGTATAACTGAAACACATTTAGATGGTCAAGGGCTAAAGAAAATGGTTGAGTTAGGTCAAACCAAGTGTGACTTGTATATGATGACAAATACATTCTTAATACAGGAAAACTCTACACAAGAAACAAAAGGCTTATGAAGAAATTAAAACATTAGAAGGAAAAGAAAAAATCCAACTAAAAAGAAGAAAAAAAAATCATCAATATGGAAGAAAATAATGACGATTTTATCTCACCCATCCTATACAAAAACTAGAATGATTTTAGGTTTCTATATTAGCAGTAGTAGTAATGGTATTGTCACTATTAGCCAGAGTAATAGTACTAATAGTAGCAGCAGCAGTTGCAAAGAGTCCAATATTTATTTTTATTTTTATACTGCAGAAGAATAAACCTGAGTATGTAAATTTTATGCCCAAGTGTATATGTGTAAAATCATTAATACATGTACTTATGTATGTTGTATTGATATACAACTGTGTCCATGTGTACTTATATCTACATATGAGAGTTTTCAAACAGGTGTGTGAAAGTATCTTATACAAGATATATGTATCTGTGTCCCTTGAGTAATAGACAAAATGAGTGCAAATATGTGTGTATGATTGATTGGCCAAGGTTTTGGAAACTGCACATTTGATATAATTATTGATCTGTTATGATGAGTTTATTGGCTACTGCTCGGGTTTTTAGTCCAACAATTGCGGCTATTGATCAAATGACGAAACCTTACATTCCACCCTAGTAAAATCAAGAGAAGGGAGAGAACAAGATGGCTGATAGAGATTAGCAGAAAAAAATTTCATGGGCATAAAGTTCAGAGGAGAAAATAAAATTGGTGCATTGATTAGAGAGAACCAAAACTTAAATTTACTTGACTGTTTTTTATGGCTTTGTGGGTTAGTTAAAGCTGAAATGCATGAGAATAATTTTTATGAGTGAATATTGCATTAACAATTTTTTGAGAGATAAAAATTTATCCACATATAAGTCCTACTCTTTAACCCATGGTGAGGAGAGGTATTGCACATAAGTGAATATAATGAACTTGACTGATTTCTCATTCTGAGATGCCATCCATTACACCATTACTTAATAGTAAAAATATAATTTATAAACTCAGTACAAAGTCTAGTATATTAGTTTGGCTAACCTCAACTCTATAAATAAGAAATATATTAGCTTAGTCAAAGTAAACCAATTTTTATGATTTAATAAAAAAAGTTTTTGGGTATAAGCTGCTAACTTCACATTTAAAACACTATATATATATATATATATATATATATATATATATATATTGCTCAGTAGCAGTATGTTGACTTAAATGTGCATTTCCTACAAACATTCATGCAATTTATAAAACTGGCAAGCTAAATTTACAAGAAAAATGCAAAATCTTTTTCCTTTATAATGTAGATGATTTCGGATCAAATATGGATCAGAATCAGACAAAATGATAGCAGTTTCTTATTTGTTCTTTATCCTAACACATTTCACTTTTATTAAAGCTTCAACAGAGAATGAGATATGATGTCTGATATTTTTATTTTTGTGTTTGACTTTTTAAGCAGCATGTAGATAATTTATGGCATTCTGAACTCAAGGAGAGATGACACATTCTTTCAAAGCTAAAAAGAAAAAAAAATAACTGATTATAAGCTTAACTGAAAAAAAACGTAAATATTAGCTTTATATATGTAAGTGTATCATAATTCTAGTTTGTCTATGTGGGATTTGGATGCTAATGTAAATTTGCAATTGTGTGTCTAGTAGGCATTATTATCAATTATAAATTGTATTTACTATATCTGATTTTGGCTCAAATACAAAAAAAAAAAAAAAAAAAAAATCCAGTCAAAGATTAAAAGAAAATTTCTGCAACAATTATTTTAGTTATTTTTTAAAATAACCCTTATTGACATAGTGGGATTGGCATGCCAAGTTCAAATTCCAGCTGCAGTCATATTCAATTTTGTACAAAGAACCTTGGCATCTCTTCTCAGTCTAGGAGAAGGACAACTGAATTCAAAACTGGTTGAGTGTAGGACTGGTAACTCCATCCTATAAAAAGCCTAGATTGATTGATTGATTGATTCGTTTTTTTTTAGGGCATAACCCATTGCAGGTTATTTAAAGCCAGAAAATATTTTTAGATTAGTAGAATTTTTTTTTTTTTTTTTTGAGATAAGTTGTTGGTTGATTTTTTTTTTAGCAGCATATCAATCTCTATGCCGAAATCTAAATATTTTGTACATAATTTTATGCTTTCAACAACAGATATTTGGTACATAATTTTATACTTTCAGAATAAAAGTATGTTTTTTAGATATATAGTTTGTAGATCATAAAATATATTGTTGGTAAATATATATATATATATATATATATATATATATATATATTATTTATATATATAGTGTTGCATTGTCATTTTGCTACAAAAATGTATTGTTGCTCATTTTATTATAAAAATGAGCTGTTGATTTTGTCTGGGGGTTCACTATTTGCCCATAGCTGGGACCCTAAAGAGGTGCTACAAGCCCAGAGTCAGGGTGGACCTGGAACAACAGCAATTAAGAGGTGGTTCCACACTCCTCAAAATCTCCAATCTCCCAATCAGAGACCTTGCTACTGGATGTAGTTTATCGTCATATCCAGGAGAAAATGATTTAATGATACAAGTCTTACTAATAAACTCACTGCTGGAGGGAGAAGAGGTGGATTTATACCTTCCCTAATGATATTTGCATGTCAGTGAATATAATGCACCCAACGAGAATTGAAACTAGGATTGGCAATTAGCAATTCTGAGCCATTATCTATAACATCACTCACACATCCAAACTTACAGCATCTGGTATACCCAAGTGGTCATAGAAGCAATAGCAGCAATGCAAACATAGTGAGGCTGTGCCCTATACTCCACAGAGTGAAAAGAACATCTCTCTCTCTCTCTTTTTTTTTTTTAATATATAAAATAGATGTAAAAATGTTCAAAAACTGTCAGATTAATTTTAAGTTCTTTTTAATGACATTTCGGTCTGGGACCAGAAGATACATTTGTCAAAGTTATCAATCTGATGATTTAATAGTTATGGTGTAAAAATAAATATAACAAATCTCATTAAAATTATTAAAGTCAAATCAATTGAAGATAGAAACTTGACTACATTTTGCTTATTAATTTGATAATTTTTCAAAGCATTTAGACTACTTCTTCACAAACCAGAACTTCAATAAGGATCAAATAGAAGCCATCAATGAATTTATTGTTTCCTTAAATAAAGAATTCTTTAAGAGAATTGACAATTTGCCATCTAAATGAAATAGAGAGGTTATAATTTGATAATATAAATAATATTTTTATTCATTTATTTTGTTAATATATTGGTAACTTCATATCTAACAACATATATCTTTGAATAGATTGATTCATTCATTTTCTACGGCTTATCAATCCATTACAGGTTATTTAAAGTTAGAAAATATATTTTATATTGTAAGAATTTGTTTTGTTTTTTTTGTCTTTTTTAGATGATTTAGTGATACAAATCTTACTAATTAACCCATAACCGACGGGAGAATTAATATCTTTCCTAAGGGTATTTGCATGTAAGTGAATATAACAAATACAACTGAAATTGGAACTCAGCTCTTCGATTAACAATTCTGAGTAATTATCCATTACACCACTCGCACATCCAAGGTTACAATACCTGGTATTCCCAAGTGATCACCCATCTAGGTATTGACCAGATTCGATGTTACTTAACCGGTGATCATACAGGAACTGGTATTTCAATGTGATATGGCCATAAGCTTATATATCTTTTGAGAGAAGGCATACTTTAAAACAAAAATATGTTCAAAGTGGCTGGAAAGTTAAGTATAAAGCAGAATAGTAAAGACAAACAATTAAGTGACAATTTGGGTGTGAAGAATCAAAAGAATAGAAGAAAAAAAAACTGGTTAATAATGAATCAAATGGGAAAAAATATCTTGATAATTCAATTATAAGCACATAATTTATTAAGCTTTGGCCAACTACCAAATGGTAAAACATCATGCCAAAAAATAGAGACTTTATTGTATTCTACTTTGAAGGGTACATTGAATTCATCTATTTCAGCAGACAGTTTAAGAACTTTAGTTTCATTTTTAGATATATTGGCCATCATGAATTTAAAATATCACCACAGAATAAATAATATCGAAAGTGGACACAATGGTCTATTATCAAATAAACTGATATCATAAGATTCATTTAAAAATAAAAAATAAAAATTCAAAATGCTCCTATAGGCACAACTAAGTGTCGATGTGAAAATATAGACTAAATATTTATTGATATTGTTAGCGCTCTCTTTAAGACATGAACGAAACATGTAAAAGATTATTTTTATCACCTTTTAGAAATCAGTGAGTCAAGAACAAATCAATATAATAAATGCAAATGTCAGCGTGTCACACTTTTTCAATTAAAGTGTGACAACTTTCTAACTTTCAATAGCTCATCATCTTCTATATAATAAATGTAAATGTCAGTGTATCACTGTGCCACACTTTTTCAACTTTACTCCTAGAATCTGTAGCCCAACATATTATACCATTTTGGAACCAGGCCAACTCTGTGAGCAAATTAAAAACATTCCAGGCCAGATCTGGACTTGCAATCCTGAAATTTTGGATTTCCAAGTTTTCATTACTGTGATTGTTTTTGGTGATTTTGTAAATGATTTTTTATGATAATTTTTATAACTTGGAAATAAATTTGGGAATAATCAAAATTAATTGCAAAATCCAACGAAAGTCACCCAGGATAATAAAATTATTGTTTGCATGGGAAGTAAGGACCTACATTCATCAAATTTTCTTTAAATTAAGTAGCAGCAGAAGAATTATCGTTGAACTTTTAAAAGATAAACTTAAATATTGATGTAATACTTAAATGCATTGATCAATTTTGAGTTCTTCTGTAGTTTGTTACCTATTGCATCTACCACTTTCTACTTATTGTGATGAAGGCCCAGTCAAGAGCCCTCCACAGGAGCTTGCTTAAATGCTGTCTGATATGGCGGCTCTTAAGCTAGTAAATAAATAAAAGTCTTTTAAATAAATATAAGTATTAAATAAATACACTTTTCTTTAGCAATGTTCAATTTAATTTGACAATAAGCAGGTGGAAATCTTATGCAAAATTTGGACACTTATAAATTTTCAATGGCTTTAAGGTTAGTAATGTAGAGCTGATAGGAGACAATATGAACCAATCACAAAAAAAAAGAAAAAAAAATCTCCTGTAGCAATTGGTATCTTGCAAGTAAAAGAAGTGCTTACTATCCATCAAAGATTTAAATTGCAAAAAAAAAAAAAAAAAAATAAAAAACAACAACATGCAAAAAACAACATTTCAGATTATGCTAATTTATTGTCAAGTGACTGAAAAGACAAGCAATCAAAATTTACTTATGGAGAGGTTTTTCAACACATAACAAATGGCATGTTTAACTATGGCTCAATTTTAGTATTTAAATTAGTGGCATTGACATTTGAAATTCCATATAAAACCTTGATACAGACTCATTGCAGATTTCAAACCTAGAACATTTTGTAAACAAAAAGTTTGGGTATATCAAACAGATTTCAAAAATTTTTTAATCAATTCACCCCAAACAAAACGATAATGCCACTAAGATGCAAAGGGCTACTGGGAGTGAAAGAAAAAAAAAAAAAAAAACTTTAAAAGGAACTGGAGACGCAAACAGGAAAGAGATAAACCTCTACTCCTGTTCAAAAGACTGGGGAGGAGTGTGAACCTATCTAATCCTTGTGAAAAAAATAAAAATAAATAGTAAATAAAATTTCAGAGATTAGGTGGAGACATTAGAAGTAGAGAGTTAAAATAGACTTTAGATGGAACCAGAAACCCAATCCTAAACAGGGAAACAAGGGATAAACCTCTACTCCCCTTCAAAAGACAGGAGAGGTGTGTGAACTGGACGAAAGGCAAACCTATCTGCTTCCTATTGAGGAAAAAATAAAAAGTAAATAATAGTAAAATAAAAATAATTAGTAAATAAAATATTGAGTTTAAGCAAAGACATTAGAAGTTGGTAACATTTTTTAAAACTCAGGTATTGTCTTTAAGAATTAATGTTCAGTTGGGTTGGCTATTCCTCTATGTCAAAGAGAAAGAAAAACATGACTGGTTCTGCTGCCATTCATGAAGATTGTTAAATGTATTCTGTGTTTCCATTTAGATCAGCACACTTGAAGATCAGGTAAGATTAAACAAATTCTTAAAATAGTCTCACAATTAGTTCAAGTAAAAATAGAAAAAGAATAGAATTTCAAACAAGCAAGAAAAGCATTAATAATAATGTTTTCATTTAATTAAAAAGATGGAAATACTTCCTTGAAATATTTCCAACTATCTACATCTGATGAAACAGTATTAGAATAAGGAGTTAAAGGAAAAAAAAAAAAGGTGGGGTACAAACACAAGCAAACACCACTACATTCAAGATACTGACCGAGGCTGCGAGTGAAATTACTTGCTGTAAAGAAAAACTCACAAATATATATAAAAACTTCAGTAGTAAATAAATTAACAGATTCATGAAACTACAGCAAATAATACTTGTAAAGCAAAGGTAAAAAGATACATGAGCAGCAACATGTATGAAAATGAATACATATTACTTGTAGCCAATGACCACTTGAAAATAATAAAAAAAATATAAAAATAATTTTAAATACATCAACCCTTTTGCTTTCCGATTAAAATGAGAATACTCAAACTTACAAAAATTAAATAGATAAATTCCTAAATTCAAAAATATATTTTGCATACAATTTATAATTTTAGTTATTTAGTATTTTTTGTAATAAACTTAATCTACATTTTACCCAACTTTTATCTTATTAATGAAGATAATAACAGCAATGAAGAAATTGTACAATAGTTTGTATTATACAGGATGCATATTCACTTAAAATGTGTGTGTGTGTGTGTATATAATCTAAATAAAGAGATATGATCAACCATATATATATATATATATATATATATATATATATATATATATATATATATATATATATATGCATGCACAATAATGTAATGTAACAAAACTGGCAAACTAAGTTTGAATTTTAGCTGAGTTTGCTTGTGTTCACTTACCACTAAAACCCTTGAGAAAAATTTGAAACCTATCACCAGATATCTTGCATGCATACACACACACATATATATTATATATATATACACACACACACACACACAAAAGGAAGAAAAGAAAAACAAAAAACCTCATTAATAGTATGTCGTAATAAGAGTAAAAAGCTGTTACACCCATTTCTAGAGAACCAAGCATCCTTTCTTCCACTAAAAAAGACTCTTGTCTTCATTCAAACCACCACAAAAGAATCTTAAATATATGAATTAACTATTTGCAACATTAAAACGGTCAACATTTGAGTTTTGTATGATTACTTGGAAATGACAAAAAAATTATGTAAAATCCAATAAATTTATTTTCCGAGTTCACTTTTAAAAAAATTATATGCAAGATTTTATTTCATTTTGATTGCTTTCAAAGGCTCATTAAAATTTTAAAATAATTTGGGTGAGGATTTAAAAGAAACTATAACAAATTTCACCACAGATATTTTTTAAACTTATTTTTAAAATTATTTTCTTTTATCAATTTTAGTGTCAAAATGCTTAGCAAACTATGACTATTTTAGAAATAGAGTTTTTTGTTTTGTGTACCATTCACTTTAATGGTTGTTTTACCACTTTTTGATAATGCTGTAATATGATGCTGCTTCTAAAATTCATCACTTTTTACATATACACATTTAAAATTTGGTATATTTATTGTGTAAGAGTGCATAGTGATTATATTTAGAAACCTTCTCTAATATTGAACAGTGTTGATGCCTATGTCTACACTGTCAGTATATGTGTATGTGCACAAACACACGCATGCTGAAAAGTTCTTTGCCCAACCCACTTTCTGAAATCTGACTGAATATCAGAAATTTTTTTTTTGTAAGAGTTTCTTGGTTAGGTCAAGAACCTTTCAACATCTGTGTGTGTGTGTGTGTGTGTGTGTGTGTGTGTGTGTGTGTGTGTATACATGTCTAAGAAACAGTACGCATTAAACACAACTTTCACAACAGTGGATGGTATTTTAAAATATTTCATATCTTCCTCTGTATGTGCTGTTAATCCTCATGTTCCACTAAAGAAGTAATTTAAAAAAATTAGTTTAAATGCATACATCGCTTACATTTGGTTACAACCTGTTCTTCACATGACGTTACTCACATCCGATACATTTTTAAATCAGAATTATAACGATCCTAAAACTGCCCAGATGAAGCTAATAAAACTTTTCTCTATGACACCAATAACATCAATAAAAAAAAAAGAAAAGTCTGAGCAGTTTGATAAATGTCAAATTGGCAGCTGAGCTCAAAAATGACCTACATTCTGTTGTTAACTGGGACAAGGAAAGGCATCTTAATTTTAACACATTCAAAACAAAACTGCTCTATTAATCATCTGAGAGAACCCTTTCTGCCTCCCATTAGCATGGCTGGTGCTAGCTTCCAAGAGAGTGACTCATTGTGTCTTCTCGGGCTAACATTTCCCACTGATGTGAAGGGGAAAGATTATATTGAATTGATTGCTAGGTCTGCTGCTAGGAAGATTGGTTCACTGTGTCATGCTAAACAATTTTTCTGTACATTAGAAATGTACAAACACTGTACTATATTCCCCCCAAAAGGGTACAAGAGTTTTAATGGAAATTGGTCTCTGCAACATAATTATAAAGGCATCATTACGGAGACATTAAATTAGACAGACAAGTATGGATTGTCTTTTTTATGGTTTTTTTTTTTGTAGGTTATTTAAAGCCAAAACATATTTAGGAGGTTGCTTACAATACTGAGTGTTAATAAACAGTCCTTCATCTAAGTACTAACTGGGTTCAATGCTGCTTAACTTTGGTGATCAAACAAAAACTTGTGTTTTCAATGTGATTTGACAGAGAAATGAGGAAAGCAAGAGTGATGCTATAATCTCTCTATAAACCAACAAAACTGCTTGGTGTTCAACAAAGCAGCAATCTTCAAGCAGTATTAAGTGTTGTGTGTTAAACTTGCTTTTAAATTATTTCACCCTAAGCAAGGCAATAAGCCACTAAGACACAGGGGGGGGGCACTACTGAGGATGAAATACAACAGAATGAAGGAAACTGAGAATTCATTACCAAGGAAAAAAGACAAAAAGAAAAGGCTTCAAGAAAATAGAAGATAATTGCATTTAAATTTTTGTGGATTGTAATTGACAGGAAAGCGAGAAGAAATTCCATTAGGTGAGAAATGTAAAAGAAACTATTAATATAAATCATGGTTACATTTAGCATTTTCAACAGTAAAATGATTTGACAATCCTTGATTAATATCAAAATTATAAAAAAAATTTTTTTTATGATTCTGTTAGTTTAACACTAACCTATCATGCATTTCATCTTTGCTTTGCACTTAATCTTACAAAAGTTGTGTTCATAAATGTTTTACAAAATGAAATAAAAAATTAACAAAAATAAAAATAGAATTTCTTATAAAAAAAATAACACCAAATAAAATTGCTTTGTACATCTACTTCCTGGAAAGAAAGTTGTGTGTGTATGTGTGTATATATATATATATATATATATATATATATATTTTCTTTTTTTTTTTTGGTAGGTGCAGAAAACAAGATCTGTCACTGGAAGCCAACATTCTAACATATAAATCAGAGGTAACTAACTGATTGATTTGTTTTTTAAAGCTTATCAACACTTTGCTGGTTATTTAAAACCAGAAAATATTTTTAGATAAAAATTTAGGGGAAAGAATGATTTATTGATACATGTTCTACTGGAGGAGAAGAGATAGATTCATACCTTTCCCAAGGGTATTTGTATGTAAGTGAATATAACAAATCTGATTGGAGTTGGAACTCAGTTCTCCGATTTCCAATTTGGAGCCATTATTGATTACACCACCCACACACACACAGAAGCTTACAGCATCTGGTGGTCACCCATCTACATACTGGCCAGGCTTTATGTTGCTTAACTGGTGATTGTAAAAGAACCTGTGTTTTAATGTGATATAGCTGTAAGCTGCACAATGTTCAGATTCACTAAGCTTTTAGGTAACTTATATTACAATTAACATAAAAAAATGCATAATGGCATAATCAAGTTCCACACTACTTGAAACAAAAGGTTAAGAATTATTGAATTTATACAGCAGGATGAGTTGATTGAAAAATGTAACAAAAAAAAAAATAAACAAGAAGAAATGATGGAAATAAGAAAAATATAAAATCAAAATGCAAGTACTGCAGTTATAAAAGCGAAAAAGAGAAAAATGTCCCGCGTGAGGAAAGACATGTGACAATTGTAAGGAAAAAAAATCATTTTAAAGCCGTGTGTAAATGGCAAAGCAACAGCGTAAAAAACGTGGAAATCGTACAGGATGGAAGAAATAATCAAACGAATGTTTTTCGACAGAAAAGAAAAACAAAAGGAACACGTTCAAGATTATAAAGTTGAATGGTTTAAATTTAAAGATGCAAGTCGATACAGGAAGTGAGGTAACTCTCAAACCTAGAATTTTTTTGGAAAAATTAAAAAGACCAAAGTTAAGAAGCCCAGTAAAACTAAAACAATTTGATGGAACCTGTATCAAAACGTTAGGTTCTTTTCAAGGGACATTTGAAACAGCAAAAAGATTTTAAACAAATCACCATCATAGTAGTGGATTGTATAAAAGGTCATGGCCTAATAGGTACTGACTAGTGAATATTGATAGTACACAATTACTGAATGCTGTCAATGTTAGCAGTCGTGAAACAGGAACATTAAAAAACTATAAAGCAAGCATTAAGCTAAAAAGTAATTTTACACAGTCATATGTTCAGAGTTGTAGGCTTCCCATACATATAAAACCGATGGTGATTGAGAACCTGAACAAAATGGTAGAAGGAATACTTGAACATGTTGAACCAGGAGGCAGTAAATGGGCATCCCTATTGTCGTCGTAAGGAAACCTAATGGTGATGTTATGGTTTGTGGCAATTACAAGGTAGGTGTGAATCACAAAATTTGTTCAGATTCATATCCTATTCCAAATGTAGAAAACATATTGCATTCCTTTGTGGGAATGAAATATTTTGCAAAAATAGACCTAAAAATGCGTACAACCAAATCCAAATAGACGATGAATTCAAAGAAATTACAATAAACTCGCCCATAGGATTATTGAGGTGGACTCATTTGCCGTTTGGAGTTAAAACAACCAGTTCGATTTTTCAGAGAGCCATGGAAAATCTACTATAAGGAAAAGTAAAAAATATAATAATATACCAGGATGATATTGGGCTGGGCAGCCATACCGAGGAAGAATTAAAACAAAAAACTAAAATGGTAATGAATATACTCAGGTGTTGGAATGACTTTAAACGAGGAGAAATGTATATTCAAATGCAAAAAATTAATGTTTTTGGGATATCAAATCTCAGAGGTGGGTACTTCACCAGACTCAAGGTAGATACAGAAAATATTAAATGTTTCGCCTCCAAGTAATAAAAAAAGAGTTGGAATCATTTCTTGGATTAGCTAATTTCTATAGCAAGTTCTTACCAAAATATTAAGAGAGAATTGAGCCTTTTGCTGAATTACGAAAAAAAAATAAAGAGTTTCAGTGGACTAATTCTCACCGAATAGCTTTTGTTAACTTGAAGTTAACATTATCCAAGAAACCTGTCGTCCAGATTTTTGACCCTAAAAAGAAGTCACCTTAACAACAGATGCGAGTGGACTCGCTGTATCAGCAATTTTGTCACAAGAAGGACGCCCGGTGATGTATCTTTTCAGGAAGTTAACACCAGCCGAGAAGAACTATTCAAACATTGAAAAGGAAGTGTTAGCTATAGTATGGAGCATGACCAGAGCAAGAGAATTTTTGTTAGGAAAAAAGTTTTTGCTCAGGTTGGACCATAAGCCCCATGAATTCATATTCCATCCCAGAAAAGAATTGCCAAAGGTCACATCGTCAAGGATACTAAGATGGGCAATAAAGTTGATGGCCTTTGACTATGAAATAGAATATGTGAAAGGAAACACGATCCCACACGTAGATGCGTTATCACGACTACAGTTTGAGGAGGGACAGCACAAGAAAAATGAGACAGTGGAAGATGGAATTTTACATTGGGTGGAGACTGATGTATTGCCCATTAATAGACTTGTGATGAAGAGTCTACAAGATCCAGTATTAAATAGGATCGTAGAGAGAATAAGGAACAACAAATGGAGTAATTGTTCTAAAGTGGAAAGATTGTACAAAGAAATCAGACATAAATTGACAATAGAGAATGGCGTAGTCTGCAACGGAGATCTGGGGGTAGCACCAGAAAATTGTAGAAGGCAGATAATTAAAAGCGTGTATGATGATGTGCAATGTGGAATAGCTGCTACACAAAAACGCCTAAAATTGGAAGCCTGATGCCCGGGTCACACTTGTGATGTGGAGACATACATAAATAAATGCCCTAAATGTGTGGAGATAAAATTTTTTTGACAGAACAAGACACATTCGTGGCCAAAGGAAACTGAACTGTGGTCTAGGGTTCGCATGGACCATGCGTATTTAAATGGTATAGGATTGTGTCTGTATTGATGGATGGGTTTTCAGCATAGCCCAAAATTTTTAGGGTTCAAGATAGAAAATCAGAAACTGTACAACAAATTTTACGTATAGTCTTTGTCAGGAATGGTGTACCAAGGACATTGGTAATGGATAATGCCCCAGAGTTTTGCAACAAAAACTTGTGTTCATGGTTAAGAAACATTGGATGCATACCGTATAAAACCCCTCCTTATCATCCGCAATCAAATGGAATAGTGGAGCGAATGGTACAAACCATAAAAATGGGTTTAAAAGCCTTCTCCCCACAGCGTGAAAGAATTGAAAATTTTTTAATGAGATTATTATTAAGTTACTGGACAATACCTCATGCCGGAAGATTACAAAGCCCATCAGTGTTAATGGGAAGACAAATTAGAGCACTGTTAGCTATGTCATACTCAACAAATGAGAAGATATGGTACAAGAGAAACAGGAAAGAGGGACCAGAAAAAGTAAAGTTTGTAATGCAGAAGTGACAGAATACTGTGTTGGTTTCCAAAAAATGGTAGCAGTCTTTTGGCACATGCTGACCAACTAAGATTGTGCCCAAACCATGGAAACTCGGAGACTGAAGATATTGAGGAGTCTAATGAGCATAGAGAACAAGATAATTGTTCAGAAGAAATAATGAGTGCTCAAGAGTTTTCTGAGGAATCAGAAAACAAAACCGTAAATATTAAAGAAGTAGGTTGAGATCTCCTATAATGAGAAATCCTCTTGAAACCAATGAAAGGGGGAGAAGTAATAGGTCAACTCAAGGAGTTAAACCTAAAAGGTTCCAGGAGGTGTAGTGGGATTGGTTAGGCTTATAGTAATTAGCATAACCATACCCCTATATATAGGCAGAACGCTAGATAGACAGCAGCAGTCACTTGACTACTACTACTACCACAATTGTGCATGTACGAACTTCATAACATTTACAAGTTTTAATTTTATGAAATTTTAAGAAATTAAATTTTCTTTTCCAAAACTTTTTTATTAGTTAAATGTAGGACTCCTTAGAGAATGTAAATCATCCAATTTTTTTTCAAACTACTGCGCCTTTTCCCAAAAATCTACTCAGAATTGTAAAATAAAAAATGCAATAAAATTATGACATTTAATTAGAAAAGCTTCTAATTGCTTTTATAAATAAGCTTTATTAAGGACACTATTATCTTAAGAAAATTTTTTTTGATGAATAATGAATTTTTACAAGGATTGTTTTGATTTTTAAAAATTTTATTTATAATAATTTAAATCATTTAAAGTTCTGCATTATTTCCTTCCAGTTAGGTGATATTGTAATTAAGTAGAAACTATATTTACAAATCAAAAATTGAAAAGGTCAATAAAAGTCATTTTGCACCAAGATTTTTAAAAGAATTTTTAATTTTTTGTTATGCATACATAATGTGTCCCTGTTTGAAAGTATGGTTGACCATACACGACAATCAGAAGAGCAATGACTATAGTAAATTTAAATTCAACATTACTAAAATTAGATTAGAGAATATTTTCCAACATTTTTAAGATTACTGAGTACTTGAAAATTATATAAAAAAGCATTCACCCATCGTTTTCTTAAATTATGTTTTAACAGATAAGGTCTCCAATAATAAAACTGTCAAGTGATTTACGAGATGTTGACAAGCATTTAATTGTGTTATTGTTCGTTTTAAAAATCCAGCTTTGTTATTTTAAACTTAAAGTAAATAATTTTTTTTTCAAAGTGGATTAATTATACTTTAAATCAACTAATATTCCTCAAAGTTTCAGAAAAGTATATTTTACTTATAGAAGATTTTTAAAAACCTTGATTTAATTTTTGTTTACAAAAGGTGTCAAAAATGGCTGAATTTAAACAATTTCTGAAAGTGAGCAAAAAGTTGACATTCTAATCAATATAATTTCTATTTGGAATACAGCAGAGTATTCTGCTTACTGAAAATAGTAAATTTAATCATTTAGCTTTCAATTGAAGCTAAAAACAAAAATTCAAAAATGCTTTTTCATTTTTAAAAATTAATTTTAAACCTTAGATATTATGTTTTTTGTGAAAGTCCCTAATTTAAAGAATCCCCCAAATCTGAAAACTTACCTTGAAAGGGCTTGTGATTTCTGGATCAGTTTCACAAGAGATGATAATATTATGCTTCATACCCATACTGTGACGAACACCAACATGGTAAGCCAAGGCTTGGATTATCCGAGTGGAAATGTCAACAATTACAACATCAGCATTGTAAAATGTTTCGAGAGCTGACGTTTCACCAAAATCAAGTTTTTTGAATGGCACAGCTGTAAGGGTTGCCTTCAACCTGAAGTTAAAAGTTAGACAGAGTCAAAAATAATCTACAGATGATTTTTTTTTTTTTTTTTTTTCAGATATCAGAACTTATTCAAAGCAAATTATAATTATATAATATTTCTCATTGATTCTAAGAATTCTCTTTTAGGAGATTATAATGTAAATCTTGCAAATTGTATATCTCCCACACTCTGCACACCGATAATCCAGTCTTGCAAAACTTAATTTAAAGAGTCAGTTGCAAACATTTAATGATTTAACAACTCAATTCAGTTGCTCTAACATCCTAGAACTCTCTTACATAGACCATATCACAAATGATACAAAGGTCCTATTGAAAAACTTCATAACCACTGTCAAAAGGAGAAAGCTGAAATGGTATAGAAATGTCACAAGAGCCAACAATCTTTCCCATGTCATCCTCTAAATTACCACATAGGCAAAAGAAGAGATAGACAAAGAAAAAAAAATAGGCTAACAATATCACTGAGTGGATTGAAAGATCATTCATTAAGACTCAGATATAGGCATTAAGGCAAGTTGATCTTTTCTTTTTTTTTTTTTTTTTAAAAAAGAAAAGTAACATTGTACTTAATGTGAAAGCTGGGGTTTGATGTTATAAGTACTAACACCAAAAATTAGATTCATAGCTTCCACCAATTTTTGAGCATTTAGTTTTAAAGATTGTCTGAGAAAAAAAAAAAAAAAAAAAGAGTACAGAAATACTTAATTTCTGTAGGTTTTTGCTTAAAAACTGACTTCAAATTTTACTATTTCAAGAATAAATCCAAATATATCAAATGGGAAATATATTCAAACCAGAATTCTGCTTATGGATCACAAGCAAAATATGCAAATTTTATTTTATTTTTTTTTAACTACAGTGTAACCCGGATATAAGAGAGATTTTCTCTGGTCCCAAATTAGAGCCTGTGTTAATGTATATATAATAGACCAAACCCGGATATAAGAGAAACCCGGATATAAGAGACTGCTTCTCTGGTCCCGACAACTCTCTTATATCCGGGTTACACTGTATATTCAATGTGTAAAAATAATAAAAGCCACTCAATGAATAAGATTTGTTAGATCATAATTAATAAAAGCAAAAAAATAAATAACAGTATATAACACTATAATACTGCTGGGCACAAATTATAAGACAAAATGTTTGAAAATTGAAAATCACACTAAAACTACAGCACTGTATAACATATTACATCATAATATAGCTAAATTGTTCAGTATAACTTCTCTTTGAAGTAAATAAAGGTCTTATTTGATAGCACAATTTAGTAATAATATGGTTGTACCATGCATCTTGTCTATATACTAGTTGTAAAGCTTCAGTTTTATAGATTATTGTCATGAAAGAGTTCTTTCATGTTGGTTGTTTTGTTGGTTGATTTTGTTTGACGGCATATAAACCTTTATGCTGAAATCTAACATCCAGAGGGATTCTTGGAGTCCCATCATCATCTAGTTTTGCTCCAAGTAAGAATGCTTTCATCATTTTCAGATAGAGTTTTAGAATTAAAGAAAAGAATCAAATTCACAAGTGTTTTATCACTGCTAGACACTAGGAAATGAACTTTAATTACAAAATTAAATTCATTTGACAATTGTGGAATAAAACACTTAAAAAGTATATCTGCTGTTCAATGACATGAACATAATCTTCTGAGCACAAAACACTTAATTCAACAATAATTCAGTCAGTTTCAGTCTTATAATTTATAGATGGAATATATATCTTTAATGTAGACAACAGAGTATAGTAGTCACTACCTTATAGTAATTTACTAAGCATAGCTTAGTTGTGGCATAAGGCCAAATGTATTGGGCACCCAACTAGGATCAAACTCACTATTCAATCATAATTGATCCAGCAGTCAAAGTGCTTAGGTAATCACCACCTTATAGCTAACAAAGTTATATTCTCCAGTTCACCCTCCATCTTTAATTAAACTTTTAAATTCAGAGATAATGATAATAAAAATTTGAATAGCTTTAATGTACTTTAGTTGTAGCTAATAGATTTTAGGAGAATGTAAATTACATGTGGTAACACCATGCCCTTCATACCATAAAACTATCATAATCCTTATGACATTTAACAGTTCAACTAGTATGATAAAGCAATAAAATTACATTAGCTTCAGAAATATATCTTGAATCACTAGCCAAAGCCTCTTCCATTGTTTTTCTCACCTTTTTCACACATACACACTGGCCAATTTGAATCATCCATTTTGCATAATGATATTTTATTGCATTCAATTTCAATGGAAACAGCCAAAACTGAATATTCATCAACAATAACCTTACCAGTATGTATGCGTGTGTATTATATATATCTATATTACTTGTCTAGATAACTTACAAATTGAATTTAAATTCGGTTAACTTAATACTGATAATAAAATTTTGAATAAATTCAACCTGGAAAGGGTCAAATATAAATTAAGAAACATTGTAGAAATATCTTTAATTGTTTAAAAGTTTTTAGTTATCTTTCCATATCTCACGGGATTTAAATAGATGCTATATCAATTCATGTTGTATAATAATCTTCAGAAAATCTTGTTATTTCACAAACATAAAACTTGTTCTTATAAAGGGGAAAACATTTTTCTTTAAAAAGTCTAATGCATTTCCAGGATATACATATGACAGTCTAAGCATAAAAAAACGCTTCCACAAAACTGTGTACTAGGTTTATATTAAATATTTTCCACTCTAGTTTTAGAGTCTTTTTAAAGCCTATCATAAATTCATTTTTTTTGTATAATGTCCAAAATGCATTTTAATACTGACTTGAGTAATCACTAAAGTAATCAAAATGGACAATATCAAATGATAGAAATACTGAATCATCAATGTACCCTATTAAAACCATCCATGTAAGAGACTCCATATTAATAATGAAGTCATCACTTTTACACAATAAAAAATAGTCCATTCTTGGTGTTCAAGTTGACATTTAAAACTAAACTACTTTGTCATTTTTCTTTTAAATAACTTCCAACAAACACTAAAATACTTATTGAAAAACTCTGGGAAATGATTTTGTATGATAAAAAAATCTGTAATTGAATTCTTAACCTATTTTTTTTTTATTTCAAGTCCTTAATATCTCTCAGAAGATATTTAGAAATATATCATCTAAAAACTTATGGTACCTCAATATAGAATAATATTTAGCAAACTTGAAGCAAGCTTCATTTTCTTTGGTAATGCATATACTATAGTGCCAAATCTAATTGGAGTAAATAACAAGTCCATAATACCAGGGATGATGAAATATATTATATATTTTTTACAGATCTTTACACCATAGCTTATTTCATGCACACTTCTAAAGACTATCTGTGGTTCTTATATATATATATATATATATATATATATATATTACTTCAAACATTATTATAGTGGACACTTATTTGAAATAGATACCCTATTTTTAGGTATGTGTTCTCAAAAAAATAATCTGAATAATGTGCTTTCCTTAAATACGGTAAAAAGATCCTTGTTTACAGTGAAGTCTTTAATGGCTGAGCAGTAAAGCATACCGGATCAAATGGTGGTTTTCCTACAAAAGGGGTTGCTGGTTTGATCCCTGTCGGAGGACATATTTTTAAAGATTTCTCAAATGCAGAGAGATAGATATAATTCACTCTGTTCAATAAATAAAAATGGTACGTATCTTTGAAATAAGAAGTGTCCATTATAATAAGGTTTGAAGTAATAAAAATGTTGGATTAAAAATAAATCCATTAAAAAAGAGGAAAGGTTAAGGAGTGAATGGAATGTGGAAAAAAAAAAAAAAAAAAAAAGGACAAATAACCACAAATTTCTACATGTACACATATACATGAAGACAGGTGCATGGGTCCACATGTATGAATGCACATATATACTATGGGGAAAAAAAAAAAAAAAAAACTAGCACCAATGAAAAGTGTATATAAAAAAGAAAAATTAGGAAATATAATATAATCAGCCAATTGCTGATACTCCAGATGAGTGGATGGAGTGATTTCCCAGAGAGTCCATCTATGAAACTCTGGAGTTGGGATACTGAAGGTAACATCAATCAGTTCAGTGACAAACCCTTTACTTGTATTAATTCTATTATATATATATATATATATATATATATTATATATATATATATATACACACACACTGTTGAGCTGTACCTTTTATTTTAGCTATTATAATGACATTTATAAATATTCTCATAATTTTGAGGCAATATTTGAAACCAAACCTCAATGCCACTGAAGCTACTTACAAACTTCATAAAATAAAAGGAAATGAAACATTATCTGATTATATTGCACTGTGTAACTTGTCTCTTGTTATAAACCCCAAAAGTGGATGGCCATTGATTATGATTCTTTAGAATGTAATGTCAAGGAGAACCTGATTACCAGTATTCAAAAACTATTAGAGGATCAAAGTTCAGCAAAAGATATTTAAAGTATTATATAATCTTCAAATAAAAAAAAGCAAAATGTTGAGAGATAAAAAATGAAAATACTTTTGATACAATCCATTAACTACTTTATCTTAAATTTTGACAATGCAAATTATTAGATTAATATGCAAGTAAAATTTCAAGGGAAATCAGGTTCAAAAATATTTTGTCCCTAACATTACCAACATTTGTTTCTTCATAAGCTTGGACATTCTGTTTTATTTTTTTTTTTAACTTGAATAAAATAAAACTTCATATATACAGAACAAATTATTATTAAATCAAACATTGCTTAGTTATAAATTAAAAATATAAATAATTCACTTTGGAGATTTTAAAAAAAATCATTTCTGAGACCAAAGATTTTTTTCCTTTAACACTAAAGATAATTTAAGATTATGAGTTTTTTAAGGCTAAAATTTTTAGTATAAAATTTGAATGAAACAAGTAAGTTTTATATCACATATCATTTCCATTGAAGACATCTTTTTGCTATCAGCATTACAAATTTGATTTTTTTTATATAAACAAAAAAGACCTACAAACAACACATAACTTTATTGCAAACTAAAGTCTCCATTACAGATTAAACATTTTTCAGTCATAATACTACTGGAAATAATTATGCAATTTTTAAAGAACTTTGTGAATGCTTTTAGTGCTTTAGAATGGATTAAAAGAGACTATAAAATCTCACCGTTGACAGGCTTTCTGTATATCAGCATATGCTTTACGACGGGCAGATTCAGGTGTTGCAGAGTCCAAGTTAATGATGCATACAATGGTCATGTGTCGGCTTTTCGGCATTGTGCCTGAAGAGGCAGCTGATCCAGCCGAAGCTGATGCTGCTGCTGGAGTAATTAAGAAAAATAACATTTTTAGAGATAAAAAATAAATAAATCAAAATAATGCAGTTTTTACTGCAGCTTGGCAGATTTTTTTCTCTAAGAATAATAATTTAAACCTCTTGACTAGAAATTCATGTTCTAATGAGTAAGCTGAACTTACCACATGCTACAGTCTAACCACAAGTATATTTTATTTAGCTCTCTGTAAACTGAAACAATATTTACTCTCCATTCCAATTATTTTTCCCCTATTCTTATTTAAAATAATTTCATTTAATAACTTTTCTAAAAATTGTTTTATAAAGAACAAATTCAGAAATTAACCTACATTTAAAAAAATCAGTCTATGCATCTGTATAAACGACTGTCAATTTTTTTTATTCTTTTATCATTTAAATTAATTAAACAACATTTGAGATCATTAACAAGATAGTCAAGAATGAAAAACAGAGTAAAGATGTTAATAAAGCTTCAAACATTTTGGAAAAGGAACCTGAAAGAAGTCAGATAAAAACAAATAAAGGTTTTTAATAGAAGCAAATTCATTCAAATGCTTCAAATTTCAGAGAATCCATGCAGAAAACAGTTTAAGCAAATTTGGTAAGTTAAACATAATAAACTGTGTTTCTTACTGCTATAGAGAGAATTGATATGGTTCACTATCAGAAAACACCATGTGCTTGATGAAATCAGAAATTTGATGCAAAACTGACTGAATATATCAGAAAAAGTAAAAGGCTTTCTCAAAATAAAGTCAAGATTAGTATTATGTTGATTTTCCATAGTGATTTACAAAGTCATCATTAGAAAAAAAAGTTTCAGTTCAAGTATCTAAATTATCTTTCTTCAATAGAAAAGAAAAGTGGTGTAACTTAATATCAGTTTTCCTTTCAAAAAGTTTAATGTAGATTTATTTAATAACTTTCTTCCACTAACATTACAAATCAGAACCTCTTTAAATTTGCATGTATGAATATTTCTAGAAGATACATAAGATTTCTATAAGTAGGAAAAATGAAGTTCAAATCAAGTGGAAACTAATAATTAAAACAAATTAAAATATGAAACATTACAATGAATGTTTTTGGCCTCTCTCACTTGTAGAAATATATTCAGCTGGATTATGTACAGGTTAGGTAATTGTTAAAGAAGCAGTGTAGCTGTGATGGCCATGGTAAACAGATATGATTAAACTGCTTGGCCATGAAATGATTATAGAGCACAAAATGATAGGCGGAACTATCTTCAAGTAGCAATTGCTAAATGTTTTCTCAAGTAACACCAGCAAGAGTATACTCGGAATATGTGACTTCTAGACAGGCATCAGCAGCACATGATAACAGTGGGTACCAACAAGTGATACAAGGAACTGTTGGTGATTTTCAAAAGAACATTAACCATCCAGGAAAAGGGAACATTACATCAAATTATACTGTAATTCACAACACATGCTGCTCAATTAATGAATTGTATAGCATATGTATTTTGTGGAGTTTCATATTTGTTAACCAACAAGAATACTATTAACATCATTACATTGGTTACTTAATGTTAATTAGACAGCAGAACAGGAGACCATGGAAAAATGGTACTATGTTGCCTGGTCAGTCATATTTCAAAGTCTTTTGGATAGATGGTTGAGTGGAGAAGACTGCATGAGACTACAGATCCAGCCTGTCAACAGAGTTTTGTGCAAGATGGCAGTGGCTCTATAATAGGACTGCCAGTAAAAGTAGAGTTTGCTTTGACAGATGTAACATACACAGATCATGTTTTCTCATGCTGCCAATATAGGATGATATGATATATATACATTTCTATATATCAGAACAATTTTAGGTAACTGGAGGCACAAAAAAATTCTGTGTAATATGTTTTGTTCATTAAAAGGACTTCAGACTAAATTAATGTTCTCACACTGAAATATATATTTAATGGGGAGCATTACTACAGTGACAAACATAGGGTTGCTGGTACCCTGGGCAAGCTGAACTTTGGTGCCCTTACAATTTTTTAAAAAATTTTCACAAAGAGAAAAACTGAAAAAGTAAAAAATAACAAGTTTATTAATATACAACTTAATACAAATTAAAGAAAACATTCATTTTCCTACCTAAAACATTTTTTCTAGCCTTTAGACCTGCAAATCTTTACATGGTACATTCTACACCTATCTTCTTTACAAGACCATTTTCTATTGACAAAATAGCCAAAAAATTTAATCTGTCAGGAGTCATGGAAAATTTTGGTTATATTTCAAAGGCCATTTCTATAGGTCATAAATAGTTTATAGCACAAGTTTATGGTCAAACCATGCTGAAAATACCAGTTCTCATCAAATCACCAAAGTTAAACAGTGTCAAGCCAAGTCAGTATTTATATAGAGTACTACTTGGGAATACTGGGTACAGTAAACAAAAGGGTAGTAAACACCAGCCCAAAAATTCCACCTTTAGACTGTGGGGTGGTGGTAAAAGATGATGGTGAGTACAATGACAGACTTGTTTCAAATCACATCTTACTTTTACTTGGCCACTGTCAATGACAAGATAATAGTCTCTAAAAATGAGATGCCTTAACCTTTAGTAGGATTTGCAACTTCTAATTGTACCAAGTCACTTGGAATGGAATTGAAAAACATTACTGAATCTAATGTTCATTCCAGAATGATTCAAAGAGGATGAAGACCATAAGTTGCTCTTTGATGCATTGATGTTTATCAAGAAACTAAGGATTGATATGTTTCTTTATGCTAAGAAGAATCAAATATAAACTGTTAAATCCGAAGTGAATAAGGTTAATAGTTAATCAGTATAAGGTTAAATTAGTCAACCAGGTTTAGAGTGTTTTTCTTTTTTTTTCCCCCCTTTAAGTCATTTGCAGGACATACATTTTTATCAATACAGCATTTTATAAGTTTCTTTTCAATTCCTTTTTCTGTTATATAATGGCAGGTTTCACCACATCAGTGTTGTCAGGCATATAACATCTCCAGTATTTAATACATCTTATCCTATATTCTGTCTATTAAATTCATCAGGATACATAAAATACCCTGTATTAAATTTAAAAAATAATTTAACCCAGATGACCGTATTACTTATATTACTTGTCTACAAAATTTGTTCCATGCAGTAGTATTATTTTATTTCAATTTTATATGTATTTTATATTATTTCAATGTTATATGTACAAATTAGGAATCATTTTAATTTAAATAGAGTGTCCAGTATTTCAACATGGTAAATTTGGCAACCTTAACTATACTGAAATACTTAAGTGCTCAGAGCACAGAAGTCAAAATAGTAGAATTAAAAAATATATAATTTAAGCAATTTATCATGTAAACACTGACTGGCAAGAAAAGGATTCAGCAAATAACATCAATTCAACATAGATTTATAAAAAAGAAAAAAAAGAAACAACACACACACACAAAAACTTTTCAGCAATCATAAATATTTATTTAAATGGCAACAAAAGAAAGCAACAAAAACAATTTAGAATGAAAACAAATTCAAAGGAAAAAACTGATAAAATTATCAGAATTTTCAATTCTGTAGAAAACATTTTGTTAGAGAATAAGAAAATTGGAGATATTAACAAAAGACATTGAATAGACTCATTTATGGTAATTTGGTAACAATATTTACTAGAATTTGATGTAAGAGGTTTTTGTTTTTAATACCATGTCTCATCAGAACATGGATAATCATGACTTTCTATAGCTTCCCTTAATATTTGTAAATTGCTATGACTGTTCTTGGGAAAGGTAGTAGAGAAATTTCCTGTTGCCTTCTCCAAATTTTTAAATTCAACCATGTCCTTTTCATAGATTTACTCTACCAAGGCTAGAGAAAAGATGAAATGAAGTCATGTCTTTCCCAAGGGCAGAGTAGATTCAACAGCCTTGGCCAGAATTTAAACTTAATCTATCTATTCTATTTTCCATGGAGGTAAATGTTACACCACCTGCACTGGCAAGAATACAAGATTGAGAAAAACAAAATTAAGTATATAAGCTGAGAAAATTTTGTTTTCTACAACATTGAAAAAACTATCAAGGCTGTTTCAAAAGCTTGAAAATAATATGTAATCAGCGTATCAGGTAAAAATAGCAAGTTTCAAAAACAGAAAAACAATCTGTGAATGAGAAAATTTGAAATGAAATGAAAATCCTTCACACAAAAAAAAGCAAAGAAAGCAAAACTATAAACCAGTAAAATCTTTCTAATTTTAAAAAGGAAAACAAAAATGAAAGTGAATTTCTTGAAAGTATGGAACAGAAATTTATTAATATGAACAATGTAACACAAACACAAGAGACCACTTGCTCATCAGAGCTGTATTTGTTAAAGTGCCATCTACGAAACGTTCCCATGCAATCTACTCACAAGAGTTGGACACATCTTCTGGCATCACAAATGCCACACAGCGGCTTGTCACCATCGGGGAGGGACCGGATTCTGAGTCTTCAGGAGAGGTGGAAGTAGGGACGTGGGGTGCAGTCAACCCAACGTTTTCATCAGAGGTGGTAACTGGTAGAGATGGCATACCAGCAGCAGAGGCGTAACTGAAATGGCACCCAGGCACATTTCGCAAAACCTACCACACCCTTCTCACAGCCTGTTGGAGAAAAGGGTACCAAAATCTGAAGACAAAATATAACTAGAATGCAGGAATTCTGCAATGAAAAAAATCACAATGCGTCTAGGTATAGGTGTTAGAATTGCATCATAACTACCTATAAACTATGTTTATTTATGATGGGAGTTAATCAGAGGAAGGAAAAAAATGGATAATCAGTTTCACATGCAAAAGAAAACCATTAATAGATCACTGTTGCTTATGAGCAATCATTGTTGATTGTAAATATTTCTTCTTTTTTTTGCATGGTGATAACTGTATAAGTCAACACTTTTCATTATTTCCTTTCACACTAAAATGGTTTTGTTATGGTCACTACTTCTAGCTCAAGTAAATGCAGTGGCAACCAAAGTCCTTACATGTAAATGACAGATTGTCATCATTTGTAGAGGTAAAATAAAATGGAATAAATGTGGAATGAGTGTAAGGAATAAATTCCAACACAGAAAAAAAAAAAAAAAAAAAGAGAGAAATATACTAGTTTGTATAGAGCTGAAAAAGAAAAACATTTAGGAAATATGTGTGCGTGTGCGCATGCAGTAGATGCACTACATGGCAGAGTGACTATGTCTACATAGAAGGGAAGATTAGACAAGTCTTTTACTTATCACATGCTAAAAATAAAAGTAAAAAGAGGAAGAGGAAAATTGTCTCCAAGCTTTTATAGTCCTGAAACAGTACCACCTCATGGACATCTTGGCAGACCAAGTGGGGGTAATCCTCAGTTTCATATAAAAAAAATAAAAGCATTAACACATCTATCAAACACAAGTAGTCTTTTCCTTATATCAACCTGCAAATAAGTTAATTATAATTAACTTAATCCTGTAAAGAAAAAAACATTAAAAAAAAAAAAAAAAAAAATATCACAATGGTCAATATTTTGATCTCCTAAAGAAAGTCTATTATACATGACAGACTTATTTAAATGCATGTTAGTCTCATAGGCTCGTCTGTTCATTCCTTATGAAATTGATCTTGTGTTCAAGTTGTCTTAGTTCAATATTTAGGAAAGAAAATGTTAGAAAAATAATAGCTGAGTAAAATTCATGTGAAAAAACTATAGTAATCCAGTTATTTAAAAGCATTACTAAGAGTATTAAATCAAACCCTTTCTAATAAGATAAAATCAAGAATGCCATGAAATCCATTATGATTGTGTGCTAGTTATACAAATGATATGGATGAACAAAACAGATAACGAAGAAACAAACAAAATCACCATTGCCCTAAAGGACATATGGGAAAGTTACAGAACAAAAAGGAACTTGAGATAAAAAAAGCAGATCAACTAATCCTATATAACAAACTTATCTCATATTACTTCCATCCCCTTCATCTATGAAAAAACTCGGAAACCTTGTTCATTTTGAAAAGCGTTCAGTGGTTGCTTACTTTTAGCTTTAGTATAAAGATCTAAAACAGAATGGTTTTGAATGAACAGAAAAAAAAAAAAGATTACATGTCAAACAAATCAAAAAATTGTTGACTTTCCTTGGATAAATGACGTACACAAGAACATTTTTTTAATCATTTCAAACCAAGCAAGGTGATAAAGCCACTATGATGTAAAGAGTTACTAAGATTGAAAGAATCTGAAAAGAAAAAAAAATGAAAAAGATCATTAAGGAGAGAGGACAATAAAAGAATAGGATATAAAAAGACAGAAGATGGCAATTGACATTGATTGCGTTTAAAATTTTGAAGACTGGAAATTAAGAAGTCAGAAGAGAGTTCAACAAACAAGAAATGCAAGAGTTGAAACAGCATAGAACTTACAGTTATATCTAGCAATTTCAAGTGTAAAATGATAAACACTAACTGCCAATCTAGTATTCATAAAGTTGAGGTACCAAAGAGTATATATATATTCATCAGAACAAATAAATCAAAATATTTGTAGAAAAGGCCCAGGAATGCTACCTTATGGTGGTAGAAAAGGACTGAAGCTGAAATGCCAGGTCAGAACAGATAACCTGGCAGATTCTTTGGATTTTGTCAAGAATCTCTAGATATATGGTAAAAGCACTAGTCCGAACATGGCAGCAATATCCATACATTGGATATTGATTAGTGCTTTTACTATATATCTAGATATTCTTGACAAAATCCAAAGAATCTGCCAGGTTATGGTAGACTTATAAAGGTGTAAGATTCTGGTGAGAAAAATTGTCTAGCATGACTCAGTGAAGCCACTTTCCTAGTAGAAGGCCTATGAAGTGATTCAATATAATCATTCTACTCCATGTCAGTGGAAAACATTATCCCGAAAAGGTGCAATGAGTCACTCTTCTGGAGGCTAGCATCAGGTATATATAAAAAAAAAAAAAAAAAGTTCTCTCAGACAATTAAAAAAGAGCAGTTTTGATTTGGAGGCATTGAAATTAAAAAGCCATCTCTTGTCCCAGTTAACAGATTGTAAGTCATTTTTGAGATCAGCTGCCAATTTGATATCAAATCAATCAGACTTACTTACCATTAAGAAAGGAGTAAATAGTTATGTCATATGCATAGATGCCAAGTTGAGAACTGATGACATCAGGAAGGTCATTGATGAAAATTAGAAACAGAATAGATCTAAAATAGAGCCCTGAAAGATACCCATATTAATGTAAAAAGATCTTGAAGAATGGCCATTCAAGATAACTTTCATTTTGCAATTTGCTAAGATTGAATCAAATAAAAAAAAATTGTGCCAGAAATACCATAACCCTTCAGCTTGAGAGGACCAGCATGCCAAACCCTGTCTATACTTTTTTTAGCAATAACTGTTAATGTATCAGCAGTTGACCCAGGGAAATGAAAGCCATATTGTCTGCCTGATAGAAGACCCTGTGAGGTGAGATGTTTAACCAATTCAGAGTTGATTAAAACCTCTAAGACTTTGCCAAAAAGAGGTAGAAGACTAATAGGTCAATAGTTAGAAGACTCAGGTGGTTTACCAGAATCCTTAAAAATAGGAACTGCATAAGAGGATTTCCAACAGCCAAGAAAGCAGCAAGGGATTCATGAGCCATTTTAGGAGTACATTTCTTTAGGACTATTGCAGGGATACCATCAAGTTAACATACTTTGTGGGGAACAAGTTTATAGAGATGATAGCAGAAACCATGGATAGAGTTATGCATATCACTTAGTAGAAACTCAGTTCTAAGTGGAAAGTCAGGCAAAGATACTGGAGTCATGAATTGGAAGAGAATTTAAAAGCAAAGCATTATGACAAGAAATTATGTACCTCTCTCTGTTAATAAAAAATATAAATATATAAGGGAATAGATAATACTATAGATTATTAAATGTTCCCAATTCAAGATCTGAAAGTCATGGTAAAGAATTACTGAATAACATCTATTATGCCTAACTTCCTTTGGCTTGAAAAAACGCAAAGAGATGTATTCTTGCTATTGCCTCTATAAGCAATCCAAAATAAAAGAATACAGAATAATACTGAAAGGAAGAAAACAAAAATGTTGAATGTATTTTCTACTGATCTAGTTATGTTATTGACAACTAAAAATTGACAAAATTGTTTCTTTAAAATTAAGAACTTGTTTAATTATAAAATTCTTTCATGAAAGGCCTTTTATTTTTGTATATATTTTAAGATTTTAGAGTCTCCCTCCCTGTCTAAAATACAAGCTTTAGTGTGTTTATACCATTCATCTTCGTTAAGTTTAAAAAAAAGCACAAAAATTCTATACTAGTCACTTTATTCATTAAGAGCCTATAACAATATATACTGAGTCAAATGACCCCTGATACTGATATGGGCTGTGAGTTGACTAAAAATATTCAGTAATACATGAAAAAGCAAACATTTTAATAAAAATTTATAAGAAAACATTCTGAAATCTAAAAAAAAATATGTAAAAGACTAACATCATCATTAATAGTAAAAGTTGGTATTGTTTAACTCAAACACTTCTTAGTACTATTCCAATTGTTGTATTTTTTGTTTGGTTCAACTGAATTTCTCTTTAGTGATTTTAATGTAAATAAAACATTTTGTCACCTTTTATAAATCATTAAGTTAAACAGAATGTATCTCCCAAATGGAATGATCATTTACTTAACAAAAAACAATGAAACAACAGGTCAGTGGCTGCACATTCAATGATGTATCAACAATGTTGGCTCATCAGGGAAACATTTCAATGACATTTTAGGATTTAATCAGTAATGCTTTCACAGGACTTCAAACAAGGTTATTGGATTTAAAAAACAAAAACATACAATACTATCATGTCACACTTCATTCCTCTAATACTAAATTTTAAAACTTCTAGTTCTTCAACAGTACAATGGCTCATTTCTAAATTAATTCCTCTTAAACTGACAACATTGTTGAGCACGGAATATAATGCCAATAAGACCAACCTTGTTTCATTTACACAAAACAGGAGGCTGTGTTCTGAAAGCTTTAAACCAAAATAACATTACTTTTCTCCAATCCTCCAATTTCATGCTTTGAGAACCAAAACAATTTTGCAATCAATAAATAACAAAAAAGAAAAAAAAATTGTTTGATATTAAGCCTCAAGGAGAATCATTGTTTATATTGAATTAGTCATTATTTATCCTATATATCCTCATAATTTGCACATTTTCTGACAACAACCACATTTAGTAACCTGCTACCTTTAGTGGCTTTTGGGTCTTTTATTAGACAGATATCTAATTGAGGAAAAAATATTGTTAACTCATAGATTTTCCAGTTGTCAATATAAAGTATATGTGAATTTTGTTTTTCATTTTAAAAGACAGTGGAGTGCTATTTAGACATTAAAATCATTTCAAACTTTTGTATTTAGTATAACTCTATATTTCTTTATGCCAAAATTGTTTCAATTACATACTAATATTAATCTACATATATTTATACCTCTATAACTTTTAAGGTTATATTCAGTTATAGTCATACTCTGAAAATTCATTTCATTTTAACAAAATTACCTGAGAGAAATTGCTAATTCCACAAGAACAATTCCAGTGATATCGGAAAAGCCACCCATCAGGTTTTATATCCATTCTTCAAAGCGACTAATTATTCAGATGATGAGAACTTGTAACTTGAATTCAGTAGTAAGTGTCACAACTACAAACAAACACATATTTATTTAGAGGTAAATAGGTGAATTTAAGACAATGCGTGAAGAAAAATAAAACTACAAGTTTAAATCAAGATAGTGAGACCATCCTGTAAATCTGGTATTTGTAAATTTTTTCATGTACACAAGATATATTTATCAGCAAGTGAGTACACCTGGAAAATGTGAAAATTATTTTGGGGAAAAAGTTGGATACAAAAGTATCACTTTATCTTGACAGATAAAGTAGTAATATAAATGTTGAATATTTTTACATAGTGTCCGAGGGGGGGGAAGAAGAGTTATCCCCCTTTTGATACCGAATATATGACAAAACAAATTGCATTTATCATTTGTTGCATTTACAGATGTTTTATTCTTATCTGAAGGGGTAATCTTCCAGAAGTTCCCAAAATGTTACAATTGTGAGAAATACGTGAAAATATCTAGTAAAAGAAACTTGCTAAATTTTTTGAAAATACTAAAAGTCTACCACTACCATTTTCTTTTTAAATCAAACACAAATAGTATATCTTGCTGATGTAATAGCTACTGACTAAACCATGATGATACCAAACTAAATTTCAACTTTCTGTGAATTGTTTTTAAAAGATATCCCACTCCAATCATTTAGTTTCTTGTCTTGCACTTCTTGCTTGTCGAAATCTCTTCAGACTTCTTGCTTTTCAGTCAAGTTTGACTTTCAAAAATTTAAATGCAATGTCAATCTTTAACTTCTGTCTCACTGAATCCTATTCTTAATAGCGATTCTTTTAGTCTCAGTAACTTCTCGCATCTTAGTGGCTTTATCAACTTGGTTGGAAGAGAGAAGGAGAGAGAGAGAAGAAAGGAAAGAGAGAGAAGTCACAAAATATCTTCTTGACTTGTAAATATCTACTTCATATATTCTTGTTATAATATCTATTTTTGGTCAATCATATCAGTAAACATTTAAGAGTGGAAGTAAAATAAGTAGATGTCCAGACAGTTCCTGTACTTCACTAAAATTGAAAACTGATTACGAAATATTCAGATCCTTATGTTTTAAATCAAATCCGTGTATTAATTAAATAAATTAAAATCCAAAATGCTGACAATTGGTTTTTGAAAACTTTCATTGCAACAGACAAATCATACTTCGTTTATTATCATTATTAATAAAGTAATATATTATATAAAAATAAATGCGTGTGTGTGTGTTCACTTAAAAAAATATTGTATATTTAATTTTGAACTGTAACAGTTTTATGAATTGGTCAATTTTTCATAAATTTGTAGTTTTGGAAATATATCTGATAAAAAAAGAAGAAGCAGGATTTGAGCATTAGTCTGATAAAAGATCATAGGGAAATTTTGAAGTAATGGTAATCATGATGTCAATTGTTTCACCAACGTGTGTTGGTGAATAGACTTTCAGTGTCCAATGATGCCAATGTACCATTTTGGGGTTTATTGTTTTTAAGAATTTGGATGAAATCAGATATAGAGTTTATCAAACGAATCATACTTAACCTCAAAATACAGTGTAAACTCCACATAGGATTTCATAAAAATCCACAAAAACAAACCAAACAACTGCATATTGAAAATCTATTCAATATTCTTATCAGCGACAAAATAGATATCATAATTAAAAATGTCTATGAACATTTTTCACTTCCAAATATACAAGTAATTTCATTTATGTACGTTCTCCTTTACTGATTCAGGATACAAATCAAAAGTTACTAAATTGATAAACCCAACCAAGCATTGTTGGTATCTACTTTGGGATGTTTGGTTAAAATTGACTAATATATCACAGAAGTATTAACTAAAACACACGCATTCACTTTTATATAGAAAATATTTATACAAAACAGGGAGATTAAGATACAAAGCATTAGTAATAATAAAAAAAAAGAGCATCACTGATGAGAGCTCAAATGAAAAGCAAATTTTTTGTAGTTCAAGAGATTTCATTTGAAGAGCTTCAGGCATTCATTCATGCAATAACACTTCCAACTGAGAGACAAAAATAGTTCATATTCATTTCAGAACTTTATACTTCCTTAAATCAATAAAATTTAGCTGAAGAAAAAAGTTTTGATACATTTACAATATAGCCAGCTTTTTTTCATAAAATTAAAATGAATATTAGTTTTTAATTTTAAAAAGAAGTTAATATTCAGATGCTGTTGTAATTTTATGTTTGTAATGGATTTATGGACATAATAGTCTTCCTACTTTTTGATTTGGCACTATACCAGACAAAATTAATCTCTGTTATACATTTCCCATATTATACTGCAAAATATATCCAATTGTTGACTGCAGGAATGACCATCTTCCAGTGATATGTAAACTTAGAGTAAAACCACAGAAATTGAAGAGGACCAAGGTAGCGTCCAAATTGCAATACAACAATTTCCTGAATGACCTGAATTTGAAAGATGTATACTGACAGTGCTAAATGCCGGTACAAGGAATTAAATGAGAATGGAAATTTGGAGTGAATCGCATTAAGAGAAGCTTTAGTAACATCAGAAAAGAAGATCATACAAAAGAAAACTAGACAAGGAAAAAAAAAAAAATGGGTGGCAGATGAAATTTTTGGCATGATGAAAAATATAGCAAACAATACCAAGGCATAGTACAGAATATAAGAGATTACACCAAGAAATTGGAAACAAATGCAAACAGGCAAAAGTGAAATGGTTCAATGAATCAATGACAGGATGGATAAAATTAAAAGATAGAATGCTGATAATAGGGAAAGAAAAATACCGCAAAGATGAAATGAATACATCAGAGAACTCTTCCACAATGGAAAAGGAAAATCTGCATTTCAAAAAAATATGGAAGGACCAAAAATATTAAAGTCACAAGTGAAATCAGCACTGGCTAAATTGAACAGGAACAAAGTAACAAGTCCAGATGGAATTATAATTTCCTGGTAGCTTTCAGCATTGACAAAATTACAAACACAATAAATAAAATATACAACAGCAGTGATATACCAGAAGACTAGTGCTACCTCAAAAGGCAGGTGCAAATGAATGGAATTTCTACAGAAGGTAGTAAAGGAAAGTAAGAAGAAAGGACTAAACATCAATTGCAAGAAAACAGAATGCAGGGTTGTCAGCAAAAAGAATACCCAAGATGTGTATGAATTGGAGATACCAAAATCAAGCAAGTATAAAAATTTAAAAATGTAACATTGGTGCTCCTATATAGCAGTAAATGCGGGACCACCTCTTCACAGATAAAGAGACTTGAAGAAACAGAAATATGGTTCTCCAGAAGGATACTGAGAATACCATTGACTGAACATGTGAGCAACAAAAAAGTTCTGAGGAAAATGGAAACAAAAAGGACACTTATAGAATCAGAAACAGTTGAAATTCCTAGGACACAAATTGAGGAAAGAGGGTTAGGAGAATTTGATGCTCACAGGATTTATGAAGGCAAAAGAGACAGGGGAAAGCAGCAAATAACCTGCCAAAGAACTGGTTTGAAGGACAGGGATTAGGAGATAACAAAATGACAAAAGAGCTACAAAGCACAGGAATTTATGCAATGTTATGATTGTCCATGTCCTGAAGTGACACTGCACAAATGTGGTTTAAATGTTGATTTACAAAGTAAGCAAGAAGATAGATGCAATAGTCTTTCTATGCAATGCCAATTGTCATCATCTCTTTTCCTGAATCCTGTTCTTTCACAGTTCTCTCCCCTAACTAAAGTTTTCTCCCTCTCTTTCACTCCCAGTAATCCTAGTAGCATTATTGTTTTGCTTGGGATTAAAGGATTAAAAAAAAAATGCTAAACTTAAATATTCATAAAGGTATAGCTTGGCTAATATTGTAATATTGGCTCTCTATAATTTGAGTAATATGACGGTTATGGAAAATAGCTTAAAATTCAAATGATAACCAACATTAATGATAGAGATTTTGTTTGTGTGATCAACATCTTGTTTAAAAGGAAAAAAATACCTTTATTTGTTTTACATCTAATGTACTAGCATCAATAATAATACATTTGCACCAATATGCATCCAGATAAAGAGAAAATTATACTGCATTACATTTGACATTTCATATAATCTGACCTATTTATTTTTTTCTTTTTGGAGGGAAAGAAAAAATTATTCACAATGCACACTTAACCTAATTTTTAGAATTTTTTAAACAATTTTAATATTTAATTTCTAATAATCTCAAAACCTTTCTAAATTAATTCTTCTCATAGTAAAGTATATAAAACTAAGCTGTTAATTAAGCTTTATAGACACTGAAAGCAAGTTAACTTTCAAGAGACTCATTAATGTTTATGAATTGGGTCAATATCCATATTAAGAATAAATGAGGGAGAAGGATATCACTCATTAGTAGGATTTGAAATTATGAATATTGTAACCCAATCTGTCATAAATTATTTAACATATGACCTCTTAACTGCAGCACCTAACTCTAGTCAAAATAGTACTTAGGTAGTCTTAAAGTCTGGGCATTTATTGTGGAAGGAAGTACTTTTGACTCAATTAGCATCAAGTAAGATAACTCTAAATATACCAAAGGACATCAGTGTAGTAAAATGGTTAGCAAGATGGACTTTTAGATCATTAGTGATCCATACTTGTGGTCCTGTGTTAAAATTAAGCTACACTTAGTAAATAACAACTCTAAATATACCATTTACCAACTGTTTTTTTTTTTAATTCTAATTCTGCACAAACAAAAAATGCTTATCTATTTATCTCATATATATATATATATATATATATATATATATAAGAGAGAGAGAGAGAGAAAGAAAGAAAAAAATTGAATGACAGAATGCAAAAAATTGTTTCATTCTTTTGAAGGACTCCAGACTAAAGATGTTTTTATTGAAGAAATTATATGTGTAGGATGGGGAGATGAAAACACAAACTTATAATTATGTACTGAAGAGAAAATGTTGAATTTCTGTTTAAAATTTTTTTATTGATTTAAATGTGTCTAGATATATAATCTAGCCTATCTCATCCATTTTCCCTATGCTTGTAAGTATCCCACATTGTGATAACACAAGACCTGCCAAAAAGGTGAAATGTTGCAAAAACCTTGAGGCAAATTTACCATGGATAATTTGGCAATCAGTGCACTTTCTAGACATTTTTGCCTCAGTAAATTGCTTTCTCTTTTAATTAAAGTAGCAATTTTCCACTTTGTCATTTAATTGCCCAACATTGTCCTGATTTCTAGAAATTTATATGATATTCTCCCATACGCATGTATATACAAGAGAAACAAGAAAATAAAACTACAATTTTGTAGCCTAAGTTTCTATTTATTGTACAAGATTGTAATCATCCAAATTATAAAAAAAAGCCCCTATCAATATTAATCTATTACAGTTTAAGCATTTTTTTAATATTCAGCAAGCATTTGGTAAATTTAATTCTTTATCTAGCCATATTTGAAGATGTACATAATTTAAGTAATGACTGTCATGGATCATATGATAAAAACTGAATTAATATAGCCTGTTCTAGATTGTTCAAAAATTACCTAAGCTTATGTGAAAATGAATGGGCCCGTTAAAAAGATATAGACAGTATATGGCGGTAACACCAAGGGCTTAAATTTTGTAGAACATTCAAAACAATTTATGGTATAAATTTATGCTATAAGATAAATTTTATTCTATTGTTCTTAAAAGATTAAAATCTTCCAAAATAGCCATCAAATAATAATTTTTGTTTAGTATTTCTTTAATCTTAATTTCTATTGCTCTAACTCCTAGATTGTCATTTTACAATCATTTAATTAAGCAGCATTTTATTTTTTTAATCATTTAACACCAAGCAAGATGATAACACCATTAAGACATATGCAGTTAATGAAAGTAGAACAGAATGAGAAAACTTTAGTGAAGGGAAAGGAAGATAGAAGATGGCAATTGATGCTGCATTTGAATCTTTGAAGATCATAGTTGGCAGGAAAGCTATAAAAAAAGAAGAGACTTCCACAGTGAGAAAAATCATTAAAATAGAACTTAGAGTTACATCTAAACAATAAAATGATGAGACCTGGTTGTATGCTTAAATTCATGCAGCCGATGTACTAAGAACAACAAAAATTTTTATAGAAAAGACAAAAAAGGAAGCTATGTCTTGGCAGTAGGAAAGTGATTGAAATCAAGATGCCAGGTCAGAACTGATATTACAAACCATTCTTTGGATTTTGTTGAGAATCTCTAGATATATACCCAGATCAGCATATCAAATTTGTCGATGTATCTTTAAGACTCGAATTTTAGTTCCAATGAAAATAAATTTAAAAAATAAAAACTCAGGTATAGTTATACAATTAACCTTTAAAACGAAATTTTATAGTTATTTTGCCAATACAGAGCATCACAGTATTTACATTAGTCGGACTATTGTCCTCATCTTTGTCGCCATATTTGTCACAACGTTTCGGCCGTTGTACGCTCCGGCCTTCTTCAGGTGGTTGGAATTTCGAACCGAACCCTTTATTTCGATCACTGGGGTAGACTGTTCTAGTTCCACGAGCCATGTTTGATGGATGTCAGTTATCTCCTGGTGATTTTCCCTCTGAACTCCCACCATCCATACAGCGTAAAGAAAGGGATCGTCCGTTGCTTACAACACCGAGCAAAAGTCATAAGTGGCGACCCAGAGACGTTAGATAAGGAATTGGTCAGTATAAGTATTACCCTACAACGTAACAACTACCCTGGGTACATGGCAGCAGCCCCCCAAAACTGGGATAGGCGGGTACAAGAGGAGGAGGACAACAACACTCAGAAAACAGTCTGCCTGCCTTATGTGAAGGGGTTATCAGAGAAAATACAAAGGGTCTGCGGTCCATATAACATCAGGACAACCTTCAAAAGCGTGACAACACTTCGCAGATATCTCTCTCGAGTGAGGCCCCCCATAGAGGAGAACAGGACTAAAGACTGTGTGTACGCTATCCATGCAGCTGCGGAAAGGAATATAAAGGAGAAACAGGCCGCCCCCTCAAGGTAAGGCTTCAAGAACACCAGAAAGCTGTAATGCGAGGGGAAGTAGAAAAATCAGGCATGGCTGACCACATATGGAGAGAGAAGGGAGATCACCATCCCCTGTGGGATCAGGTTGAGATCATAGACAGGGAACACCATTGGAAAATTTGTAAACTTAAGGAATCAGCACATATGCTAGGCCACAAAAATCTCCTGAGTCGGCCAAGCATAGAAATAAATACAATATGGGAACCAGTAATAAGGAATGCCAGAGAACAGCAATGATAACAAAAAGTTGCAATATGAGATCTGGTAAAAACATGAAATGATAACAGCAAAATTGCAATATGAGTACTGGTAAAAAATGGTTGCTGAAAAATTAGGTTTATAATACTCAGAAATTCATACCCAGATGTCCTCAAGGACACATGGTACAGTGGATAAAGGCATTGGTTAGATCCAGTGACAGACCCAAAGAGTGCGAGGGAAAATTACCAGATAACTGATAACTGACATCCATCAAACATGGCTCGTGGAACTAGAACAGTCTACCCCAGTGATCGAAATAAAGGGTTCGGTTCGAAATTCCAACCACCTGAAGAAGGCCGGAGCGTACAACGGCCGAAACGTTGTGACAAAGATGAGGACAATAGTCCGACTAATGTAAATACTGTACATAATACCTCATCTCAGAAATATAGACAGACACAGAGCATCACTTAGAACATTATTTTATGTTATGCCATTATATAAAGTAATAGTAATTACTAACCTAGAAACCACATTTTGGGTGGACTTTAGGCTAACTACTGCGGAGGGCTTTTGGGCCTTCAGCCTTTTACCTTTGTACATAAAAGTTATAAGAATTCAGAATGAATAAAATTATTATATCTTTATTCAACACCTTAATTTGGCATAATCTTTCTTCATATATTCAACTGATCTCTGTAGATTGTTATATTTTATGTGCAGTTTTTATTTTCTTAAAAAAAAAAAAAAAAAAAAAAAAAAAAAACATCCTTTATGATTTCTTCACATAAAGTCACTCTTAAGATATTAGGGAACCTGAACTATGTAATATTTTGAATACATGACAGTATGCACGGTGTAAAAAAAAAACAAAAAAAAAAAAACACAAAACCTACTGTCTTCTTGCTCAACTATGGGTTAAATAACAGGGTAGACTGGGCTTTCTAACCTTGAGAAAAGAGAAACTCCAAAATATTTTGTAAATTCCAAACCATAGAGAAAGTAATGGAAATCCATTCCATTATTTTTCCCAGGAAGTCATGGCAATTTCCAGATAAAGAAAAGGAATATACAGAGAGAGAGAGATGATAGCCAATATCTTAAACGGAAGATGACATTTAAAACAAGAATAAAACAATTACTATAAATTAGTATAAATTAAAGTGTAACAATCTGAAAACTTGTTTAAAAAATTTATGATGGAAGTCAAAAATGAAAACTAATATCAATTCGGTTATAGGTCAAAATTTTTATTAACAGCTAATTTGTCAGGAAAGGAACTGTATAAAACCTAAATTCATTTAAACACATGCAAAAAAGCAAATAGTATGATTTAATATTTCAAACATTTGGTTATTAGTTGGATACAGGTTTTCTTCTATCCTGTTTCTGCATCTATTTAGTGTACACAATATTTTTTACTATACCCTATCTTATGATCACGAGTATTCTGTAGAGAGAATATATAAAATGTATTAAATAGTTCACTTATTCATCAAGCTATATGTGAGTGTCTTGACCAATTCATAACTCCCAGTGAGTAAATACAAAAATTAAAGTGATGATATTCATCTTATTTACATGCTGAAAGTTGTTGAACAAGAAAAGAAATTTGAATGCAACAAGAAACTCTTCAGAAGGTTAGAAAGAAAGAAAGGAGTGATTGAGATCGAGAGAGAGAAAAAAGAAAGTTATAAGATTTTATGATTATAGAAGTTGTTTAAAGTGAAAATTTAAAAAACTGACTACCGTCAATTTCAATACGAGGTAGAACTTTTTGACGACTGGATAATTTGAGGGGCATTTTCACCTGAAAACAACAAAAGAGGCATGTTAAAACAAAACAACACCAAAAAAATCACAAGAGCAAGTGAAACTTAAAACAACTCTTAGTCTCCACAAATTGTTCAAATTCTTGAGAAAAAAAAGAAAAAAAAAGAAGCCTTTTTTAAAGAAAAAAAATCCTGATAATTATCTGTAGTTTATAAATCTTAAAGCAAAGTTTACAAATTCCATTTCTTCATACATACCAATCACTTAACCAAAACCTAATCATTAACATAAAAAATAATGGAAGCTTTAATTTAGAAACTCAAAATTTGGTCATTTACTGCATAGAAAAAAAGTCTATATTTTCTAAATTTCTAAACAAAGTCATTGTTTAAAAATAGAGAAAGTGTCATTAGACAAGCTCATGTTTTTAACACACACACACACACACACACCCCTGCATAGCTGCAGAAAAACAGAGCAGATGGTTTTGCAAGTGAAGACATTCAATGAACCAACATTTTTGTTTATATTTAAGATTGTGCTAGTATCTTTAGTATTTTTCTGCTAGTGATTGCTATTTATATGTATAAAATAAAGTTTTTTGTTTTTTTTTCACAGGGGAAAATAATCAATTAAACAAGTTACTTCAACCATTCCATTGTTTTTAATGAATATTTCAGTTGAAGTATTTGTTTTCTCTATCTTCAAACTAAATTTAATCCTTACACGAGGACTTCAGAATTTCCCTAAACCTATGAAATAGCTTTATATTTTTTGGGACAGCAAAGATTATTTATAAAAATAAATATATAAATAAAGTCATCAACACAACCAGAAATTGACTAACTTTCAAGATTATTATTGAAATCTTAAGATAAAATTAGCATTAACTCAGAAAACTCAATTTTATCTTAATATTGCAATACAAAATCTTTTTTCTTCCTTTCTCTTTGATCACATGAGAGAAATCTTTTTCTAAATAGAGTAATAACATGTTTTTCTTAAAACGGTAAGATTCTTATTCAGGCATCTTCAAATTTTGAAAGTTCTTAAAGTTAAAATCCATTTTATTTATGGGAATTGGCCATTAGAGATACAATGTTAGCTTGAGTTTTTGCATCCCAAATTTATAGAGCAGATACTATTTAAGATATAAAATTAGCTTAGAAACTTGACAATTAGATTTTTTAAGCTTGATATTTGTTTTGTTTTCAATTAGGTTATCATTCTTGACAGCAACAATGTTCTATTTTCCCTTTGTGAAAATTTGATATTTAAATGTAAGGCCCAAGCATAAATTTGAAAAAACATATGTGCATATCTATGTATCAGTCTTTTACATACTTATCAGAAAAACTAAAAGATTATACAAAGAAATAAAACAAAATAAACCTGAATAATATCAGTATATAGAAAGCATTGCTTAATCTGGCACAAAACCCCAAATATGGGCATCCAGTGAAGACTGAACCATTTGCAGTAGTAATGGTCTACAAGATTAGCTTGTTAACCACAAACCCACTGATACAGCATCCTACTAGATACAATGAAGTACTAGACAAAAAAGAAATACTTAAATATCAAGGTATAAATGTTTGTGATTCTATAAAATTTCTTTTTTGTAAATTTATATACATTTTCTCCAAAGCCACAAAAATTTAATATTCTACAAATATGTAGAATAGTTTGACTGGGGCATATAAATAGATACTACTACAAACAAATTAAAGAATGATAAAAAAAATATTTTCTGTAATTTGGTATGAACACAAAAAGGAAAAACAAATTTTCCTTCCATTATTCAAACTAGTAAAACTTTCTGAACACTTGTATGATTATATCCTAATAACAAAAGAAACTGTGTAAAGGTTTATTTAAATAAAAAATAATTTACAATCAATAAACTGAGATCATATACACCTAAATATTTGGTAAATTGTGCTATAGTCTTTAGAGAACATGTGCAGACAGTTTCTCACAGATGAGAATGGTAATTTGGAATTACTATCACAAGTGATTTGTTTTAAAACACTACCTGATTACACTGCTAGTTGTTGATAAATATACAGATGTTTAAACAACTATTAAATTAACTTTTGGACCACTTCAAATTTGTCAGCTATTTGTAGTAATGTCAAAACGTTTCACCAATTACTTGGTTTGACTATATGGTTGAGTCTTGACTTTAATTACTGCTGGAAATCTGTTTATATACTAATAGCGACCAATGTTTTTACTCTACATACATGAACCCCAGTAAGATCCATGTACATTTACACTGTACAAAGATTTTTGCACATGTTAGGACTAGTTCTACTATTTGAGATGTATCAACAGGAGTTCAGATGGCAGAAATCAAGACTGTTCTAACGTCTTTTATATAAATTTTTTTTATGCACTTTCGGGCATGCATAAAACTGAATCATTTGATGCTGCTGATTCACTGTCACTGGATTATCTGATACATAATAACAAAAAAACTACTTTTGTGAGTATCATACCACTCAAAGTTCATTTTCAGTAGGCTCAAATTATTAATACAGTGTAACCCGGATATAAGAGAGTTGTCGGGACTGGAGAAGAAGTATCTTATATCCGGGTTTGGTCTATTATATATACATTAACACAGGCTCTAATTTGGGACCAGAGAATCTCTCTTATATCCGGGTCTCTTATATCCGTGTTACACTGAGATATAGTTTTAACAGCTGTTCTTTGTATAAAAAAAAAAAAGGATGTTCTTTATGTTCATTAGTGAATTCTCAGGTATTTTTATAATCAGACTCCATTCGAACAGTGTAGGCAATGAAAATCAGTGATGAGTCTTTCAAGGCAGGCCTCCTCAAAATTTACACAAGGTTGATTGACTATGGTTTGTCATTGTGCACAATGCCTGGTATACTCAGCCAGCTTATTTGGTCTGATTATACACTACTAAAAAGTTGATTTTTGATGGAATCTTTGAAGCACATTTTTTTTTTTTGTTGCCCAACCTCTATGCCTCTTGCCACATACCAGCTGGCTATACAGCATGTTGACAGCATGCCCCACCCACAAGAGTTAGGCCTTGATAAGCACAAATTTGATACTGATGGAGCCAGTGTGGTCCAGGACTTCAAAAGTTGATTATGGTGGGATAATGATACACTGGAAATAGTGCAGGCGACTAGTTCAACTATGTAAACAAATAGTACAAGAATAAACTAGGTTGTTCTACAAAAAACAAATAATAAAAAAAAAAAATCAATGAAAATAGAAAAATTTAAAAAATGGTATTTTAAGTTCCAAACTGCCGATTTTTGCATCTAAGCAAGAATACTAGGCTTGGTTGTCACTAAAGAATGAAGATCAAAAACAAAATATGCTAGAATCTTACCAAGAAAGTGTAACATGAGTCACGGTCATAATAACTGGCACATTTAGAATCATCTTCTAAACACTAAAGAATTAAAGTCAAAGAAGTGTCAATGATTGCTCAAACAATAGCAATTTTGGTAGATAAATGAAAACTTAGGAAGGGGATGGAGATTTGAGGTGGTTGGCTGTCAAATAATCCTAGCAGCAAACTAAAATTCTTTGTGGTCACATGAAAATCCATGGAGGAAAAAATGATACAAACAACGATAACACAAATTTAATGTGTTCCTAGCAAGAAAATAAATGGACAAATGTAAATTGATGAATGATTTGTTCTTTTACTGAATATTATTTAAAGCTGAAACGTATCTTGGATTGTAAGAATAATTCACTTTTTTTTTTGCAAGTGAATACTGCAAATTGGAGATATCAAAATTAAACAAATGCAAAAATTTAAATATCTAGAAAGTATTTTAACAGAGGATGGAAAATTTTACACCAAAATCCAAAGACACATTGCAATAGCAAAAGATGTATTCCAAAAGATAAGCAAAGTACTAATAAACTGGAAAATTTCATTAGAAACAAAGAAAAGTACAGAACTTAGGTAATATTGGTCCTTCTAATGGTAGTGAATGTTAGATAGGCTACAAAGGATAGGAAACTGTAAGACAAGAAATCTGATAGATACCCATGTTCCTAACAATACCAAACCTTGTGATTTAAGTTTTTGCAACCTAGTTTTCTAGTGCAAATATTAAAAATAAATTCATTGAACTGTTACATGATAACAATTAAGTATTGATTACAAAACCCTACAGAAACTTAATATAAATTTGAACCTTTCATGAGTTGGTTAGGGCTATATTACGTTTAAATACCAGTTCTTGTATGATCACAAAGGTTAAGCAAAATTAAGCCTGATCAGTACCTAAAGGGGTGACCATTTGGGAATACCAAATGCTGTAAGCTTGAATGTCAGGTAGTGAAATAGATAATGGCTTGGAATTGTTCCAATTCCAGTTGGGTTTGTTGTATTCACTTACATGCAAATACCCTTGAGAAAGGATATGAATCCACCACTTTCCTCCCCAGCTATGGATTAATTAGTAAGACTTTTATCACTAAATCATTATCTCCACAAAACAAAAAAAATATCTTACAATCTAAAAATATTTCAATAACCTGCAAAGGGTTGATAACTTGTAAAAAACACAAATCAAATTTCATATGCCTGTAATTATGACTACAATACAAAATGAAAAATCTGTTTCCTTCTATAGATTATAGATTAAAAGATTAAGATATTAAGATTTTATTCCCCACTACTCTTTCAGATTTATATTTTTCAATATATTCTTTCTACAAAGTATATAGCTAATGAGAAATTTATTTTTTTAGGTTTTCATAAATAGATTTATGAATCTTTTCCCCCACCCCCTTTATATTGTGACCATTTTGCTTAAAGTTCCTATTTTAAGGATTTCAGATGAAAATATGGAAATTTTCAAATATATTTCAGTGAAATTTTCACTTTCCAAAATTATAATTTATTGAGTTTAGATATATAGAAAGGTGGCATCAGTTTAAACTGACACCACAAGGATTTAGCATTTGAATATTTATGAAGAAACTTTAAAAGAATTAAATTAAAACAAGATTTTTTATTTTATAAGAACTAGTTTAGATATGCTGTCAGAAACAAGTGACTTCAAGAAAGACTTAACTGACCGAGTTAGAAACATAAAATTCCATAAAAAAGATGCATTTAAAAAAAAATAAAAGAAGATATAACTAAAATAAACAATTCAGCAAATGTATTTATCGCAGCTGACAAAACAAGAAATTTATACAAACTAAGCCCTCCTACGCACAATAAATTACTCAAGAACAACATAACCAAAACATACAAAAAGGCACCTAAAACAATAGAACACAATATCAATAAAGAAGCTAAAGCTATCACCCAAAAATTAGACCTAGATGACCAAATAAGTTGCATCAGCAAGGTGCAAGCCTTCATCACACTAAAAGACCACAAAGAAAATTTCAAAACCAACCCTGCATGCAGACTCATAAAGCCAGCCAAAAGTGAACTAGGTAAAATAAGTAAAACGATACTAGAAAGAATTAATTCTGAACTTAGGAAGAAGTTAGGAGTAAACCAGTGGAAAAACACAAAAGCAACTATTGACTGGTTCCACAGCATAAATAACAAACAAAATTGCCACTTGCTACAATTAGACATAAAAGAATTTTACCCATCCATAACAGAACGCATGTTAGATAAGGCCATCAACTTAGCTCATGAACAAATAATAATAAAACCAAACGAAATCGACATCATTAAGCACTCTCGTAAATCATTACTATTTCACCATGAAGAAGCATGGATAAAGAAAGATGGGATATTTGACACTACAATGGGAAGCTTTGACGGTGCAGAGACATGCGAAATCGTAGGTATTTACTTACTACACGAACTAAGCAAAATAATAGATAGAAATGACACAGGACTCTACAGGGATGACGGTCTCAATCTTAAGAAACTGTAACAAACAAAACACAGACAAAACTAGAAAAGCAATAATAAAGATTTTCAAAAATAACGGATTCAACATAGATATAAAAACTAACCTAAATGAAGTAGATTTTATAGATGTTACCTTCAACCTAAGAAAAGGCACATACAAACCATACAGAAAACCCAATGATAAACCACTATATACACACATCTTCCAAACACCTGCCTTCTATAATCAAACGGATACCAAAATCGATTAAACGCAGGCTTTCCGACAATTCCTTCAATGAATCTATATTTAACAAAGCTAAGAAAGACTACGAAACAGCCCTAAAAGATAGCGGATTCCCAGCAACACTCACATACTCACCACGGAACACAAAAAAGGCCATCAGGAATAGAAATATCATATGGTTCAACCCACCGTACAGCAAAAACATAAAAACAAACGTAGGAAAAATATTCTTCAAACTTTTACACAAACACTTCCTGGAATCAAGCACTCTACACAAAATATTCAACAAAAACACAATAAAAATCAGCTACAGTTGCACCGAGAACATGGCACAAATAATAAAAAAGCACAACAGGAAAATTATGGTGGCTAACCTTTGCCGTCATTGTCATAAAGTTTAAATAAAAAAAAAATAAAAAAATTTAATCTGGCAATATACATATTTATTTATACTCGATAAGAAAAAATAATTTGACATACTGTAAGTAATTCTAATACATTTACTTGGTTTTAAAAAAGAAATATAGTATATTAAATATTAAAAATACATTTTTTTTAGAAATGTGGTTAAAACATATTCTAGCCTAAACAGCCCCCCAAAATCTTTAAATATACAAATAGAAAAAATACTGTAAGAATTTTTGCTGTTAGAAAAAAAACAAAAAAAAAAACAGACGACCTGAATTTAGCGGATGTCAGAATTTGTTGAAAGATACATCCCTAAACATAACCCCGCTTTCGAATGTAACTATTAACTGATACAACGAAAATTAAAATTTGAACCCCCTACCACCCCTTGTCTAGATGAATGGATTTATCGGTATCCTTGGAAACCCTCAATTATGAATCTTTGCCGTGCCTTTAACAACCGTAAATTTTTAAAAATAAGTTACTCCAAAATTCGCTTGACGAGGAAATGGAACTAATGTCTTTGGTTTAATAACAAAATTAAATTCAGGGGCTTTAGCTTCCATTTCTGAAACATAGTTATCACTGTGTAGCGAAAAAAACATTTTAAATCAATTAATTTATAATATTAATGCTCTGTAAATTTACATTGAGCACTATTGTGTAAAAATAAAAATATCTATAAGAACACCGGATTTTATATCTTACTGTTCTTTCTTTTTATTTATATATATATATATATATATATATATATATATATATATTTTGTTCCTCACCAATAGCACAACTCTCATACATCAATCACACTTACTGTGCAATATATAAGTAGTAACATGCATTTGGTACATTTTTAGTAAGATCCAAATTATGTAACATTTGCACTATGTGGCTCTGTCTGAAAAGACAGCACTGTGTTTAAAAAAAAGTTAAAAATTATTAAAAAATAATCAATGTTAGCCTGCATTTGACAGAATTATATTTCAGTTGAATGATTAATACTTTATATTGTGTGTCAATTGGTTGTTTTTGTTTAGTGGCATATCAACCTCTATGGGTCATCTAATGCTAATATCTAAATAATTTTTATGCAATTTTTTTTTGGTGGGGGAGGGCGAGATAACGATTTAGTGATACAAGTCTTACTAATTAACCCATAGTTGGGGAAGAAGAGGTGGATTAATACCTTTCCCAAGTGTATTTGCACATAAGTGAATATAATGAATACAGAACACAAGTGGAATTGGAACTTGGCTCTCCAATTAACAATTCTGAGCAGTTATCCACTACACCACCAGCACATCCAAGCTTACAGCACCTGATATTCCCACATATTGTAGGTGAATAGTTATGTCACTTAATTCATCTATACAAGAAAATTATATTGATTTATGAATTTGATTATAACATTGTCCTTATTTGATAGCTACCTATCTTTAATACTAATCACAATATCAGCAGTACAATATATTAGTATTTCATGGCCTGACCACAATTGTGTTAAGATTAAGTAAATAATATCACCTACATAGCTTCATAATGTCTACCATAAATTTCTTATAACAACATCCATGAAATGATCAGATCTCAAGTTGTCTGAAACTACTGTTCATAAGCTATTTTGGGAAGATAAATATTCCAAGAGACATGAACCCTGGGGTAAGTGCAGAATAAACAAGAAGTTTGACTAGATTTCTTTTAAATTTTTCTTCCTAGAGAAAAATGCAGTTAAAATCTTGAGTAAAACTAAAGAAAATCTAAAGCAATTCTGTTATGTAAAAGGTCAGAGGGAGAAAAAATCTTCCCAGCTGTTGTAGATGATTTTCTTTATAACCAATAGCATAAAAAATGGTATGAGATCTTTTTTTTAAACTAATGTTCACTCAATACAAAGCCCAAGTGCCACTGAAAGTAGAGGATTACTGTGTAGAGTTATATTAGTGTAGAGAAGTACAAGCATTAGAAGTATAAAGCTGAAACAGACTTTTAGAAGGAACTGAAACCTACCTCTTCAAATGAACTGAAACAATAGATGAACCTATCTACTCCTCAGGAGAATTTGGACAATTTCTGGTAAAAATTCATTCAAAAGTGTGGAAGACCCACACACAAAATCTTGTGTCCCGTTGTACCCACAGGATAAGAGAGACTCAATTTTTGGTAGCAACTATATCCTAACAATTGTCATCAGTATTGCATATATTGTATACATTACAGCTAATTTTATAAAAAAAAAAAAAAAGATTCTTTAAGTATATAGTTTCTCAGAAGTCATTAAAGAGTTTTCATGTACTTGTAAAATCTACAATAGTAGAATTACCTAATGCATGCCAATTCTGCTGTTCCCTTACAATTGAAATAAAGATTTTGAATAATTTTCCAAGTCAAAGTTTCAAAGAGTTTTAAAGTTGGTATTTTAAAACTAAACAGATGAATAAGTATTGTGAAGTTAAAAATTTAACAAGTTTGATCTATGAACTCTTTACATAAACTAAAAAATATATTTAAGATTAGTCAAGTACATACATAAATATCTCTTTATATTAGAGAATAAACTTGATAAAGTAACCTAAATCTAGTGCTTGAAACCACAAAATACCAATTTTAGCAGTTAATAGTTACTTAAAGGACTTCAAGATCTACAATGACTGAAAACGGGCATCTCACAAGTCTCCCATTACCAAAAGCCAAACTTCCTCTAAGCAAGATAACACTTTTTATAATTATATATATATATATATATATATATATATATATATTTTTCAAGTGGAATGGAGTACTCAATCATAAGCTCCTTCTGGAAAAGCAAACAGAATTCAAACAAGTACTGTTCTCAATTAGTCCAATTAAATAAACAATGAAAAATATCTATCTAGAATTAGTTAAGAGAAAGAGTGTAATATTCCATCAAGATAATGGTAGACCACATGCTTCTTTGCTGGCCACAAATTGAGAAATTTTTACTCATCTGTTTTTTTTTTGTTTTTTTTCCTTTAGGAATCCAGCCTTTACAAAATTCTCTTAACTTTTAGCACCACAAGGCGATTTCTTTTGTCAAGCAAAAAGTGTATCTTACCAATGCATGCGACACTGAGTGTTGAATGATACTGTGTTTGAATTTTGCAGTTGTGTTGTTATATCCTACTAGGGTAACAGTAAAAATTACATTGACTGAAATTGACAATAAAGCTAATGCAGTTGAGAGAACTTGAAAAAGAATGAAGTGGATTGGTAAATGATACTGATTGCTACAGGTTAATGAAAATTTCAATTCCCTAGAAAACTAGAAAGGGTACTGAGAGTAGATTTTTGGCCGAGAAAAATAAATTCTGAGAGGACTGAATTATGAAGTTTTCAGAAAGATGGAATATAAAAGTAAATAAGTTGCTCAATAAATTTTAAAGGTGCTGTGTGGTACAACAGTTATTGGAACTGAAAACAAACTTGGCAAACAGAGTTCAAGTTTTCATTAGGATTACTACCAGTCACTTTGTACTAATACTCTTGAGAAAGATACAAATTAACTTTTCCCAGTTATGACTAAATAGCTAAGCAGTCAGATCCTTTTTATTTATGTAAATAAAGAGTTTAAAAGAAAGTTACTTGGATAGAAAAAAAAACAGGAACCCAAAGCCAAGGTAAAGGAGGTGAATATGAAGCTGCAATTTTATTCTATAAAAAAGACAAAACCTGTTACTGAAAATCACTGAAGCCTTACAAGAATCACAAGAATCAATGATGAATTTATTGCCAAACTTAAGAACCTTTTGGCAAATTAAATATATTTTGACATGTATTTAACCAACTGTAACTCATGATTTAATATGATTAAATCATGCAAAAAATAAATGCATTGTCTGTTAAATGTTTGACAAAACATTTTTAGGAAAAACTAAATACTTTTAAGTGGGTTATGTGATTACATAAAGTAAAAGGCTTTGAAGCAATTGGTTAGCAAACTACTTTCACATGCCCTTTGCTAGTACAATATGATTAATATTAATGCATTCCAATGGAAATTCTGAATATTTGACAATCATATTAAAAAAAAAAAAAAAATTCCAAGTTGTGATCATTTGCCTAAGGCTGCTTTCCAACATATTTCTCAACATCATCCTCAATTTGTTAATCTCACATTTCTTTCATTATAAGTTGTAGAATAACCAAAAACCTCAATACAAATTAATGCTGATTATTAATGCTTCAATAAATCTAAGCACTCTCTGTAGAAGTTCTTGTATTCCAAAATCTCAAACTAAATTAAGAAGACTTATATTGAATCCCGAGTAGATAAACTCCAAGGAAACAGTTAAAGTTAACAATTATTTGTTTAAGAAATAATCTTTAAATCTAAGAACTTTTGTTATCAGTCAGCCACTGTAGTTTATTTGAATTTGGAATCAATAAGTAATTTTTTTTTTATAACTAACTGTACACAATTTGACTAAATCCAAATCATCCCCACTACTGACATCAGTATGTCTTAAGCAACTTAAAAAAAAAAAAAAAGTTATTAAATGTTATTTTATACCATTTTTTGGGGGGGGGGGATAAAGGATGCAAATCCAAGAGCCACTCAAGGTAAAGGGATTACTGAATGGTGTTTATGCCATAAACATAAGATTAGGAATTGAATATTATGAGACTATAGAGGATAGATAACAACTGACCTTAGACATGAAGCATCCATGTGGAAGTCTGTTTCACAAAGTAGTGGTTTATTGCAGTTTTAGGAGTGGAACACCATCCTTACCAAAGGAACACATAACTGTATTTGATAATTGTACTAGTTTTGTTACATTATTAGACTCAAGAATAACAGCTGAACAGTAGGCAGATGCAAAATTTCAGATATTTGACAATAAATTTATAGCATCATTATTCAGTTAAAGTATTTTATGTTGTTTTTTGTCAGGTTAATTGTGTATGCCTTCATAAAAGATTCTGTTTTTGATTCAATGAATACAAGAAATTTTATTAACAAATGATTCTGAATGTGATAGGTCAGGAGAATGTGAAATGTAAAATGTGGAAGAACTTCCTATCCAATCTCCATGACCATCTGCCATGTTGCACTTGCAATGATGGACATTGTCCTACTGCAGCAAAGCCACTGGGTTGCCTTTCTTGCTCAAAAAAGTCTTTTCTATTTAAAGTTGGCCAATGTTTATATTGCATTTTCTTTCAAATATTTCCCCAATTCACCAGTTTAGGTTGGATGTCTTGCTGATGAAAACAATTAAAACTATCAGATATTTGCTGCAAAGAATTGAAAGATTTATTTCCATATGTAATGCTGTAAAAATTTGACAGCACACTAAAAAAATGTTTATTTACATTAAAGGGCAATTGATAAACTGTCATTCTTCTTTGAAGGCTGGTGATCATTTTAGTGGTAGGTCCATCAAAATTATAATTCAAATATTTTTTTTTGTTGACTACTCACTTTGACATGTTTGAGAAAAATTAAAATATGATCAAAGGGCATAGTTTCTTCAGTCAAATTGCCTGACCATAAGATGAGAGAGGTAGTAAAACCCAAGTGAAATCTTGCAGCCACATTTCTGTTGATGTTGAGCCTAACTTGGAACTATCCCCTCTGGTTGATCACTAACTGCTTGCAATACGGCTTTTTCTATGTATTACTGATCAGAAACACAATCACAAATTCATATGACCTAATTATATGCATTGCTTTCATTGGATCATACTTAACTATGAGGTGAAACAACAGTTAAACACATTACAATACCACAATAGGTAGAGAAATGTGTTAAGAATAGATAGGTTCACACTCCTCCCCAGTCTTTTGAACAGGAGTAGAGGTTTATCCCTTGTTTCTGGTTACCTCTAAATTCTACTTCAACTTTATACTTTTAATGTCTCCACCTCAACTCTGAAATTTGTACTACTTTTTATTTTTTTAATGAGAGCAAAAAATTGAAAACTCATTGAAATAATTATTGCTCCATTTCAATAGAATTTAAATTCAACAATTATAAATCAGATGCCTTTATGTTTCAAAAATCAATATTTTTTATTTAGAATACAAGTTTTTGTGATTTTAAACAATTTGTAATAAAAGTGTGTAATAGTCTAATGTTTGCAACTGTCACAAAAAAAATCATTCCTTGTTAACCTATCAGTTATTTATTCTATAGGTAATGGAAGAAAAGGTTTCCTTTTTTAATTCATTATAATTATATTTAAAACAAAGATAATTCCTATATCTGATCATAGCTTACTAATTTTTTTTTAATCAATTCACCCCAAGAAAGGTGATAATGCCACTATGATGCAGTGTGCTACTGGGAGTGAAAGAGAATTAAAAATACTTTAGAAAGAACAAAAAGCAATTCTAAACAGAGAACAAGGGATAAACTTCCACTCTTGTTCAAAACCTGGGGAAGAGCATAAACTGGATGATAGACAAACTATCTACTCCTACTGAGAGGGAAAAAAAAAGAATTAGTAAATAAAATTTCAGAGTTCAAGTAGAGATGCTAGAAGTAGACTTGAAGAGCTGGAAACCAAATCCTTAACAGGAAACAAGGGATAAACCCCTACTCCTATTCAAAAGACTAGGGGAGGAGTTCTAACTGGACAATAGGCAAACTTAAAACTTTGTTCCTTTTCTCACATTCCTTTCAACTTTGATCTTCAAAGATGTAAATGCATCAATCATCTGTCTTTTTTAAATCCTGTTTTATTATCTTTTCTCCTCAATAACATTTTTTCTCAGTTTTTTTCACCCTCAGTAACTCCTAGCATCTTCGTAACTTTACTGCCTTACTTGGGTTGAAATGATTAAAAAAAAAAAAAAAAAAAAATACAATGCCAAATGAAGAGAAATGGGGGGTGGGAAGATTCCGTTACACAAATCTTCCAAGTGGAAAGGACCTGCATCATGAAAATCAGTATTCAAGATCCTTTTTAACTGAACTCAATCACTGACCTCCAGTACAAATATGTAATGATCACAACTATATATTATTTAACCCTTTAGTATTCAACCTGCCCCATAAATATCAGCCCTCAATATTCAACCTGCAATAACCTGCCCCATGTATACCATAATATCTGACATCATCACAAATAATGCAGAAAGTCATGCAAACAGAAAGAGCTGATACTTATAGGACAGGTTTGAATGTATTGAATGCTAATGCGTTAAACAAATCTTTGCTTAATTTTATATGATGATAAATTTCACAAATGTAGTCACTGAATAAAATTTTATACATATTTATATTAATAAGCCAAAGTTTGTGTGTGTAAGTTTGCTCTTCGTAACCAATTTGAAAATCTCAGGGATCCATTTTTTTTTTTTTTAAATTTATAGATAGAAACATCAAATAACAGACGATGTAGGATTGATATCTGATGTCAGAGGTTATCATAGGTAATTAAAGACTATGGTATGCCATTTGTACCCAAATTAAGCATTGTCAGCATGAAAACTTACAAGACATCCAGCTATGAAGGCTGATACCAAAAGAACATAAAGAATGTCCATTTTTGCTGAAAATGGCCAAGATATTGAGTTCATCAGGTACAATAAAAAAAAAATTGTTCTAACAAATGATAGGGCAGATTAAATCCAGCCTTCATTGGAAATAGAATTAGTTGTTAGCCTTCAAAATCAATATCACAACTAAACAATTACATTCTCAGAGATAAATTTGATATGAGGAAATAACTTAAACAGAAGAAAAAATGTTAAAATAAGTACTGCAGATCTCAAAAGTCATTGGAAGTTAAGAGATCAAATTTGGGACAAGATTGCTTTTTTAGGCAAACGATTTAAAGAGCTGTAAAAAAAATTTATATATATCTCAATTTCTTTGTTTTCATCATAGCCATGATTTTTTTGTTGAAGCAGGACTGGAATTAATCTTACACAAAGCAAAGTGGATCCTGCCTGACATAAGATCTCATTTTATCTCTCCACATACACCTGTCACTAGCATAAGCTAGTTCTAACCTCAATTTTTCCCTGCCCTTCCTCCCAACCATCACCTCATATACTTGTTTGATAAGCCCCTTGCTAAGCATAGTCTACAGCTGTGCAACAGTGACTGAAGGTCGTCAGGGCCTACCTTCTCAAGAAACAAGTCTGACTTGACCTTGTCCTCAGTGGATACGCCACTCATCCTGTGCATGATGGCCATGTCATTCTGACACAGGCAGTTGAAGTCTGTTGTTGACAGAGCATTTCTTGCTAGTATGTAACACAACCTTTGTTTGTAAAATATTGAGTAAATCTGAGAAACTTTTTCAAACAAAAAATTTTCAGGATTAATCTATTTTTTCCAGCTGGTTAAAGTGTAAAATTACTAGTGCCTTTTTGAATTAAACATTTTTGCTCATAAAAAGAAATACAGATAAAGAAAGTCAAAACTGTTACAGATTCCTGGAAATGTTCAATTGTACAAATGACATAATTCCATAGATTTTAGAGGCTATTTAGAACCCAGCTAATTTCTTCAAATCTTGAGCTGCTTGGTGTGATGTTACAGGCTTCAAATGAAAGTTGCGAGGATTCTTATGCTTCTCAGAAATTTCAACCTTCTATGCATTGCAAATATGAAGCAGCTTATCCAATATATATATATATATATATATAAAGACATTTTTTAAGTTTATATGTTCTTTTTATATGTTCTTAAAATAATTGTTGGACTACTTTGTCCATTTCATAATACACACACACACACACACACACACACACACACAGTAAAATTATACTAACTCCAAAAAGAGGAAGATGAGTTCATTTCCATATTTTCAACAAAGTTACCCTTTGAATTCAAGCAACTTCAAATTCTCAGTGAAGTCCAGCTTTGCAATAGCCACCAATAAGTTCTTAGGACAATCTATCAAATCATTAGTCTTAACTATGCTTTTCTTGCATCCAACTATGTTGGTTGCACTAGGATTGGATCACCAAACAATCTTTCCATACCCAGTGAGTGAGGTACTAATGTTGTGTCCCCAGAAGCCCCATTAACAATTTTTTTTCATGGACAGTTACTTTTCCATGTATAAATAATCTTTCATTTGTTATTCTGTAAGAATAAATATTCTCCTGTATTGTTACATTTGAAGTTATTTTTCACTGGGCTATGTGCAGCATTCTTGATATATATATATATTACATACACAGGATGCGATGAGTAAATTGTCGCAATTTTATATCTTTAATTTTGTTCATGCACGTTGTTTTTGATTTTGTCAATTGCACAGTATAGTAGGGTCAGTTGGGCACCACCTAAAAGAAAAAGAGCACCATGACATAATTTGCTCTGCCAGAAATTTGGAAACAGCATGCTGTACTGCTTGGCATTCATGCCAGAAACTCCAATATGAACATTCCAGAGTGTTTGGATGTCAGTCTGAGGACAATACAGAGCATTCAAAAAGAGCTGGATGATATATCCAGTCAACATCATGGTGTTTGGAGTGATCACTAGTGATGGTGACATTATGCCTCCATTCATCTTCCCACAGGGCCTCAGACTCAACACAGAGGTCTATATAAGTGCCTTGAGGAGGTAGTTCTACCCTGGGTCAAGAAGGTAGCTGTTGGAATACCCTATGTCTGGCACCATCCACACAAGCAGGAGAATTCAATCATGGCTGTCAAACAATTTCTGTGACCACATCACCCCTTACATCTGGCCACTTAACTCTCCAGAATGCAAACCCCTTGATTATTATGTGCGGAGCGCAGTTGAGCGAGAGACCAACAGAATTCCTTGTAAAACTAAGGATGAACTGAAAGCAAGGATTATAGCAGCATTCACTAGCTTAAACAAGGAAACCGTCCAGGAGAGTTGCAGGAGATTCCAAAGTAATCTGGAGGACATGGTTGAAGCCAATGGCGATTTTATTGAATAAATTTACTCTTTAGTATTTAAAGATATTTTTGTATAATCTTGGTAAACATATGTTAAAATGAAATGTCGGTGTCATTTTCATTTTTGCATAATTTAGACAATTTATTCATCGCACCATATATATATATATATATATATATATATATATATACACACACACACACACATAAAATTCTAGATTTAAAAATTTATTATGTCATACTTATAGGAACAGAATTCTTTGAAAACTATTTATTCAATAACTATATAACAATTACAAATATATACATGTGTAAACACCAATTTAAACAACTATTGTAATCCTTTTAAACAGGCTTTTTTAACAGTAGAATAGAGAGCTTAAATTAATGTGGAAATATATTTTTATGATCATAAAGAGCTTTAGTTGACAAAACCAATTGTAATTTTTTTTTCAAATAATGTCTATAGTCTTTTTTGAAAAATGAAATATGAACTTTTCAACTATTGAATGGATTCTATATATATGTCTGAACTACGCACCGATAGCTAGATCACCAAAAAAGACATTTAACCAAACAAGTATATATTGATTATTTTTTGCCAAGTATATTTATTTTATCACTTCAAGTTTCAAGAGAAATTTTGATAATTCAGAATAATCAATTATTTCATTTGAATATATTTATCTTCTCACCTCCACACTTCGTCTAGTTATATATATATTTTTTTGCCTACTTCAGGCTAAATTTTGTCAAATGAAGAACCTGTTGCAGTTATTTGCATTGCATTGTAGGATTTGAAGACAATGAGTGGTTTTCTTGGTTGTTCTCTTTATGGAGGGAATTTTAAAAAAAAACATGAAATAAAGAATTTACGATTAATAACAGCAAATAAAGGTTTGCAAAAGGTTCCTTAATATGCTATTTGCACGTAGGCATGGTGGAGTAATGGATAGCAGCTTGGACTGAGGAATTGAAGAGCCAAGTTAGAATTCCAGTTGAATCCATTCATTTACGTGCTAATACTCTTGGGAAAGGTATGAATCCTCTTCTCCTCCCAGGTACAGGTAAATAGCAGGACAGACCAGGTTCTAGTTTAGTGGAAGTGGCAGACAAGCAACATTACTTGGAAGAATTATATACAATTATATCATGTAATACAGGATATTTCAGCATTGACAGTAAAATGAAAAGAATCCATCCAATGGATTAAATAAAGGGTTTGTTCTGCCAGAAGATTACCAATTATGACAGACACCTGAAATAGGCTGAAAGTTTACAATGATTGTAGTATTATGAAACAAGACAAAGTCACTAGCTTTAGTAAACCAGTGGATAATAAATACTCTTAAAAATTCTGACATACACACACATATAAAAAGGAATTTTTTTTCAAAATACTAAAAACATACCACATGGAAACAGTTATTCTTGAAACTAAATCCTCTGCAGAGTATAGAATTCTAACAATTTCAGTAACAAGTAGTGTATTTTATACAAACACACACACATATATATATATATATATATATATATATATATATATATATATATATATATATATTATATATATATGCACACACAGAGTTGCTAACTCCCCCAACTGGCTTAAATTTATAGTTGTCTTTCTCCTAGACTGGTTGACATTCTGCTCTGCTATTTTACCCATAACTGTGAGGAGAAGAGGAGCATTTTTGCCTTTCCTAATGATATAAGCATGAAGTGAATGTAACAATCTCAGTCAGCATTTGAAATTGCCTCTTTTCCCAATTTCATTTTTTGCACTGATAAACATAACACTATGCACACAACATGGAAACAATACAAAGCCAAAAAATTTAAAAACAATTTAACATACAAAAACTCTTCTTATATTGATTTATCTGAGAGAGGAGTAAACAACACTCCCAACCCAGTTTAACCACTTTCTCCGGTACAAGGAAGTGGGTTACTTTAACCTCAAACTTGTAGGTAAGTGTGGAGAAATGATCCAGTAAGCATCACAGAAATTCTATTTGTGTATAATGAAGTCATTTGACCCTATATTACTACTGTTGGGACAACCTTGACAAGTCCAGGTCACTTAATTATCAAGTGCAGACTGAGCAGCAAGTGACCAGGTAGTGTTCATCTTTCAAAAGATTAAATAAAAAATACCTTTAACACTTTCAGCTTTGAAAAAACACAATCTGTGAAAATGTCATTGCATAGCTTTACAACAGACTACATATTTACCTACACTAATATTTTGTCTTAATTCCTGTTGTGCTTTTTACAACTTCCAGATAGCCATTTTACAAGTTAATAAACAGCATGTATCAGAAATAAAGAATAAATCTGACAAGACTTGAACTTTTATCCCTTAGCCAATCTTTTTTGTGGCAACTGCTTTACATACACAGGATACTACTGGGACTACAAAAGAAAAACCAACAGAATTAATACAAATCCTATTATAGAAGGTTCAGCAGAAATACCTCACATCATGGTAAGACATTAGTGGCTATAGCGTCTTCATGGAGCTAATGTCTTACCACGATGTGGGAGGTATTTCTGACATAGCATGTATAACTATAGTCCCTACTTCAACAACCAATATGCCAATATCTTTACATATTCTTGTACTATTAGATGTAACAGTATTCAAATTTATAAGTTGAAGCACTGTCAATTATTAATTAATAATGATTCAAATAAAAATTTTGAACATTAGAAAAATTTATATTTGCCAAGAGTAAAAACCTACAGTTTTTAATTAGTACTTTATCTAACAAATTCATATTCTTGATAAGGAATAAAAAACAGACTGAAATTCTGCCTTGTTTATTGAAAGGAAAAGAAATTGTCCATGGATTACATACTTATTGTAGCAAGTATTCTCCACTTTAAAATCATGGCTATATTATTGCTAAATAGTACAGAGTGTGGCAGAAATACTTCCCACATAATGGTAAGCCATAGCTAAATGAAGACACCATTGCCACTAATGTCTTACTATTATGTGATAGATATTTCTGTGAGGTATATCTGCTGTACCCTGTATAATTTTCTCATCTTAATAGGAGAATGTAGAGAGAATTGTTTGTTTTTATTATCTAAGGAAATTTGTTAATACAAATACTGAAAAAGTTTTACATGCACCATGTTTGTGTAAACAAGTTCAAAAGATCTAAGAGTATAATGATCTTGGTAACCTACTGGGAATTCTGAACTGAATCCTTTATTTAATCTACAGGAGTAGACTGTTCTCATTCCACTGCCCTTGTATAGGGATATCATCTAGTTCTTATTTTTAGTAGTGCTGAATTATTGCTCATCCATTTCCACTGAGTTCAAGTACACACTTCCTGACATGTGATCACAACAACAAAGATAAGGACAATACTCCTAATATAAATAGTGTAAATAATGATAACTCCTCATCCCAGAAATTCAGACAGAAATTATCTAAGTAATATTAAATAATGAGAGAAGAACAAATGCATTTTGGAGATGGATTGGGATAAATAAGAGTTTTAATAGGTAGATTTGTTGTAGATTTTATGATAATGCGTGTGTGGTGGTGGAACATGATCAATCCTGTAACCAGTTCTTTTTCTTCTCATGAATAGTATCAGTTTGCTAAAGAGCAAACAATTTCAGCTAATCTTGTATACAACATTTTGCGTTGTGCTCAATCCATTTTTACAGTTGATGGAGTGGATTCCATTTAAATGGAACACTGTTTACAAGCAAAAGCAAGAATTAAATAAGATTTCTTGAACATTCAGGCCAGTAGCCAAAAATAAATATACTGTTTAATAAATAAACAGTGTCTACTCAAATATGAGTATCCACTAAACAATGTCTATTGGATTAATAATATATATATATATATATATATATATATATATATATATATATATATATATATATATATATATATATATATATATATGTGTGTGTGTGTGTGTGTGTGTGTGTGTGTGCATACATACACACACACAAAGTGGGTGTAACAGCAAAAGTGTCCAATTGTTAGATTAAGCTCTGAACTGTTGTATCTTAGAAATGATTAAAGATATCTTATTGGAATTCTCCGAAGTTTCTATAACCCTATTGGACTACTTTGAGCAATAAGAATATATAATTACTCTTTAAACTTAACAGAAGTATTGTAATGAAAATGATCATAAATTAACCATAGCTAAGGATTGGAAGCTCATGAAGTATTGAAATAAAGTTCAAATATATATATTATTTCAGGATCATTTTTTTTCAACTTATTCAAGATGACCCTCATCCTCTAACTTTCTGTCCTGGAGTTACAAGGTGCCTCACAGGTTTCAGGTTTGATTTCATTTTCAGGTGTTTTTGCACTGCTCTTTGGACTGTCATAGGTCAAACTTCTCTCTCATGTGCCAAATGTTTTATGAATAGAGTCATGATTGTAGACCTTTTATGATTTATTTAAGTTGCTATGATAATTCATATTTAATTCTTATTAAACGTCTGTTAGCAAATTTAAAATTGCATTTGTTTTTATTCACTATCCTGTAGGATTACGTACTACTTGTACTTTATCAAGATATATGCACGAGTTAAACTACAATACATAGGATGATGCCTTTCTGCTTAGAGTATTATTGTTGCAATATTATATATATAATAATATTAGGGTGTCTCTTATTTTTTAAGTGCATGCTGAAATTGAATTGTCACTCCTAAATTTGTTCCATTCATTGTAAAATGCAACATTTAAAATTTTAAGGAGATTGCATAATATTTAATGGGTGCCTTTGCTTGTTAAAACTTAAAAAGGTAAGACTTTTTATTTTACAATTAATAACAAACCTATATTAGTTGAATCTTTACAAATTATACATATTAGAAAACTAGAAAGATTTTTTATCTGACAGTAAAAAAAAAAAAATTGACTTTTAACCAATGTTTATTATTTTCAGATCCCCGATTATGGCAAGTATTACTAATACCAAGCAGAAAAGTGTAGTTTGGAAGTGTTTTAAGATTTCTGAAGATAACCAAAATAAAGCAATATGTCAATTGTAGCTAGGTACTTAAGTGATATATGTAAAGAAATTGTTCTCTTTATTGTTTAAAATATTAACCAATTTTTTAAATAAAAAAGGATATCTAACTTTATTCTATAAGCTTTTATGTTTATTTTTCTACTAAATGTTTTATTAATAAATGAACTTTGTTCACTAAGTTTCACAAACCAATGACAGGAACCTGAAAATAATGAAATTTAATCATTGTATGTATCAGAAATTTAGAATAGTATTGGTTATCGTATCAGAATCAGTAAAAATGTTATCGTCTCATCACTAATATATTTTTCTTTTTTCCCCTGTCTCTCTCTTGTAACATAACTTTGAGGGTAATCGTGATGTAATTGTCAGGTCTTGATTGAAAACTAACCCTGAAATTTTAGTTGTTTATATCAAGCACTATTTTATTGGCACCAACATTCAATGTGCAATTACATATATATACACACACAAAAACTTACATACTTTATATCTATAAAATAGCATTTTAAAATGACGTATTCAGTTAATATACATTTTGTCAAGTTTTTAAATTCCATGGAACAAAAAATATACATTTTAAAGGTATTTATCCTTTTTCCATCAGTTCAATTAGTAGATATAATTCTATAAATAAGAGTTATGAGCAGACTAAATCTTATTTAAACTATTAGCTGTAGTACTTATAAAACACTAAATAGTAATGATACTACAATGCTTATGATAGGATAATTTCAGTGTCATTCAAAAATCACATGGCAATTGACCTAGTTTACTTAAAACCATTTGACCTAATTAGAAAAGAATAACAAAGCGATACTTCCTTCCAACTGTTCAGCCAAATGTCTATCTTTTACTCCTGAACAGAGTCACAATTCAATGAAGACCAATGAGCAATCACCTATTTGGCAATAATGGCATTAATTACAATATATCTATAATAATGCTACTTAATTTACCTTGATCATTAAAACTGACAGCATATTTCATTAAGTCCTTACTATTATTAGGCGTTTGCATCGGTGTCTTCAAATATATTATTCCAGTTATAGTAATATGTACTAATTATGGGGATTAGTTTATTACTTAATAATAACAGAAAACTGAGTCCCAACTTTATGTCAAGTAGATACATTAATACTAGTTACCTCTTTTAAAAAATGCCAGCATATTTTGTTAAGTACTTACTATTATTAGGTTTTCACATGCGAGTCTTTCAATGTGTTATTGCAATTGTATTAATATGTAGTAATTCTGGTGGATCAGTTTCTTACTGAACAACAAAAAGAAAACTGATCACGCACTTTATGTCTAGTAGATACATTTAGATGATAAAATTTTGTTTTCGTCAAGTTTGGCGTCTTTTTCATCATGCTTTGCTCTTTTATTTAAATTATATTATTGATTTCAAACATGAATCAAACTAAAATTATAACATTATTATAAATATATATATATATATATATATATATATATATATATATAATGTCTTACATTTCCATGAAATACCCATTGTCAGTTATGACAGGCTCAGTAGGCACAGAATGGCAAAATTTGGGAATAATTTGAGAAATATTCACGGTATGATGTATGAAGGCTCATTGGAAGCGTATGAGCAACACAAATTCAGTGAAATTAAGAAAGTCAAATTTTTTCATATTTTGGGATGTCTGAGACCGGATTTCCATATTTGGGCATAATGGTCCCAAAACATGAAAATTCCTCTAGTTTTGGTTTTGGTTTGGTAAGGCCATCAAGGGCTTTCCAGAAAGGTATGGGCAACACGATATCTGTGAAATCAACAAAATTGAATTTTTTCATATGAAAAATCATATTTTTTTCATATTTAGGGTCTGGGACAGGATTTCAGTCTTTGGGCATTACAGCCCCAAAATACAAAAATTGCTCTAATTTCAGTTTTGTTGATGATAGAAAAGCCATTCAGAGCTTTTTAGAGATGTATGAGCAAGTCAAATTACATTAAATAAAAAAAATTGAAAAATTTCATGTATTAGGGGCCTGAGGCGTCATTCTATATTTGAGGATTTTGATCCTGTAATATGAAAATCTTCCATAATTAGTGATGATGTGTGATGTGTTATGTTGTGTTGAGGAGCAAATTTCTTGGGTTAGATTGTTGTTGAAGGGTGTGTTTTATTTCATTTTTCTGTTCACAGGAAAAATGAATACAAATGAGTGATAGAGTCATTGAGTTCTCTGAGAAGAAGTTATTTGAGTCATTTACTCAATCATGCTCGAAATGATTTAAATACTAATGGTTTATCAATTAATATTGATGATGACAATCTTAGTGTGCCATGTGCAATCAAAAGAACTTAAGTTCAAGAAATTGATTTCTGGCTTAGCAGGTGCAGATTGCATAGTGTAAGTCCAAGGTCAAAGATTGAACAGACCCAAACAAAATACAAGACGGTTTCAAAATTGACAGGTCAGGTTCAGATATGCAGAACATATTCAATGAAGTCCTCGATATTCATAAAAACATCCATATTAAGCCAGGAGACATGGAACCAGAGCTGGTGTCACTCAACAACCACTTTCTGATTCTGACCAGCATTGCATAACTATTACCCACTTCTACATAAATGGAACAATGTGGTATTTGAAAATGTTGTATTGTTGTCATGCAGACTTCAAGAAATGGGTTGAGAAGGCTGGTTTATGCAATCACCTTGACAAATCCAAAGATAAGGTGAGACTTATCAAACAAAAAATTGGTCTGCACTTAGATTGTCAATTCCGCAGGGGGTAAAAGTGGTATGTCAACTGATGGGAAATAAGGTTGTTGATTCTATTCTGATGAGTTGATTACTGTTATCGGCAAACTGATCAGTAAGAAGCACAGCAAAAAACACAAAGAATAAAAACTGCACAAACAGTTGAGCATTATTCACTGGATAGTTTAGTGTAACAGAAAGATCGAAGTTAAATTTGATCAGCACTGCAAGGAAACAATGCTTAACATCGTCAACAACTCGCCATGGGTTTTGCTGAAGCACACATTGCATGGGACCATACAGCATAGTGCCTAATTGATTGAAATGAATGGTGGGGAAAGATTGGAATAGTATTCTGAGGAAGGCTTAGAGGCAAACAATAAGGATATTCGTAACTATCTGGAATGTCTCTGTAGGAAATGCAACAACAACAACAATCAAATTGAAGATGTTCACCATAGATTGTTGGAGAGATCTGATCCTTATCTTATGCATGTCACATCAAAATAGATTGGGACAACATTGCAAAGCAACAGATTACACAGTTCAAACTCATGATGCTTATTACGTTAGATGGACTTGAGGATTTTTAATCACTTTACAATATAACTTACATGCACAGTAATTTTAAACGAGTAAGTTCAGTTAAGAGCAGTACAAAGGCTGTTAATTAAGTTAACCGCACGCAAAATGTTCCGCACTGAATGTAGTTAAACAAGATCAGTAATGGCCGACGGCTGAACTTGACTGAGTTCGAACTTTTATTGTCGATAACTTCAAAACGGTAGGTTTTATCAAAATTTAATTGTTATTTCAAGTTCAGCATGTACATTTACACGAAAATATGATGATTTTGAAAAATTTTAAGATATTTAGCGCAGAGCTTAAAAAGCAAATTTACCCAAAATACTTTGCTGTATTTCAAAAACTAATTTAAATTGACTGGAAAGAATTTTTTTTTTGGGTGCTAAAATAGCTAATTAGCGCCATTTTTTAGTCATCTATCATCACAATGTAATTCTCTTTATTTAAAAAAAATCTTCCCAAAATAAAATATACTTTTTTAAAACTTTATTTAGTGGATTTAAAGTATAAAACCGATTTTAAACAAATATTATTTACTTTAAAATATTGCAGAAATCCGTTTTTTAACTGGACAGTAGATGTTTTTTTAACTGACATGAGCCATGTTTAACTTGACAGATCTAATACTGTTCTACAGAGGTTTTATTTTTAAAGCATAATTGATGAAAATGACATGAGTGCCTGTTTTATTTAATTTTTAAATACTCAGTAATCTGTAAATTTAGGAAAATATTCTCTATAATCTGTTTTATTAAATTTTAGAAATTTGGATTAAAATTTAGTATAGTCATCAGACTTATTTTCTGATAATTTTATGTAAAGTTGCCTGTACTTACAAAAATTGGCATGTTTATATACACTGATAAAAAATGTAAAATTATTTATAAAATATTGGTGTTTGATGATTTGTATTAAGCTTTTCCATTTATAATTAGTAAATATAGTTTTCCTTTTCATTTAAATTATATCATCAAAACCGCTGAAATTAATACAGAATTTTAAGATTTAAAACTAAAATTTTTCTTAAAAAAAAAAAAAAAAAAAAAAAGGAAAAAAAAGAAAGAAAGAATATAATTCTTGTAAAATTTAATTATTCATCGTGAAAAAGTTTTAAGATAGTGTCCTTAATATATCTTATTTAAAAGCAATTAAAAGCTTTTAAATAATTAGTTTGCTGCATTTTTTTTTTATGATTCAGAGCAGATTTTCGGTAAATGTTGTTTCTGTTTGACAAAAAACAAATTAAATTCTCCAAGGAGTGTTGCATTTTTTTTTTTTTTTAAACTAATATTAAAGATCCTGGAATTTCAATTTCATAAAATTAAGTAACAGATAAAGAAAAAAAATCCGACAATTATTTGATTCTTGCAAGAATTTTCAAAACTTGTTTTTTTTTTACCGAACACATAACGCTAAATTTGCCATACTACTTTTTGGAACACCCGTCGGCGCAAATTAATTAAGATTTCGAAAAAAATAAATAAATAAAAAATAAGATTTAAAAAAAGTACAGACGAACTTCACTACCCACGGAATTGTCAGCATGAATGTGACCTAATTGATACAAAAAATTAATAACAGTAGAGAGAGAGAGAGAGAGAGAGAGAGAAGAAAAAAAACGCACTAATTTTCCAGTTGCTTTTTTTCATCTGCAGTAATAAAAAAAATGTTTATATGCGCATCTCAGGAGTAATGGTTAGCAAATTTCTGGTTCCAGGTTAACCATCATTGCTTAAAAAATCATTTATTTACGACTGAGTAGGAGACTTACTGGGCGTCATATACATTTTTGGTCTTGAGCCAAACTAAGCGAAGCTTTAGTAAATAAACTAGTAATAATACTCACCTGGCTCCACCAGCGAACCCAACAGTGTAAAAAAAAAAAAAAATTCTATATGCTCACTCCAAGCAGCACTTTTGCCATTGCACAAAAATATAAAAAAGAGAATGATGAGGAACAGTCAATCCCTGATGCCTTCCAATAAGGAAGTGCCGAGGGAGTTGAGCAATATTCGCTCGGGATTTCCAGCTTATACACGGTATTATTGTGCCATATTCCTTTTTAGAGTAGGCGTGTAGATGAATAGACGTTCATCATCTTTTTTTTAGTGGTTTCAATGATGTCAAAAATAATAGGTACTCAACATACATTATTTAAAAATTAAATCTATTCGTGGTGGTTCACTTGTTTAGTCGTTTTACAGTACAAGCGGGAATTAAAAGAAAACAGAATCAATAAAATAAAAATTGATTATTTCTTTTCACATAATATATAAAATGCAAGAAATTAAAATTGGAATATTAAAGATTAGGAATGTTACTTGGATTTTTTAAAGCTAAGAAGAGTAAGAAAAAAAAAATTCTTCTGTAAATCAAGGAAAATTATTTTTTTTTTAAGACAGTATCGTAAATAATTACATATTTTTAGTTTTTACCTTTCGATCGGTATATTTTCTTATTTATAGCCTTTTTTTTTTTTTTTTCACTTTTCTCGCAGCAAAGAATTATTTCGAAATCAAAATGTCTTGGAATATGGAGAAAACAAAAATCAATATTATTATCATCCAAAAAACAAAAATTACATAGAAATTAAGCAGTGATAACAGTTTTTGGCTGTTAGAGTAAATTACTAATTTGATTTCCATATGCTTTTTTATTAATTTACTAAGTTAGGAAAAAATAACATTAAAAAAAATGAAAATGGGTAATGTCGGGTGATGAAGGGAAACTCAAAGGAAAAAGAAAAAAAATTAAAATGTTTTCTTCGGCAAACAAAAGTAAAACCCAAAAAACTATCAGCTAAAAAAAGTCTTGTTGTAGTTAAAAAGAGGGTAAATAAAGTTTGTCTGGGGATACCAGTAATAATCAGAAGTGCTACAATTAGGAAGATTTATATGCATTTTTCAAAAATGCCAAGGGAATACCAACTAATTTTGCTTGCACAATACAATTATAGACACTTGTGTTTGTTTTGTTGTTTTTTTTTGCTTGTTTGTTTTTTAATTTCCTCTTTCTTTAGCAATAGACTTCGTAAAATATTAGTACCTAACAATAAAAAATAAGATTTCTTACCAAATAGTCCAATATTATTTACTTACAATCTGACTGTCACTTACAAAAGAACTAAAACTAAAAGGAAACAGAAGAGAGATAGCATTATTCTTCTAATTACGCAGGCGCAGGAATTTTTAGACTTTACACTTTGTTTTTTACCCGAATTAAATTTTTCATAAAAAAGGATGTACTTGCCACAATTATTTTTTTAATTACCGAATAACGAATTTTATTTTTTCTTCCTAAACTCAATCTCATAGGACACAAATCATTTTTTTTTAACTTAAGGCTTTTTTTTTTTTTTTTTTTTACAGTGTTTTGGTCGTTAATAAGACACGCGCTTTTGCTTATAGTTTTTAAACTTAAGTTAACTGAACAGGAGCTTGTGACATCACAATCACATCCTTAAAAAAAATTTTTTTTTTTTTGCTCTCTTCACATGTAATTGTAATATCTTAATTCTAGTCATTTTTAATTTTATTGAACGCTGTATTTCTTTATCACTGATGCCCCCCCCCCCAAATCGCTACCCAGAGACCCCAAATCATGGAATTGAAACAGAATTTTCAGTACTTAACGAATGAAATGAAAATGCTGAATAGGTTATTGGAAAATTGGTCTGTCTTCAACCCTTCGCTCCCGTGGGTACTTTTTCAATTTTTTTTTTTATTAGTTTTTTTACTTTAAAGAAAATCCCTGAAGTAAAAAGTCCATGAAATATCAAATTAAATGTAAAACATACGGAAAATGAGTCCGGAATCTTATAAAAATAATTAGAATTAAAACTCCAAAAATAATTTTTTTGACTGTTGGTGCTGGCATAATTTAAAACAGGTTATTTTCTTTCAGATTGGATAGGAAAAAAAAAAAAACTACACTAAAGTAGTTGTGCGCTTTTGAAATTCACCCCGTTGCTGTTCCCAAGATTTTTTTTTATTAAATCAAGCAAGACATGTTGAAGAATTAAAAAAGTGTTAACCTTTAAAAAAAAAAAAAAAAAGAAAATCGTTTTTCTAGCAACGGTTAGATTATTTTTTATATGGATGTTCGAAAAAGAATTCTAAATTACTGCTCTATGTTTCCTGGATAATTTGTAGTGTAATCCCTGCGCTCAGTTTCTAATAAAAATGTCCGGAATATTTACATTTTTAGGTGTAAGTTTACACGCTTAATTCGAAAACCAAGAAATTTTGTTAAAACTTATAAAATCTACCGTTTTTTTTTTGTTTTTTTGAGTTATCGACAATAAAAAGTTCGATGGACTCATTCGCGTCGCGACTGCAAAATTATCCTTCCTAACTTAAATTCAGAATAATTAAGAAACAAACACATTGAATGCAATTAGAGATATTTTATGACATCAAATAGGTACGAAAACAAAAAAAAAACTCAAAATTATCATTTAAAAATAAAAAAAAACTACTAACTATAAAAAAAGTTTCATAAAATCGCATAAATAAAGTAAAAAATTATAAACTACACTGGTTAAGGTAAAGAAAGATTACTTATTTTAAAACTAAACATAAATACCAATGTCTTGGTTATTCTGTATTTTTCTTTTTTTCGCGCGTTTTTAAAGTTAGGATTGTAATTATACATATTTTTGTTTGACCTATGGCCCCACAGGCTACCGTGCGCAAATAAATGTAAGTTTTAAAAAAATTAAACCTTACTTTTATTATAGAATCCCGTTTAATCCTTAAATTTACTAAATGGCTTTGAAACATCTCTAGGATAAATACTTAATTTTTAAATTTGTATACATTTTTCATCTATAATGGCATTTCGATGAGTGAGCGTGTCAAAAATTTTATATATGGAAAATAATTTTTAATTGGAAATTTTTGTACACAATCGTGATGAAAAAAACAAAAAAACAAAAAAAACGAAAACCCAAGAAAATAAACCTGATAGACTTTTCAATTTCACACTGATGACTATTTAATTTTAAAATGAAGAGAAACTTTATAAAAGCGAAGCTAACTCGTTCTAAGGAAGCTTACGGCCATTTTACGTTGAAACACTGGCCCTCGTTTGATCACCGGTTTGGTTGTGCCTGTGGTACAAACAATGTATTGGAACGTCTCGGAATGAGAAGTCGGAGAGCCTAGTTTTAAATTCCAGTCGGGTTATTATTCACTTACGGGCAAATGTATGATTCCATCTTTTTTCTCCACATTTATGGATAAGACTTGTACACTTGTACCTGAAAATTCTCCCCAAAAATGTCTAATAATATCCACTCGCAAAACAAAAGAATTCTTACAACCCAAAAATATGCTTCGTATAAACCTACAAAAATAGGTTGATAAGTCGTAAACAACGAATCAGTCAATAATTGATTTAGTGTCACAGGTATGATAAACTAAAAACAGTAAACATTACAAATTTCGTATATTGTCCTTCATTTAAAAATAAATAAAAAGAAAGAAATGCTTTAAGTAAAACAATTCTGTTCATAAAGCGATGTTAGTTTGTTATGCCCACTATAATCAGTAACATTTATTATTAACAACCAGCAAGAAACTCCGATATGTTCAGTTCACTGTTCACACAGTGACCTGGCCTGTGCTGGATCGAAAATTTCTACTGGGAAAACTTGCAAAAGGGCCCAGTCAAAAAGACTCACAATCCCAAAACAAGGAACTGAAGATTAAAGAAATTTAGAGTATCAAATAAGAAGCCTTATTTAAATCTTCCCAACATGTACGCAATATTATTATTATTATTATTATTTGTTTTTACTTTTTTCGTTTATTTCTGAAATGATGGACAACACTTTGGGGCCTACCGAGAAATTTCCCGGTATTCCAGTGCGCCAGTCCGCCATCTGGCTAAAGTGTAGGCACTTAGTGTTTTAGTTTTAAATCTCCAATTCAACAACTCTGAAAGAATTCAAAGTGCTTTTGGATAAGGCGATTAGTATTTTCAGAGATTTCGTTTATATTTTATTTTTTTTTTATGTTGAGAGGTGTGTTAAAAATGATTTATCTCACGAGATCAAATAAATGTTTTTTAGTTTTTTTTGTTTTTTTTTAAATAAATGCAAGAAACTTTTACTGCTTAAAGAGAAAAACTTAGTCCACGATCGGCGTAGTTTTGTTTGTCCCACACCCGCAAGATTAACTTAAGAATTACTCAGGGTTTTATTATAGCATCTGCGATCTCTCTAGGAGGGACTCATGTGGATGTCATGCGTGGTGTCCAACGAGTTCAGAAATATCTACAACCGTTTTCTCAGATCAATGATTAAAATTTAAAAATGGCTTCAAGCAAATGAATCCTCGATGTAGCTACAAAATCAAAGTTTTACTAATTAAACCAACAGCAACAATATGGATAAAAAATAAAATGTAGCTAGAAGAGAAAATTTTTCAAGATGTTGACTTTTCACACGGAACTGACATTAGAAAGAGCGATAAACAGTTAATTTTCCTGAAAAATTGCTTTAAGAAAAAGATTTTCAACAAATAGTATAAATGCTAACAGTTCTGTCCATTGCAGAATTTTCCTATATGGAAAAGACTAATCTCACAATTACCATTCCACAGATTTTCTGGCAGATAAATTCAGAATTGGCAGCGTTTTTTTTTTGTTCTTTAGAGCTGTATAACTGGAAGTGTTCACGACCATATTTAAAGAGTCAGAAAAGGAAAATGTCGAAACAGCTTATATTTCCAAATATTCCAAAACTAAAAGCAATTAAAATCTTTTGGAATTAAAAATAGCTGAGTCACTAAATAAAATAAAAAGTGTAATAACAGTAAGATTTAGTGCTTGTTACTGTTGTTACTGTATTTGTTTTATTTTACGATTCCAGGCTGATTTTCTGTAACTGGGAGTTCTGTTTGACTCCCCACCAAAAAAGAAATTTCCGATGACTTGACCGTAACTGAACAACACAAAAAACATTAAGTGATAAAAAAAAAAATTCTCAAAATTTCATAAAAATTAAATGAGTGGGTAACACATGTAGTAAAAAAAAAAAAAAAAAAAAAAAAAATATATATTTTTACAAAAATTTTCCTAAAAGGAAACGTTTCAAAAATATTTTCTTCATCCATTCCTCAGAATCATGAAAGTTCCATTTAAAATCCGACAATTATTTGATTTTTGCAAAAAATTTAAAAATCATTGTTTTTTCATCACAAATTGAGCTCAAATTTCCTGTGCAAATTAAATTTAAGCTTCCACGTTTAATAAAAATTTCCAAGGTTCTAACTATAAAAAAATAACTTTTTTTTACATGAAAAAAAAAAAATTCATTTGATCTTTCTTTATTCTTTATTTTCCTCTTCTTAGCAGTGATTTCGACAATGAAATTTTGTCTGTTTTTTGTGCATTTTTTTTCATCATGTAATACTCTTTTTTTAATAAGTTCTTGGAGGTAAGCCAAATAAATATTTTGATTACATAACTGTGTATAATTATTTTATGACTTCGAACTTTTGTCTTTCTTTTACAATTGAAATGACATTTCCGGTCAATGTATGTTATTTTGAATCTAATGGGCGTGGGAGTATGAAGTATACAATTAACAAAATGACAAAACTTATTAAGGACCACCAGGGGCAAGAAGATGTGAGGGCTATTATCGTCTACGTCCTGAAGGGACACGGCACAAAGACGACGACAGCTACTTCAGTCATCTCCTATTGAATATATTTGCCCCGGCTCACATTATTTGTTACTTTAGAAAGGCAGAAATAATGTTCGTTACTACAGAATTAACTGTGACAAATAAATGGGTGTGAATAAATTTAAGATTAAAAATTATATAGGCTTCCACATCATCATAATTTAGCACTTCTTTCATTGAAAACCTGTATTTTTTTTAAATCATGAAAAAAAAAAAGAAAAATTACTAACAAAAATAACAGCATATGACTGAGAAATTATACTTCATGGCATATGACTTAAGACTCGTCACCCCAAATGGTTCTATCCCATTTTGGAACTTAATTTATTTTACAATTCTTTGCTGATACTGAAGGAAGGGGTTGTATTGGCTATCAAATAAGGTAAGTTTTTAAAAATATTCATAGTAATGGTTCTAGTGGTCTATAAGATACGGTTATTATGACCTAATAAAAAAATTAAAAAAAAAATACTGTTTAAAATGTTACCATATTCTATGGCATACATGACCCTCTTCTCATGTCAGCATGAAATTTTGAATCATTAACTACAGCAGAAAATTTGTCGTAACTGAGCTATAGACCTTCAAAGACTGAAATTCATGCCAGCTACAGTTAATGGATTACTAATTGTTCAATACATTAAAAATGTCATTACTTAATTGGCCCAGTTTTATTTTTTTCTGTCTAACATCATGCATCTATTACACATTTATGAAATTCTAACAATTGGAAAAAGAAAAGTGACACATTTACCATCAAACACAATAAATACTTTTACATACAAGTTACATTAAGTGAGTTGCATATCCTGTTTAATTCCAGGTAAAGAACAAAAATTAATATTTGTTTAAAAATAAATCTTCCTGAAAGTTCTGATATTCTGAATATTAAGGTGATCAGAGTTGTTAATTTATTTCTAGAGAGAATAAGATAACGAATACTTTGTAATTTCACTCATATTCATTATCTGGAGGACAAACATATCAATTTCCACTTTCAAAACAACTTACAATTGGGTAAACATTATAGTATAAACAATATGAAAACAAGATTAATGCTGGGTGGATACCAAAAAATATCTGGACCCACCTCTTCTACCTCCTGTCTTCAGTATTAACTAAACCAGCAGTTACAAATAATAAATGTAAGAAATAATGAAACATCAGACAAGGTATTATGTTACCTGCAACATTAAATTTAAATATGACTTTGGAGAAGGAATATTTTTTTTTAACAATGATGTTCACCCTGTACAAGGCCCAAGAGTCACTTGAGGTAGAGGGTTACAGAGTAAGAGGCACAGTTTATGTGGGGACAATAATAGTTAACTTGAACAGGTTAAGATTGTAGTGATCAGGGAAGCATCCTCTTGGAAGTCAGTTCCACAATGTAGTGGTTCATGGGGAAAGCTGTTCAAGTGGAAATTGCATTTCACCAATGAGAGACGAAGGGAAGGTGGATGGTTCACTACAATGTGCATGGTGTGGCAGGTTTTAGCAATGAAAGTTAAAACTGGTAGAACTAAGAAATGGAGTTTTTTTTCCATGGAAATAGTGAGAGGCTTGCAACATTTCATCTGTGACAAAGTGGTTGTAGGGTGTAAATACTCCATCACCTGCAAGGCCGTGTAGACACTTTTGGACTATCAAGACTGGAAAGTGAAAACTGGGCAGCTCTTGACTATATATGGCAGCAGTACCCCATTTTTGGAGTGGTCTGGCTCTTGTAAAGAGAGGATTAGCAGATGAAGTCAGGTATTTGCTGGAACAGTACAGAGAATTCTTTTTTTGCCCATACTTGGATAAAATAATTAAAGCATTCCAACTGACATCTGTAAACATCTTTCTAAAAATTGATGAAAGTAAGTTCACCAGATCTAACCTTTTGAAATTTCTTTGCATGAGGTAATATCAAATTGCAGAGCTACTGAATGGCAATCAGAACTCTGATCATAAAAAATGCTTAACAATTTGAATTGTTCAAGAATACTGATGGTTATCATATTGAACACTACTCATGATAATTCAATAAGTGTTACTAATATTTCATTCTGTAACTAAGTTTCATTAAATTTTAATGATTTTTTTTTAATTTAGAGAGACATGGACACTTATTTGCATTGACTGATTTTTTTTTTTTTTTTACAGCTTATCAACCTGGTTGAGTCCATTTGTGTTCACATTGCACTAATTAGGAAAAGAAATGAATCTTTTCTCCCCTCATCTATAGGTTAATAGCACCTTGGCTGGCAACCAGTTTAGGAGAAGAACTACTGTATCCAAAAACAGTGGAGAAGCCAATAGGAAACCACTAAATCTTTTCTAAGTCTGGTTATCTAAATTGATTGAGTCATTCATTTTCTACAACTTAACTCTTTGCAGGTTATTTAAAGCTATAAAATATTTTTAGAAAGTTTTTTTTTCTTTTTTTTAGAGATAATGATTTAGTGATATGTCTTACAAATAAACTCATAGCTGGGGGGAGAAGAAGTGGATTCATACCCTTCCCAAAGGTATTTGTGCATAAGTGAATATAACAAAACCAACTGGAATTCGAACTTGGCTCTTTGATTTCCAATCTTGAGTCATTATCCATTGCATCATCTGCACATCCAAGCTTACAAGCACCTGGTATTCCCAAGTGGTCACCCATCTAAGTATTGACCAGGTTTGATGTTGCCTAACTTTGGTGAACAGGCAAGAACAGATGTTTCAATGCAATATGGCCTTAAACCCCTTTATTTGCACTACAAGAATCAAAATTTGTATTTTCTACATAAAATATTTTGTTTTTACAAAGGTGTGTTGAAAACTTAGTATAGACCAATAACCAAAGTCTGTATTTTAATGACCATAAAATACTGATTTTGAGCAAGTGAATAAAGCCAAGGAATTTTTCAGTACCCTCTTGTAATATATATTTGCCCAGTCTATACTAATTATATTAGCTATATAATATTTTTAATTTACAAGAGAATAAAAGCTACAAGCACTGTCCAAACATACCATGTGTGTATTAATCTTTAATAGAATATATATCAAAGAATACTACACTGGTGTGAAAATTTTTAAGACAACTACATAAAATGATTATATACCTTCATTCTATTAAGAAGATTGTTTAGCGGTATGTGTCTCTGGATTTTGAGAATTGGAACATAAGTTGTTGCATTTTTCTAGGTGCTGTGTAACAGAAGATAGCTTAAAAAATCAAAAAAAGGCCATTGAAAGATATAATATAAAAATTTCTAAATAGGAATTGTTCCATCTTATGAACATGGGGTACCCAAATGAATGCAGAATAGAGTTACATTCTAATGCAAGGGAATATGAAAGAAACCCAGTGAGAGAAAGAAACAATACAAGATACACCACAAAAACAGTAAAATTTAACCGTGGGTTTGTTAGTGTGGGGGTTGCATCAAAAGCAATGGTAGAAAATTGGTAAAAGTTGATAGAAATCTAAACAGTGAAAACTATATTAGTTTACTATGGCCTAATCTTCTATCAGACTATAAAGATAGCGGAATCTTTCAGTATGATAATGCCATACACCACATGCAACAAAAATTGTGGATGAAGATGTTCACCTTTTGAAAGGCTGACCAGCACAAAGTCCTGATCTGAATATAACTGAAGCATTGTGGTGAGAACAGAAGAAACAATTGTTCCAATAAAAACCACACACTCTCAAAGAGCATTGGGATTACTGCCAAGAATGTGAAAGAACTTCTAATGAACAAAATTTAGACCTTGATCCATTCCATGCCACATCAAATTGAGGCAATTATTCAAGCTAAAGTCAGCAATACTAATTACTAACTATACTTTGAAGCTTTGTACTTTCTGTAATAATAAAGATCACCTTTTGCAAAAATTCCTTTTTAACTTAGAGTTGAAAGTGAAATTTTGCTCTTGATAGTATTTTTGCATGGAGCCTTTTTTTCAGCATCACTAAGATTAAGATCCTCTATCATCTACCGTACTGCTAATCACTCTCAATTTGGTGGTAAAATTAACAAGTAATTAATTTACCAATGCTTCCCAAAAGTTTTTCATGTGTGTTTATTAAATACACTATAGGACATTTCCCTAGAACAGTTATTAACAAGCTTGCTTCACAGATCATTAACCATGCATCAAGGTCAAACTTTAAATGTTTCTTCTATTATATCTCTGTACATGACTTTGATAAGATCAACATACTATTCTGGAGATAAGGAATTATTATATGCACATTTTCATAGTCATGTTTTAACTTTTGTAGCCCTCTTGAGCCAGTCATATTCAGTAATATTCTCAGACTTACAAGTCAAACACTTTATTTAATCAATAAGAATAGACTTCATTCTGCTGTCCATGCTTGGGGATATTAGTTAATACTATTATTTTGACCTTGTAATGCTGTTTCTAGTCTTGCTACTGACTCAGAATAGATGGATTCCACTGCCTACTCCCAGTATTGAACTCACAACCATCATCTAAATTATTGCATTATTTACATCAAGACTATTGTCCTCATCTTTATTGTTATCACATTTCAGCCATTGTGCTTCTTGATCCAGGTAACCTTCAAGGAATTGTGAAATTAACTTTTTTTTTAATCTACAGGGTAGACGGTTCTCATTCTGCTGATCATGTCTAGCCAATATGTCATTTAGTTCTTATTTTAGTACATCTTAGTTATACATTTTTGTGTAAAATAATCCCAGAAATTCAGATAAATTGTTACACATATCTGACATCTCTTATTGGACAATCACCTTATATTAGAAATTCTTTGACTGGCCTCAATTTTAGATTAGAATTCATTTATCCATAAAATTAAGTTTTCAGTCCAGCAACAACTTTTATTGTTCATGTTCTTATCTTCCATGTTTATATAAGTGCAAAATAAATTAAAGTTATGAGCTTAAACAGTATTTCACAAGCAAAGATGAAAATTCCACATTTAATACTATCTAAATATACATCATACTATAAGTAAGAATATCTATTTGTAATACAATCAGTCTTTCTGCAGATTCAAACAAATGTAGAGTGAAAACTAATGAAGTGAATGTGTGAAGGGGTGGAGAAATTAAAATTCTAAAAAGACAGAATTTTAATTTTATGCACAATGCTAAATTGATGCAGTAATGTGTGTGCATATTGTTATAGTTTCTTCCTATTTCAGTGTGCCTCAATCTTTCCAATGTGCACTGCTCAAGTGTTGTCCCGTCTTATTTAGAACCTGAGTTCACCCCACCTTTAAACTCCAAAATTTTTAATAGAATCTTTATTAATTTAATAAGTACCCCCAAAATATTAAAATCTAGTAGTTTTTAAAACCATTTGGGGGGGGGGGGGGTTAAAACTTTCGTGCAAATTATTAGTTTTTATTTATAGGTAAATTTTACACAACTCTCACCAGTTCTATCAAGTGGACAATTTCCACCCCTACTCCTCTCAATGACAATAAATTTCCTTCAATTTTTCTTAAATGCACAAAATAATTTAAAATTTGTATTGCTGATTTTTTTTTCATATCTACAATACACAAACTATTTACGTAACAGTTACTTTGTATTATCCAGTATTATAAAGCCCTTTTGTAATATGAATTCTTGAAATGTGAATTCTTTAAGGTTGTGAATATGTTCAAAAAGTTGAGTAGTCACCAATTTTGTACACATTTATAGGGTATAGGTCATATGAAAATGCTACCAAAAAGAGACAGCTGAAGTTTCTTGGATGCATAATGAAGAAGGAGGGGTTGGAGAATTTGATACTCATGAGATATATTGAAAACAAAATGGACAAGGGAAGGTAGCAGGCCACTCAACTGAAAAACTTGTATAAATAAATGACAAAACAGGGAGCAGGAGGTTTGGCAAAAGAACAAACATTGCTATGGGCTACAAGAGATAAGAAGTTATGGAGAGCTATGAAAGGACACATCACATAGAAGATCTAATAATGTAAGAGCTCAAAGTTTGTGTTGAAAACTTGGAAAAGTCAAACTGTAATAAAATAAATGCTGTTTGATTATATCTACCAACATGTGTCATATCTAATCCAACTTTGTGGTTCTTGCTTAATGGAAGTAAATAATTTGTATATTCAGCTTTCTTATTTTCATCTACAGCATGTGTCTGGTAGTGTAATCAACTTTGGAGAATTGTCTTCGGGCAGAGTGCAACTCAGTTGTGTCTCTGGCTGCGGAAAATACTAATAGGTGCTTGGTCCGAGGGAACAGATGCCTGCAGCAGTACCCACCTCATTGCACTATAGAGTTGGGGATTAGTAGTCATACTGATGACTGTGCAACAGATGGTTGCAGGGTCTGGACAATTTTGGGCCCTGGTGCCCCACATTAAAACTGACCTTGTGTCGCATGTCTCTGTGGGGAGACTGGTAAATACCTACAGCATGTGTCTTATATCTTACTCGAGTTAGTGGTTCTTACTTAATGGAGATAACTAATATTCATTCCCAATATAGACTTTCGATCTTTATAATTAAACTGTTTAGTTATCAAAATAGAGCCATTTTCTACCCCAATATCACAACCTGGCACTGAAGGGAAGTAAACAATATTAATTTTTTTTTTTAAAAGCATATCTGAAATTATTCTGACATTTCATATATGGCATGTTATAATGACTATCAACATGTTTTAATTTATTGAATTGCCTTAATTCTATCAACTGTGCTTATACCATTTTATGATACATACAAGTGTTTCAACTGTATAGCACAAAAGAAAGGGATTTGAATCACACAATGCTTGTTTATTATTCCTAGTTATAAAAACTGATTCTTGCATATCCAAATTTTGATGCCCCAAGAAATCAATCTGCCATGAATATGGAATTAACTATACATATCAACATAAAGAATTGACAAACAGTAATTAATAGTAACTTCAGCTTCCAAGAGAGAAAAAAAATAAATGAAATATACATAATTTCTATACAGTTTACCTAAAAAAACTTTTTTTTTTAACTTTCGGTGCTGTCTGATTTTGACATCTCTCTGCTATCTTATACTGAATTTTAAGACATATTTGCTAGCATGATCCATCACTTTCCATCAAGGCTTAAAAGGATGTTTTAAGGAAACAATCAGTTTTTTTTAAGATTTGAACCATGCTAAAACCAAAGACCTAATCATAATATAAAGAGCAAAAACTGGATAATAATAAATATCAGTCAATATTAAACTAAATTATTAAAAAAAAAAAAAAAAAAAAAACTCTCACACAGTGTAGAAATATCTCCCCTTCCAAGTGCAATAGGAACACAAAAGACTGCTAAAATTGAGCCCTGCCTACCAATTCTATTTGCTATACAGAGAACCATTACTTTACATATGTATCCATAGGTATACATTATCATCATCAATCCCATCACTAGGTGTAGTGGAGTTGTAGGATCATTGTGCAGCTGAGCTACTGACCAGTTCACTCCCCATATCTGGATTGAAAGTGGAAGAGGTATGCAAAGTGTATCTTGGGCAAACAGACCTGTGGGTTATCCCACTTGGTATTGCCAAAAGTGTTTGTTCATTCTTTCAGCCTATAAATAGGCAATCATGTTGTTTTCTCAGTTAAGGTTTACAGGTGTAGTCACATGTGGATAGGAATGCTGCTGCTGTGGCATGTTTGATTCCTTCTCAGTTGACTTTTGAACTCTCTCTCACATGCACTGATAACTAGTTTTAATTCCATTACAATTGTGTACACATGTAATTCCTTTTTTTAATAATGTGCATTGTATTTTTTTCATATTCATTGTTTTGTGGGTTTATTTTTACCTGGAGTTGCATTGAGTCTGCCAATATTGTTTGTAGGATAAATGTTCCATGAGTTCATAAATATTTAGTGTCCAATATGTACCAAATATAATGGTGACATATTTCTACCCAAACATACAAGGTCTGCCACAGACCTTATGAAGCCCATCCTTCTCCATATCAACTTATAACCAATGTCCTCCAACTTTAAGGCCCACTTCTGTTATGGACACACAGCAATTGATTCCATTTGGAATCAGTCTTCTACCCTGCCCATTGATTTCAGTCTAGGAAGCTCCCTGCCTTATGATGCTGTCATCACTACACATGTTGCATGCATAGACAGTCTATCCCATTGTGCTAGATGGAGATTTACTGTAGAAGGTTCATCTACCCATTGATAGGTTTTGTTTTTAATCCAGTTGGGTATCTAGTCATCTAACCAGAAAAGCCTGATGATAGAACTAGTCGCTGATGACTCAGCCATGCAGCAGGTAGTACTGAGTACTACCTGCTGCATGGTTGGGTCATCATCGTCCCAATAGCACTAGTAGACATGCATTATAAGTTTTAACTACTTAAAGTAAACATACTCTAGTACAAACACAGGTGTAAGTCCTTTTGATGCAAATAATTAGAGAAAAATAATTATTGGTTCTTCATATATCAGTGTGTATCCTTCCCCATACCTAAAAAAAGAGGATGCTTTGGGTAACAGACCACTGGTCACCATGTCTTAAAAAGGCTAACCTACCTAAAAGCGACAATGGCAACTCGGTATTCAGATAACAGATTTTTCAGGATTAAAAAAAAAAAAAAAAAAAAAAGTATAAACACTTTTTACTTTGTCCACCATTTTCTGTGGTGTTTATCAAGTAGAGTTGCTTTTCTTTTTTTTTTTCTTTTTAGGAATTACTCTTTCTTTTTTTTTTTTAGTGTTTGTCTACACAATTCAGTAGTATTATTATTCATTCTCATCACTAGCAGTTTACAAACTAATAAACAATATACATTACATTCACCACACTGACCAATCATTTTTCTTTGATTGGAGAATCAAAAACAAAAGTATAATTTTTTTTTTTATTATTATTTATATAAATAAAAAAAAAATTCTCAGTTTTTAAAATTGAACTGTAAACTGGGCTAAGTTGACATTACAAGTGCTGGTGCTAGCCTGCAATAGTTACAACAACAAAATAATATTGGGCAATAAGAGCCGCTTTCAAAAAAAAAAAAAAAAAAAAAAAGTTATGGAACCAATTTATGTTCCAAGTGAAAAAAAAATATTTCCCTACCGGAAGCAGTTTTCAAATTTAATAATCTTACAAAGCAACCATGGTCTGAAACTGCTAAATAATGGTGTGCCAAACAAATAAAATAACAAAGTCAGCAGTAACAGTACCCTCTCTGAAATAATAGGAACACAATATTTAAGTAAATGGAAAGAAGGAGGAGAGAAGAAAAAACAACAACAACAAAAAAAACAAAAAAAAAAACAAAGTTTAAAGAATTACAAATAACCATGAAACCTGTGACATCACAACCCACAGTAGTTTCAATGTTTGTTTTTAAATAATAAATATTTTACTTTACTAACTACTTATTATGAATTTTTTTTTTACTTTCGAGAGTTAAGGGAGGGGAAAGAGAGTGGAGGAATTCTGTTTTAAATGCTTCATTGGATTGCTTGCATACAAGAAATTACAAACAAGGTAGTCACGTGAGAACAACAAAACACCTGCTCTTGTCAGTCGTACTTTTGTAAGGCGTGCCAGTATTTCGCAATAAGCACTAAAACTAAAATAGTTTGCTAGTAGTAAAGGTGCAAATACCATATTAAGATTTTTTTTATAATTATTTTGTAAGCTAAAAAAATTGTAATGATGTGATTTCGTATGCAATGCATTTACAAATTCATTACTTCAGTTACTCTTCTTAGTCTTCATTTTAAGTTGAACTTATCCGTTATTTCCAGTCGCACTAGTCGAGAAAATATAAAGTACAATGATATGACTCCTAGAGAGAAAAAAAAAAAGAATTCCTAATAGAGCCCTTATGAAAATGACTTCTTTGGGAAAGTTTTGAAGCGAGCGAAATGACTGCAATGTAGTAAGTTCGATTTTTACAGTCTACGTAGTTTCAAACAGAGCCCCGGTTGGGCCTACAAACTGTCCACTGACAATTTGAGAGTTGATGTGGTAAAAAGTAACTCACTTTAGCTGGGACATTATCGAGAATCACTGAAAGCTCAAGTCGTCTTTCTAAAATAATTTGATATAACGATGTGCTTCCATGATGGTAGACAAGGGAATTAACCGAATTTGTTATGTTACTATCAAATTTTCTTGTAACCAATACAGGTAATTCAATTAAAACAAAACAAAAAAAGTATCAATTATAATGCGCAAGAGAAAAAAAAAAAAAAACAACTACTAATAATATACAGGTTTCCGTATCTCTGGACATGCGCAAAAAAAAAAAAAAAAAAAAAAAAAAGACACTAATGCGGACTAAAAGTCAAGGTCCAGTTTGAAATAAATACAGAACACATGAAAATTGTAAATCAAATCCCCGCTTCTACTCTTACTTAAACTGTTTATTTTCGAGAAACTAGACAGTCATCAGAAAAATACATTTTCGTAATAATAAAATAAAAACTAAAAGTTAATTTAATTTACGAATCCTTACCCACTGAACCAAAGTGAAGATTGACACACACAAAAAACAATTTTTAGTGAGATTCTAAAAATGTTAAAAAAGCACTTATTTTCTAAAAAGAAAAATCTATGGGTCGAGGGAAGAAAAAGTTCAATTTAGTTTACTTTAGTCTTCCAGTCAGACAAGTCTGAAAGCATTTGAGATTTGCTCTCACAAATAACTTTATGTAAGTTGTAAAATTCATCCAGATTCTCAAATAAAACGCGAGAAGAAAAATTAAGTAAATAAATACAAGAAGAACAAGATTCATTTTTTTTTTTTTCTCCAAGAATAGCCTAGCAAATCTTACCAACAACAGAGATCCATCAATAACATTGACTACAGATTATTTTTTTAATCTTTTTTTTTTTTTTTACAATATATTCATTAAAAATTTGTTCGGAAATTATGATTTTTTTTAACGGACCAACTGATCATAACATTTCTTGTTTTCTGGCTAAACTTTTTTGTGAGGTCCGCGTGTAATAGTTGTTGGATGTCAAAATAAAAAGAAAAAAAATCAGATTTGATTTGAAAAGATATTTTGAACATAATTTATTCAGCTTCTGTTTATGCAATAAAGTTTTTAGCTGTTTAGCGTCAGTATTCTGGAAATTTACCAGTGTTTGCGAACTGATAGGAGTGTGCTCTTGAATGTTCGCAAATTAACATCATGAAGAATATTGAAGACAGAAGGGAGGCTTTTGAGGAGCAAAGGGAAACATTAATGATAAAAAAAAAAAAAAAATAAAAAAAATGATAGTGAATCAATTCATTTGTGCATAAATGTTTCCCCCGGCCTTTTCTCTGCAGACTGCATTGAAAAATTTACTTAGCTTTCCTAATCTTAATTGTCAATAGTAAGAAGCAGCATCAATGGAATTCTTTACTACTTTTTACAATACACTTTACTTTTGTAATGTATTTTTTTAAAGTTAACGTTAGAAAGTAAGTTAACTTGTCTAAAAGCCTAGTTTCATTTATTCAGTTCATTACAAGGAGGTTCAGAACGACACAAATATAACTTTTCCTTAAGTAAATAAAAAAAAAATGTAAGAGTGCTAGTCCTGAGTACGTGTTACAACAAGATGGTCACGTGACAAATTGATCTACCTAAGGCAGAATTATAAAAAACGAGTCAACACTAATTTTCAAAAGTAGATTCTCTGAGGAAACGGGAGGAGTGATCTTGTGATGTTCGTTTTTGTTTTTTTAAAGTAGGTTTTGTTTCGTTTTGCTGTACGTTTTCTGGATTTTTTAGCACCAATATCAAGTGCAAAAACTGGAGCGAAACAAATTTTAGCATTTTTTTCGGTTTTGGTTTTTACTACGTCACTTCACTAAACAGTTTCGGTTGCACATAGACACACGCTGTATTTCATGGAAAAATGCCAAAAAACATTCTGAGAAACAAACGAAATTATTAACAACTAGGAAAAATTAACTTAAAAAAATTAAATGTAACATTAGTAACAAGTGACCAAGTAAATATCTTAAAAATGTGTAGAAAAAAAACATGTGGGTGGTTTAAATATTTTGGAATAAATAAAAAAAAAACAAATGCATGCATAAAAAATGCATCGCATGCAACAAAAAGGCATTCTGCCATGTGATGCACTCATTTATTACACGCAAAATTAAATCGTTTTCTTTTATCTTTTCCTCGTAAAAGGAAATAGTAAGAAGAGGGAGTATGCAACAGGTTCGAGAGAATAAAAGTGCGCTATAGTAATACCGAATTTGATAAATGCAAACTGCAAAAGATTTTTCTTAATAAAAGAGAAAAATAATTACTAACATTTAGAGAAATTAGATAGATTATCGCAAGTCCTGAAAAAATTTAACAAATTGGCTTAAAAATAATGTAACAATTCATCTCTTCAAACACACGGCGATTTTGTCGAAAAAGCAAAAATAAAAATGTATGCACAACTAGTAACATAAAAGTTAAAACTATATTCAAAAATGTAAGTAAACAAAAAAATATATTTACCTATATCAGGTTGCTGCGAGGTAATAATCCCAATTTTGTAGTCCAAAAAGTAAGAGAAAAAAATTATATAGTAAAAAAATATTTCCAGTGAAAATGGTGCGAGTGACGTTGTTTTTTTTGTTTTCGTTTTTTAAATTTATTTTTACAAGGCCAAAAAAAAAAAAAAAGAAAGAAAAAGAAGCTAAGTAAAGAATAAAAAATACAAAAATTGTGTGCGATATATTTCCGAATTTGATTACGTCTTTTTTTGTCCTGCAGTTGAACACTACATCCAAACTATAATCATTTCTCTTGTGAAAGCATTTGAAAGTTAAGTTTTCATCTTGATCCAATCTGAATCCGAGCCCGGACAACAATTAAGCAAAATAATGCTTGCTTTTGTCTGTGCAACTTGCATACTACTAAGTTAGTTGTAGTAACATAACTGTAGGTAGAAAAATGCAAACAATATTTAATTTAACACTGAACAACACCAAAGATTATGAGAATTTAAAAATGTAATAATTCTGTTTCTTTCTTGGTGATTGATCTCTACTTGTTTTAAAACCAGGGATTTCCTTTCCTTCTGCGAGCTTTGTGGACTACTAGTAAGCACTTGTAGCAATATTTTTACTACTTTTGCTACTCCTCCTCCTGGTACCTTCAGCACTTGTAAGCAAAAAAAAAAAAAGTTCAATTACTAGCAGCAGCACTGATATGACTCTTCTCCAGCCTTTTAAATAAGGTCACCAGGCTTTGCTCTCTTGCAAGGACCTAGTGCGGTGGAATTAATAGAGGAAGAGGTAGTGGAAGAAAGATTTGTTTTATGATTAAAAAAGAAGCTAAAGCAATTTTAAATTTAAACGTGTCTAGATTAAAGATCTACATAAGATTGAAGATGCTTCTGATTTTTATATGCATAGGAGTTGCAATCTCTGTAGCTAAAATAAAAACAAACAAAAAAACAATCATTGCTATGTTTTTTTTTTCTTCTTATTCCCGGGTGATTTATTGTGGCCTGGTTCTTTCTTTCTTTAAAGCAGTTAGGCAGCACTTTTTACATTTCTCTACCTCTAAAAATAATGATATTGACAATGAAAGCAAAAATTGTCACTACCTGGTCAGACACAACAATGATGAAGCTAACACTACACTAGTAAAATTAAAAAGTTACAATTTTTCTGCTGCTCCTACCGTTTCAACCGCGAATGTTTGCATTTAATAGTCATTGAATTAGATCGTTGAATAAAGTTTAAAAAAAGGAGTGTTGTAACCATCATATCTTCTAACACCGCATCATAACACACACATGCGCGCGTGTGTGTGTCACTAACTATTTGTATTCATTCATTCATTTATTTTTTTAACGCGGTAATTAAATATTGGTCCCCAAACATTTTTTGTTCAGTGTTAAAAAGTCAAGGTGAAGGACACTGAAAAGTAAACTACATACATTCACTTTTTGTTGTTTTGTTTTGTTCAACTGAGTAACTGGCAAATGCTCACACACATAAAAACTTACAAACTAGTTCAGGTTAGTCTTTTTTCCCAGGCCGACCCTTCATCTTTATTTAGGAGTTGAGAACATTATTACAATACAAACATAACAGAAAAATATTGTAAATGTAAAAACAGTTGGGCATTTTTGTAATACGGAAGTCCAGCACAAAGAAAATTTGTAGCAAGATTTTTCTTAGTGATTTATTTGTGATAAAGCGATACAAATTTATTTTTTTGTATCTTCTTTAACTTAATTTCGATCTTAACTCTAAAAATTATAAATAAGTGTAATAAATATTTTTTGCTAAATGAAATAAACTTTAAAAGTGTATTTCATTTAAAAACAGAATAAAGTTTGTGGATTGCAAATTTGTGCTTGGTTGTCACAAAGGGCAGCTTAAAACTTGCAAAAGTTTAAATTATTTTATTTTTTATCACAGTTGTCCACTGGCCAGATCAACCGATTGTATGTAAAAATGCAAGCTGTGTTAAATTTAGTTTCCAAAAATTACCAAAATTCACTAAAATATAATATTGCTTTTTTATTCTTTTGTATGGTTGATACAATGTGCATAGCGTAATGTCAAGTTGCAATTGTGGTTAAGGTCATGCTCTTAGAAAGCATTGCCATTAAGCACACGTACTGACACATACAGAACAAACGATGTCAGTACGAGTACAACAACCTATGATGCCGACAGGCGGTAAAAAGAAAATATTATTTTTATGTTCAATATTTTTTCTTAACATTACAGTTTTTCTTGATAAAAATGGAAATAATTAATTTTCTTACCTAAAATTGGTATAAAAAGTTAAATCACCAATCACTAATTGTCTTTAGTGACGGTTAGAATCAATTTTGACTAATGCCAGTTAAGTTGACCACGCTGTTTTCGAAGGTCAAGGGAACTTTTAATTTTCATTTGAGTTAAGCAGGGTTAGGTCCCTTGTTTAGTCGACTGCGCAACCTATCGGTGAAACATTTTTCCCTAAAAAATATTTGGGTTCATATTAAAGTTATTTTGAAAAATATTTTTCCGGCGTCAGAATTGTAGAGAAAATTTGCTGGACGTGAGAGACAAGTTTTTCTATCAACACGGCAAATCTATTTAAACAGTAATGCACTGCTTATATTTTTTGTTTTTGTTTGTCTCAAATTGGTTGAAGCATGCGCTATTCTTTTTAAACTAATCTGCAAGAAAAATAAAAATTTAAAAAACTCAGCACAAAAAAGACTTCCACAAAAAGTAAAAGTAAAAAAAATAAACTTAGCACAAGGAAGGTTCCCACAAAAGTGTACTTCACATAATCTCTGAAATAAAGTTTTATATTTTGTACAAATTGTAATAAATATAATTAATTCCGTTAGAATTGCTGTGTAAAATCTTATGCTGATCAAACTGACAGCTAATTGTAAAAAAAAAAAAATTTTTTTATTTATTACTAAAGTTGAAATATATCAGCTTCATGCAAAGCAAATAACTTACCAACAAATCTCTTGCTCTGTTTTCTTCCCATACAAACACACCTTTATTCTTAACAAGAGTTAGTCAATTGTTTGTAAGTTTACACAGGATCATCTAATGAAAATTACAAATTACAAATTTAAATACCTCACAAAAGACTTTATTTTTACCAAAGTATAAAAGAGTGTATAATTCTTGGAACAATTGAGTAATTGTAATGTTTCTGGAGATTTGGGGCAAGGAATGGTTTATAAATTTTAATGCCGCCAAATAAAACTGCTTTCATTTAATCACCATAGAAAAACTTTTCTGTCTGCATGACTGATGCTAACTTCCTGGAAAGCAACTATTTGTGCCTTGGGCTCATGTTTTCCACCAACATGAAATAAAGTGATTATACGGAATCAATTGCTAGATCTACTACTAAGAAAGTTGATTCATTATGTCATACCAGACAGTTTTTCTCATCAGAATCCATCTTGCAAATTTATAAATCTACCATTTGTCCATGCATTGAATACTTCTGCCATATCTGGTCTAGTGCTCCTATTATATATCTTGAGATTCTTGACAAAATTCAAAACAGGGTCAGTAAAGTAATGAATCCTTTCTTAACATCTCAACTTGAGTCACTTTCTCACCAATGTGACAGGGCTTCACTCTGTCTGTTCTACAAATATTTTCATGGCATTTGTTCTGATATGCTTTCCTCCTTTGTGCTCAACTGCATGAATTTAAGTGTACTATTGGCAACTAGGTCTCACCATTTTACTGTTGAATTAGCTAGATGCAACTATAAGTTCTATTCTAATAGTTTCTTTTCTTACATGTCTTGCCTGTGGAAAATCCTTCTACTTTTTTGCTTCCCTGCCACCAACAACTTTCAAAAATTTAAATGCAATGCTAATCATCATCTTCTGCCTTCCTTTATTTTGTTCTTTTATTGTCCTTATTAATCCAAAGAAATATCATGGCAATTATCAAACAAAATATGAAACCTGATGGTGTGAAGGGGGGGTTAAGTCTATGGGAATTAACTCCTCACCCAGTAAGCACCGACATGTGCAACAGGTGTCACCCGACTGTCATCCAGTGACTGTTAGCATAAATGGCATAAAGAGGATAAAATTCCTCAGAACTGATCCCTTGCCCGGAAAGGAGCGACTGGTGTCACCGGACTGTCATTCAGTGACTGTTCACATCAAAGAAAAAATAACTCTTGGGACATGGAATGTTAGAATATTAAACAACTTTGGCCAGTTGGAAAATATAAAACTGGAGATGGGTTGGTTAAATGTCAATATTTTAGGTGTATGTGAAACTAGATGACCAAACAGCAGAGATTTTGTCAGTGAAATCCACAGGATTATATTTCCAGGCAGAGAGAAAAAATGAAAAAGGAATTGCATGATAATTGATGAAGACATCAAGAAATGCATTCTGGGATACTGTCAGTTATCTGAAAGAATTCTTGTAGTTAAACTGAAAGTAAAGCCTTTCAACATATCTATTATAATCATGTATGCACTGACAGCACAAAGTATAGAAGAAGAAATTGAAACTTTCTACTTCATGCTAGACAACACCAAGGCTTAGTGTAAATCATAAGAAATTATAATTATCATGGAAGACCTGAATGCCAAAGTAGGCAAGGAGAGGGAAGGGGAAATAGCTGGCAAATTCGGATTAGGAACCCACAACGAACAGAGAAAAATGGATCCAATAGTGCATGGCAAAAAAACCAGTAATAGCCAACACCTGATTCTAAGAACAGCTAAGATGATTATGAACATGGAGAAGCCCAAGAGTAGAAACTAAAAACCAAATCAACTACATAACTATCAACAAGAGATTTAAGAATGCAGTTGTTGACTGCAATACCTATCCAAGTTCCAATTGCAGAAGCGATCATCTCCCTGTTATATGTAAACTAAGAATGAAATTATGGAAACTGAAGAAGCCTAACACAGCACCCAAATTGCAATACAACGGACTCCTGAGCGACTCGAACCTGAAGGAAAAATATATGGACATTGTGAAAAGAAGATACGAAGGACAAAATAGAAATGGAAACTTAAAATGGGCCACACTAAGAGAAGCTTTAGTGACATCAGCAAATGACATCATCCCAAAGGAAAATAGACAAAGAAGAAGAAAAAACGAATGGATCACAGATGAGATTTTCAACATGATGCAAAGGAGACAAAAATGCCAAGACATGGAATAGAATACAGAAAACTACACAACACAGACAGGCTAAAGAAGAATGGCTCAATGAAAAATGTACAGAAATATATCAAATGAGTATCACAGATAAAGGAAGTATGCACAAACATAAGAGAACTAAAAAGGACAAAGGACATGCTCATCAACAGGCTGCATAAAATCCAAGGATGTGATGCTCATAGAAAGAAAAAATGCTTTAGCGATGGAACAAATATATCACTGTTTAAGGTTAATGTTCATAAAAAAAAAATTGCCTACCTGGGAAAAGTGTGTCTAAGTTCTTTATAAAGTATACCCTTTGAGAGCATACATACTTAGGAAAAGTGTGTCTAAGTCCTTTATAAAGTATGCCCTTTGAGAGCATACATACTTAGCTTAGGAAATGTGTGTCTAAATCCTTTATAAAGTATACCCTTTGAGAGCATACATACTTAGGAAAAGTGTGTCTAAGTCCTTTATAAAGTATGCCCTTTGAGAGCATACATACTTAGCTTAGCATCTCTTTTTACTTTTCAATGCAATTTGCAAAGTCCTCATTTAGGATTGCTATTATCTGGATTGTTGTATTCTCCTATTCAATATTTCAATGATGATTTTAGCTTTGAAAAGCCAAATCTGTACTGTAGGGGTGTTGACAAACATAGGTGACATAATATTTAATATTTTTTATTCCAAAATCTCTGTATAAGTCATGAGTTATGAAGAATCTACTTGCATGGTCATTATTAATACTATGGTCACTTAGTATACAAAGCTTACCTAGTGATATCTTACTTCTGACTGAGTAATCTACAGGAGAGTGTCTGTTCATGCATGTGCAATAAGTTACCATCTGACTAGTTCTGAAATTACATTAAGGCAGTACACACAACTGGTTCTAGAAGTATTCAAACTGACAGGATATGGTCCAGACAGATGTTTAACAAATGCACGGCCGCAATTTTCGACAGATTTGCACCAAAATTTACATGCACATGCTCCAAGTTAGTGGGAAGGCCTAGACTGACTTTGCATTTCCTAATTCCCATTGATAGTGGAAATAATCGATTTTTTCATGCTTCTACGGCAGTTTTCATGTAGTTTGCATCCATTTTCTACTGGCCAGAGTGAGAGCCTATAGCTGGCTGCCACAAATAGGCCGGAAGATTCTATTGGCCAGCATGAGAGCCAACAGCTGACTGACATGAATGTTAACTAGCATGCTAGCATGCAAAAAAAATCGATAGCTGCATTCGTCATAAGTGAGAAAAATTTAAATCTGCATGGCACTTTACTCCAATTGGCTCATTCGCTTGCTTAAACTCAACGTTGATTCTGATTCCGCAGAACTGGGTTGGGTGTGAAAAAATATTTGTTGTTAACATTCTTTTTTCATTTGGTTTTTCCAGTTACGAGTCCTTTTTTAAAGCTGATTGTTTTGGGTTCATTTTGTTTAGTTCTTTTTTTGTAACAGATTTAATGTTTAGTATAGAGCTTAGAAAAAATTTTCTGTGTGAGATAAGCAAGAAGTAAGGCATGTAGCAACATCAGCACGGCAAAGGGAACTCCTTTAAAGGCAAGGAAGGGCAAAAATATTTTAAGTCAAGTGATAGCGATTGCTGTATGAGCCGTACAATTTTTGAATCAAGCACGGGCAACGCCGGGCCATGCTGCTAGTATATATATATATATATAATTTCAATGAAAATACAAATTAAATAGCATATATATCTTTTATTTTTATTTTTATATTTTTTCTCCTTGGTAATTCTACAATTTAAAACTTAATAGAGATTTGATTTAGATTTCTAAATAGGTAATTTTAATTTTTTACTTTTAATTTTAATTTCAAATTTTATAAATCTTTTAATATCTATGATAACCTTGCTTAGTTGTCAAATTTTTCGAATCACCCTATACTTGTATCTTGATTGGCTACTCTAGCTTATGTAACAGCGTTTACTCCTAGCTAAGGATCGTTGATTAATTTGAAACTTTTAAAACCATTTATTCTATATTCTATATCATCACTTGACAAGACACAAGAAGTGTTGAAACAAAATGGCTACTTTTGTCGTGATTTTATAACATATTTATGTTGTAATATTCAAATAAATAATTATATATATATATATATATATATATATATATATATATTATGAAATGGAATAAGTCTGTCAATTATTTTAATATATTTCTTGTTTATACATTATTTTTATAGATACAAATGTTTTTAAGTAAATGCTCTGTTTATAATAAACAGTATTAACAACATTTACCAGCCTGAATGCCTGAGAAATCTCAAATTTTTTCTTCTTTTTTTTATAAAAATATATGGCGTGAAATGAGGGGGAAGAAGATGAACCCAATAAGAAAAATAAAGTGCAACAAAACAGTCAAACTAAAATAAAATATGTTAGTAGGACCCAGCCACTTGACAGAAAAAATAAGAGCAGCCATTGTATTCTGCCAATAAGCAAAATCAAGCAGCTCACTCACTAAAGATGAGGGAGGGGCAAAATAAATTATGGAATGAGAAAATCAAAGGCTGATGCAGACAAGATAAAAAGGGGACAAAACAAACTGGGTCGGTTGGGGATCTCAACAAGGATCATAACAAAAGAGAATGCTGGGTACAACAATTATTCTCATTAATTAGGTGAACAAAAGAAGTCTAGCTTAACCAGGAGAAGGGTCCATCAGGAAACCACCCCATTATGCCGAAAGGAGAGTAAAAAAAGGTAATCAAGGACTATCTGGAATCTGCTGATAGCAAACACTTTCTATCAGTTCTGATCTTCATCCTGTGCTGATGCTCAAAGAACCCAACAAGATCCCATCACCTCTACTACACTGTTCCAAAAGCAGAAAATAAACATCCATGTGTTACATCTTGTAGTATTCAGTCAACTGCTTTGGCAACCAAACATGGATTTTAAGTCTTAGCTTACAAAAATCTTATTATACTTAGTAATTCTATGTTTGTCGATTGTTTTATGGTGGCAGACATTTTTGTGGTGACTGTTACCTGTTTGTTGAGAGTAAGTTATGGGTTAAGGAGATAAATATACAATATTATTATTATTATTGGGTGTGAAGGTGGTGTAATGGATAGCAGCTTGAAATGAGAAATCGGGAAGGCAAGTTTGTGTTCCTGTTGAGTTTGTTACATTCACTTTCGTGCAAGTACCTTTGGAAAAGATATGATTCTATGAATCTCCCTAGCTATAGGTTAAATAGTAAGGTAGACTGGGTTCTTCAACTTTGGATGGCAACCAGTCTAGGAGAAGCACAACTCTGAATTCAAAACCGTATGTAGTGCTTGTAAAGCACGTACTACTGTGAAAGGATTATTGAGATGATCCTGACTCTGGTTGGCATTGATTATTAATATTATTTTTATTATTGTTATTTACTTTAATTTCCATTGTATACTCATTTAGCTAGAGACCTAAGATTGGTAATGGAATCATGAAAATTTCCACTTTAAATTTACATGAAAAAATATACAGATGCATACACATTTTATATTGTTAAAGTCCTTCTTGTGGTGTAAACTGAGGATCTAAGAACAATATTTTGTATTTCCATAAAACATGGGCTTCCAAAGATCCTTTCTTTGTCTGTCAAAACCATTTCCAATCAAACCCAGGATATCATCCACAACTGGAATTTCTGGTGTCTCCATGTACCACTTTGAAATTTCCACTTCAAGATATTTGTATTTTGATAGTATTTTTTTTAGATCTTCAAAACTATATTACAGTTGGCAGGCATTAGCATGTCAATAAGAAAGTACATTCTATTTTTGTGGTTTCTGATCAATATGCCAGGGTGGTTAGCATTGATTGTTCTGTCTGTACTGTAAAATCATCATCATTGATGATGATTTTTCCAGTACATATAAAATGATGATGATGAATAGACAATTATTATAGAAATCTCTTATTTGTTTCATTCTTCAGATCTCTTGTCAGTTGAAGAATATAAAAATTCCACAAAACTCAATGCATTTGAGAAAATAAGACAAACTCAGAACAAGATAGATCTTACATCATTTCATATGAAGGTTCCAATTTTTTTCTTGCAACATGCTTTATGGATCAGTCAGTTGGTTATACAATAAAAGAATTAATGATAATGATGATGACAATGATGATTAACAATAATAATCATAATAGTAATGAATAAATAATTATAATCACTGATCTTGTTTTGATCTTTGGCTCCCTCATTATTTGAAGAATACAGAAATTTTCACAGTTGAGAATACAAGACAAGCTTTATTGTTCTTAAAGGTATTGGAAAATTCAACGATGAAGAAATGACTTGCCAATTGTTTATATAGTGGGTCAAAAATAGGAGTGACAAAAGTCCAAATTACATTAAGTTCATGTGCACTGTTCAGATTCCTCAAATTTTGGGTAACAATTCATACAGTTGAATGATTTGTCAATGGTTTCTATTAAACAAAAAATGAATACATTTGTTAATGGTTGCTGCCAAAGAAAAGTTATTCTTTTTGCATGAACAAATTTTACATTTTGACATCTGTAATTTGAAGATGATTGATCAATTGATTTGTTTTTTTATGGTTTATCAATCCTTTGTATGTTATTTACAGCCAAAACACAATTTGTATTGTAAGAATAATTCTTTTTTTTTGTGAGCAAAATCTTTTTTTTTTTGAGAAGAATGTTGATTTTTGCCTGGTACAAATCCTACATTTTATTCCATAGCTAGGGAGAAGGTGCTGGATTCATAATTTTCCCAAGAGTATTTATGCATAAGTGATTTCTCATTTCGAGTTGCTATCCATTACACCACCCACACACCTGGTAATTTGATAAAAAAATAACTAAATTATCAAGCAAGAAAAACCATAGATGCTATCTCTGTTTCTGGCAAATTTTACAACTTATTCAAAGACATTTTATGGGCTGATATATCTCCAATGAGTGGTTCAGACTGCTGGAGATGGCTGTTTTTATTGAGTTACCATCTCTAGAATGATTGCCAACCAAGGCTTAAGGGTCCATTCTGCCCTGATAATTAACACCTAGCCATGTGAAAGGGAACATAACGAACTAGGCTGGAATTTTAACTCAGCTCACAAATTTCTCTTTTCAAGTCATTAACCATTACACTAACTACACATCCAATAATTAAGCAAGTATAAATCAAAAAGTTTCATAAGTTGTGAAATTGAAGTTTTAAAAATATCATATCCAGATTATGAAATATTTTTTTAATCAGTTCACGCCAAGCAAGGTGATAATGCCACTAAGATGCAAGGGACTAGCTGGAGTGAAAGAGAATGAAAATACTTTAGAAGGAACTAGAAACCCAATCCTAAACAAGAAGCCTTTACTCCTTTTCAAAAGATGGTGGAGGAGTGTTAACCAGATGATAGGTAAACATATCTACTCTTATAAAAAATAAGAGCAAACTTTATTTTCAGGCAGTTAGAATCCATACTTAAAGATTTATGCCAGAAATATCTTAACATTTCTACAGTTTGGTATCTTATGAAGAGTTCCATATTCTGAATTGCATTCCCAAGATATCAGCTGCAGGGTCACATACCATACAATTCAATGAAAAGCAAATGCACCTGCTACAAACATTTTGGTATCTTTCACTCATCACCTACACCCACAGAAAGAAAATCAGTTCATTAGTTTGTGAGAAGGTTTATGGATTATTTTATGACTAAGTTCCTGCCTAGTCTGTTGCAGTCATTTTTGCACAAATGTTCTAAGGAAAGGCATGAATTCATCTTTTCTCCCTCTATACAAACAGGGCTCTTTAGCCTTGGATGATAATGCATGACACCATTTCCTTATCTTTCTCAGAAATGCATGGCAATTTACAGGTAAAAAACAAAAGAATCTGTGGAGAACTATAATTGTCTCAATTCTGAAAGGACATGGATTTTTTAAGAAGGTTACCTGTTAAAATTCTACTGAAAATAAACAAAAAAAAATTGTCAAGCTTATATTCATTTTAAATAATATTACATATTAAAAGTCTTAACAGAATCAATGACAAACTATTATATACAAATAAGAGTAATTATAATAATAAATATAATTGATGCCTAACAAAACACATCAACAAAGTAAATTACTGAAGGTTAGCATGTTTAAGTCATATCAAATTTTGCAAAGGAAGTGCCCAGTATTAAAAAATAGACCAACAATTTTCAATAGATAAATATGAATAGCATAATTGTTTTGCAAATTACATATTGTCATCTTGAATAAAATATATTAAAAAATAAAGTAACAATAGCTAATAAATAAATAAAAATGATAAATAAAAGTTCAAAAGATTTATATTCTAACTTTAGACATTCAATAATTTATTTAATTTCTATATTTTTAACAGTTATACTGTTATACAGGAAACTGTTAGTAACATAATTGTTTTACAGATTACATATTGTCATCTTAAATGAAATGATATGAATATTTTTAATTGAATTTTGAATAAGGCAGTTTTTCCATTGTTCAATTTAAACACCATATCGCAATGAAAGTAAAATGATTATGCTAAAATCATTTATTTTTTTTCAAGAATGTGTGTAGTTTTTCATTTGGTAAATAGTTGTTTTCTTATTCTGTCATCATACATACATGCATATATATATATATATATATATATATATATATATATATATATATATATATATATATATATGAATTGTTTTCAATAAATACTAATAAATTGTTATTTGATAAATAATGTAAACAAAAGGGATGAATTTTTTATTTGTTAATTTCACAGATTTTTATTACTTAATATTATTACTGAATATTCAGGCTGGTACATGAAAATAAATAAATATCTCTTTTAATAAATGAACGTAGTGTCTACTCAAATACGAATATACACTAAAAATAATGTTTAAGTAATATATAATATATATAAATTGTTTTCAATAAATAATAACTTCTTCTTATATATATATATATATATATATATATATATATATATATATATATATATATATATATGGCCTCACTCTCCTTGATGTTTTTTTTTCATATTCTCTCACATTCTTGCATCTTAGTAACTTTATTGCCTTGCTTATGGTGGAATGATTAAAAATATATATATATGCTAAAAATATAGTTTTGATGTATGTTGTATTTATGGGTCAAAGTAGTCAATATCAGGGATAGAGCATATGGAAGTATAAAATCCTCAGTTTTCACTTATATATTAATGTTTATTTGGGTAGCAACATTTCTTTTAAAAATGTTTTGTTGAATATGACAGACAAGTAAAATTTGATTAATTTTTTATTTAGTTTTTCAAACATTCTTACATTTTTTTTCATTTGGTGGGAGTAAGGGAATACAAAAATTGTCCATATTGTCCATTGTCTCAAGTGCTTTCAACCACTTCTTTAGCCATGTTCAAGAGGGGGTTGTTTTTAGGTGTTGTTAATTCCCTTCATGTTTGACTGTTTAAGATGTAATTTTTTTATGTTGATTTGAATACTAGTAGGAGCATTTATACCGAGCTTCGCATACTGAGCTCGACTGGAATTTGAGTGAGCATCTTTCTATTTTTTAAAAAACTTTCAATGCACCATTTTTGCTGTTGAATAATCCATTACTCTTACCAAATGAAAAAAATGTGAGTGTTGGAAAAACTAAATAAAAAATTAATCAAATTTTCTTTGTCTGTCATATTCAATATATATATATATATATATATATATATATATATATATATATATATATATATTAATGCATATTTGGGCAGCAACCTTTCTTTTACATATCTTTCATTAAATATGGCAGACAAGGAATATTTAATTATATAATAATAATAAAAACAAAACAGATTGTTAATGTCTTACAAAACATGTTGCCCAGTAAGTTACTGGAGTTTAATGTGTTTAAAAGCTAACAGACTTTTGTAAACAATGTGATCAATATTAAATAGATAAATATTAAATTTTAAACATATTAAATTAGATAAATAACAGTTCAAATGACTTATATTACAACTTCACAGTTTCACAGATACACCATTCTTCTTGTGAGGATAAGATAAATCTCTTAAATTCATTAGCTTTGAAATTTATTTGGCGTCAGTGATTGGCATATGTTTTATATAACAAATTTAAAATAAATAATAAATCAATGTTTTATCTATTAATGAATTCAACAGAATTATCTTAATGGATGAGTGTGTCTGAGAGACTTGAAGTCAGAACATAAGTCATTTAAACTTTTTATTTATCTATTAAATAAAAAAAATACATTCTCTACAAAAAAATGAATTGAAATTTTGGTGAAAGAATTTCCTAGAAGCTAGAATGATCAAGTTAAATTAACCTGACTGTGATTTAAGCTGAGTCTAAATAAAAAAAAGAAGGAAAAAAAAGTGATTTTCATATCTTCTACATGAAGCAATATATTTATATTTAAAAACAGTAGAAAAACAACCAAAAATTCTAAAAAGGCTTACAGCCACATCACATTGAAACACCAGTTCTTATATAATTACTGGTTAAGCAACTTCAAGCTTGGTCAGTAACTAAATGGATGAAATACCTAGATTAGCAATATCAGGTACTGTAAGCTTGGATGTGCAGGTGGCCTAATGCATAATGGCTTGGAATTGTTAATTAGGGAACCAAGTTCCAGTTCCAATTTAGTTTGTTATATTCACTTACGTGCAAATAACCTTCGGAAGGGTATGAATCTACCTCTTTCCCCTTGCTATGAGTTAATTAGTAAGATTTGTATCACTAAATCATTATTATCTCTAAAAACAAAAAATTCTTACAATCTAAAAATATTTTCTGGCTTTAAATAACCTGCAAAGAATTGATAAGTCATAAAAAATGAATGAATCAATCAATTTAGATAACCAGACTTAGAAAAAATTGAGTGGTTTCCTATTGGCTTCTCAACAGTTTCGAATACAGAATAGTTCTTCTCCTAAACTGGTTGCCAGTCAAGATGCTATTAACCTATAGATGAGAGGAGAAAAGACGAATTTATGCTTTTCCTAATTAGTGCAATGTGAACACAAAATGCCTCAACCAGAATTTGAACTTAAGTTGCTGATTCCTGCAAAGGGTTGATAAGTCATAGAAAATGAATGAATCAATCAATCAATAAAAAAATTATAAAAGTAAAAGCTATATACAATAGGCTAAAAGCAAGGCAAATAGATATTGGCTGAAATTGTATATAAAATTTTATCTGTATAACATCGACTGTTCCATCGGCAGATCTATTAACACAATGAGAAATATTCAATAACAAAATTGATTAAAAACATAAGCAAAAAGAATCTAAATGAAATTGACTACACTATAAAAAATATATTTTAAAAAAAAGAAAATTTTTTAATTTAAACTTAAAATTCTCAGTATCCCCACTCATTCATATGCACATGTAGTTGATTCAGTGTAAACATAACCTTAGTCCATTGAAGTCCTAAAGGATGAAATACGTCACTTTTTTTCCACTTTGTAATAGATTTCCCTAAAATAACATTCACTGTATATGATTAATATAAACCACTGAATTAAGACTATTACCAAGGAAGGAAATTATGTTCAAAAATAAATATTTTAATACAGTAAGAATAATTTTTTAGAGAGAATATTTATTCCTTCTGATTTCTCAAAGAATAATAGTAAATACTCTCTTGAAGATGCAGTTCTGGTTCCTGTTATGTTCATTAGTGGTAGTTGTATTCCTAATAAGTCAAATTTACTTGCATTACCAATTCACATACTAATTGGAATGGACAGTTGTAGATTAGTATCTGCACTAATTGGACAAAAAATATATAAAAATACAAATTAGGCAAAATAATTCATTAATTTTCACAGTATAGCTTGAAACAATGAAAGCTGAACTAACTAGTTTCTTCTTTGGTCTTATTTAAAATGAATTAGAGTTGACTGTCTAGCATATAATGAGTCAAGTATATTATCATTGAAGTTTGAATGTCACTCTTTCTATGGCTTATTTGTCTGTTCCATTCAGCTCTGAAATTAATCATATTAGAGAGCTTTATGATGAATGTTTTGTCAATTGATACAATATTTAAAAACATAAATTAAAAGTTGTGCTCTAAAAAGGCAATTTTTACTTTCCTGTAGGAAAATTCAAATGAAGTATTTATTAGAAAATTAAACCAACTACTAACTAGCCATCTTAAAGCATGCTTATAATTTTATAAGCAAATATTTATACTGTTTACAGTATAAAAAGGAAATTTATAAGGAAATTTTTTCTATTGTTAGAGATCCAGTTATTGTAAGCATATTGCTAAGAAATCAAAAAAATAGTTTCTTTAGTGAAACATCTTTTATTTACTCATTATCTATTGAAGAGTTTTGTAGGATAATAGGTGATCACTTATAGGGATTATTAGGTTATCTTCTGACAACAAGACTGTTACTTCCATATATTATGAGATGGGTGTATATTGGCCTTGTTTAATGATTAACAGAAAATGACAGAGTATTGATATATACAAAATAAATCTTTATATAACAATAATACAAAAGGATAAGGTAAAAGTTAATTTTATTTATGCATTGTATTTATGTAACCACTGTTTGACCATATGGTGGAAGAAGATATGTTTGTTTTCAATATAGCAAGGAATGGTTTAGCTGTTATGGTCACCAGCTAATCATGCAAATCTTGTATATCATCTCTGGGTATGTTGTGATGACTGCAGAATGGGAGAATGGACAGCAATTAATTTATTGACTCTGATTTTGGTTGATTTTTCACTTGTTTGTATTCACATCTATAGATTTATTTTGAAAAGGCTGCTTGCTTCTCATTGGCCTGCAGTCTTATATTCTGATTGTGAAAACTTTCTGATTGGTTAGTCAAACTAACTATTTTTAGAAATAGGAAAACTCTGGTATTCTTATTACTATTTGTTTATTTCTTTTCTTACATCCTGGTTGTGAAAGCTGTCTAATTGGTTGGTCAAACTATGGCTTTGTTAGCCTGGCAATTTTTATTATCCATCTATTTTTAGGAATGGTGAAATTTTGGTCTTATTATTATTTGTTCTTATTTATTTATTTCTTTATCACCACAGAGTAATATAACAGTAAGGGTCTATATTACAGGTTGATTTTGAAAAACATAAAATGATTATGAAGCAGTTTTGCATCAAATTCCTCCATGTGGGAAAAAATTGTGTCTATTGACAGTTATCAATGTTGGTTAGATATTTCAGTGTATATAAGAAAAGGGTGGTGAGTAACACATTTTGGCAACAGTAATAGTAATTTCTATAACAAACCACATTCTTTGTGGTCCTGCACACCTGCCCAACATCAGTGAACATATAGTGAAATAGGAAGCATTACTATTTTTGTAAAAACTTAACCATTATAAGTGAAAAGGTTAAACATTTACTGCCATACTACCAACATCCACCAGTAGTGCTAGGGATGAATATAATAAAGTATTTATAAAGCATTTAATTTTGGTGTTACCTTTCTGGAAGCCTAACCATTATTAGTGGAAAAATGAAATTTTAATGGCCATACCACCAACATCAGACACTCATACCAGGAACCAATATAATGAAGTAGTAAGATTGACTTTTGTAGAAATTTAACCATTATTAGTGGAACCTTTACTGCTATACCACTAGCATCCATAACTTGTGCTGGGTTCTAATATAATGAAGGTAAGAGTATTTATTTTGTGAAATAACAGTGTCAATAAGATCAAAGAGCTTATGAAGACTGATTTTAAATGTTTTTTGAAGGGATTTAAAGGAAATTTAAAACATTTGTCTACTTTTGAGTTCTAGTCCTAACCCAAATACTGAATAATGTAAAAAAAAGTTGTATCTATTATATATAAACAGTGTGGACAAAAAAACCAACATTGCATAGTGACTGGCACTTTCACACCTGAAGTGATCATTATGCAGTACTGATTTCTATGTCCACATTGTTTCTATCTGTCTGATCATAACTGGATTGTAGCCTTGTACCAGCTCAAGCTAAGCTTAGTAAATACCTTTATAGTGTGTGTGTGAGTATGAGAGTGTTTTCTCCCTTTTCTGATACCCTTAGCTGCTAATAAAAGTATAATTTGTCAGTTAATTGATTACTTAATTTATTCATAGTTAAAAAGTAAAATAAAAGCCACTACTATCTAAAAATCATCCAGTCTTTTTCCTGACTGCAATTACAATGAAGAACAAGTTAAATGAGAAAGCAAAGAGACAGGCTTGTTTGGTGCAAATTCCTCGGCTAAAAACCAGGTACTTGTTTTGCTGTTTTGGGAAAAACAGCAAAACAAGTACCTTGTTCAGACACACTGACCAATCAACTTAAAGCAGCCAAAAATAAACTGTTTTTTTTTGTTTTTTTTTAATGAGATATGCACATTCACCTATCTCCATATTGTTTTATTCAAGAACCCACACCAGTAAACTGTGTATAGCTGGTGTAGTAAACAGTATAAATTAAAATAAAAGACGTTATATATTTGGATACAATGCATTCCTACTATAATAACACTTACAGCTTCTTTAACATTTATTGAATAAATGCCCAAAATAGAAGAAATACTAAGCCTGATATCAAATAAATACCAAATACCAAGCCTGATATCAAATAATATCCATAGGAAAGGAAAGAAAACCTTAGTCTCCAGTACATAGATATTTGTGAAATAATTCAGTTCTGTAATGTTAATACCATTTTTTAAAATTTTTTACCTCAAGCAAGGCAATAAAGTTACTCAAATGCAAAGGGTTACTGAGTGTGGCAGAATATGAGAAAAAGAAAACATTATTAAGGAGAGAGAACAATAAAAGAACAGGAATTAAGAAAACAGACACTAATGATTGACATTGCATTTAAATTTTTGAAGATCAAAGTTAACTGGAAAACAAGAAGCTGGAATAGAGTTCCACAAGCAAGAAATGCAAGAGAAGAAACTGTTATCACAGAACTTATGGCTAAATCTATCCATTTCAACTGTAAAATGATGGGACTTAAATTCAGGTTGAGGTACCAAAAAGTAAAGGTTGTCAGAACAATTAGCATGAAAATATTTATAGATAAGTTATGTTAAAGTGGTGGGAAAGTGACTGAAGCTGAAATGTTTAAAAAAGCTTATAGTTATTGTGAAGAAATGTTTTAAATATCTATATGAATTAAGAATTGGTAAAGTTAACAAATTAAACACATTCAAATTATGACAGACACCTCATTAGAACATTTTTTATTAACCAGTTTAAGACAAAATAAAAAATCTCATTTTATTAAAAATTATTAAGATATGATATCTCTACAGAGTGGATACCAACTTAAAATAAAATTTAATTAACTTATAATTTATGGAGAAAGAAAAAAATCTACACATCATGTAAAACATATATGAAATCATTAACCTGTAAAGTTTCAGCTTTTAAGCATGTACAGTATTAAGTTATTAGAAATTTTATACTCTTCAAGTAACATGTTCAAATAGAGCTGAGCATTTTTCTGTTAAATATTTGTGTGCATTTGTGTCTACTACTACATTTGCTTGCCAGGTATAAATAAAGGACAATGCATCAAGAAGTAAAAGTCTGAGTCCGCAGTTAAAGTAACAGTCTAAGTTGAAGTAGTAAGAGGATTCATTAAGAAATATTCCTGTGTCTAGTCTATTTCCTGTTGTTCGAAAACTGTCATCATAAAGAGAAACTGGACTAAAAAAAAAAGAATATTTTTTGCATAACATTTATGTGTTTGTTTTGTATTTGTTTTCTTTGCTTGTATTTGTTTTGCATTTGTAATATTATCTACCAAAATCTATGGTATTTGTCATATTATCTCCCCAAGTTCATGGTTTTTGTAAATATGATAAAAAAAGAAACCATTTTATGTAAAAAAATTTTAAAATTCATGGAATTTGTAAATATAATAAAAAAGAAAGAAACAGTTTTTTGTAAAATACTCTCATCCATTTCTGGAATATAAACATTTTAGATTTATGCTTTATCTGCCTTGTTTTCTTTTTCTTTGTGAATGTGTCGAATAATTTGACCTTCTCAATCTTTCACAAACCTTCTTTAGCAACAGTTCTGTTCTGATTTATTTAATGAACCTGGCACAAGGCTAAATTTATGAGGTGACTAAAATTATTCTCATTATTCATGGTATATTTTGTGCTGGATAATGGACAATTTATATACAAAGGTAGAACAATAAGATTTGATTTGAAATTTTTACTGTGTAATATTTGATCCATGTGATTAATATTTACTAAGGAATTAAGTGCATTGACAAGGAAAGAGATTATGTTGAAAAATGCATACTGAGTGTGTAAAATAAATGCTTTTTTCATCATTAAATTATGGATCTACTGATGTGACTTCATAATGTCTAAGTTACATGAAAATAATGAGGAATTGAAAAATGCAGTGTTACATTTAATATTAGCTATGTATTGGCATTTTTCAAGTTGTCACTATCTTAATTGTTTTCTTATGAAAGATTTCCTTTTTTGGCCAAGATTGTCCTAAAAAGGAAAAAAAAATTTAGTTCTTATAATTAACAAGCCTTTCTTTATTTTTATATAGCCTCTAACATCTATTTCCTATATTCTGAGAATGCTCATTAAAAACAGTATCACGCAACTTCCTTTTAAAGATTAAAAATCTTTTTACAATGTCAGTTGTTGGAATGATCACTTTTAGACTTGTGAAGTTTTGCATATCCTCTTCTTAATTGACATGTTTAACTTTTAACTTCTGCACAATAAAAATACAATAAAATTAATTTTTATATGTATAAGATTAAAATGAATATATTATATTTGATGACATATAAAACCTACTGTATTGAAAACTCAGAGTTTAGTTGGGCTTAATGTGCCTTTATTAAACATAACTGAAGAGTTTTACCGTTTTGGCTAAGACAGCATGACTTATTTATACAAATCATAAGACAGGGAAGGTAATCGGGTTGTCTTATTACATTCTCCATGGTTTTGTTTTCTCCTAGTCTGGCACAAAATCATCCAGGTGACTGAGTCTCTTGACATTTTTCTTGGATCGTCTTGGTGGCAGCTGATCTCGGCTTTCAGGTGTTGTGGGAACATTTGGCCAGAAGTATTTCATCTCATATTGTTTTCTGTCTCCTTTGTGGAACACTCTGATTCTGAAAGCTGATTATCAGTGTCTGTGGTAGTATGCTCTTGTTTTGAGGGAGCTGTTCTTGTGTCAATCTCTGAATTGTCACTATCGAGGCCTTGTTCCTCAAGAGAATCAAATGACATTGTGTTGTTGTTACTATCAAAAGGGAGAGATATTGCTTCAAGGGAGAGCTGCTCTTTCCTCTGGTTTGATAATTCGCTCGCAGGAAAGCATTTGATTAAGGGAAATGTTTGATTGTTTCTCGTTGGGGTGCTGGATGTGTGCATAGAGTTGGTTCTCTTTGAACAGTTCCACATTACTCACAGGAGAATCATACTTGCTTTGTCAAACATAGTTTCTAAAAGAGTACCTGGCTGTGAGAGCCACAAAGAGAATGAGATCCTAGCTGAACTTGCATTAGTTCTTGAACATTCTTGAACAGTGTTTTTATAGAGTACATAACCTTGGTTATTACATCTTCCCAATGTCTAATTGGAAGGTTTGGGTTTTCAAGTGCTAACTGTACGGTCTTCCATATTATGCCATTATATCTCATAGTGTCCATTCCTTTGAAGATTGTATGGGGTAGTCTGGCTTATGGCCACTCTCTGTACCAATAGGAATCTTCTTAGTTGATCGGACATAAAAGAGATTCTGTGATCTGTATGAATATAAGCTGGTGCTCTGGATATTGAGAGCAGTGAGCAAAGACAGTGTATGACTGTTGTTACACTTACGTTTGGACAGGGAAAGTCAAAAGGGAATTACAAGTACTTGTCAATGATAGTAGATATTTGTTTTGGGATTTAGATGGAAGAGGGCTCTTAAAGTCCATGTTCAGCCTCTCAAATGGCAGTGTAGCTTTTTTCTAGGGTTCTTGGTTTGGGTTTGTAGAACTTTGGTTTGATTTGAGTGCAAATCTGACAACCGTTTATTATTCATTTCACGTCCTCAACTGAAAATGGCAAATTCTGAATTTGAGCCACATGCATAATCTTTGTGATGCCTGGATGACATAGATTGTTATGAACTTTTTGTAGATCTTTGGTGCAGTTTATCAATCCATGCACTCTTAACATTGCGTCCACCATTGCATTTTGCTTTCCCAACTGATAGAAAACATCAAATGAAAAACTGGAAAGCTCTATCCTCCATCTCATTATCACTTCATTTTTTATTTTGCTTGATGTCTTGGGATTAAACATAAAAGAGACTGACTTTTGATCAGTGATTAATTTAAAGCAGTGAACAATTAAAAAATGTTGCAATTTTTTTTAGCGTCTCAACTATGGCATAAGCCTCCTTTTCAATAGCTAAATGTCTGCACTCAGATTTTGACAATGTCCTGGAGAAGAATGCTACAAGGTGCCCGGATTGCCTTAATGCAGCAGCTATGGCATGATCAGAAGCATTGGTTTCAACTTCTAGGGGAATGTCAGGATTCATCAAAGTCATGGCTGAGTTGGCAATATCTCTTTTTAACCCACAAAGGCTTTAATGGCAGAAGAAAGTAAAAGAAATTTAGTCATTTTCATAAGTGAGTGTATTTTTTTCAGAAAAGGAGGGTATCTATTGAGAATAATGAGCAAACATATCCATGGTTCATTGCAAGGTGGCTATGGTGTTAGGAATAGGTAGTTTTAGCAGTGGTTTTAGCCATTCAGGGTCCGGCTTAATGATTCCTTTACTCATGATATATCCAAGTAGTCTGATGGATGTCAACCCATAAGAACTCTTATCATGGTTGAGCGTAAGATTATATTTCTTGACAGCTGCCAAAAACTGTTTTAGGCTGTGATTGTGGTCAGCACAGTCATGGCCACACACTGTCACATTATCTATGTAGGAAAAGGTACCTTGTAGTTTTTCTTCAAGAATTACTTTATCAAGGACTCTCTGAAAGCTTGAAACCCTGTTAGTGACCCTAAACAGAATCCATCAGAATTGATAAATTCATCTGCAGGCTTCAAAAGCCATATAAGGCTTATCTTTAGGGTCTATAGCTACTTGGTGGTAAGTACTCCTTAGGTCTAATGTGCTAAATATTGTGTATTTGGTGATCTCGTTTAATAATCTCAGCAATATGGGGTATAGGGTAGACATCCAGAAGGGTGTACCTATTTATAGTTTGGGAGTAGTCTATGACCATCCTTTTTTATTATTATCAGAGAACGTTATTAACACTTGTGCCCTTCATGGTGATCTACTTTCTTTGATTATTCCTTCTCTTAACATTCTTGCTATTTTCAAGATTTGGTGGCCATTGGTTTACAGTTTTTGGTTAAGTTTTTGGAAAGAGAGGGGGTATTGTACATTTATTGCAGCCAAGCCACTGATGTTCAATACCAGTTTAGGGTCCCCAAAAAGGAGATTAACATTAGAATGCTGTTTGAGGAAATCATGGCCCAGTATGATATCACAGCACAGATTTGGCATCATGAAAAATTTGGTGTTAGTGTAGTTTATTTGATTCAACTCTAAGTTGGCCAAAATATATCCTCTAACCTGTGGAGATAGTGAAGCATTCGCCATAGCCACCTGACTATTACAATGTACAATTTTAAATCTGTTTCTTTTTGCAATATCAACACTAATAAAATTCTCTGAGCTTCCTGTGTTGACTAGAGCATTCATTTCTACCCTGTTTATTTTTACCATTAATATAGCTTTTGAAAGACATTTAGGGTTTGCAGTTGATGTGATACTAGTCACAACTGGAGCATTTGAACTAGGTGAAAAAAAAATGCTTGATTAACTAATCTTAGAGAAATGTCCCTTCTTCCTGCACTTGTGGCATTTAGATTCCCTAGCTGGGCAACACAACAAGGGGTGTAGTTTGAGACAACAAAAATAACATTTTCGTCTGGCTTCAACACTAGCAGTGTATGCAGTGTCTTGCAGAGAGAGAGAGAGAGAGAGAGAGAGAGAGAGAGAGAGAGAGAGGATTTTGAACTGCAGAAAAGTGGGGTGCATAAATGAGGAAGTATGTCATAGAAGACTGTCTTTTTTTTCCTTGTTTGGGTCGTTTGAAGTGGTGGATTAGTAGAAGTTTGAGTACTTAGTGCAGCCTCTGCAACATTTATTTGTAGGAATGAACAAGATTGCTTTTCTGCCATCTCCAAAATAAGTGCCTGCTCATGAGCTGTAGCTAAATCTAGTTGTTTATTTTCCAGTAATCTTTGATGGATATAGTCAATTCTAATTCATTTATAAAGGAGTCTCTGATAAATTCACCCTTTGCCTGATCTACTGTCATCGCTTGAAAGTTGCAATCTTGACTTAAGATTTTTAAGCACTGAAGATACTGTTCTAACTCCTCCTCAGGGGATTAGTGGGTAGTTGCTAATACATGCTGGGCAAAGATTATGTTTCGTCTCTTCACAAAAATTCCATCCAAAACATCCATGGCATTCCAGTAAGTTTTGCAGTGAGATATATTGGTATATACAGATATGGAAATGTGGTGCATTAGCAAGTTAAGTCTATCGGTATCCGTAATAGGAGTGGATGAACTGTTTTCCAGTGCAAGCAAGAATCCTTCAAATAATTGTTTCCAATATTACCAGGCGCCAGTAGAAGACGGGCCTGCAGAGTCCAAGTCTAGACGTTCTGGTTTAAGGTATTTATCCATAATTATGTTCAAGAAAACTCGGAGTCTGGTTTGGCTTGGTGTGCCTTTATTGAATGTAATTCAAGAATTTTGCCATTTTGGCTAAACCAGCATGACTTATTTATACAAAACATAAGACAGGGGAGGTAATCGGGTTGTCCTACCATACCTATCTTTTCTTTAACATGTTGGCTAGCATGCCACCATATATTGTGGATATATTTCAGTTTATGCTGTCTCACCAGATACTGGTGATGGTTATGTTTTCATTTTAAGTTGATTCACTGGATGTTGGTAACACTCTATGCATGTTTCTATATAAAGCAATGTCTGTGCCCTCATGTGACATTTTGGAAAAATGCAAATGGCACCTGGCTTCTCTTAGCTTTTACTTGAATACATTGTAAATGTTTAGTAGGTATAAAAACAAAAAATTAATTGATTCAACTACAATATTAGTAAAATTTGCAGAATTAATTTTGTCACCAATATGTGGTGACATAGCTGTAATTATAAGATAAATGTAAATCACATTTATAGCATGTAATAATGCTTCTTTATTTGTCATAAAGCATCTAATGGTTAGAAAATATTGTATATTATATATATCATTTGGAAAATCTGTAAAAGAATATTCTCTGTACAAGTCCATGAGTATGATGGTAAACTGCAGCTGTGTTCATGGGTATGACAGTAAACTGCATTCACGTCCATGGGTATGATGGTAAACTGCATCCGCGTCCATGGATATGATGGTAAACTGCATCCGCGTCCATGGGTATGACAGTAAACTGCATATGCATACTGGGTATGGTGATAAACTATATCCAACAGAAAGGCTGTTTTTGAAAAAATAAGGTTGTTGGCTATACGTTTTTGGAAAAATAGTATTACCAGCTATACATTTTCGAACAATACATTTTTGAAAACCAAATATTTCCAGCAATACATTTTTGAAAACCAAATGTTTCCAGCAATACATTTTTGAAAACCAAATGTTTCCAGCAATACATTTTTGAAAACCAAATATTTCCAGCAATACATTTTTGAAAACCAAATGTTTCCAGCAATACATTTTTGAAAACCAAATATTTCCAGCAATACATTTTTGAAAACCAAATGTTTCCAGCAATACATTTTTGAAAACCAAATGTTTCCAGCAATACATTTTTGAAAACCAAATGTTTCCAGCAATACATTTTTGAAAACCAAATGTTTCCAGCAATACATTTTTGAAAACCAAATGTTTCCAGCAATACATTTTTGAAAACCAAATGTTTCCAGCAATACATTTTTGAAAACCAAATGTTTCCAGCAATACATTTTTGAAAACCAAATATTTCCAGCAATACATTTTTGAAAACCAAATGTTTCCAGCAATACATTTTTGAAAACCAAATGTTTCCAGCAATACATTTTTGAAAACCAAATATTTCCAGCAATACATTTTTGAAAACCAAATGTTTCCAGCAATACATTTTTGAAAACCAAATATTTCCAGCAATACATTTTTGAAAACCAAATGTTTCCAGCAATACATTTTTGAAAACCAAATGTTTCCAGCAATACATTTTTGAAAACCAAATATTTCCAGCAATACATTTTTGAAAACCAAATGTTTCCAGCAATACATTTTTGAAAACCAAATATTTCCAGCAATACATTTTTGAAAACCAAATGTTTCCAGCAATACATTTTTGAAAACCAAATGTTTCCAGCAATACATTTTTGAAAACCAAATATTTCCAGCAATACATTTTTGAAAACCAAATGTTTCCAGCAATACATTTTTGAAAACCAAATGTTTCCAGCAATACATTTTTGAAAACCAAATGAAAGTCACTCAAAATCATTTTCGGCATAAAATGACCGCTAAGGTTGGAATGCCGTTAAACAAAACAACCAAACCAAACCATCTCTGTACAAGAATGCAACCACCACTTTTAGTTGGTGACATGACTTCTGAAGTTAGGATAACTTTGGTGGACATTTTCTCAAAAAGTATTAACACAAAAAAGTTTTCATCAATACCTAATATATTCTATTACAAAAATATTTGAAAAAAAAAAAATAAAAAATAGAATAGTGGTCCCACATGACCCTATATTGATTTGGGGTTGGCAGTCAACATGTTAACATGTTAAAAAATTGTAAAAAATATCTGGAGCATATATTCAAAGTTGAGAAATCTAGTAGGCTAATATTTATTCAGATGTTTTAAACTGCCAATATTATTTAAAAATATGATATTTATAATATTATATCCCCAAATCTATGGTATTTGTAAATATAGTATTTTTAACATTATCTGTAGAAATGTAAGGTATTTGTGAATATGATATTTATCATATTATTTCTTAAAATTGATGGTATTTGTAAACATAGTATTTGTAATATTATCTACTGGCAGCAAACTGCCTGCATAAAGATAAAAAATGAGCTCAGCAGATATACAAAAATAGAAAGGATGTGTCTTCTCAATGGACGTATTCAATCTATACAATGAGGCAATTCTGAGAGAACTGGAAATCCTACAAGGATTCATCATTGCTGGCCATAATCTTAATGACATAAGATATGCAGATGACACAGTGCTGATAGTAGACATCGAAAGAAAATTACAAAACCTCCTACAGAAGGTAGCAAAGGAGAGTGAGAAGAAGGGACTAAGCATAAACTACAAGAAGACAGAATGCATGGTCATCAGCAAAAAGATGACCCAGAAATGTGATTTGCAGGTCGGGGACACTATAATCAAGCAGGTGCAGAAATTTATATATCTGGGAAGTGTTGTTACAGAGGACGGTAAGTGCGACATAGAGATCTAAAGACATTGGAATAGCCAAAGATGCATTCCAAAAGCTGGTCTCCTCAAAGATGAAGTAGAGACTCGAGACAACAGAGATATGGTTCTACAGAAGGATGCTAAGGATACCATGGACTGAACATGTGAGCAACAGTGAGGTTTTGGGGAGGATACAATCAAAGAGAAAACTTATACTTAACATCAGGAAGAGGCAGCTGAAATTTCTGGGACACATAATGAGAAAGGAAGGCTTGAAAAATCTGATACTCACAGGGCAGATAGAGGGACATACTTAACAGGCTTAAGCAAGTGTATGATAGAACAGGTTCAGGGAGAAATAACAAAAAGACAAAACTTTTTGAGAGCTACAAGGGACAGGAGGAGGTGGAAAGCCATGATCACCTACATACTGAAAGGACACAGCACATGAAAAAAAGAATATTATCTTGAAAAATGTAGAAATTTGTAATATTATCACTCTGAATTCGGGGTATTTGTAAATATGGTATTTGTAATATTATCTCTCCAAATTTAGGATATTTATATTATCTCCCCAAGTTCATGGTATTTGTAAATATGGCATTTTTAATAATAATATATTATGTCTGTAAATTCATGGTATTTGCAATATTATGTCCCCAAATTCATGGCATTTGTGAATATGGTATTTGTAATATTATTTTTTCAAATTGATGGTATTTTTAAATATAGTATTTGTCATATTATCTTCCCAAATCCATAGTATTTGTAAATATGGTATTTGTAATATTATATCCCCAAATTTATTGTATTTGCAAATATAGTATTTGTAATATTATTTCCCCAAAATCTATTGCATTTGTAAATATATCTGTAATATTATCTCACAAAATTTACATAATATATAATTTTAAAACATAAGAAATGAAGTTAACTCGTAAAAAAATCTTATAAGATAATAGATATTTGAGTAACAAACATGATTTTTGGTGGATTTATTAATATTTTTAAACTTATTCACATTATTCTCAAAATATTCTTGTCACCAATTTCTACTTTAAGACAATGCTCTGTGTTTCATGTGAATAAACATCAAAATGCAGTAGATTTCAGTTAATTGGGACACAACAGGAATAAAGTAAAATGACCCAATTAGGCAGCTGCCCTGTTTATGCAAAGTATCATATAAGCAGTTTAATTATGAACATTTTCATCATTGGAATAAAACCTGTATTGGGAATATAAAATTATTTTTCCTATTGAACAATCTGTAATGAAATAACCAATATAAATTAAAACCAACAAACATTTATTCACACAAATATAATGAAAAGAGAGAAAGCTCAGTCTGTGCACTGAGTATGGGCTGAAAGTAATTTCTTACAATGAATTAGTCAACTGAGATTTTATACAGTATTAACTGTTCTATCTTCTGGTAGGAACTCATTTCTGACCAAAAGTTGAGATAATTCTCAATACAAATGAAAATAAATTCAGTTTTTTTGACAGCAAACTTAAAACCATTTAATTTTTATCATATTTAATAATCCTTAATGATTGAAAAAGGAAGAATTCCTTGAATATATTCTGCTGTAGTGACATATGGATACAATCAGTGCAAGTATTAAGTGAAGATAATTAACTTCTTACATAAAATAACGTCATAATCCATGTACATGTTTTATTGCTTCCTGCTTAGTCAGATTGTATTTTTAGGTGTTAGGAAATGTGTGTACACAAAATGGTATGATTACAGCTTGACTCTAAAAAATTAGTAACCACAGATTCACAACTGATCATACCTGATTGAGATTAAGCAGAGAATGAGTTAGCAAATACCGACTGAAGTGTCACTTTGGTTTGTTTACATAAAAGTTACAGGTGGATTAATGGAAATTAGCAACCAGAGTTCAAATTCTGGTTGAGGCAGTTTATGTTAATATTGCACTTATAAACTTAGGAAAAGCATAAATTAATCTTTTCTCCCCTCATCTATAGGTTAATAGCACCTTGGCTGGCAACCAGTTTAGGAGAAGAACTATTCTGTATTCAAAACTGTGGAGAATCTTTTCTAAGTCTGGTTAGACTAATTGATTGATTCATTTTTTATGACTTATCCACACATTGCAGGTTATTTAAAGCCAGAAAATATTTTTAGATTGTAAGAATTTTTTGTTTTTAGAGATAATAATGATTTAGTGATACAAATCTTACTAATTAACTCATAGCAAGGGGGAAGAGGTAGATTCATACTCTTCCGAAGGTTATTTTCTCTCCCACTCCATCTGGACAACCCCTACCCTGAACCAAACAAATCATAAAGTTTGCAACAAAAATAAAAAATGTTAATTTTTTTTAAACCATAAAAATCAGATAATTATAAGATTTTATTGAACTTTTTGAAAAATATTTGGTAATAAACAGAATTATTTTTTAAATTCATTTTGAATTTTTTTTTGTAAAAATATCTTTGTCATTAAAATGGATATCTTTGTTGGCAGGAAATCAGTTTTTATGACTCTTGTATTTAAACAGAATATATTTTCTAATAAATTAAATATTTTAAAAGGACATACAATTTAGATTTGAAATTTGATCACCTTGCTGTCAGCAAACTGACAGGTATCATACTAGTATATGAACACAGTCTACCATTATTTTTATTTTATACTATAATAATAAGTATCTATAAGCACTCACCTTAAATGAACTGTAATAGTACATATAACCCTTTCTGTACTAAATTTTATCAGTTTTAAGGTAACTCAAATTTAAATTCAATTTTATGAGTTATTTACACAATTTAACATATGACACATTCGGTAGAGGAGGGGTTGTATTCAACAAAAAATCGAAAATTGCTTTTTTCACTGAAAATTATTCATTATATCATATCCAAGTATTTTACAAAAATAATTAGAGCCAATTACACAATATTTCAAGCTCAATTTAGGTTTATAGTTTGTAATCATGCAATGAGATGAGGTAACATAATCCAAAGATTTGTCTTCATTACATTATTGTTACATAATTATAGTGAAATCATTAAGGTTTTTTGTCAAAAGCATTTCATTTTTGGTCTGTTGTTTAGTGTTTTGAATATTTAAAATATTCCTTTTTACAGGCTTTATTTTTTAAATGGAATAAGATCATTCTAAATTTCAGAATTTCGCTATTGTGCATCAAAATGACTGGAAGAAAGCAATCTAAAAATGTACAACAATGGAAAAGAGAAGTAAAAGAGCATAAATGAAATAGTGGAGAATATGTCAGTAGTTACACAAATAAATTTGTCAAGGAACAAGCAATAGGACCAGCATGTATGTGCTTTGGCAAAATTGGTGGATTGGGAAAACTTTCAGCAATATTTGGATCTTTTTGGAACATGTGCAGTTTTGATGAGCAAAATAGCTATATACAGAGATTTGTTACCAGACATTCGGTGAAGCAAACTTACAAAAACAGGGATTGAGTAAAAGAAAATCAACGGTTGCGTACAATGTAATGTCTTAAGGAGTGATGCATCCAATTTGTAAGAAATATAAAGAAACATTACAATAACATTATCTATACAAAAAAAGATTATGTAACAGTAGCAACAACATCAGTTTCACAGTATTTCTTAGTTGTTGAAATGGAGCAATCTGACTTTTTAGATTTTGAAGTTTTGAAACAAAGCATCATTAAAAGGAAATCAACATCTGCTAAATTTGTTGACTCTAGAAAATTAATATTTGACCATCAGTACAAAGAAGGCTATGTAATTTCTACTACATATAATACAAACTCACGGAGGAGTCATCCTTTCAGATTATAAAAAAGGAAAAAATCTTATAGCTCCAGTTTGTTCAACTTAGGAAACTTAGCATTGCAACCAAAGTATTCTAAAATGCTGCCAATAACAAAGGAGAAAATGAAAGATCTAAGAGATTTAACTGACTTGATGCCAATAAATGCACCATACTATAGAAATTTGATTGAAAAACTAGAAATAAATCAAAGCAATGAACAAAACAATAGCAGTTTTGATGATCATGATGAAATAATGGACGACACCACCTAAATAACCAACAACAAATCAAATATAGCATCAAAATTTATATTATTTTTATTTATTTGTTATGTAACTAAATACATAATTGTCAACAATGTTTCCATAAAACTTGATATTTCTTTTAATAAATTCTTAATAAATATCATTATTGTTATTATTTTACTTAAGTGTAAAGTAGTTCTACATTTACAATTCCTTATGGCTAACCATGAAAAGAAATGTTGATCAAAATTGCCTAAAATCTTTATGCACAAAATGATCAATGTTGAATGCACCCCTCCTCCACTGAACATGTCATTCATACATACATATATATATATATATATATATATATATATATATATATATATATATATATATATATATATATATATATATTATTTAATCATTTCACACCACGCACAGCAATAAAGCCACTAAAATGCAGGGGTTACTGAGTGTGAGAGAATATGTGAAGAAAAAAATACACTATTAAGAAAAGAGAACAATAAAAGAACAGGATTCAAGAAAACTGAATAATACAATTGACATTACATTTAAGTTTTTGAAAATCAAACTTGACTGGAAAGCAAGAAGATGGAAGAGTGTTCAACAAGTGAGAAGTGTGAGAGATGAAAATGTAAGCATAAAATTTATGGTTACATCTAGTCCTCTCAATTGTAAAATGTTGAGACCTTGCTACCAATCAAGTACAATGCTTAAATTCATAAAGTCACAGAACCAACGATGATCAAAACAATTACCATGACTTTCTTTGTGATGCCCCATCAAGTGATATTTTTAACCTTCCTAATGAAAATTGTGCCACTGAGGTTTCTGGTAAGATTATATTCAGGTTATATGTTAAAGGCATTTTTACTCATTAATATCAGGTTTTGGTCATTTCCATGGAAACTAAATGTACTAAAATTTGATCATCTATTGATAAAGAATCACAAAATAAATTACTAATTTCAAAGCATGCTGTTATGATATGGCATGTTACTTAGGTTGATTCGATAGTGTATACTCCTGTAGAGCCACTTAGTAGTATTAGATTCAGTTAGACACAAAAGTGCGCATTTGACTAACCCCATCTAGGAAGAATTAAATCTATTAAATCTCATCTGTATAATTCAGAATTTACTTCATGCTAAGAATTAAAAATGATTTGTCATCAAAGAATTAGTTTTTTATGAAGTTAACAAGAATTTTATGTCAAAGCACCTCAATACCTTGTAATAATGAAATGATATTTTAATCAATGGTATTTCATTAAATATTTACCTTCCTTTAATAGTTTAATTCCCTTGTTCATCATCAGTCCCTTGACCTGGTGTGGTCATAGGGTCATTGCAAATCTGAGACATATCTGTGTTGAAAGAGAGATATTCATTTTTGTGTTGGACAAGTAGATCTGGTGGAGCCCATTCCTCTTCAGATCAGACCACAGCTGATGTGCTCCAACCTGAAGGCACACTTTGGTCATGATTGGGAAGTCATCCCCTCTGGGAATTAATTTTATTCTAGAAAGTCTTCTGCCCAACAATGTTGTGTCATCACTACACTGGCTGTATACATAGCCATGGATCTCAGTCTACTCCATTGTGCTAGATGGATGGTGAACCTAGAAGGTTCATTTGCCCTTTAACAGGTCTTGTTTTTAATTCTGCTGAGTGTCTAACCACCGTCCTTGCCAGAAAAGCTTGGTGAGAGAACCAGTTTAGTTGTCAAGGAATTGCCCATGTGGCAAGTCATACTAGGTTTTATTGTATCAGTAGCACTCACAGAGTGACCTTTCCAAATTTTCTGACCTTGGAAAGTCTTTCATGCATTTTGATAGCTTTTTCGATGGATGTTACATACTTAGTAGTTGGTAGTTTTCTTCTCCTTCTACTTCTTTTTTTATGCAAACCCCATTTTCACTTTAATTTCTAATTCCTTTTCAGATTTGCAAATCTTTTCTCTCATATCTGGGGTCACTAATATAAAAAAAATAACCTGTAAATCAATGTTCATAAAATTCCATCTTGATTGGCCATATTTGCATGCAATGTAGAAGATCCACACATCTTAATATCATGTTTTCTAGAGCATAAATAGTTCTACCTACACAGGTTGATTAATGTGCTACAAAAGTAAATCAGTATATAATCTTAGTGAACTGAACTTAAAGTCAAGACTTTTACAGTTTAGTAACAACAGATCAGATGATAAGTCTAAAGAAAAGTAAAGGTAAATGGGAGACAGAACAAGGAATGAGTTAAATATATCATACTAATTAAATTCTTGCAGGTATTGCTTATTTTGTTTTAATAGATTACTCAAAGTTTGTGATGCTGAAATCAGTTTACCAATGTTTTTTTTTTCTTTTGAGATGCAATAAATGAATTGAAAACTAAATATAGACATAGAGTAATAGCAACCTACTTAAATGTCTCACTCATTCCTAAAGGACATCATAAATCCTATTGCAATTTCATTGATACAATTTACATAAGTGTAAACCTAGCTCAGATTTACTGGAATTTTTTGTGATAAATTGCTAGTCCTGTGGCACATGTTTATTGTAGTGTGAAATCACAAACAGAGAACTTTACGAATAGCAAAAACCATATCACTTGAATATTTCCAACAGCACAAAAATGAAGCACATATCACTAAAAGAGAAAATAATATAATCAAACTGTTTGCTTTTCACACTACCAAAAACGATTAGAAAGAGCAATAACAGTTAATTTCCTGAAAACTGTTTTAATAAAAAGATTTTATAAATTTCATGCTAACAGTTCAGCGAATGAATGCTGAATGTTTTCTGTATAGAAATGGTTAATTTTACCATTAGCATTACCATCAATTATAAGAATTAAAATAAAAAAGTATTAATTATAAATTCTTGCCTATATCCTATTAATGCCAACCATTTCATTTCTGAGACAGTATTCATGTATTTAAAAACATAAACAGAATTTATTTCTCCAAGGGCTTTTATTAAAACTTTGTAAAATCTCAATTCAAGCAGGATTGTATAATTAAGCCATCAAATTATTTAAGATGGGGTATAATCATTCAGAAATTTTTTTTCTGAAATTTAAAATGGAAACTACTTTAAAATAATTTTTGTTCTTTTTTAAATAATTAGGTATGTGCAGTGTGGAGTGATGGATAACAGCTCAGAACGAGAAATCAGAGAATCAAGTTTGAAATCCAGTCTGGTTCATTACATTCACTTACATGCAAATACTCTTGGGAAAGGTATGAATCCATCTCTTCTCCCCCCCCCACCTATGAGTTGAATAACAAGACAGACTGTGTCCTACAGATTTGATTGGCAAGCAACCAATTGCAGAAAGAAATGACAACCTACTGTGAGAAAACCTTATGTGTAATCAGTGAAAAATCTTGACATGATCGTCCAAGCATGTATCACCTCTGGCACTTAACTGACAGATTGAAAATTTGGTGGAGTTATACATTAGCCACAATGACTAGAAATAATAATTTTTGATATATATATACTTCAGATCCTGAATATCAAAAAGAAAAATTATTAAATTTCATAAAATTTAATAGAGAGTCCAGTTTGGTATGTAAATTCATTGTAAATTAATCCCCCTATGGAAGGCAAAACAAAACATGCTCATATGACATGATTTATTAAAATGTACAACAGATTTTTTTAAAATTTGAAATTCCTAATCAGGAGTTATTTTTCATATATTACAACAGTTTACACACTCCAGATTATGAAATTCAAAATAATTTTATTTTCTTACATTTTAACATGCCTTATGGTAATTTTCTAAGCATAACTCAGTTGTCCTGGGTATGACGATAAACTGCATCCAGCAGCAAGGAGGTTTTGAGGAGCGTGAAACTGCCTCTTAGTTGCTGTTGTTCCCGGGTCCACCCTGACCCGGGGTGGTAGCACCCATTAGGGTCCCAGCTATGGGTAAATAGTTTCCCCCCTCCCTTGATCTGGAATCGGAATACTAGGAAAGTGTAAGTAAGAATGGGTTTTTTGTAATAATAATACCATCAACACAAATTTCAGTACATAAAGTGCACATTCACAAAACCCAATTTCAAAAAACTAAAATTTCCCCTAAATGGAGCCACCCGTTTGCCTGGGGACAGAGTCCTGGTGACTGAGTGACTCCTGATCTGGTGTAAAATGACAAGGAGTTTCCACAACACGTCACTTTGGTCCCTACCTGGGATAGACGGACGGATGGAATAGCCCAATCCATTCCAGTCGGCTAGTCACATTGTGGCAAGGGCTAGTTGGGATGATAGATAATGGGTCTGACAGGGACACGAAACCTTACATCATACTATACTTGGGTAGATATGGTGGGGGAGTGCAGGTGCTCGTATCCACTCTCATCACAACTATACTGTCTGTGTAGCCTTGGCGGATTAGGGCGAATAGGATTTGTCCCCCCTAATAGCATCCCTTAAGAAGGAACACTGAGGTGGGTGGAGAGCACAGACAGCGAATACAGACAGTGAATACAAAAATTCAAATTATATGGCTATCTCTTATAAGCGAACCAAGAGACAATATGAGACTTCTGAAAGCGAAAATGAAATAGAAAAAAATCAATTTCCAACTTTCGTTGTTGTAGAATCAGTAGAGTGTGATATATCAAAAGTGTCTCCTTTTGTGTTGCAAAGGGTTATTTCAGACATGATCAAACCACAATCTGTTAAAAAAATAAAGAAAAATAAAACTCTATTAATTCAAGTGATATCCAAAAAAGATGCAGAGAAAAAATCAAGCAAATTGACAACAATAAAGTGAAGGCCTACCCCCATCAATTTCTTAATTCATCAAAAGGAGTAATAAAATGTTCAGGACTGTCACTTTGTTTATCAGAAGAAATTGAAAATGATGACACCCTAAAAAAGCAAGGAGTAACAGATGTTAAAAGAATGCAAGTAAAAAGAAATGACACGGTAATAAACACCAACACATATATTTTGACATTCGACAAATCAACTCTACCAAAAGAAATAAAGATAGGTTACACAATAGCCAAGGTAGAGCCATACATTCCTAATACCTGTAGATGTCATAAATGTCAAAAATTTGGTTATCTTTAAAATGTTTGTACCAGAACATCTGTCTGTCAAAGATGTGGGGAACTGGAAACTGGGCCTGATGAATCACCTTGTGAAAGGGCCTCCTTTATGTCCAAACTGTAAAGAAAAACATTCAGCAGACTCCAAAGAGTGTAACATTTGGAAAAAGGAAATGGAAATAATTAGAAGAAAATATACACAAAATATCTCATTCCAAGAAGCCAGGAAACAGGTTGAATCTAATTCACTTCAAGTGTCATATGCAAATATCACTAAAATATGAAATAGACAAAAAGTCATCCAAGAAAACAATGCATTAAGAAGCCAAGATCGTATAACTCTTATTAATGAATTAAAATGTTTAGTAGAACTACTAAAATGTAGTATATCACTCATAAATCAAACGCACATAGACAAAAATAAATCCTGTCCCATCAACCTCAAACAAAAAAGTCTCTACATGTACAAAACAAATTTGAAAATTCCAAACCAAGGTACAAAAATCCAAAAATAGAAACCTCTAAACATTCTCAAGAGAATCAAAAGGTACATAAAAAAAATAACACAACTTTTAGTGAAGAATCAAGAGAAATGGACATAGAGGAATAAAACTTTAGCCCATCACAAACAAGGGAACAGTCATCATTTACACAAAGATCATTAAAAGAACCTAATGGAAAAACAAACACTATACCATCAACCGCAGACAAAAATGACTCTACATCTACAAAACTATTAAACCCAAATGATCAAAATAATAAAAAAAAATCTAAGAAATAGAAACATTGAAACATTCTCAAGAGAATGGAAAGATACAAAAAAAAAATAACGAAACGGTTATTGAAGATCCAAGGAAAATGGACATAGAGGAACAAATCTCTAACACATCACAAACAAGAGAAAGATCATCATCTAGACAAAGTTCATTAAAAGAACTGAATGGTAAAACTAAGGGAGCAAAATCAAACAAGAAAGTAGAAACAAATGAAGTTCAAAGAACCAACCCATAACAAGAAACAAAATGCTAATATTCAGAAGAATATAGAAATGATGGACACTTCACCCATATAAAAAAAAGAAAAAAAACCTTATTCAATGGAATTGTAACTGGAGTCAAAACACTATGAAAGTGTAAAAATTGGTTTTAATACCAGAAATACTCTGTAAAAAATTATTACCAGCAATACATTTTTGAAAACCAAATATTGCCAGCAATGCATTTTTGAAAAACAAATATTACCTGCAATATATTTTTGGAAAAATAAAAATAAAAATATATTACCAGCTATACATTTTTTGGAAATGATACATATTTGAAGGAAAATTATTACCAGAAATGGAATTTTTGAAGGAAAATTATTACCAGAAATGGAATTTTTGAAGGAAAATTATTACCAGAAATGGAATTTTTGAAGGAAAATTATTACCAGAAATGGAATTTTTGAAGGAAAAATATTACCAGAAATGGAATTTTTGAAGGAAAATTATTACCAGAAATGGAATTTTTGAAGGAAAATTATTACCAGAAATAAATTGAAAAAAGAAAAATTACCAACAATAAAAATTTTGTCGGCATTAAATAACCCATTGGGGTTGATATGCCGTAAAACCTAACCAAACCAAACCAAACTAAGCATAACTCAGATGTGGCACAAGGATGAAAGTATGGGGCACCCAATGAGGATCAAATTCACTATTCAGTTTTAATTGACCAGGAAAAACAAACTTGCTAACCATTACACCACATTGAAGTGCCTTAATGATTTTCTAAGCATAGCTCAGATGTGGCACAAGGCTGAATGTATGGAGCACCCAGTGAGGATTGAACTCACTACTCAGTTGTAATTGATCTAGTGAGACAAGTTTGCTAACCATTACACCACAACTGCCCAAGGAAACATGTTGTATGGGCATATTTGTTTTGGCTTGTGTTGGGGGATCAATTTACAATGAATTTACATAGTATTATACTCTACTTCAAATTAGCTCTCTTATCAAAACTTGTGGGCCAATTGTGAATGCTACAAAACAAAATAAAAAATAAAAAGTTGCACTCTGCACGGGGTCTCTGAGCATTACATCCTGTTCACAAAACAAATCTCTGCAAAAATATAAAATACAATTTAAACATAGGAGCCAATCATGAATGTTGCTGCTAAAGCAAAAGCATGACAAAAAAAAATGTTGAATCCTGTATCCACTCTGACTGCTTAAAAGAACCCACACATGACACTCAATACAGTAGGTGATACGCGGTCATCAACGACACCACCAGTGGCCTTGGTCAACCAACCCAACACAACATTCAATGTTAGGCACTACCGACTTTCTTATCCTCCAGGTCACTTCCCTGACCCACAAAGACTCAATCTACCTTGACCCTTTATACCAATAATATAAAGAATTTTATTTTAACATATCCTGTCTCCTTTTCTTTTCACATCACTGTCATTACTTTGTTGGTTTTGTTTGTCCTCATGCTCCCATATGCAGTATATAGCAATTATAAACTAAAAATAAACTTTTTTACATATTTGTAAGATATGAGTGACATGACAAAAAATTTGAAAAAGTGATCATTTCTGCTTCCAGTGCAACAATCCCACCAAAATAAGAAATGCTTAGATGATTTTTGGTGTATTTTTAAAATCAAAGCATTTTTTTTTAAATTTCTCATGCAAGTTATTGGTTATTATCTTTTATAGGTAAACAACTTTTCACTAATATCTCAGGTTCTATAATTATCATATCAGACTCTTCCCTATATTTCTTCTTACTAATGGGGCTATGGCCATATAGCATTGAAACACCAGTTCCTATATGATCACTGAAGTTAAGCAATATCGAGCCTGGCAAATATCTAGGTATATGACCACTTAGGAATACCAGCTGCTGTAAGATTGGATGTGCAGGTATGTAATTAATAATGGCTTGGAAATTGTTAATTGGAGAGCTAGGTTTGTTATATCCATACAAAAGACAAGTAATCATGGCTTTCCAAGGTTTATTTTCATTAATATTTATAAACTATGCTTTAGTCAACAGGCTTATAGGCCACATCACATTGAAACATTGGTTCCTGTACAATCACTGAAGTTAAGTAACATAAAGCCTGGATGACTGCTTGGGAATACCAGGTGCTGTATGCTTGGATGTACAGGTGGTGTAATGTATAATGGCTCAGAATTGTTAAAGAGCCGAATTCTAATTCCCGTTGGATTCATTATATTCACTCACATGCGTATACCTTTGGGAAAGGTATGAATCTACCTCTTCCCCCCAGCTATGGGTTAATTAATAAGACTTATATCACTAAATCATTATTATCTAAAAATAAAATCTTACAATCTAAAACTATTTTCTGGTTTTAAATAACCTGCAAAAGGTTGATAAGCCAAAGAAAAAGAATCAATCAAAGAATTTGCTTACTAATGGCTCAAAGCTATTTTTATTCCTCAAGTATCAATTTTTTGCTGATTTTTTTTATTCAGACTTACAAACTAATGACTGCTAGACTTAAGTCACAATTGCAAACTCTCTAAGCTGCTGAATGAGTGATACTTGGATTAGTGAAGTTCAACTAGTACAGGCCTATAATATGAGTCCAGGTTAAAAATATATATTTTCTTTGTTGACTTTTTGGGTGTAGAAGAACATTTTTCAAGGCATGGAATAGAAATCAGTAGCAAAAGCATGCAAAGAAACTCTTTGAGGAAATGATTGCCAAATTTCATAAAGAAAGGACAACGCCTATCATTAATGAGATTTGATGAGCAAAACATATGTCAATAAATATTTTTACCTATGTTTGATCTTTGCTTAGTAGGACATGTAGATCTGTGAGTGTTAATCTTATTTTTACATAAATGATTAGCATCAATATAGAAAAATCTGTTGTGGGATTGTTAGTATATTTGGGTAAATATTAGTCACCATTATGTTGTGGGAATCAACACTTTGGATAGTTAATATTTACAAGCTCCTTAAACATTCATCCTGCAAACAATATTAGTGAACTCAATGTGAGTCCAGGTAAAAATGAGTAACACAAAACAATAAATATAAAACAAACAACAATGCATGTATTAACAAAAGGAATTACATAGGTAGACAATTGTAACACAAGGAAAAAAACATTAAAACAAGTTATAAGAAGAATATGCTTGTTTGTGCATGCATAATAGACACAGTATGTGAGAGAGTTCAAAAGTCAAAGAAGGATCAAAGAAATGAATACACCTTGTCGACAGTGTTCCTATCTACGTGCAACTACATCTGAAAGCCAGAACTAAAAAGACCAAAAAGAGGGTGAGTCAGAATATCATTGCATATTTATAGGCTTAAAGAGCACCCACTAACATGCCTTTTGGCACAGTTAAGTGGGATAACCCATAAATCTATAACTTCAGTGTCAAGACTATAGAATAACAACACAATAACTAAATAAAAAAATTCATAAAAAAGCTTTACTATTAACACTGAAAAGACTCAATAATATATCCAACATTCATCAAGCAATGGAACCTCTTATGGACATATCATCTGACACTGGTTCTCATATGATCACAAAGTTAAGCAATATCAAGCCTGGTCAGTATCTAGATGGGTGACTGCTTGGGAATACCAAGAGCTATAAATTTGGATGTACAGGTGATGTAATGGATAATGGCTCAGAATTGGAAATCAGAGATCCAAGTTCCAATTTCAGTTGAGTTTGTTATATTCACTTACATGCAAATACCCTTCTCCTCTCAGCTATGGGTTAATTAGTAGAACTTGTATCAGTAACTCAATCTTATCTCCAAAAAATTCATACAATGTAAAAAATATTTTTCTGACTGCAAAAAGCCGTAAAAAACAAATTAATCAATTGTATTGGGTAGCAGAATGTTACTTTTATGCAAATGTCCTGATCTCTTTCACTCAACAGCTTTCCCCAATCTCTCAAATGTTTTACAATATCTGACTGCACTGTTTGAACATGCAGTATGAAGTCCCTGAGCAGAAGGCCTTTTGAATCTAATAACATTTATTAAGTTTTCTCAAGCATGCAGGCTGATGAAATAAACACTGTTTAAAATAAACAGAGCATCTACTGATGTTTGAATGTTTGAAAAAATAATAATATGTTAAATTAAAAAATAAATCCATTAATTCTTAAGAAATTGCTTTGTTTACATTTTGGATATAAAACTGAGCAGATATTATTGGCTTTCAAGAAAATCTTAATGAATAAATGTGCATTAACGCAAATAGAATCATGCTTGACTGTGAAGCTCTCCATACTTGAGTGGTCAAAACATGCTGAATCAGATGGTAGTTTCTCCTGCAAAAGGAGACACAGCTTAGAATCTTGCCAGAGGACATATTTTCTTGTAGAAGAAATAGACACTGTTTAAAATAAACGGAGCATTGTAGGGACATCAATATTATAAGTGAATAAAAAATATAAAATAATAATAATGATGAAAATTATAAATAAAATAAAACTATAACATTTAAACTTTGTTTAAAATAAATTAAATAAAAAATAGAAATAATAAAACACTCCCAGCATGCAATAAAAACTGTTCCTTCTGGAAATATGGATATCCTGCCAAAAGACATTAAATTGAATCTCTTCACCATGATCCCCTAGGCAGGCAACATATATCCAACCTCTCTCTCTCTCTCTCTCTCTCTCTCTCTCTCTCTCTCTCTGATATGGAGTGATTTCTTCCTTTTATCACATGTACCATAAAACAATTATAACGTAAAAAATGCACATACCAATACACACAAGAAAAATATAAATTGTATGAAATTAACATACAATTTATCATGCTTTGCTGTTATTTCTGTACGTTTTATTTCCTGTCAAGTATGTTTTTATCTCCATGAAAATGAGGCTAATTTCTGCTGCTATGATGTGAGTGACCACCACATCATTTTTGGTCACTTTCACCCACAGCGTCTACTCAAATATGTGTTGTAAGCAAAGAGTGTGTTGGGAAAATGGGAAATGCCTAACTGATTGCTCTCAACCAACTACAGGGATAATAAGCAGAGAGAAGGAGACAGGAGGTAACATAAATGACACTGCCAATGGGACTGACTTCACAAGACACTGTGTCTTCTCAACTGCTGACTGTTGGTTTTTCTTGTTATTTTTATTAGCATGAGGAATCTTACAAAAACCCAAACCTTGACCATTTACAGAGAGGCCCATATCTATACATGCCAAGATGTCCTGCTGCTAGTGATGAAAATCCGGATGTAACTGGTGTTGACAAACATGTCCACATGTGAGCCAGGGCCTGTTTTGCATCAGTACTGACGTACGTTTGCCACAATATAGGTATATGCTAAAAATAATATTTGCAATAATAAAACTATTATTACATATTATTAATTACATATTATTAATTATATATTATTAATTATATATTATTAATTATATATATAATTAATTATGTTCTGTTTGTAACACTTGCCTTTATTCCTGACCACTGACAATCTCTCTCATCCCAATTTTCAATTCCAGATAACTAAAAATCTTTCTTCTTGATTTTCAATGTATTTCTATGCTAATTCGCAATGTATTTACATTATATTTTAAAATTTCACCATTGAATGTTGCTGATTGCATACATATAAAGAAGATCATCCAGTAATTTCTGTTCTATCATCATCATCATCATCATCATCATCATCATCATCAGTCTCATAATGGAGTGTGGTCAGAGGGTCACTTTTGCAGCTGAGCACCTAACAACTTCCCTCAAATATCTAGGTTGGGAGCCAGAGTGGTACTCATTTATGCACAACATGTCTTGGGCAAGTAGACCTGGCAGGCAATCTCTTTCCAGGTCAAAGTAGTTGATGTCTCCAACTTGAAGGCTCATCTTGGTCACAGACATGTGGCAGTTGATTCCATTTGGAAAATTCTCTATCCTGGCTGTTGATTTAATTCTAGGAAACTTTCTATCCTGCAGTTGTTGCATCCATAGCTATAGAGCTCAGTTTACCCCATTGTTCTAGATGGCTGTTGACCCCACAGAAAGAATTATTATTACCTTAATATAAAATTTTGTTTTTGTAAATGGGAGAACATGATATATAAATTTCTATAAATCAAAATAATGTTAAAAATGGAAAAAAATTTTCAAATTAAAAAATATTTAAAAAGAACGATAAAAACAATAAAAACAATAACAAAAGCATTCTGAAACTAGAGATGTCAAATGCCAGAAATTTTTTTAATTAAAATTTAGTATCCTTATATCTTCAGCATTTCCTCTTGGTGCAAAATTATAACTAATATTTTCATTTATATTTCCTGCCTCCCCCTACATATATATAATTCCATCAATAAGAACATTACTTTAGTCTGATGACATCCTTGTAAAGGGTGAAATGTGTTTCATAAAATTATTTGTAAATGTAACTAGTATTTTATCAGTCTGTTTCATAATTAATGTCTACCATAAGTGACTAGCTTGTCATATAAAACACAAGATTTGGGGCATTTCACTGTGGTGTAAGGGTTAACAAGTTCATCTCATTAGATCAATTATGACTTAGTAATGAGTTCAATTCTCGACTTGTAGTATTGTCACATCTAAGCTATGTTTAGTAAATTATGATATAAAACACAAGCTTTGAGGCATTTCAATGTGGTGTAATGGTTTACAATCTCATCTCACTAGATCAATTATGACTGAGTAGTATGTTCAATTCTCTACTTGGAGTTCTGTGTCACATCTGTGCTATGCTTAGTAAATTACCATATAAAACACAAGCTTCAAAATTCAAGATGTAATCTTGTAGGCAAGATTACACTTGCTATGAGACTGAACAATACTGAATGAAATAAATATTAAAATAGTTTACAAATGATCTAAGTATATCAACTACATTACACTTTATTTTTTCAAGATTGTAAGTTTATTTTCAGTGTGCATAAGACAGCAATTAATTCTTTATGTTATTGTCATCATTAAACAAATAATAGAAACATTTCAGAAGTAGAGGCTCTAAATGAGTTTTTGCTCCCCACACACTGGTGCCAAGAACATTTGCAAATAAGTACAGATACCTGATATGTGTCATGGATATGATAGGTAGGAATGAAGAAAGATCTTAATATACTGAAGACATCATAATTCAGACTACCTTCAGTGTCATATACTCTTAGTCTGCTGATTAAAAGAATAATTGTTGACTTATGTCTGCTTTGTGGATGAGATAGTTGTATATTTCCCTCAGTACAAGAGGTCAGTGTTCAAGACCAGGTAGACTGATTGATTTTTTACAGCTTATCAACATTTTGCAGGTTATTTAATAGATTGTCCAAAATATTGTGTTAAATAGAAGATTCTCAGTGTGATTTGACAGTAAGTCAGCAAAGTAATGTTATTAGATGCAAAAGGCTGGGGAACACTGTTGATTGAAAGAGACCAGGACATTTGCATAAAAGTATCATTCTGCTACACAACACCATTGATTGAGATTGTTTTTATGGTTTATCAACCTTTTGCAGATTATTTAAAGTCAGAAAATATTTTTAAATTGTATGAATTTTTGGAGATAAGATTGATTTACTGATACAAGTTCTACTAATTAACCCATATCTGGAGGGACAAGAGATAGATTCTAAGGGTATTTGCATGTAAGTGAATATAACAGACTGGAATTGGAACTTGGCTCTTTGATTTCCAATTCTGAGCTGTTATTTATTACACCAACTGCACATCCAAGCTTACAGCAAGATACAGTTAAATTATGGAGGATGCTAAGCGATGTAATTTAATGTCTAATAAACATTTACTCACTTTTGTTTATTAGACATTAAATTACATCATTTAGTATCCTCCATAATTACCTTTACTTTCAGTTAGGATGGTGTATATTTATGAGCATTCTTAAATTTAAAAATTCTGAAAAACTAACAACATTTTTACTTTTGATCATAAATACTTGTTGCAAAATAAAGTCCTTACATTTGCTTTGATAAAGTCCAACAAAGGACAAAACGTGTTGGTTATGATATGTTTTTATTTTGTCTTTATATATATATATATATATATATATATATATATATATATATATATATATATAAATATCTCGGTGGTGACTCTAGGTCATCAATGTTTGTTGGGCTCATTACAATCATTAACAAAATATACTATTGGTATAACTTAGATGCTAAAATGATTCCTTTACTCTAACTAAAATATATAATTTTTAAAAATCTCTGTGCATTTGGTATTTAGGGTTAGTGGAATGCACTAGCCAGATATGTTTTTTCTAAATAACATGTGTATCTATTTAAAGTGTGTATTTGTATATATGTCTATGCATTAGTGTGTTTATGTATCTCTCTGTCTGAATTTTTAGTTTAATTTATTGTACGTTTATGATCAGTCCTGTTGATTGATATCATATTTCCTCAACACTAGCCCAGTCACACTCCTTACCCCAACCCTCCAATCGACGAGTTAAGGCTGCCACATTCTTTGACTTTTGCTGGATTGAAGTCGGGCTAAATTTAATTTGCCCTTTCTCAAAAAATACATTTTTCTAAAAATCTTATTAGATTTTAAAGATTTTAAAAAGATTGTTTGTAAAATTAAAGCAAGAAACACATTGCCTATTAAGTATGTCTCTAGGGCTCAGATCTACACAGCTTGACTAGCCATGTTAATTTTATTTCATTCTTTTTTTTAATTTCTTTCATTGTTTTTTTCTTTCTTCTTTATTATGAACAATATCAACAAAATGTATTTTGGTCAATATTTTGAGGCACAGAGTTAAAACAATTTTGGATCTAGCTGAAATCAAGAATGAAAATGACACACTATGAAAGATTTTTGTTGCTTTGAAATAGATATACTTGTATGTTGACTCATTCAGGCTCAGGCAGTTTCAAAATTTTTGAAAGAATATTTTTTCAATCTAGCAAAATTCATCTATATTCTTTTTCTTTCCATTAACTGTCCCTGAATATCCCACATTGTGAAAACAGAAAATCTTACACTATTTCAACAAGTATTTTAAGAGCCTGGATGTAAATTTACCATGGTTGAACTAGTGATCAAGGTTCTTTCCAAACATTTTCATCTTAGTGAATAATTTTCTCTTTTAATCAAAGTAGTATTCTCTATATGTAAATTGTGGTCAGTTTTGTTACAGTAAACAAACAATGGTTTTGTGTGTTGTTTTTTAAAATGTCTCTTTTGTGTTCATATATTCTTTTGTTCAAATTTCTAAAGGTTTCTCCAATATATTCTTTCTGTCAATTCCTGCTGTTGTTAGAGTAAATTCCTCTTTCAAGTTTTGGCTTGTTGTTTTGTTTTTTATTGATTAAGTCTTTGATTGTTTTAGATGTAGTTGTGAGAGATTTTATGTGGAGTTTTAGATAAATTCTTTTTGGTTGTAGTTGTGTTAGTGTTAGTGTGTAGAATAATATATTATTTTGATTCGTTGGGTTTGTCAGGAAGGACAGCTTTTCTATTTTGGAATATTTTATGAGGCTTTTGTTTCACATTGAATATGAATTAAGTTACTGAAGGGTCTTGAAAGTATTTACAATATATTTCTCCTCTTCATGCTGCAAATTCTGAGTGATCTTAGATAGAATCCAATGATCATTCTGGATTTTATTTTGTTGTTATGATGGGAATGGAAGTTTATTAGGTCATTTTATTGGTTGATTTTTGGTGTATACTAAGTTTTAAGCTGTTGTCAACTCGGTGTAAGATGATGTCTAAGAAAGTATTGTTTTTTCTATTTCATATGTAAATTCTATTGTGCGTTCGACTCTGTTTAGTTTATCTACAAGATCCAGTAAGTTAGTATCATGAGGATATATTAATAGACCATTGTCAATATATCGAAAGTAAGTTGATTGTTTTGGTAAAATATCTTGGAAAGAAGCAAACTCGAGAAATTGCAAAAAAATACATGCTATCACTCCACCGAGAGGTCATCCCATTGGTAATCCAAATTTCTTTTGTAAAAATTGTTATTAAATGTGAAATAACATTGATTGGTGATGAGATGGTAGATTTTTATTACTTTAGCTATTGGTAGGGAGAGGTTTATTTTGATTTTGTTAGATGTTTTTTTAAGAGATTTAAGCATTTTTTAACTGGGACAAAAGGGATTTTAGATCTAGACTGGCCATGAGTTTGTCAGTCATATTTGTTTCCCTTAGTTTTTCAACAAGGTTGCCTGAATTTTTTTCAATTTGTCATACTATTTTCTCAATATATATATATACCTAATAACATCTTGAAAACGTATATATACATCAGCAGCAGGTAATGTAAGTTTCATAAAGGCATATAAGTATCTTCACAGCAGTGGAAGTGTTAAATGATATAGAAATTAAACACATATGAAGTTTTAGTTATGGCTCTTTGTTGTGAGACCGATACTTTCCTACATCATGGACTCTCCCAGTACTATATTATTATGTGAATGGTAGTATCATGGGAGTAGCACCAGTAATGCGCAGCCATGTACGATACCAATATCGGACACCACTGGATAGTAAGCTCTGCTTACTCTTACACTATTCTTTGTAACTTTTCTGTTTAATATATCTTTCTTACCTCTAACCCATGTTCCATGTTTTCCTTCTGTGGCCCCTACTTCAGGTCAACATCAGTGGTGACAGAGGATTCGAGACACGCACACACACCGAAACCCCAAAGCCACAGTCCCACATCAGTGGAGACAGAGGACTCGTTTAACCTCACTTGTTCCCACATCAGTGTTGAACTAGAATTTAAGCTGGCATTACTACATCAGCGAACGAAACGCAATACACAGCTACCTTTCAAGGTTACTCAAGTATGTGCAAACAATAAACGAGCAACCAAGTACCGAGACCGACTGCTTACAAAAAACCCAGCTTGTGCACAAAACAAACTGACAAACTCAAGAGCTCGAAGTACTATGTTTGACTCAAGTCGAAAAAACTATTCACCAAGCAAAGTGTTTAAAATTTTATGAAATTGATTTGAATTCCTACAAATCTCGTGCATAAAATTACCCTCCCCTCAAATTGATTGAGGTGAGTTTTTTCTAAAAAAAAAAAAGGCAAAGCAAATTCTCCCAAAAGAAGGAAAAAAAAATCCAGTGTATTTATTTTTTTTTTGCTGTCTAAGTGATATTTTTCTCCCCACACTTCTAAAAAAAAAAAAAAAATAATAATAAGTGTGGAGAAAATTTAAATGGTCACATGGAAATTAACGGAACAACGGTATCTCGAAAGATCTAAACCAGTAAGTAGTTCTTATTAATTTTACTAATTGACTAGATTTTCTTGTGTACCCTCCCCTTGGTACATGGGTTTTCAAAGCAACAGTAATTGCTGTTATTTATTTATTTATTTCTGTTTTGTGTGTTCTTTCATTACTTTTCTACATATTATCTAAATATGGAAGAATTCCAAAAAATAATTATCCAAATGTTAAAGGTCCAGATGGACCACCAACAAAAATCAGATGAAAGACAGCAGAAATTGGAAGAAAGATTCCTCAAATTACAGTTGGACCAACAAACAGAACAGAAACTTCAACAACAAAAAAGCGAAGAAAGACTCCACCAACAAAAATCAGACGAAAGAAGCAACAATTGTTTATGGAGTTACATAAACAACAAATAGAATTCCAACAATTTACACTTCAGAAAACAGAACTACAGCAAAAACAACTTGAAGAATTACTTGTAAATTCATGTAATGGCTCTAAAAACTCTGAAAAAGATACAACATTTTCCCAGAGTACAATCTACAACTCGATTGAAACATTCAAATACGTACCAGAAGAAAAACTCTTGGAAGGGGGGTGTCTTGAGACCGATACTTTCCTACATCATGGACTCTCCCAGTACTATATTATTATGTGAATGGTAGTATCATGGGAGTAGCACCAGTAATGCACAGCCGCGTACGATACCAATATCGGACACCACTGGATAGTAAGCTCTGCTTACTCTTACACTATTCTTTGTAACTTTTCTGTTTAATATATCTTTCTTACCTCTAATCCGTGTTCTGTGTTTTCCTTCCGTGGCCCCTACTTCGGATTCACATCACTCTTTTAATCACTAATGTTTTTATGAGATTTAAATTTCAATAATTGTCTCCAGTTAATTTCTTAATACTTAATATTCTTATAGAATTTTGTCCTATTTGAAACTCATCAGCAGTGTGCATCCACTACTGAGAATCGAACCTGGACCATTATGATACAACACAAGTGTAACGGTCCGGGTTCGATTCTCAGTAGCGTGTGTGCACCACTGATGAGTTCCAAATGAGACAAAACAGCCATCCAGTGCCTTCTGCATTCTGTTGGGGATTCTTCTAGACTTGATGAATTACTATAAATGATTATTCTAATCTCCCAAAATTTCTATCACTTGTATATATATCCTTGCTTGATCCAGCTTCTAATGCTCTGGAGGGAGCAGTTTGGGAAAAGATGTGGCGTAACAGTTGGGGTTTGATTCTTGGTACTGGGTGTGCACCATTGATGAGCCCCAAATAGGACAAAATAGCCATTCAGTGCTTTCTGCATTCTGTTGGGGATTCTTCTAGACTCGATTGCTTATATATATATATATATATATATATATATATATATATATATATATATATATATATATATATATATATATATATATAAAAGCAATTAATGGTTTTATTTAATTTTAATATTATATTATATGTGAGGCTATGGGTGGTGTAGTGAATAGTGGTTCAGAATGAGAAATTGGAGAGCCAATTTCAAATTACAGTCAAGTTTGTTACTTTCATTTATGTACAAATAACCTTGGGAAAGGTATGAATCTATTGGTTAAATAGTAGGGCAGTCTGGTCCCAGTAGCCTTAGATGCCAATTAGTCTCGGAGAAGGATGGCCCTGAATTCAAAACAAAACCATATATAGTCTTAGTGAAGATCCCCAAGTTCACATTGACACTGTGCTCTTAACTACAGTTGACCTTCTTATTATAGCTTATTATAAATGTTATTTTTAATGAGTACATATGTTTGAGTTGCCATCCCTGTTATTTTATTTATATTAATATTATATAACATTTTTAGTATGAATCACACAATTAATGTAATATCATCATCATCCTGTGAAGGATTATTGTTCTTCATAACTTGTAGCCTGAAGCAATGTTTGAATTTTTCCCATCCCTCATTGTTCCGACTCTGCCATCCATTCACATACTGATTGTTTTTTATTGGCTAAAAATATCAAATAACAGATTATAAGTTAATTTTGTGAATTCAACCTCTCTCTCTCTCTTTCTCTCTCTCGTTTTTATCACAAGGCACAGACAAATCTTGACCACTAAGGCTTGGAATATTAAGTGTTCAATATCCACCCACACACTAAACTTCTTCATCATTCAGTGACTCTCCCATAAATAACTAACAGACAGGAAATTAACTCACAAGCATAGATGAACTATATTTATATATGTACTTTGTACTATATATTTGCATGTATCATTTCTTTTTATTTGTGTCATTAAATTGTTTGCCATGATTCATGTATTTTTCCATGCTTGCATTTTTAACAGTTTTATTTGGAGTGTCTAGAGTACTTAGAGATTAAAGAATAAAGGCGACTGGATATAGATGTGTTGCTTTGGTTATACGTTGATGTGTTTGAATCTTTTGCTTGTATTAAATATAGTAAATCTCCATGGGTAGATAATAATATACCTGATTAAAAAGAAACCTGTTATTCATATTTCTGCAAACAAAAGTGCGACATCAACTTAAAAGAATTCTGTTTGTCTTTGATTGAGTACACAGAGAACATTCCTTCTCTCAAACAGAAATAAATTCCCTTTTGATGAGTACTGGAACTGAAGACATTTCCTTCTGTCAGAAATTCACCTTGAACAGAATAGGCATCACAAGACTGTAATATCAACTATCTGGCACTTTTCCATCATGATTCTTAATTCTATTGCATTATTTTTCTCTGACATGACAAATGAAGAATTCAGAAATAGTTCATACTCTTACATTTATTTACTGGTTGATAAAATAAAGATTGATATAACTTATAATCAGTTTAAATAACCATAATAAATTGCGTAAATTTAGATAAAAAAGAAAAAAAACTTTGAATTAAGGAAAACAGAAATTGCAAATATTGTAGACCTGTAATATTGATGGGATGTAAAAATGTTGTTCTAGGTCAATACAGCTTTCTCAAGCTTTCTATTCTGGAGAAATTTTAATGTCTCAAGAAACACCTACATAAAATGTATTATATGTACAGCTCACAGCACAACAGTGCACTACAGAAATATGTAGATGTAATAATCGAGAAAGAATTATCAGTGTTCTGCTGAATAGAGGCATTTTTTTTCTGTGGATGTGTTAAAGAAAAAAGCAACCAATGCTTCACACTGGTCACCTTGAGATAGAACTCATTTACAACACTCTCTTACAATAGATACCTACAAGACAAACAGAAGTCTAAATCCATTTGTATGCAATTGTTGACATCTTGTTCAAACAACATTTGGAAAAATACAGTCCTCTCTAATGTATAATTCTATATTATTCCCATGTATTTGATTTTTTACCAGATTATCTTGTGATATCTCTAATGATTTCTTGCAGGATTGTAGGGTATCAGGAGATTCTGATTGAAAAAAAATGATATAGAAGTGAAAGAATCACCTGTAATATAAAGTATAATTAATTTATTCTGATTATCTCAGTGAGTAGGAAAAATATTTACAAAAGAATCATAAAATTAATCTAAGCACTAAATATATACGTAGGTAAAGTGTTATCACATCAATATATTAAACAAAAAGAATAATACATATAATTGCTTTATGCATATAAGTGGATATGTAGTTAAAGTGACATCACATCAAAATACTAAAACAAAGTAATGATATATACAATTAATTTATGTTTATAAATGCATAACTAAGTAAAGTGTTATTACATTAAAATAGTACAACAAAGGAATAATATATAAAATTAATTTATGTATATAAATGGATATAATGGTAAATTGCCATCACATCAAAATATTAAAAAAAGCATAATATATAGAATTTATTCATATAAATGCTGATGAAAGTTAGGTATTATCACATCAAACATTAAAACAAAGGAATAATATATGTAAGTACTTTATGCATATAAGTGTACATGTAGGTAAAGTTTCATCAAATCAAAATATTAAATCAAAGGAATAATATTTAGAATTAATATATATATATAAAAGTGCATATGTCGGTAAAGTGACGTCATATCAAAATATTAAAATAAAGGAATAATATACAAAATTAATTTATGCATATAAATGCCAATGTAAGTAAAGTGTCATCACATTAAAATATTAAAACAAAAGAATAATATATAGAATTAATTTATGCATATAAAAGTATATGTAAATAAAGTCTTGTTGCATCAAAATATTCAAACAAAAAATAATACATAGAATTATGCATATAAATGCATATGTAGGTAAAGTGACATCACATCAAAATATTAAAACAAAGTAATAATATATACAATTAATTTATGCATATAAATGCATAACTAAGTAAAGTGTTATTGCACCAGAATAGTAAAACAAAGGAATAATATACAAAATTAATTTATGCATATAAATGCCAATGTAAGTAAAGTGTTATCACATCAAAATATTAAAACAAAAGAATAATATATAGAATTAATTTATGCATATAAAAGTATATGTAAATAAAGTCTTGTTGCATCAAAATATTCAAACAAAAAATAATACATAGAATTATGCATATAAATGCATATGTAGGTAAAGTGACATCACATCAAAATATTAAAACAAAGTAATAATATATACAATTAATTTATGCATATAAATGCATAACTAAGTAAAGTGTTATTGCACCAGAATAGTAAAACAAAGGAATAATATACAAAATTAATTTATGCATATAAATGCCAGTGTAAGTAAAGTGTTATCACATCAAAATATTAAAACAAAAGAATAATATATAGAATTAATTTATGCATATAAAAGTATATGTAAATAAAGTCTTGTTGCATCAAAATATTCAAACAAAAAATAATACATAGAATTATGCATATAAATGCATATGTAGGTAAAGTGACATCACATCAAAATATTAAAACAAAGTAATAATATATACAATTAATTTATGCATATAAATGCATAACTAAGTAAAGTGTTATTGCACCAGAATAGTAAAACAAAGGAATAATATACAAAATTAATTTATGCATATAAATGCCAATGTAAGTAAAGTGTTATCACATCAAAATATTAAAACAAAAGAATAATATATAGAATTAATTTATGCATATAAAAGTATATGTAAATAAAGTCTTGTTGCATCAAAATATTCAAACAAAAAATGATACATAGAATTATGCATATAAATGCATATGTAGGTAAAGTGACATCACATCAAAATATTAAAACAAAGTAATAATATATACAATTAATTTATGCATATAAATGCATAACTAAGTAAAGTGTTATTGCACCAGAATAGTAAAACAAAGGAATAATATACAAAATTAATTTATGCATATAAATGCCAATGTAAGTAAAGTGTTATCACATCAAAATATTAAAACAAAAGAATAATATATAGAATTAATTTATGCATATAAAAGTATATGTAAATAAAGTCTTGTTGCATCAAAATATTCAAACAAAAAATAATACATAGAATTATGCATATAAATGCATATGTAGGTAAAGTGACATCACATCAAAATATTAAAACAAAGTAATAATATATACAATTAATTTATGCATATAAATGCATAACTAAGTAAAGTGTTATTGCACCAGAATAGTAAAACAAAGGAATAATATATAAAATTAATTTATGCATATAAATGCCAATGTAAGTAAAGTGTTATCACATCAAAATATTAAAACAAAGGAATAATATATAGAATTAATTTATGCATATAGATGCATATATAGGTAAACTGTTATTGCATCAAAATATGAACAAAACAATAACATTTTCTTTTGAATCCTTCAATGACTTCTTATATGTAGTAGGTTTATATTTTATATATAGTATCTAAACTTCTTAAACCAGATAAAGTGAAAGTAAGGGAATATGCTGAAAGTTACAGTGACTGTTTACTTCTGTATGTTACAGGATCAAAATTGCAGACTCATAAATGTTTGATTGAGCTCATATTGGGCAAAAATGTGGGCCACATTTGTCAGAAGTCTCCAGAGTGCACCTCAAACCAATTCAAGCAACTTGAACCTGACACCTGATGATTGTTCAAACTTCAATATATTTACATCAACTACCTAGTTATTAACATATCTCAGAGTACAGCTTTCTATAATGTCAAGGAAGACAGGCATCACCTACCATTACATATTGCTATCGCATGACTTTTGTGTGTGTGTGTGTGTTTGTGTGTGTGTGTGTGTGTGTGTGTGTGTGTGTGTGTGTGTGTGTGTGTGTGTGTGTGTGTGTATATTTAATCATTTCACTCCAAGTAAGGTAATAAATCCACTATGATGCAAGGGGTTACTGAGTGTGAGAGAATATGAGAAAAAGAAAACATTATTAAGGAGGGAGAACAATAAAAGAACAGGAATTAAGAAGTCAGGAGATAATGATTGAGACTTCATTTTTTTAATCATATCACCCCATGCAAGGCAGCAAAGCCACTAAGATACAAGGGGTTACTGAGTGTGAAAGAATAAGAAAAAAGAGAAATGCTATTAAGGAGCAAGAAGAAGAAGAAGAAGATAGTAGATAATGTTTGACATTGCATTTAAATTTTTAAAGATCAAAGTTGGCTGGAAAGCATGGAGCCGGAAGCAAGAAATGTGAGAAAAGAAACTGTTAGCATAGAACTTACAGTTACATCTAATCAATTCAACTGAATTGATGAGACCTTGCTGCCAATTTAGTACTGTCTCATCAGGTCTAGGTGCCATAGGGAAGAGTTCATTTGAACAGTTACCATGAAAGTATTTATAGAAAAGGCACGTGGAAGCTACATTAGTGAAAAAGTAACTGAAGCCAAGATGCCAGATCAAGATCAATGATATTGCTGATTTGTCTGATTATTCTGATACATGTATTTGAAATAGGTACCCCATTTTTATTTTAAACAGTGTATATTACATCTATTGACCTGTATGATAAATCTTAAAGAAAATGCCAAGATGCTGGAGACCACATTTTCTTTATTAAAATTTCTCTAATGGCAGGCCTAGTGGCAGGCCAATAAATATAATACATTGTTTAAAATAAAACATTCACTTATATGCAAATACCATTGGGAAAAATATGAATCCATCCCTTCTCCCCCTAGCTATGGAGTAAATAGCAGGACAAACTGGGTCCTATAGTCTTGGGTGGCAACCACTACAGGAGAAGGACAACTCTGAATTCAAATCCCACCAATTGGCCAAATGTGGTAATACTACACCTCTGAAGACATGGTCAATCAGGAAGGAGGAACTTCAATATGTTGTAATGGTCAGCAAGCTTGTCTCTCTCGATCAATTATGATTGAATAATGAGTTCAATCCTCACTGGATGCCCCATACTTTCAGCCTTGTGCCACATCTAAGCTAGATTTAGAAAAAACACCATGTTCAGTGAGAGGAATTTCTCCAACAGGAGTGAGAAAGCCCTGGATTTGGATATATATATATATATATATATATATATATATATATATATATAATTTATTTGTATTAATACTATGTATATATATATGTATATATATATATATATATATATATATATAGAGAGAGAGAGAGAGAGAGAGAGAGAGACACACACACACACACACACACACACACCGGGTGTAACAGCAAAATTGTTCATTTGTTAGATTAAGCTTTGAACCATTGTATCTTAGAAAATGATTAAAGCTATCTTACTTGAATTCTCCGAGGTTTTTATAACACTATTGGAATCTACTTTGATCAATAAGAATGTATAATTACTCTCCAAGCTTAACAGAAGAATCATAATGAAATCGATCATAAACAAAAATGACATGTCCATCATTAATTAATATATATATTATTCCAGGGTCATTTTCCAACTTGTTTAAGATGATCTTTGCCCTCTCTAACCTTCTGTCTTGAAGTAACAAGGTGCCTTACAGGTTTCATTTACGATTTCATTTTGAAGTCTTTTTTCACTGCTCTTTAGACTGTCATAGCTGAAACTCCTCTCTCATGTGCCAAACGCCTAATGGATTGAGTTGGATCTTTTCTAATTGATCTCTTTAGCTCTAAGTTGAAATGATGATCCATTTTCCTGTTGTGACCTCCTGATCCAGTTTTCCTCTCTACTGTTCCCTCTTTTTTAAATTTATTCACCGTTTTCTTGATGGTTCTTGAATAGACTTTGAAAATGGAAGCCAGAGTATGAATGTTGGCACCATTACTGAAGTGCTGAATGATCTTTTTCCTCTCACTATAGGTCAGTTGGGAAGACATATTGGGGCTGACACAAAACAATTTTAACCAGTTCTCTTTCTAGCTGAATGACTCAAAGGGTTTTTCAGTGATTCTTATGAGAAATGGTGTCAAGATGGCTAAATGTCTTATCTGAAAACCTGGAAAAAAGAAACTCAATTAGTTTAGTGTTTTTTAGATATTAAACATCATAAGATGGACAATTATCCCATGCTGTTACACAATATGGACAATTTTACTGTTACACGTGGTATGTAGCTCTCTGGGGAGGAAGTGTGGGTTTGTAAACAGTGACTATTATGGCTAATAATGCAAGACTCTTTGGTAAATTGAATCGAGTTCTCTCAGTCACTGTTTGTTTATCTAAAAATAAATATGCTTAAATTCACCTTCATCCCGACCGTGCACCAATGGCTTAGGTGTAGACTGACACCAGTTTAGTCGGGTTTCGATCCTTGCTAGAGGCAACCGGACGTCTAGCCACACTGATGAGCTGTGATACAGTGAAACAGTCTGTCTGTGGATGACAATATATATATATATATATATATATATATATATATATATATATATATATATATCTATCAAATACACGACCGCGTGCACACACACACAGGCACTACAAAAGAAAATTTTTTTAAAAATCAACCAATGAAAAGTGCATATATAAAAAAACAAGAAATTAAACAGTCAATTGGTTAAAACCCCCAAAGAGTGGATGGAGTGATTGTTGGAGTATCCGTCTATGAAACTTTGGAGTTGGGATGCTGATGGTGGCACAAATCAGCTAAGCGACAAATTTTATATTTGTATTATATATATATATATATATATATATATATATATATATATATATATATAAACAATAAAATGTTAAATGAAAAATGACATAAAAAGCTATATGTATATATGCACACATGTGGTGGACCCTCCTGTCGTATTAGACATATGAGAGTCAAGCAGCTCAGTTCCTAGGAACCGACAGCCAGACACCAGCACACATGTGGGTATATATATATATATATATATATATATAATAGTCAAGGTGAGTAAGTCAATTCATTTTTATTTCAACTTTGAAACTTGCAAATTATTAAATTGAAGCATTAATAAATAATATAGCCTCTGAAAAATCAAATCACATTGAAACCCGCAATCCTACCGTTTATTTATGGAAACTAGTTTTTTTTACTACTTCAATGTGTTATTTGCTAATAAAGACTGATTTCTTGCTTATTTTACATTCTTGACCTAAATCATTAAACATTTCAGGAAATGTATCCTTCAGAAGTTTTCCTGTAAAACAAAAGTATGTTATTAAAAAATATTTCTGATTGATAGGCTAAATTGAAATACTGCTTGTTTCCAAATATACATTAAGAGTCTGGAAAAATGTAGTTTCCAATTTATAAATAGATCTTTTTATGAAATAATTTTGGTACATGACATACTAAAAAATGTTTTGTGGTGAAGAATATTAAAAATAGAATTTTTGTCCGTTCTATCCCTGTTTCTGACTTCCTTTTATATTAGTCTCACTTCTGCAACACTCGTCTACTGTTACAAGAATTGTGACAAATAATTTTGAAGGACAAAGGTTATTTTTATTTAAATTGTTACCCTCACTTTCAACAAAGGCACTTATAACAGTACATAAATGTAGAGATATATAATTGAGAGCATACAGAAGCATTCTCAACCCATTGAAGAAAGGATTAAAAAAATCTGTTTGGTCAGATTTTGGGAACTGAGTCAGTCTGAGAACTTTTCAGGAGCTGCTCATGCATATGAATACACACACACACACACACACACACACACACATATATATATATATATATATATATATATATATATATATATATAATAAAATATAGTTTTATGATATGCTATATTTATGGATTAAGGTGCTCAATACCAGGGATAGAGTGTATGTAAATATAACACACATGCACATATAGTAAGAATAAAAGTTAAAACTTAAAATATGCTTAAAGTTTAAAATATTAAAAACATAATGAGGGATCAATACCAAAGTCAACAGACTAAATATATTATGTTATTAATACAGTAATATCAGATAATATAATTATTATATCTACCTGATGATTTTTATTGCATGAAACTCTGGGTAACAAATTTTGATATTACTGTATCAATAATATTGTTATAATATCAAAATCTGCTACTCAGAGTTCCATGCACTAGCAATCATCAGGCAGGTATAATAATTATATCATTTGATATTATTGTATTAATAATATATATATATATATATATATATATATATATAGTAAGGTAATGAAGGGTTTGGTAACCCGTGTGGATAATTCCAAAAAGGATGTAATCCAGAGAGCTCAATTTAACAACAGAGCAAATATATATAACATCAATCAGTTAAGTGACAAATTTTATTTGTATTAATACTATATATATATATATATATATATATATATATATATATAAAGAGAGAGAGAGAGAGAGAGAGAGAGAGAGAGAGAGAGAAAGAGGGATTGCTGTCCAAATACACAATTTATATATATATATATATATATATATATATATATATGTGTGTGTGTGTGAGGATAACACTTTTAAGGCAAGCAGTGTTTGTAAATAAAGTGCTTTATATTAAGAAATAAACTATCAGTAGTAAGTAAATAAATAAAACATTCAAAAACTTATCTCCTGACTCTGAGTTTTGCAGAAATTGATCTACACTTTTAGGGCAAGTTAAATCAATGGTAAGTCTTTGATCTTTTAATTTATTTACTATTATTTATTTTGTAACTTATAGTTGGGCAAATCGTCATGAGCCATATTTACATTCAGGTGCAAAATATGACCATTCTGTGTTCTTTTCAATACTAATTGATGAATGAAAGCTTAAAACTGATAGTTATTAAGAGATAAATGCAAAAACTTCTCTTTAACATGTTAACTGTTAAGAAAAATTCCTATTGTAATGCAAAACAACCAGAGAACTTTCATTGTAAGGATTTCAAATTATATTTGTGAATTGAATATATATATATGTGCAAAGAATTACAAGTTTTGTCACTATTTATATATACAGTCTTGGTTAAATGTTTCAAACCATTTGGCAAACATGAACATTTCTCTATTATTGCAGGATATTACATCATCCACTTTTAGTTAATGTAAACAAACTGGAATAATAAGCAAAATTACATCATCCTCAGATTTGAAACACTGTAACACAGAGTTCTGAATAGTTTGGAATCTACAAAGTTGTTCTGAAGGATAGTTTTCAGTAAGTTTTTATACATTAAAAATGGGTAAAAAACGGTCATTTTCAGATATTGAAAGAGTAATGTACATAGCAAGGCTACTCAGTGTGTAATCTCAGTCCTAATGAGTTGTAGCAAGACAACAGTTCACAATGCTATCACCAAGTACCAAGTACTGATGGCTCTTAGTCTGACTGTAAGAAAAATGGACGTCCTAGAAAAAACAACCCAGTGAAATGATTGCATCATCAAATCCACTGTTTCATGATCTTCGACAATTTCATACAAAAAGTTTGAGTTGCTCTGCTTCTCTGGGGATCAGATGTAAGTCATGCAACTGCTTCTTGGAGATTGGTCAATGAATTTCAATGAAGATTCTACAAATCTGCCACAAAACCAAGATTGACAATGGAAATGAAAAAGAAGCACCTGGTATTCACCAAAATGCAATTAACATTGGAAAGAGAAACATTGGGGAAACCTTATGCTCTCTGATGAATTTCAGTATTATGTCAGAAAGCCTCCAGGAAAGACACATAATGGAAAATATATGAGACAAACTGGGAAATGCCCTCCCAACCAGATGTGTTTAGAACAGGTGGTTTATATTTCATGGACCTTGGAAAACCATTAAGGGTCAAAAGTATCTGGAACAATTACAGGATATACTAGAGATTCATATACACGTACATGGTTGCAGCATATTGATGTACAATTCCACAAAACAAAGAAAGGGCAAGAATAAAGAAATTGAAGGTCACTATATTCAAATTTGGAGGGCTGAGATAAAAGAAGGAAAGAAATTTGTAATCCTATGTGAGATTTTTACCTTTCACAGAAATTAGCCAGTGAACCAAGAAGAAGGAAAGAAATTTGTGAACTTATGTAAAAATATTTTGACCAATGAAAAGCTTGCATGCACAAAAATTAGCTAGTAATCTAAGAAGGACAGAAAGTAACAAGCCTACACAAAATTCTTTTTGATAGGAAATGAGGAGGAAAATTAAATTAATCAGAAGAGTGTTTTTAAGTTATGTGAATGGTTTCTTTTTAGTTCCTCGCAACCAGCATTGAAGTACTTGCTAGTGTAAAATTACTTGCCAATTATATTATCAACCTCTAACCAGCACATGACACTTCAAATAATTTTCTCTCAACAATCCAAGAAAGCTAAGTATTTCAAACTATCTCTCTTCATCTACTTTTGAATATATGCAATCCATATATCCCAACAAATTCTCTTACTGTTATATTAAACATTTTTTAATATTATTTTGTGTCAGATCATTTAATCTGTTGTATGAATGTTTCCTCTTCATGACAATATTTTAAAACTACAGACTTTTTGGATTCTGATTTATTTTTCCTGAAACAAGCTACTGAAATTAATTCAAGGATGTAAATTTGTGAATAAATTCTTTAACTTATTTTGTTAAAATTACCTGTGTGTTTCTTTGTCATTATCATCCTTCATTCATCTTCTTGGCATAGGTAAATCAACTGTTCCTTTTTCACCCCTAAGCCGTATACTGCTATACAATCATATGGAAAATTAAATTTGCAGGATTATATGTAGAATAAGATTGCAGACAAACAGCCAGCCAATGCAAAAGTGCTTGTGGGCATTATCAAGAACGTCAAGACCATTGGGATTTCAGCAGAATTTTGTCTTAGCTACATAGTCAGCATACCTTGTTGCATTGGGGTGATTGGAGGCAAAAGGCAGCACATACAAAATGCTAGTTTATAGTGAAATTAAGAGAAAATAAAACTACTTTTTAAAAATTTGATGCACTGCCTTTTATTTTTATGCTATTGTATTTTTGTTTTTCTTAAAAAATATTAGGTGGTCTTAAACTTGTGGCCCCAACTGTAAATGTACTGGCTCTCTCTCTCTCTCTCTCTCTCTCTCTCTCTCTCTCTCTCTCTCTCTCTCTCACACACACACACACACTTATATATATACATATATATATATTATAAATTTACTAATTTTTAATTTTTAAATTAGTAAATTTATAATGTTTATACTCTACAGAATTGTATTGAGCACTGTTTTTAAAAAATAAAAATAATTAATAAGAACACCAGTTTATAAATCTTACTTTTCTTTCTCATTTATATATATATATATATATATATATATATATATATATATATATATATATATATATATATATATATGTATAAAATATTTTTAAAAAATTAGGAATCACTTACACACTGGCCAGACATAACTAAGTTCTATGCTATGATTTTCAAAAATTTAAATGTAATGTCAATCATTATCTTCTATTAACTTAAATTCTGTTCTTTTATTGTTCTTGCTCATTAATGTTTTTCTTATATTCTTTCACACTCAGTAACCCGCCCCATGTGTTAGTGGCTCTGTTGCCTTGCTTGTGACAAAATGATTAAAACAAAAAATTTTTGAAGAGGACTGAAATTTTTGCAAGAAACTCAGATTTATTTGAGTTGTAAATCATTTTATTGCTTTGAAATAAAAGTCAAGTTATATCAACAAGTATACCTATAGCCTTATTTTTCTAAGATGTAACTTTAAATATAACCTTTCATCAATGTATCTGTTCAGCTTCATTTGATCCTACATTCCATTTTTAATGGACAAACACAAAACTATTTAAATTTTATACACTATAAATCGTCTAAACATAGAATATAGGGGAAGTAACTCAGACTACAAATATTTGAATAAAAATATGAGTTTAACTTAAATGCGATCATAAAAGTTATTCTTTTATAACATTGATTGATTTTTTACTTTTATGATCTTTTTGTTGGTCATTTAAATCCAGAAAATCTTTTTAGATTGTAAAAATATTTTGGAGATAATAATGATTTTTACTGATACAAGTTCTCCTAATTAACCCATAGTTGGTGGGAGGAGAGGAGGATTTATAACTTTGCCAAAAGTATTTGTGTATAAGTGAATATAACCAACCTGACTGGCATTGAAATTCAGCTCTCTGATTTCAAATTCCGAGCGGTTATTCATTATACTAGCCACACATTGAAGTTTACAGCAACTGGTATTAAGTTGTCACTCATCTAGGTACTGACCAGGCCTGACATTGCTTACTTTGGTTATCCTATGAGAACTAATGTTTTAATGTGATATAGCTGTAAGCTTGTCTTTTATAATAAGTTTGTTATATATATATATATATATATATATATATATATATATATATATATATATATATAAAAGGAAAAACTCAATACATCATTAAAGAGTAATAACTTATTTTGGTAATAACTTATTTCAGACAGACAACTGTCCCATCAGACCAGAGTTATAAAACTGGATTAACTCTGGTCTGATGAGGCAGTTGTTTGTCTGAAATAAATTATTACCAAACTCTTTAATGATGTATTGATTTTTTCCTTTGATGTATACTAAACCTCAAGGTCAAGAAATTCTTTATCCAAATACAACAGCAATACAGGAAGGCCCCTTTTGAAGTAAAGTAATGTTTCTTTTACTATCCCTTTTTCTATCTTTGGAACATTTTGAGTATTTACTCTTTTTATGTAAATTAACAATTTCGAATACTGATGCATTTGTTTACATGTGTTCAGGAACTTACCTGTTTTTTTTTTACTTCTTTTTGTTCTTCGTTGAAAGTGTTTTACTGCTGAAGTTTAATTTGATTTATGTTGTGTTATTTGTAATGGAAAGGTTTTGATTATTTACAATGTGCATGGATATAATCATTTATTCTACATTTCATCAATCTTGTCATTGGCTAAAATTTCCTCTTTTTGACACACAATGGACTAATATTGTATATGCCCAGGATAACCTGTAACAGGATTTTTTTTGCAATAAACTTTTTATAATTCTCAACTCGTTTCTTCTGTGTTGTGTGTGCTACTATTGTTGTTACTCCTGTTTTTTCCCAATACTACTTGCTAGTGATGATCTCTGCTATATAAATAATTAACTTGACTGCATATATTTTATGCAGCAGAATTCTAATTTTAGAAATGAAATCTGACAAATTATGGATCTGCCCTGTGTATTTCAAGTATTTTTTATAGAATTTCTACAGTATATACTTTTAGTGTATGAGTTACATCATTTTAATCTAGAGCTATGGTTTTTAAGCAAAAAAATGAGTAAGAGGCAAAAAACAGTTTCATGATTATGTAATATTGTGACACTGTGATCTCCAGAGGATGATCAAACAAAAAGAGAAAGACAGAAGGAATATGAGAGAGTCTATTAACTGGATGATAATTGTTGAAATTGCAGGTAGATCGGTTGAAAAGTTGAGAAGAAAATTAAAAACAAAATGTGTTGAAAAATCATGTTTTGAGATAATTCAAAGGAGAATTAACTAGATGAAATTCAGTAAGATTGAACAAACCCAAGACTGTCCATTCTTCCCCATATCCCACTGATAAGAAAGAGACTATTAAGGTATCCACGAAGATGTCAGATAAAATAAAAACATATGTTGTCAATAGAGAAATCCATGTGGTCAGCAAAATAGCATTGATGATTCCCCTGGATCAGATAAAAAATATCAACCACCCAGAAGAAAAGAACCACACATGTCCGTCATTATAATTTTGGTGACATTTGTCCAAAGAAAATTTTAATTCAAATAATGGAGTTATATATATTTAGGATGGAAGTAGGAAAATATTATCTTCTACGGTCCTCCACTATGTGAAAATTCGCATAGCTAACCCTGGGATGCCTTGAATAAAATGGACGTAATCTGTAAATCTGATCTACCAGACAACCTCAAATGGAGATTCTTTTGAGCCACTGTAGAGGCAGTGTTAATGCATGGTGCCACTGCTTGGACATTAACTAAAAACCTAGAGTCTAAGCTTGATGGAAACAGATCTATACTTAAATCTCTTGGAGACAACTTCCAACTAAATCATGGCTCTATGGACACATCCCTGATATTTCTACCCTTTTACACGAATGCAGTATACACTTTGCAGGACACTGCTGGTAAGTAAAACAATAACTTGTGAGTAATCTACTGGTCTGGATACCTAGCCATGATGCAAGATAGGCTGGTTGCCCAGTAACCACCTACATTGGCCAGCTATGTTATGACACAGAATGCCACCCTAATGACCTTCCGACCTAGATGCAGGACCATGATAGTTAGTGTGATAGATATATGAATGTTTGAGATAGCTTGACTGAATAAAAAGACAAATATAACTGAAAATGTTGGAGGAAACACTTAAGATAAATGGCAAAAAAAAAAGAATGTTTTTTGGAAAGATAAAAATGAAAGCAAAAACAAAAGAATTTGTGTCCCTACATATTCATTGTTTTTTCTCAGTTCATAATTATAACTAACATTTATACTTATATTTCTGTCCTTTCCCTACACATATATAATTCCATCAATGCTTTCTCCATCATAGCGGCTGGCAGAGGATAAAAAAAAATTGTTTATAGTTACGTTGTACTGGAATTGTCATCATTGGTCGACTGAACTTGCTTTGTTTCAATGACTTTTGTTTTGTTATTATTAGTTACTTTGTTCAATAAATTGTTGGATTACCAAAAAAAAAAAAAAAAAAAAAATTCCATCAATAATAACATTACTTGAATCTGATGAAGTCCTTTTAGAGAACAAAATGCATTACATTATTTTTTTTCAATTCTGTCATTCTATTACCCACACATGTAATCATGTAATAAATAATTGTATAAGATATGAATACAATATGAATCTTAACATGAATATAATTATGTATTAAAATAAAAAATAAATGCTTCAAACCAGGGTCAGTGCAAGGGTCTCGTGCCCCCCTCTCTGAATTTATGATACTCCAACTCTACTACATCTGAATTTTCATAAGGTAGTATTCATATAAAATACAAATTTCATTCTAACCCAATTATGCAATATAAGTGAACAATACAACTAGAAAAATTGAAAATAAATATAATTCATTTAAATACAAATTAGACATGTCATAATAGATCGTTCTATCTTCAATAAATCAACAATGTTTTATGGCAATTTTTAACATCAACTTGAGATTTTTATTGTTAAAAAGTTGAATAATTTTAATACATTCAACATTATGGATAAAAAAATAGTGAATTTTATATCATATATTTTCGAGACTTAGTATGAGCAAAACAAATTCATGGATTTGGAAAAAAAATAACCCAGTGTTATGTCAAAATCTGAAAAAAATTCATCCTTTAACAGTCAGTTGTGCTTAGTTTAATTTGAAACGTATATAAATATAGGTAGAAAAAAGAAAGTAAATATTGATAGGATAACGAGGGTCACAAAGCACTGCCTGGAACCCCAATAAGGCATCCCACCGGCTTTGCTTCAAACATTGAATGGAAAATTTGATTTATAAAGGGTTAAAAAAAATTATCTGGTAAGGAATTAAGGGAGATAACTCTAAAATTAACTGTTGAAGCAGTTAATACATATTTTTTGTCTCCCTTTTTTGCTGCTACTGATTCTTGTAACGATAAGGAGACACCATTCAGGTAATTTCCACTTAAAGAAAAATTGGAAGAATGGTTTGTGTGGATAAGTAAAATTAAAATACATCACTGAATTGAATGTCTTTGTTTTGAATCGTTCCTGGTAATCTTTGGCAAGTATCTGTCAGCTTTTATTCTAATCAATTAAAAGTTTAAATTACTGCAATGAAAACTTTAAAATATGTTTAATAAAAAAATTTGAATTTTTTTTAATAAATACTAATATTTATTTATCATTTAAATAACTTACAGGGGGAATTTTTTTTTGACACTTCTGCAACTTTAAAAAAATAAAATGTGCCATAAAAGTAAAATAATACGAACAAAGCAAAATTTAAATTAAGTTTTTGACGTGAATGAATTTAAAAAGCAAGTAGTGTTTTTTAACACATGCCTACTGCTAGAAACAAAATAAGGTAAAGAAACTGATTCTTTTTATGATTATTACCGGTGAGCATTAGGTTCGTTAACGGATTGGAGTATATTTTGCCATTTTTCTCTAAGTTTATTTATTTAGATAACTAACTAACTAATTTAATAACATGTAATAAATGGGAAAAATTTACATTAATTGCTACAAAAAAAAATTTTTTTAAATTCTTATGGCTTTCTTCTGTTCTTTTATTGTTCTCTTTTTCATATATTTTCACACCCAGTTCAACCGTCAACTCCTTAATTACGTCTTAGTGGCTTTATTGCTTCGCTTGGGATAATAAAAAAAAATAATTATATAAAAAAATTATGTCTATTATTTTTAAAATTCATTTTAAATATACTGTTACAATCAGTTTCCTTTTTATTATTGACTTGAATAATTTGAATTCATTTTATTTTTAAATAAATTGTTTGGGACCGACTAATTTTGATAGCAAAAGCCTTTTTTTATGATGTTATCCTTGAATGACTTCCTTTGTAAATGTAGAAGTGTTGTATGTCAATAAGTTTAATTTTACTTTGAAGTGCATTTTACCAATGCATTGCATTTTTTCTTTTTCTTTCTTTTTTAAGCCTTATTTCACTCTGGTGTATGGAGCAATGTCTGTTTGAGCCTTTTGTAGGCTAGAATTAAAAAAAAAAACTTTTTTTAAAGGTTATTTTCTAAGACCCTAGTTTATACACTTAAAGTCTGTTATAAGTTTGAAACCATTTATGATTTAGATAACTATTCGATTTGTTCTTGAGAAACCTATTTTCCTGAAAAAAAATTGATTTTTAAGAGAAAGATTTTTTTTTTGTTTTACTTTTTATTGCAATCGATTGCAGTATTGGAATGTTTCCTTAAATGAAACGGCTAATTAAGATTACCATTTATTTTAAATGCTTTTAATCTTTTTTTTCTCATACAGTCTGTTTTCATAATATTATTTTTTTTAGAGAATTTAAGAAAATGTGACTCTAAGCACAAAAATCTGCTTGCTTCAAAAAATTTCCAAGCATGAAAGAAAGAATTAATAAAGGACGAGTATCACAAGATTAGCGATTTATTAAGCGTATCTTAGATGTGGCACAAGGTATCACCTAGTAAGGATCGAACTCACTACACAGTCGTAATTGATCTAGTGAGACAAGTTTGCTAATCATTCAACTCCAAGTGACCAAAGATTAAAAAAATAGACATTTACGATACATTGACAATAATAAAAAATGTAGTTATCTCCCCTAGATTACCTGATGCTGTGTTAAAAGAAATCAGTGTATATTACTTGCGTAGTACCCGTAAAAACTAGCTAGATTATTTAATTTTTTCCTTTAATAATATGAATATCGACCTTTTTAATATAAACCTCACCTTAAAAGTTAAATGTAATAAAAATTAAAAAATGTTAACTTTATTTTCAATTTTCATCGTTTTAAAATGATTTTTAGAACAAGATTTGAAAAAAAATATCTCATTAACTACAATACTACAAACGTTAAAAAAATGATTTCTCAAACTAATTTTACCGAAATATTTTATACATTAGCATATTATTATTATGTCATTTACCCGTGTATCTCCACGTCAATGTCTCAGATCAGAATATATATTTCTTTATTTAATTAATTTTAACTGTTCTTTTTTGCAAAACAAAAATAAACCAACAAACAAAAAGTGTGACATTGTCTTTTATATAAGTTAAAACTAAAAGTACATACTTTCATTTATTCAATTTATTTGAACTATTGTTCTTAAGTTTATTATTATTTATTTACAGACAATGATTTGGTGAATTACACTCTGGCCATCTTCTTCAGGTATCCATTATTTTGGCTGATAAGAGATGTTTTAATTATTGTTGTTTTGTCCCTGTGATATTGTTTCTTGTTTGTTCTTGTTGAAACAGTATATTAATTCAATACCTGATTCAGAGATTGAATTCACAATCACTCAATGACAGCAAAACTTTATTAACCAACACCTATACTACTTTTTAGAAATTGTCTTTTTTGAGCTTTTAAAATCCAATGTTGGGTAATTTTTTTACTCTTATGTAGGTACCTCCACTAACTTGGTTTAAAATAAATTTAAAAAAATGAAAAACCTTTAATTTTAGCTTTGATTGAAAGCTAAAGGATTTAAAATTTACTATTTCCAGTCAGCAAAATACTCTGTGGTATATTTCAAACAGAAATTATATTGATGGAATTGATTTTTTTTCAGTAAAATTGATAAAAATCGGCCATTTTGTCAGATTTGTAAAGAAAAGTTAATTTTCAGGTTTAAAAATCTTGCAAAAATAAAATATATATTTCTGAAATGTTATTTGAGGAAAATTAGCAAATTTAAACTTAAATTAATCTGATTTGAAACAAATATTACTTATAGCATAAAATGTATGCTAACATTTCTTAACCACAGTGTCTTGTTTTTCTGACGTGTTCATTGATTTATTGAACACCAAACAAATTCAATAGTTAAGTATGGTGAAAGATATGATAAACTTTATAAGGGGGGACAACTGTTAAAAATCAATGCTTTTAATGAGAGATTTATCAGATTGTACATCCTTACTTCAGAAATTCTGCACATATATACACATACAAAAACAAATTGAAATTCTTTTAAAAATATTTGGGGTCATCAGATTGTAATGAGCTTTATGATTAGTAAATATAGTTTTACTTAATAACAATACTTACAATATGAAAAGGAATTTTAAACAATTTAAAACTTTTTACATTATTCAATTTATAATTGTAAAAAAATGAAAATAAATCTTGTAAAAATTCATTTTTCATCAAAAAACAATACCATTTTTACAGATGGAGGTCATATGTTGTGTGACTTTTTCTGACTGTATGTGAACAGGTCAAAATTATTTATAAACATCCGTTTTTTTTTGTTTGTTTCTTTTTGTTGATGCTTTCTTGTTTCAAGGGAAATAACTCTGATTTTATTATAAAAAATTATAGGTTCTAAATGCAATCAAGCACACATATATTAAAATTAATGTGTGTATAAGTTGTAGTCTCAGTTTTGCATGTAGGAACCTGAAATTTGATATCTGTGTACATCAAGATGAAGATCATAGGCTATTTTTTTATTTTTATTTTTATTTTTTTACATTTTACCAAATTTTGTCTGCTCATATTCTAATATTTGCAAGATGAAATTTGGGATTACATCAAATCAGATTTGAATTCCTTTTTTTCTTCTGCTAAAATCAAATTAACACACGACCAAATAGATCATCAGTTTATCACACAGGGTTTTTTATATTATTTCTCAGGCAACTGGGATTAGTTGGAAGTGCTCATCTGCTCTTCAAAGTCATATACTACAAGTTGTATTGATTGATTACCGTTAGGTGCCTAATAGATGTTAGTGGTGAGACATTTATTTATTTATTTGTTTTTTTGTTTTTTTTTTGAGAAAATTTTCCAAACCATTCTTGAGCTTAATAAGACTATTCTTTTCATTAATTTTTTACTTTTAGACCCTTTAAATGATTTTCTGATCCACATTGTTATTAAGACTCCTGCATATTGAGAAAAATTCTCATCCTTTCCATTTATTAAGACTCACATCTCATATTAGATGCTTAAAAGTACCATCAGTAGTAATCCTTGACTTGTCCAAGCTGATCATCAGAGTACCATGCTGGTACTCCATAGTGGGAAAACTTTAACCTTTTTCTGATTTACTGTTTTGTAAGTAGTGAGATTCACACAATTGAAGGGTTAAACATGGAGATATTTTCCTACAAAATTACAATAATTTTTTATAAGCTTCCTTGAGCACAATTAAGTTAAAGAAATAAAAACATGTTGGTATCATTGGCAAAAAGTTTAGAAATATCTAATTGTTTTCTGCACAATGTAAATAAAAGGTATACAACAAATAATGTCTGTTTTTCTCATTTTTTGTCTACATCATGTTACAGTGGTATTTTTTCGTTCTTAATTTGTTTCAGTAGAAAATTGTTTTAAATATCTGAAATATCTTACTTGATATTTAGTGGTATAATGATACTTTGTAAGTAATGAAATGCTCTTATTTAATGATTCTGTGAACTATAAGTTTTCTTTTTCTGTTAATGAACTGTACTCATTGCTTATAAGGAATATTTGGTGGCAGTCTTCATCCCCAAATTCTTTCAAGAATGCTGTAACTCCTTGCAAGTTGGGCCATTATTAACAAATTTGAGGAGTTTCATTGATTGGCCACCATATTTGATGACCTCATAGATGAAAATAAGATTGTATTTTTCAGGGTGATGAAATTTTAAATACCCTATGTGACACTATTTAGCTATGGTAATTGGCTAATTAATTAACCATAGAAATTAAAACAGGAAATACTTAAGGCGAAAAAAAGAGCCATCCTGAAAGATAGAGTGATCGATGTTAAAAAAAGATTTTATTCTATTTATGAAAAAGATACTTTTCACAAAAGACAGTAAACCCGTGGAAATAGCCATATGTGAGATTTTGTCAAGTTGATTAATGTCTTGCCAAGGGAGATAGGAAGAAAAGCAAATATTAAGATATCGGCCAGACCACATGGTGGTCATAAAAATTTCGGCTTGAGACGATCACTAATACAGGACAGGGAGAATCAATATTAATTATCTTTCCAAGATATCATTTTTTTTTTCCTGAGTGCCAGCAAGGAAAAACAATGTGGTGATTTATAAAATTTTGGCATTTGTCTCGACATTGGTGGAGAGGATTGTTATTATTTACTTTACCAAGGTGTCGCTTCAGACGCTGAGACGTTGAATAGCAATATGGCAATTATAAAATTTTGGTATGAGACAGAAAATAGAGTGGAGAATTGAAATTTGGCGAGATAAAGAATTTAATCTCAACAAGCCAAGTGTTCCATTATAAAGCTAACTTTACGAAGTGATCAGATGGCAAACTTTGAAAGTGATTGATGAAATCGGTAAAGAGTGCTAAGTGAATTCTGGGTGGCCAAAAGATGTGATAGAATTTTAATTGGCAATATGGAATTTTGAAATTTTGGCTGATGGGGAAAAAGGAGAAACAAAAAACAAAAATTCTAGATTATAATTTTAAGGAAGCCAACTTAGCCACACCCACACGACCAGGATGTCATTGGTCGAGTGGTAGCAATGGTGATAGGCGAAGGTGAATGGATGAGAAGGACGGAGAAGTTATTAACGCCCACTGAAGGGATTGGTATGAGATATCAATGTGAGAGAGGAAGAGATTAGGAGGATAGCTCTCCTCCAACCTCCCCTCACGGACAAGAGAGACCCCCGCCCCCGAAATGGAAAGTGATTAAATTTCCAAAAATGGGAAGTAATCAATTTTCCTGGCCTGACAACAAAGAGATTTCTTGTTGGGAATTGAGATTTATCGAGAACCCCAGGCCACGTCTGGCCCCACATGAGATTTTGGTCAGTACCCATATAAACGAACGTCCTCGGGTCATTCGGCAATTCTCGTTCAGAGTTCCAGAGAGTTCCAGTTAGAGTCAGACCAGAGTGTTGCCTCACAGAAACTGACTGAAAGATTCCACAACTTCCGATTTCGCCTATCCTACCAATAGCAAGTTATACTGATGAACGAAGCCAAGCCAGCACCTAAGAACTAAATCAGCTGACTTAAGATACCAACTTGCTTGAAACATAGAAGTGTCACATTTTGTAGAAAACAGGCTGGGAGAAAAACACGCTCCTGTATATAACAGATGGATAAAGTTGATTTGTTATTTCCTAACATACTTAAACCTCTTGGGTTTTTCTTTTATTTACTTCTTTTTCTTTACATTTGCGATACCACCTTCAGTCTGGACTCAGCTTACACTACGGTCAGACGCCTGATTGATCTCGTCTACCTAAGATCAAAGTCACAACGTGGATAGGTTAGACTTGAGATTGAAGTAGTTACTCCAGTAACCAGACGTTGCAGGTGAGCTGGGAACGATAGAGCTGGTATTGAACTGGTACAGCTGGTGAAGCCGTTAACATCGACGACCAGAATTCGACCCTGGACGGGTCAGTGTCACATATTGGTATCCTGACCAGGGGATTTCGTCAAATAGCGACAACCACCGAACGATCGAGACACAGGCTGATGGCAGCGTCTAGGAGTCAACCCCCAAAACGCCGGTGGAAGAACATTACAGCTTCGCACCGTGACTGGAAGTTGACCATTGGCCAACAGCTTAGTGACACAACTAATCAAGTGATTTTTAGTGGTATTTTTGGATTATAAACTTTAAAACATTAATATATGTGAGTATTTTCTTATCAATCTGTATGAAAAAATGCACACTGATTTTTGGAGTGACTTTAGTCACATTTTTAAAAACTGCATCAAACAAAGTTGGAAATAATAAAATTGATAAGGTTGTTTTCAGCATTGCTACCTAAGAAAAGAGTTTTAGCCAAATCCCAATCAAATTTGCATCTTTATTGGTAAGCTTGTATGGATTTACATGACAATGTAACAAAAAAAAAAAAGCATAGTTAATACTACTGAAATCAATTTTGGACCATTATGCAGATTGATCACTAAAGGTTTCAAAACTGATTACCATATATACTCATGTATAGGGCAACCCTGAATTTTTTTGTATGAATTTTAACCCTTCCAATAAAAATTTACCTGTGTGTAGTGCAACCGGTTACAGAAAATGAATTACCAGTGCAGTCCTCTATTTTTTTTTTTTTACATAATAAAACTGATCATAAAAACTCTCAGTATACTCTAATATATACAGTATGATAAAGTAAGTATAGGGGAATATTTTCATCACAAATTATTTTTTTTACTGAAATATCTGAGTGATCAAATCATAACAAGTTTTCATTTATCAATGAAATTTTTATTTTTGATCTTAAAAAAATCTTTTAAACAAGTTAGATTGTTCTGATTTGAAATGTATATACTTCAAAGAAAAAAAGAAGGAAATGGCCAAAACATGGTTTCACCACAAGATTAAAATATTTGTATCTTTTGAATTGTCACTCATATTAATCTAAAACTAAATCATCTTTTCACTACAGAATATACCTTTTATATCAAATTTCAGTAAAATCTCAGGTGGGAATTTTGTCCATTTGGTGATTTGACCTGGAATTGTCCAGAAGTTACTTGGTAGCACTTATCTCCTCTCTAAGTAACATATGACAGATTGTAATATTTTTCTTTTCTATTTATATTAATAATATTGATGATAGTAGTACCATCAGTGGGGATTATTCACTGGTATAGGAGGACTCATGATTTTTTTCTTCAAAAGGAACAAAACTATAACGGTCATAATTAAAACTTGGTGCACTGCTTCTATTTCTCCTTTTGCTAACCATTAGGACAATTCTTAACCTGGCATCAAATTACCAAACAATTTGAAAGTATTGCTTTAATATCTGTCTATATTTCTGAGATGAGGTATTGTAATTATTTGTGTTCCCTCTATAAGGAGAAAAAAGGGAAATTGCCACCCTCTGTGAAATGAGATTGAAATAATAAAGAATATCATTGGAAAATATGAAAACGTAAGGAATCAGCACATGCTAGGCCACAAAAATCTCCTAAGCCAGCCAAGCATAGAAGTGAATACAATATGGTAACCAGTAATACAGAGTGCTAGAGAAAAGCAATAGTAAGAACAAAAATTGCAATATGAGCTCTAGTAAAAAAAAGGTTACTGAGACAGTAGGACATATAGCCCAGTGGATAAAAACGTTGGTTGGATCCAGTGACTTGACTCAAAAATTTGCGAGTTCAATATCTGGATACTGCAGTGAACAAAAACTTGGAGAGTTGAGTTAAAGGGAGATAACTGAGACATTCGGAAGAGGCATGGCATGTAGAACTAGACCAAACTACCCAGGTGGACGAAATAAAAGGTTCAATTTGAAATTCCAGTCACCTGACCAAGGCCAAAGCATACAATGGCCGAAACATTTTGAATATGGCAACAAAGATGAGGACAACAGTCCAAATAATATAAATAGTGTAAGTATTGCTTCTGCTGTAATTATTTAGAGATCTCTGTACTTTCCTTATGCTGTAGATGAATCTAAAAGAAAAACAATACAGATGTATGACAGTTTTGAAATAAGCTTTTGTTTCTAATAGGAAATAAATTTTATTGTTAAGAAGCTATTTTCATTTACACTATATTGTCCAGCATTCACTGACATAGAAGGACAGATATTATGTAACAGTTCAGTACTCTTTGTTCATAAGATAAAACAAAAACAATAAACAGGATATAAAGAAAGAAACTCAGTGAGAAAAAGTAAAGGATTAAAAATAAGAAGAAAAAGAAGAAAAAAAAATGTGAAAATGGGTGGGTAGTTCAGAAATTTTTGTTTTTAATGCGAGTTTATATGAGTATTATTAAGAACCTTATCAAATCTGATTAAAAATGAAAAAAAGCTCAAAAAGAAGCTTCAGGCATGTTTGTTCTTGCTTGGTATTAATCAGTGGCAAATATAGCCAATATGTGAATTAAGAAAAGATGATAACGAAGTATTGTATTCCATGTTGACAAAAAAAAAGAAGAAATTTTGCAATTTAAAACGTTTTTTTTATTAATCATTCCTTGTATGCAATAGTAACAGTTGAAAATGAAGAAGTTTAAGGTTATTTAAAGTATGCAAATAATTTTCTTGATAGTAAATACATGATGGGTTGTGAAGATTTTCTTTACCAATTCATTTACATGCACTGGTGTAACTAGTGTTTATGCTGCCCAAGGTGGTCATTGAATTTGCCACCTTTCTAAACAATATTTCAAAACTGGACAACATCTAAAAAATATGAAAAAGAAAATTACAATTACAGCCATGATATTATTTTGATTGCAGAAAAAATAAGATGGAAGAAAAAAAGCTTTTTTAGTATATAACAATTTTACAGATAAAATGTTATTACATTAACAATATACACAGTATGAAAAACAATAACTGATTCATAGTGTAATCTTTAAAGTAGATGTTTAATGTATTACTTAGCCATAAAGTGAATTTAAGTAAAACTGACACAAAAGGAACGAGAGCAAAAAAATGGTACAACTAATTTTGCACACTACTTAATTATACTAATTCACTTAAATGCTTCTCTGAAAAACTTGCTGCTCAGGGTAGATTGTCCCTCTTGTCTAATACTATGTTCAGCAATGGTTGCATGGTACTTGAAGTCATAAAGTTTCTTCAAAATATTTATGCTTTTGCCAGAAGAGTAAGAATGGATTTACTTAGGCTATTCTCATTCTCTTAAGTGCCATGTTCCTTGAGAATATAAGCCTTAATTTCTCTCCACAGCTTCCTTTTTTAATATTTGCAAACTTTGCACTGCTATGATTTTTCTTAGGAAAGATAATGGAGTGATTTTTCCATTGTCTCACCCACAATTTTGAATTGGTCTAATTTACTATTTAACCAATAGCTGGAAGAAGTATACATCTTTGCCTTTCCCAAGGGCATTAGTGCAAAATGAACAGTAACTGTCCCAGCTAGAATTTGAACTCAAGTAGCTGATTCCATTTTCTGCATTGTTAATTGTTAACCTCCTTGTGTCTCAACTTTAGGCTATAGCCAATGAGATTATCATTTGTGCTTTTGTATTTGTTATTATGTATTATAAACCCAATAAAACTATTATTAATAGTAATATTATTTTTATTAGCTGAAGCATTGTCAACCATTATTGATTTTTGACTAGTATTTTATCCTAATCTTCATCTAATATAAAATAAAAATCAGTATTACTGATAGGATTAGGATGGGCAAAAAAAAAAAAAAAATTAACATGGCACCAAGTGAGCAGATGTTAAATTTTTTTTTCTGTTAATTATTTTGCCCCAAGAAAGATGATAAAGCCACTAAGATGTGTAAGGAGAAAAGAGAAAAGAACCAGATTCAGAAAGATGGTTGGGGATTGGAAGCTTGTTTTTAGAAAGGCTGCAGATGACGATTGGCTTTGTATTTAAATTTTTGAAGATCATAGGTGGCAGAGAAGCAACACAACTATTAGAATAGAACTTAGGGCTACATCTAGTTCGTTCAACAGTAGAACTATGAAACCTAGTTGCCAATCTAGTAGTATGCCTAAATTCATGCAGTTGGAACGTCAAAGAAGAAAGCTAATCAGAACAATTGTCATGATAATATTTGTAAATATGACATAGAAAAGCTGTCACAGTGGTGGGAAAATGATGGCTGTGAAAGCTCTGGTATTGCTGTTGGTTAGAACAGATTCTAAACAGGCTGGCTTCATATAGAAAGGATTTCAGTTTAAGACTTAATTTATTCTTTACTTTTGATCTGTGTTGTTTATTCAATTCAGTAGAGCAATGGTCTGTGTAATGTTGCAATAAAAAGCAACTAAAAATATTAAAACAAAAAATATCATCAAAGATTTTTAATAAGATTTTTTACATTATGAGTTATAGTTAAAATGTTTTATACTTTTCTAAAGAAGTGTTTTTCTAAAGAAGTGTTAAAATGTTTTATACTTTCTTTTCTAAAGAAGTGATGAACTTTTTATTTATTAATCCAACAAATTTTATTACTTAAAAAAGTTATTTTTAGTGGATACCCATATTTGAATAGATGTTCTGTTTTATTAAACAGTATATTTATTTTCATCTACTGGCCTGAATATTCAAGAAATCTTATTAAAGAAGAATATGCTCTCTCCAGCTGGACTTGTACCTGTGTCTCCCTTGGCAGATCATATGTGCTTGTACTGACTCAGCCCCTGAGTGCATTTATCTGTTTATTTTTTGAGTGTTTGGTTTAAATTCTTATGGAGAAAAAAGTTTTCATGAAAAGGGTAAATGGTTTTGTTTTGAAATGAACTCAGGGTATCACAGATAAATTTTTATGCAAATCCTCACACAGAATTGAATAACAAGTGACTTGAATGTTTTTTTATGCATTTATCATGACTCTAAAAATATTTAATGACTGGGA
>OZ038496.1:56022805-56082805 GCA_964036315.1 Acanthosepion esculentum | reverse complement strand
CATGAATTTAAATGTCCTACGAGGCTGGCATCCCGTTCCCACCCCTTCACCATTGAAACTGTTAGATGTAGACGTATCTTCTACTCCAATAGCTTCATGTCTCGACCATCTCGCCTGTGGAACTCCTTTCCTTATTCCTGTTTCCCTGAAAAATACAATCTCCAACTATTAAAGTGTAACATCAATCGACATCTCCAGTTGCCTTGATCTATCCACTTCCCTTCTCCACATCCTTTCACCTTTCATTCCTATCTGCTCTCGCTCCAAATCTTCTGTAACCCCCCTGCCTTGATCGATCCACTATCTTTCTCCACATCCTCTCCTTTACCACTCCTATCTGCTCTTCCTCCAAACTTTCTGTAACCCCTTGCGTGCTAGTAGCCTCCAGCCTTGCTTGGGGCGATAAGCTTAAAAAAAAAAAAAAATATCAAGTGGATTGGGTTGTCCTACAACACAAAATTCAGTTAAATTAATATAATTCTTTTGCCATATTTTGCTTCTGACCACCAAGCTTGAATAACACAAACAAAAAATGTCTGAAACAATATTTTTTTGTCTCCGTTTTAGTGTAAGTTCCCAAATATTAAAAATTTAAACCTGCAAAATGTAAGAAAATTTTTCTTGGGAAGATATTTAAAATGTAATCAGTTTCTTTTTATCTGTTAAATTGATCATTACCTGCTTTTGGCAGAAAATATCAATTTGAACAAAACTTGTATTTATCAGATCATGATCCATACTTCCATTTCAATCCATTTTTGGTATTGAAAATTTTCCTAAATGGGTTAAATGCAAAAATTAATTATTTTTTATTTTTATATATATATTTTTTTTAATTTTGACTCTTCATTGCAGACCAGAATTTTGAACTTTAAAGCCCTATATTTTACTTATAAATGCCTTAGTTTTGTTTTAATCTTCTTAATGACATTAACTCACTTTTATATTTGAGCTTAAAATCATTCAGTAGGGACCGAATAACCACAAATTCACTCTATTGTGCAACCACATTGTGTTCCATTATATTTTGGAGAATATTATTTTTACAAATGTAATTTTTCTTCTTGAAAAATTGATAATAATTAAACAACTATGCTCATATTTTTAAAGTAAGAGCAGAAATTTAAAGCCTACAATATACAGAAGAGATTTTTATTGTAAAATTGCATACCAAGCAAAACATTCACAAGTGTTTATGTACTTTTAAAATAAGATCTTATGTTTTTATCTATTAATTTGTAAATATGTATCCATTAACTTTCATACAAATTAGTTTTATTGTATTCTTTTTTATACTAATTTTCACCCAATACAAGGCCCAAGAACTACTCAAGGTAGTGTGTTACTGTGTGGTGTTGTATGAGTATAAGAAAAGGCAAGAAGTGCAGTTCATGTAGTTATGCAAGAAAGATAATGATTAAACCTAAATTTGAAGAGGTCAATATTGTAGTGATTGGGGAAACAAATAAGATTGCAGGTTTATATCTGGAAGCTAATTTCTGATGCAATATCTCACACCATAAAGGTGTTGATCTCATGAGAGCCACCTTGTTCCTCCAACTCTCAGAGTCTTGGCAGAGCATCAGAATATCCACCAGTGTCAGATTGATCTGCTTGGGGTCCTGGCAAATAGCTTCCTTTCAGTGGCTATATAGTCTGCTGGTGGGGTGGTCATGAGGTCATTGCAGGATGTAACCAAGCCAATGAACATGGTGATTGTGCAGAGGATGCTCAGCTGGCTGGTCCTCCAGTGGAACTTTGCAGTGAACACAAGATCAGACAACTGCCAAGGAGGACAGCAGCATTGTAAACATGCAGCTTAGTGCATTGTGAGAAGTTGTGATGTCACCATAGTGATCTTCTGAGGTCTCTCATGACACCTGCAGCCAGCCCACGTTTTTCTGTTGATCTCCCTGAGGAGGTCGTCAGTGTTGATGACTTCTGAGCCCAGGTATATGAAAGATGTGCCAAACTTGAATTGAATGGAAGCTAATTTGCATTATTTTTCATTTTATTTTCTTATTTATTTTTTAGACTATTTATAAGATGAAATCAATTTTCATAGAAACAGCTGAAATGGCTAGATGTAACCATAAGTTTCTATGCTAACGGTTTCTTTTCTTGCACTTCTTACTTGTGGAACTCTTTTCCAGCTTCTTGCTTCCCAGTCAACTTTGATCTTAAAAAATTTAAATGCAACGTCAATCATTTTCTTCTGTCATCTTAATTCTTGTTCTTTTATTGTTCTCCCTCCTTAATAGTGTTTTATTTATTTTTTTATAATATTCTCTAGCACTCAGTAACTCCTTGTATCTTTGTGGCTTTATTACCTTGCTTGGGTTAAAATAATTAAAAAGCAAAAGAAAAAAAAGAATCTTCCTGGACTTGACATGCTGTAATTGTAACATTCAGTGAAAATGTGCATGCAGCTGTCATTTGCACCTGGCCTACTGAGTCGGCCTAAATTATGTTGGCAAGCTATCTACTTATGCTCAATTATTATTTGAGATTTTGTAATGTTGGGTTGGAAAGGTTCTGCAATTTTTATGATGGCTGACAAATTTGAATAGCCAGCCTGTAGCAAATTTGTTTTTTGTTGTTCACCTAATACAAGCCCCAAGACCTATTCAAAGTAGAAGGTTACTGAATGAAGTTGTTGAAAGTAAATTACAGTTGACTTGAAGATGTTAAGATTGTAGTGATTGGGGAAACCTCCCTCTGGAAGTCTGTTACACAAAATAACAGTTCTTTGGAAGAAGCTGTCTGAATAAAACTTATCTGTTATCAATGGAATATGAAGGTAGTGAGGATAATTTGACCCTGTAGATGTGGCATTGCAGGTATTAGATGTAACGATCTGAAATTGTAGAACTAAGAAAGGTAGTTCACCAGATGCACGGTGGAATAATGGATAGTGGCTCGGATTGAGGAATCGGAGAGCCGAGTTCAAATTCCAGTTGAATCCATTACATTCACTTATGTGCTAATACCCTTGGGAAAGGTATGAATCCTCTTCTTCTCCTCCCAACTATGGGTAAATAGCAGGACAGACTGGGTTCTATAGCCTTGGATGGCAACTGGTCTAATGCAGAAAGAAATGGCAACCTACTGTGGGAAAAATTCTGCCTCATCAGTCATGTATCGAAAGATACATGATCGCCTATGCATGTATCACACATGGTACATGACTGACTGAGTTCACCAGAACATTTGTTATGGAAATAGCAATAGCTTTGTGGGAGGCTTTTAATGTTTTGTCTGTGGAAAAGGGATTGTAGGGTGGAAAATAATTAATCACCCACAAGGCTGCATAAATGCTTTCAAACTCTGTTAAGGCTGTAAAGGGAGGATTGAGCAGCTCTAGTCCATCTATGGCAGCAGTACTTCCATTTTTGGTATGATCTGACTCTTGTAAAGATAGCATATCTGCTACTAAGGCCATCAGAATGCTTTTGTTGTTCATTCTTTTGGTTGAACACAGGTTTTTGTGTGGCATTCGCATTTCAATGGTGATTGAGTGCTGCTTCAAGATAACCTTGTTCAGGGAGACCAATCATTAGAAAAACACCAGAAAATGTAGTAAAAAACTTGTGAATCCATCCAAGATAATTGTTCATTTAAAAAATGCAGGAAATATTTATTGGAGTCATGGTGGACTTTCCTGTTAGTCTGGCAATTTTCCATTACCACATCATGTTCAAAGATTCTCCCATGATTTTTTAAGTTGGTAAGATATCTTTCTGTGTTCTTAATGGTATTTCTTAATACTATGGAATTATTTGATAGTATCCATTTCCTCTCCCAGTAATATGCAACAGAGTAGTCTGTGTTACATTGTACCAGCAGTAGGATGTAATCTTTGAGCTGACCTTTTGGGAGAGATGGATTCATGTCTTTCTCAAAGATATTGGTATTAAGAGAAAACAAAATACCAAAACTGGAATTTGAAGTTAGTACCCTTGTAACACTATTTAGGAACGGAAGGTTAATTAATCAATTAATTAACCACAGAAGTTAATTACGGGGATACTTAAACCGATAGATATAACGAAAGACATACTGAGCGATTACTTACACCGATAGATATAACGAAAGACATACTGAGCGATTACTTACACCGATATAACGAAAGACATACTGAGCGATTACTTACACCGATAGATATAACGAAAGACATACTGAGCGATTACTTACACCGATAGATATAACGAAAGACATACTGAGCGATATTCTTTTTTGTTTTGTTATTTTCCCAAACAGAGTATCGGTGGAGAAAAAAAAAAGATTTTTTGTTTTGTTATTTTCAAGTGCGAATTCAAGATAACCACTTTACTTTCTCGCTGAAGTTTGATGCTGAGATATGCCAAATTCTCTTCGAGGACAAAGGAAGGAAAAAGAGAAAGAAACAGAGGGACAAGACTTAACAACTTAGATGATAAGAAAAGGAAAGAATGCCACCCACAAAAGCGATGTTGTTTTGAGTGGTGGAATTGAGGAAAATTCTGATGGTCATTTTTTGAGGGATACCAGAACTTCTGGGCAGATAAAACATTGGCTGTTATCAGTAGTTGATGGGTCGTCTGCCGACCGCACACAGAGCCCTAGAATGAGATGTCACCTGGACAGGACATCTGCATTTTGTTTAAGTTCGTTTGTGATAACGAAGGCTGTGTTAGGGTATTTTAATTAACCCAGTTTCGCCAAGAAGAATTGTCCATGTTAACGGAGAAACTGGGTTGAGAAAAAAAAAACATATCCCGTGAAGTTGGATAAAAATTGAGATTATCAGTTGACGCCTATTGGCCGAATAGCCAGGCGGAGATGATCATGTGACGCAGAGTGGAGGCCTGCCACCGCCCATTGAGAGGATAGGTATGAGATGTTACTGCGAGGAAGTGGGAAAACCGTTGACGCCCTCTAAAGTATGGTGAGATACCCATATGAGAGCAGAAGAGGGTGGGAGTGGAATAAGATTTCCAAATACGGAAAATGATAATTATTTTTGGCCGAAAACAAAGAAAATCCTTATTGGGGATTTGAAATCAATGTGGTGGCCACACCACGTCCGACCCCACGCCAGGTTTTGATCGGCGTCCATATAAGCAAACATCTACGGGTGTTTCGTAGAGCTGAGTTCGTCGAGTTTGGAGAGTCGGGTCGAGTCCAGACAGTGAGTCAGAAGAGTACAGCCAGTGCAGTAAGAGAGAGACGCGCCTCGCACAGGTGACCGCACGATTCCATGCCTTCCGACTTAGACTTCTAACCAAGAACAAATTTGTTGAAGACCGACTTTAGATTTCCCACCAAAACAAGTTTCCGAATTAGACTTCTAACCAAGAACAAATTATAGAAGTCTGACTTATATTCTCCATACAGATATCCAGAACTAGTTGAGGAACACAAAAGTGTTACAATCCACATTTTTTTTTTCTTCGGGCTGGGAGAGAAAGAGAGAGACGCACTCCTGTAACTCAACAAACCGACATAAAATTAATCACTATTCCTAACCAGTCGTTCGCCTTGAAGTTGTTGTTTGTGCTTTTGTTTTTTTGTCTACAATTATTGTGCAGTATCACCTTGACCCAGATTCGGCTGGCACTACGGCCCGACGTTTGATTGATCTCGTCAACCTAAGATCAAATCACAACGTGGGTAGGTTGAATCGAGATCAAAGCAGTTGCTTCAGTGACCAGGCGTTGGAAGCGAGCCGAGTACGACAAGTTGGTGCTAGAACCCAACCAGACTTCAACCGATGTCCCAGGGTTAGCCCGTCGCAAAGGACCGACGTCACATTTTGGCGTCGTGACTGAACAAGGAGTCGGGTGTCACAAGTGCGCCGCGACCAGTACGGGTGTCACAAACGGTGCCCTGACCAGGACAGAGGAGGGTTGGGTGTCACACCCTGATTCTCTTTTTCATGTTAACAATTTACAGTAAGTCCGTATTTTCCAAAGAAATACTGAAAACTATAAAAGTATTTGTTTATTACAGTAGATTTGTTAAGATATTTAATAATTTAATTAATAATTTATTTGACTGACTTTGCTTTTTATTTTTCCTCAATTTACCTATCTTGTGTAATGATAATTTTAACAGAGAAAAAGAAAAAATACTGAAGTCAATCTTGGTAGGTTTATCATCATCAAAATTACCATCATATGATAGGCTACAATGCTCTCCCTAGTCTTTCCTTGACTCTTAGCCAACTTTAGCATTCCAGTCTCCTTGAATTGTCTTTCTTGTTTACTTACTTGGTTGGTAATGCCTTGGAGTTGTATGTAAAACTTCTTAATTTGTTTTTTCATCATGGTTACTAATTGTGGCTTAGTCTTGGATGAGGGTATTAAAAAATGAATCTTTTCTTAATAAAATTTGTTTATTATATAAAATCAGTTCAAATTAATAATTAATACAGAAAAAATGTTGATGGAATTTTCTTCATATAGATTTTATTGAGATATTTTATCAATATTTTTACTATTCAATGCAGAGGTTCTAAACGGGGTTCAATGTAGACCCTACTGGGATCCATGTAACATTACAGTTTAAAGTGGTTTATTATGAGTTATTTTACTAGTGTACATAAATGTTCCATAGAATTTAGTTCTTAAATACAAGTTTATTTTCATTAAATTAGTTTTACTTTAAAATAAATCACCATACATTTACTATTTCTATAATACAATTCCTAAACTTATCTATTATTAGTAAAAAAATAAAATAAGCCTTTTTTCATTGAATGATTATGTGGGTCCACCAAAAGAAAATTAAGAGTAAAAGTGGTCCATGGGTAAAAAAAGTTGAACCACTAATTTAATGAATAAAAATGAATTTTTGCAGTGAGAGAAAATTACATTCTGCCAGGACATAGTAAATCATTTGGGTACCATATTAAATCCTTTATGCCATGCATAAGGTAATGAAGAGGTTATTTAATGGTATTAATCTCCAGAGATAGAAGAAAAAAGAATGAAATGTTAGGGTATTGTGATATTTTAACATAAATTGACCAAATTTCTGTGTGACACTTTCTCATGTTTATTAATTCGAGTTCAATGAACTGATTATAATTTGATCTAAATGTAATCACACAGTCCCAAGCTCTTTTGATCCACCAACGCAGACACATTGAAGGATAAAATAACAAATTTACTGATAATGATAAAGATCTATATCGACTGGCTAGATTATTTTTTGTAGGTCAATGATATGATATGCAGATAAATCTGGTTGACAGGTGAACAAGCAGTGGACTAAATAATCAGATTGTAATTCATTCTGTAGATAATGATTGGGAAGGTGGAGAATATGAGGTCAGTTTTAACATTTTGGAAAATGAATATAAATTAAATTTTGCCAGTCATTTTGTCCAGCATATAATGGGCAATATTTGGAAATAAATCAAGATTTTCTAAGCTTAGCTTAATACAGTACAAGGCCAAATGCTAATAAAATTAAGTTGATTGTGTTACACTAAACTTTCAAGTGGGGAGGGCTTTCTTCTTCTTTAGGCTGCATCCCTTCAGGACATTAGCAATTTACCATCTTTCTCAAACCCTGCTTTGCCATCCATTCACTCAAGCTCACCAGGGTAGGTTGTGCGTTGCTTTACTCTGGTCCTCTTACATGTCCTGTGAGTATAAAATTTACCAAGCCCTCTTTTTGTTGCCATTGTCTCTAGAATTTTGTCGTTGCTCACATCTTCAGTCCATTGTATTCTTGGCACCCTTCCATAGAATCACGTTTCTGTTGCTTCAAGTCTCTTCTTCATCCGTGAGGCAATTTTCCAGCATTTACTGCCATAGACAAGGACTGATACTACATAACAGTTAATTTTTTTTTTGTTATTTCTAACAAAATTTTCTCTTTCTTAATATCTACCTAGAAAATCAACATTCAAATCCTGGATTTTAACTTGGATAGAAATGCTGAACTCTATACTATTTGGTGAGAAATAATTATTTCAACCACAAGGCAAGCTTATATTTAAATGTGACATATGGAACTGTTTGCAAGTAATTTTTATCCTAAAAGAAAAAAATAACTTGTCAATATCCATATTGTATAGAGATTTATTAAGCATGTGGCACATGGCTACAAGTATGCAGCAACCAGTCAGGATCAAACTCACTATTCAATTGCAATTGATCTAGCAAGACAAGCTTACTAACCATGACACTATGTTGAAGTGCTCTTAACGATTTACTAAAGCACAAGTCTATGAGTATGCCACACCCAGTGAAGATTGAACTCACTACTCAATTGCTATTAATCTAGCAAGACAAGCTTACTAACCATTACAACATGTCAAAGTAGTTTGTCTGTATGTCAACAAGATAAAAAGAAAAACAGATAGACCGAAAAACTTTACATTTCTAAGGTGAGAATTTACATATGGTTAAATTTGAGCTGAATTAACATTCAACTTTTTTTAACATTTTGCCAGTTGCAAGCTTGTGTTTACAATAAACAAACAAATAGGATTTTTTTGGTTTACTACCATAAGGAATATGCAGGTTTTGTAATTGGTTTTGGTGCTGAAAGTGGAATTGGTGAGCCATGTTCAAATTCCAGTCAAGTCTGTTGCATTCCCTTTCACACAAATGCCCTTGGGAAAGGCATGGATTCATCTCTTGTTGCCATTTCTTTCTGCAGTAGACCATTTGCCATCCAAGACTATAGAACTCAGTCTGTACTGCAATTTATCCATAGCCAGAGGCAGAAGAAGAGGATTCATACCTTTCCCAAGGTTATTAGCACATGTGAATGTAATGGATTCAACTGGAATTCAAACTTGGCTCTCTGATTCCTCAATCAGAGCCACTATCCATTACTCCACCATGCCTCCAGTATTAATAGGTTTGTATAATCAATGCAATACATTTTCTGTGCATGTTTTGTTTCTTATTACTGTATACCTACTTTTATAAATAATATTATTATTGATATTCAATGGTCTCTTTTGTTTGAGATGTTATAATGGTGGATACATGTATTGAGATTCTAGAAATTTTGAAGCACTTTTTTAAACCTCTTGTAATTTCAGTGAAAGGAAATGAAGCAATAACTGACCATACTTTCTAAAACCAGATTAAGAATTTTAAAGGTGATGACATGTCTTGAAATAAAGCCCAGAAGTAATCAAGCTTCAGCTGTTGACTGTAATGAGGTTGTTTTTCAGATCCAAAAGAAGCGTTCATTATATATTCATTTATGAGTTTTCAGATGATGCTGCAATCCAAACTCATTGGCATAGAATCTGAAGGTTAGTTTTTATAATCACTGCTTGTATTGCTCTGTAGTGTTGTTTTCCTGTACTGATGAATCTTTGATGCTGGGCTTCTTAAACATTCATGGATGATGACTTGCCAGCAAGAGCAATTTCTGACAATCATCCAACTTATTTGGTCTGGATTTACATCACCAAGTCTTGATGAAATCTTTGTAGTGTTTTTTGTCACAAACCAACTCTCAAAAATACCATGTATAGAGTATTACATATGTTTAAATAAAAAAATTTAAAAAATGTACAAAGAATTCATTAAACAAAAACAAATGTACATTTGATACACCTTAACACTTGCTGCTGGTAATGAAGCCATTTTTTTTTTGTTGACAAAAATAGAATATTAGAATCATTAGACTTTTTTCTTCAATTGCTCCATTATGTTAAGATTGAGAGTAAGACTGGTATTGAAGGTCAGTTCCATTTACAGAAGCAATGTGATATGATTACATGGTTACAAAAGTATATATCTTTTGGAAGATTTGAGATTTTTTCTCTTTAACATATTTAAAAAATTCTCTTCATGAGTAAAGAAACTGAAGAATAAAAAAGGATTTGTCATATTACACAGTAATATGATACCTACTTTAGTGTATTTTAATTCACAAATACATTGAAAATAAGACAGAATTACCAATTGAGAAGAAGCCTAGAAGATTCCATAACTGTTCTTTAGTCATTTGTGACTGAAGAACCAATAATAATAATAGTAATGAGTGAGCTTGATTACTTGGGATCTATCTCCTAAACAGCACCTCCTCATTATGTCATAACAAGAGCTAATAAGACTAGGCAATTTTTACCACTACACAGAAAAGTAAGGATAACACTTCTGGAATTATTATGTGAGCCATACAAATAATACTACAATTTCTTTCTAATTATCACCAGTTCCTGAAAAGGAAAAAAAAAACAAAAAAAAACAACTCTTTTCTTACAAATTGTCCACTTGAATAAGGCTGTAAATTTATAGCAACAAAATCAAAACAGAAAATAAGTTAAATGATCCAAATACCATCTGGTATAGAAAAAAAAAGAATCTTATGCTATTATGAAAACAGAACTCAACTTTGGTATATGTGACTAAACTTTTGTGCATTTCACCATTGTGCAATGATTAGCAAGCTTGTCTCACTAGAATAATTATAACTGTAGGGAGTTACTGGGTACTCCATTCTTTCAGCCTTGTGCCATATCTAAGCTATGCTTAGTAAATTGTTAACCTTGGATTCTGACTAACAAAAAAGAGGAAATATATTAAGAAGCTTCAATAATGGGCAGAGTACATCTGCATCTAGTATTCTTACACTGTAATAACAAAACAGCAAAGTCTAGTAGTCATATGAGGTACAGCTAAGTGGATTAGTGGTAATAATTCTTCAACCCCAGATAAGTCATTTCATGAAAGATTTATTGGAAGCACCAACTTTTTCATGGTAATTGTATGAATGTATTAAAAGTATTCATTTTTGACTAATTTTTCCTTTACCTTGTAGGGGAGTTATAATTATAAATTCCCAACATTTATATATACAAAAATACTCATAAAAATGAGAAACAGCAAGATATGGCAACAACAAAACAAGTATTATTTATTATCTGGTTATGTGGTGTTGGAGAAACATGACACAGTAATACTGAATAAAATTGTGTTTGGGGTTAAATGTAAATCAAATATGGATTGGAATCTGACAGAAGGATAAGATAAAAAATAAGCATCACTGGACAAAATGTTTTATAAAAACCTCCAAAATATTAATTTAATGTTTCTCATACTTAATGAATTTACTGTAACTCTATATACATTTAAATATTAACCCATTGTCAAGCATAGGCTAATCCTAATTAAGAAATAAAAACACTGTTATAGACTTTAATACTGCAATTTAAATTTCATTTGGAAAGCCGTTTATCTGTGCATTGAATATTGCAGCCATATTTGGTCTGATGCTCCGACTATATATTTTATTAGAAATGCCAGGTCAGGATTGATTACAGACCTGGCATCTATACTTCAGTCTTTTTCTCTCCAACATGACATGGCTTCCCTGTCTTTTCTACAAATATTTTCATGGTAATTGTTCTGATGAGCTTTCCTCCTCAACTGCATGAATTTAAGCATACTACTAGATTGGCAAATAGGTCTCACCATTTTACTGTTGAGCTAGCTAGATGCAACTGTCTGTTCTCTTCTAATAGTTTCTTTTCTTGCACTTCTTATCTGTGGAACTCACTTCTGAATTCCTGCTTCCCTACCACCTACAATCTTTAAAAATTTAAATGTAACACGAATTGCCACCTTCTGTCTTCTTGAACCCTGCTCCCTTATTGTCATTTCTCCTCATTAGCGTTTTTTTTATTCTCTTTCACTCCCAGTAAACCCTTTGTGTCCTAGTGGCATTATTGCCTTGCTTGGGGTGAAATGATAAAAAAAACCCAAAAAACATAAAAGAACATTTAACATTTCTGAGAAACATTTTGAATCTTCATCTTGACTTAACTTAGAGTAACTAAACAATGAATATTTGGTTATTTAAATTATTTACACATGGACTATTGTCTTCATGTTTCGGTTGTTGCACCCTTTGTCTTTCATCAGGTAATTTTGAACTGAACACTTTATTTAATCTATAGTAGTAGAGTGTTCTCATTCCACTGTCTATATACAAGAATATCTTGTCTAGTTTTTTTTGTTTAGTACTGCTCAGTTGTTGCTCACTCCATTTCCACTGAGTCCAAATAAGCACAGTTGGAAATTCTCTGAAGGTGTGGCGGTCTGTGGTGTGAAGTTGTTAAGAGATATCTCTGGGTTAAGATTTCCTGCTGGCCGGTCCAGCTACATGAGAATGTCGGACTTTGAATAAGTCCAAAGAAGACAAACAGAAAACAAACAAGACCAATATACATGGGTAAACAAATATATTAATACACAAAGACATGAAAAGTTACATAGTGTTTGTATGGAGAAGTTATGTGTGTGTGTTGTGTTGAGTGTCCGTACGTACGTGTATTGTCCTTTGTGTTCCCAGAATATGGGAAACGCTGTATCTGTGAGATGTCACATATTGGCCTAAGTGAAAAAGAGAAAGTTTTACCTTGCCTCCGTGCGAGGTTGCAGCCCAAGGCCTGAGTCGAAAAAGAGAGAGAGAGAAGGGTCAGCCAGTATTTATACCCAGGGGAGAGAGACCCCTGTTGAAGGATTAAGGAACTGAGGAGGAGCTAACTCCGACAAAGGTTACCCACCCGATGAAGGCTGAGAATGCAACAACCAGAACATTGTGATAACAACAATAGTCTGTGTAATGATGTAAATAACTCATCCCAGAAATTCAGACAGTGAATGTGTGGGTAGCGTAATGGTTCAGTGGAATTGGCAGGCTGAATTTAAATTTTTTCCTTCTCTATTGCATTCATGTTCACACCAATACTCTTGGGAAATGCATAAATCCATATTTTCTTTCTTTAGCTAGGAATTATGTAGAAGGGTAGCTTAGCTTTTAGTGGTGTAGGGTTTTGCTAACACCCTTCTACATTTATATTAACACAAATAAACGATGTCAAAAAAATAACAAAGTTCAAGGCAAAATATGCATTAACAATGAATAGATTATGTTTATATATAATAACGAGTACAATATTTGTTGAGTGTAGTATTTAAAATTTTAAAAATGTTTTTGGATCAAAATTGTTATATGTTCAAATATAAGAAAGTATATTTAGTATTTATGGTGAATTTAAAACAATTTGTTTACAAATAATTTGTGTAAATTTCAAAAGACTTCCTGAGAGTTTGAAAGGGTTATCTTTCTTTGATCAGATATTTCATATCGAGTTTGGTTGTGTATTCAAGTTTGTTTGAAATAATGCATATTGCAGTGTGAATATTAAATTAAAAATAGGTTTTTTAATATGAAGTCTGAATATTGGAATCATAACATGCGTGGACTGGCGTTGGGTAGAAAATTTCCCTCCTCACTGAAAAGAAATGATTTAAGAGTAAGAAAAGTTTGTCACAGGCCCACAGTAACTTGGCGGGACTGTCTTTTGATTCAATTCGGACGTAGTCAAAAACACGTCATCTCTTATTTTTCACATTTAATAACCAATCAGAATGCGTCATTCCGTATTTCCGCTTTGAACCTATTTTAATAAGAATATAGGATTTTGAATTCTACAGTGGTAACCATTCTAAGAGGAGGGAATCTCTGAATTCCAAACTGTGGAGAAGACAGTTGAGTAGAAAAACCATTATCTATTCCAAAGGAACAACAATTCAGATAATAATTTATAATAAAGAAGAAGAATCTGTGGAGAATCATGGTTGCCAGCACCCTGAAGGGACATGGCATTTAAAAACAAGTGGTGGGAGGAAAATAATTTAAAAAAAAAAAAAAAAAAATATCTATCAGGCTCAAATTGTAAAGTTGTTTCTATTTTACAAAGCGCTTCACACACATCCTTTTTTTTTTTTTAAAGTGTTTCTTAGTTTAAAAACTCAGATAAAGACTGCTCAAAAAAGTACCTTAATTCAGAGACAAAAATTTATATTTTTAATGGTAAGATTTTTTTTTTGTGAGTTAAAAAAAAAATAAATAAAAATATTTCTTTACATTTATTTTGTACACCCGAAAAATAATTATCAACTTTGAATTAAAAATCTGTATTTTTAATTATTACGTGAAAAAAAAAAAAAAAAAAATTCGGCAAAGACACTAAAATTATAAAATACCTATTTATTTCATTATTTTTTCTCTCTCACTCACACGCGTAAAACGCATTCTGTGTCACAATTTTTGATGTGCACAGATACTATATCTGTCGATGAGAATGTGGCTCAGGGTCAGTTTTCTTTCCGCGAGGACCCGCGCAGTTACGTCGGCAACAAGAATAAAAAATCGCCTACTTCTTGCAAAGTCTCTCTAGTGTCACGTAAGCGTCAGAATGCTCCGACCCTCCCGCTTTTATTAACGGTTGTGGGGATGCTACCGCATCGTTTGTTGATCCTATGGACCAAGCTTGCTTCGTTTAAAAAAGTTTAAATGCAAAGTCCTGCTCCGAAACGACGAGGAGAGAGACAGATACTACAATTTGATCCTAGGTAGAAAAGCCGTTCCATACTTGAGTAATAATCCGTTAATTTTTGTAGCGGGTACTAAAATGTAAAAATGCTGCCACAGCTGCTATTTTTAAATTATCAATTTCTTTTGGAAAGAACCCTACCCCCTTTTTTTAGTAACAGAACTAAAAAGTTTAAAAAGGAATCTGCCCACGTGACTGAACTAAACAGTATCATCGTCATTCTCTAGGGCTTCTTAACAGGTGGCTGATGCATGTTTTCATGTTTTGTATTGGGTAGAAAATGGAAATACGAGTGCCTATCGTGCGTATGTGAATGTTTGCTTCTTTTTATTGTATGAATGAAGATAACTCGTAGATATCTTCATTCATACACACAGTAGTAAATTCTATGCTTCCATAATTTACAAGTTAAAACAGGCGAAGATTGACAATAAGAGTACATCCAACCTCGTATTGCACACTGAAGTCCAAGCGACGCTCGGAATGTTTACTTTCAGCTACAAATAAATGGTACAGTAACTTTTTAGACTGCGATATTTCGTTACATTCATTACGAGCAGTAGAAAGCATGACACTGGATTAATTTCTCCAAAGCCTGAAATAATGTCTATTTCAGGCTTGAATTTCAGTTTCATCGTCGTATAAAAAGAATAGGCCATCCTAACACGAAAAAACACGCACATATTGCTCAACCAGCAGTCTTTTTTGTGAATTTTCTTACTTTAGGAGAAGGAAAACGTAAGACAAGAAGACTGGAAAGGGGTCTTGTGGAGTTTAGCAAACAAAAGCAAACGCATAATTGTCGACCTACCAAGTTCGATTCTACACCCCCATTTTCGTAGTCTTAGACTCAGATTTTTTAGGGAATGTCTCTCTGTGAAATACCAAGATTGTCTTGAGTTATAGTGATTATTAGAAAACTAGAGTGACTCTATGCACTATTTTTTTTTTTTAGTCACGACTTTCATTTCTCAAGCTGCTGCTAAAAACTATTAATGGCAAATAAAATATTTACATACTGTTCAATTATACAGGTCAAAGATTGACAAAAAGAAAGGGATAAAAAAAAAAAAATCACTTTTTTTTTTTTACATTTCTTCTTCAGTGTTTAAGGGTTTCTTGTAGAGGGCTTCGAACTCCAGTAAATGTCGATAGTGAATCAGACACAAAACTAGTAATTCGTGACGTTAAAACTGTGAACAATTAAACCCAAAAAAATCATAGTTGTTGGCCAGTATGCAAATAAAAATTGTTGTGAGGGCTTAAGTATCCCAGGAGGCTAAAAAAGTTGAACGAACTTGTTAAAAAGGAGAGGGGATAAAAAACAACAGCAAAAAAAAAAATCTCTTTTCTACCCGTAGCATACGAAATAAAAATGTCATTTGGCTATTGTAGATTTTTAGTCTTTCTGTAACTAGAAAGTAAAAAAAACAACAAAAAAACAGCCGAGTCGACTGATATGCGAAGGAATTAGTAGCAAAAGTAAAAAAAAAAGCCTCACTTGAAACAAATTAGTAAGTATATTTAAGTATAAAAAAGAAACCAATTTCTTTTTAGTTGTCTTTCTTTAAGTACGGAGCCTGTAGTATTTATTTCGAAATAACCGTACTGCACGCAACTGGATGAGTTATTCCCTTCGTCACTGATTTTGATGGGTGGTTGACTGATTTAACATTGTATGGGTGCGTGTATGAGTCGGTCGGTCGGTGAAATTCTTTCCTTCCTTCTTTTTCCCTTTTTTCTCTCTAGTTTCAGTGGTTGAATTTTAAAGGGGCGTAGTTTGAAGCCATCAAGCAAGTAGGAAAAATCAGCTGGGTCTATTGATAAACAAAAAAAAGTAAGTCAGTTGCTGAGAGAGAGGAGAGTGTTTATGTGTTTACGTCTCTTTGAATTTCGTTTTGTCCAATATCAATCATATTTTTGTTCATTGATGAGATGGTTTTACACGCTGACATACATGATATTGGTAATTACTTCCTTCGTATTCAAAAACTTAGAGGTACACTACACTACAGAAGGAATGTACGGACAGTTGATTCGTTGGCAAACCTGACTGGATTATAAAATAAAAGATATATCGCCAATCATCGCCGAAATGTGTTCATAACCATACCATACGTAAATTGACAGTGAATGGATTTTAACTGCTGTCTTAATAATAGCAAAACAAAAGTGGTTGCTGGGATTACAAAAAACAAACTGTTAAAAAAATATTAAAGTAAAAAAAGAAAGAAAAGAATTCCTTTTTTCTTTTTTTTTTCTTCAATATTCAAAAATATTACTAGGAACGATTGATTTTCTATCTTCTTTTTCTGTGGGCGAAATCTTTGTCTTGGAGTTGTTGTTGTTGTTACCATATCCAGTAGTAGTTGTGTGGAGTCTTTGGCACCACTACTGCCAACTAAATCAACAACAGTAACATTTATTTATTTTTTTAAATTCTCCCGTCCATTCAATTGAAAATCACCTCGGATCATACAAACTTCTCTCTCGGACATGTCGCATAATAGTTTACAGGTAATTTTTTAAAAATTGAATTTATTTGAATTATCGGTTCCAACCGTTCCATGAATTAAAAAAAATCTGCAGGAACACATTGAAGCATGATTTTTAAAGTGTACTATTTTTTTTTTGTTTTGTTTAAGTGCTCTCATACATGTTCACTTGCCAATTAATGTTTTTCCTCTCACAAATTAAGATAGGATTGGTTATTTTTCATATTGGGTGCTGGAGATATTATATTTAAAAATTTACTCGCGATTTTACAAGCTAACAAACATTTATTTATTTATGATTGTTTTACTTTTTTGTTAATTTTGTTGACATAAAACAAATTCGATCGCTAAATCTTTTTTAAAATTAAAAATCTTCTTAAATTGGATTCTAGAGAAAGGAGGATATATGAGAAAAACAATTAAGACAAGTGTTTTTAAATTTATTTAGTACTCTGACACACACACCCTATATTAAAAAAAATAATAATATGGTTGACTCGATGTTAACTAGATAATCCAAACATTTTTTCTTGAGATAATTTTTTAAAGCATGTTTTTTTAACACCAGAAACCTCAACCACTTGCATACAACATTGTAGTGTGTATCATGGCCCTAGCAGTAGTTGTAGTATTTTAGTAACCTCCTACTTATTTAAAAATTCTGATCGCCTCATACAAAAATTATTATAAAAAAGAGTAAAAGTTCCTCCTTTTTAAAACTATATTACGGATTCAACTGATATTTTCCAGTATGTGAAAAATTCCCTTGACCATCCAGTTTCAAGTAATTTTTATTTTAAAAATAAATAGTATCTACTTTCAATTGTATTTTTTTTTTTACCGGTACAGTTGTCACTTTCTTCAATTCTTTGTTATCTTGGTCGTTCCTGTCTTGAATTTATTTAATTCATTTGCTTTTTTATTTAAAATTTTTGTTTTTTAAAGAATAAAAACATAAGAAAAATTTTTACTAGTTATTATCCCATCATTTCTTAAAGGTAGTGAAATGAACGATTTGGTTCGTGATTCTGGGACACCTTGAAACAATGTATTGTATTGTAATTGTTGTGATGGCATGCATTTATTGTATGATGGAATGTATTGTAATTAGAGACCCTAAGGGAAGAAAACCAGCCTGCTAATTTCTATCATTCATTATTTGTAAATACCTACCTGTTTACACTACTTACTAGTTTGTCGTCTAAATGAATGAACGAAAAAGGCCGAAAAAAAAAAACAGGCAGGAGTGTTTGGGTCTTTCTTTACTCTTTAAGTAGGGAAAATGAAATATTATTCTTATGACTCATGATTTCCGATGGCACTTTTTTTTCTTTTTTTCAGTCGTTAATAAGTCTGGAGGCGTTTATAACAAGCAAGGTTCATTTTTACGAGAACTAACTTATTAAAATATTTTTTTAGCATTTTTAAATGAAAAGTGATTTTTTTTTTTTTTTTTTTTTTGAGATGCCGTATGATATTATTCGCAGTATGAACGATTAACTGATTTGTTTTTATATACAAAATGAAAAATATTGAAAGCCCATTGACGAAATAGTTCTACATTGAGTTTAAATAAGGTTCAAAGGCAAGAAATTGTCCGTGCAGTCTTTGTCAACTTTAGCAGTCATAAGGCTTGCACACATTTTGCCCCATGATTAGTTTGGGTTCCCGGGTTTCGTGTGGACACCGGAAAGTCTAATTTTATTTTTATTTTTTTTTAAATTGCTTTTATTCCCGTTAATAACGCATTATTGTGGGGTTTTGGTGGCTTTATTTTTCCTTGGGACCCTCTTAGTCTTACTCTTTCTTCATTCATTTTTAAATAAATTTAATTAAAAATGTTTTACTATAACTATCATTTAGGTATTTTCACTAATTCGCCGAAAAAAAGCATACCATGATGAAAAAAAGGCTCCAAATGTGATGAAAACATTTTTTATCGTCTAAAGACTAGGAAAGACTAGAAGTATTTTTTGATTATCTTATAAAATTTTCATTTTTTTCTTTTTTTTTTTTTTTTTAGTCTAGAGAACATTGAAAATTTTGTTTTGAATGATTTATTTTAAATTTTTTTTTTTTTTTTTTTTTTTGTGTAACTTGCAAGATGTTTAAAAAATATTGAAAATGAATTTTATTGTCCTTGTCCAAGAATACCCATTGCATTAAGTTTTTCTCTGTTTTTAGAAATTTTAATATTTTACTTTTAATGTTTTTTAAACTTAAAGGTTTAAAAAATATCACTTTGTTGTCTCGTGTGAATAGTTTTTAAAACATTTGTTGACAGCATATGTATTTATTTCAAAATAAAGAGATAATGATTGAGACTGTGTACTCACTGTTTCATGGCAATTGTAGAGGGGCAAACAAGAAAGCAGACGAATATTTAAAAATAATAGAAAATAAAAAATGGCACATTTCTTCATAATTGGTTTAAAAAAAGTTACGTTTAGGTAGCTCCACTTTTTCGCGGAAAAAAGGCCACAAATGTAATAAAAACAAAGTTTTATTGTCAAAATATTTAAGAGGAAAGACCCATGTATTTTTTGAAATTTTTTAATCCTTTCTAGCACGTTTGAAATTTTGGTTCAAAATCTTGTTTTGTTTACGACGTCAACGGTGGATGTAAATTACAATTACTTTTTTTTTTTATAAATAATTTTCAAACTTTAAATAGTGAAAATTTTTATTTTATGCTTTGATTTTTTTTGTCATTTGAATGTGCTGATGCCAGTTTCTGCTTTTTAAATATAGATTTTTTTTTTATATATATATTTGGGAAAACAAGGTTTCAAATTTTTTAGCTTTTTAGTTTTTTTTAATTAAAAAATATTTTGGTTTTGAAAATGTTTAATATTAATTTTTATCACTCGATTTAATAAAAAAAAAGAATAAGCATTTTTAAGATTTTAGTACGGTTACCACTGCTCTTTGAAATGGCAAGTTTGAGAAAAATGTTTTTGATTAAAAAAAAGTGAAACACATCTGAGAAACACTATTCAAGATTCCGTAAATTTTGACTTTTGTTTGAGTTAATAAATTAGTTTTTTTTTTTTTTCTCTTTTTATTAATTTTTTCCTATCATGTTCATGAGTGAGAAAAAAGTCATGGAAGAAGAATAAATAAATTGTATTGAACATTTTAACATTATCATTGTTTACTGTTGTAGCCTCAAACAATTTTTTTTATTATATTTCTACTAAGAAATACTTTTTAAATGGTTCTAAAATGGAGATAAATTTTAAACTATAAAATTCAGAAAAATAAGTCAGATTTATTCTGTTTTGACTTTTGTTTGCAATACACTTGTTTTAAAGAAATTGTCTAATTCTCTCTTTCACGACAGAATTTTAAAAAAATTATTCGACCTTCCTTCATCAATTGCTGCTAGTTTGAGTGATATTTTGATTTCTTTATTATTCCTTTTATTTTTTTCAGGATTCAGATATCATTTTTATTTTCTCGGTCATAAACTTATTTTTTTGAAAGTCAGAAACTGACCTTACAAAATGTCTTAAATGAACTTTGTTTTCATTTAAAATATCTTTTTAAAAAAATTTAATTTATACTAATTTATTTTATTTTTATTTTTAAAAATTAATTAAACTCTATAATTAGTAATTACTTACACCATCTGGAATTTTTGTACAAATGCAGTAGAAGTTTAGTTCCCAAAAGCTGAAAAAAAAAGAGAAAAAGGTACATACTGAAACAGTGAAAGAAACAGAAGGCATCATTATTGCTTAGTCAAAAAAACGATTGCTGGAGAATTTTGTTAAATAATTTCACTTGCTTTGAGAAATTGACAAACTTTCATATTCAACAAAAAGGAAAAAAAATTGGCTTATTTTGATTTTTGTGAAAAAAAAAAAAATTTAAAAAAAGTAAAATGACCTTAAGTTAAAAAAAGTAATGGGAAAAAAAATAAAAAAAAACACCATCTGAGTTAGGCAACGGAAAAAAATCTTCAAATCATAACTGGCTTTCTAAGTTTATTAAATAATAAAAAAATACTATTATTAAAAATAAAATGAAAGTATTTATTTTCTCTGGCTTTTTTCCTGGTCAGACTTCTAACTTAAAAATTCCTACAATCGTGAAAAAAACATCTGAACTTCTGGTAATTTTTTTTTCTTCGGATGACTTTCCTCGTATTTTCAATTCTCTAATGAATGTTTCACGCCTGTGTATTTTTCGGCCTTCCTCTCTAGTGTCAGTTGTGTTCCAGAATGTTAGGGGTTACACGCACATACCTACACGTCACGTCCGGTTTTTGTGTTCCTGGACACTAGACGGCAACTCTTGAAGTTTATACGTTGTACCATGACCGTGGTGTCCTAAGTTCATTGCCTGCTGCCACCTGAATTAAGGTCATCTACACTATCGATATTTGGTTTTTATTGTTATATAGTGGCGAAGGTTAGAGATGCGTGTGTGTCTCCAAAATAGTATCCGACAACACTCAAGAACACACACCTGAGGAGGGTACACGCTGTGAAAAGACAACGAAATTAGTCTGAAGAAAAGCACGTTCGGTTATAAAATAATAAACCCTGTCTTAACGAAATTCACAAATGAACTTCTTCAGTATTAGAAACTATTAATAAATCAAGGCAGCAGCAAAAAGCTAGATTTACTTAATTTATTTTAATTTAAATAATAAGTGAAACCTAAAAAAAACAATCTTGCATAGTTGATTAACTTAATTAACAGTAACACTATTTCCTGATAAATGCAATTCAGTAATGTTTCAGTTTTAATATTTTGAAAATAATTCTTACAAAATTTAGGGTTTGAGAAATTATGATGTTGGCCAGATGAGCATTCTGTCGTTGAATTATATACTCTGGGCTAATTATATATATATTTTTTCCTGTTACTGATGCACAGGAACTTAATTTTTCTGGAATGCCAAATGTCTTGGTTTGTCAAATTTATCATGTGCAACTGCAAAGTATGCAATATATTATTAACATTCTCACATTTGTTATGGTAATTATATACTTTTTTTCTTTTTATGGTGCTTTTCTAATTTTAAAAACGTTTGTCCCTTCAGGATGATTATTATTGTATTGTTTTATTCATTCTAACTTGCTAACTCCCAGCTAGGCTAGAATAAACAAAAATCAGGAAAAAAATATTAATAAGCTAAGCATCAAGGCAAAGATTGATAAAAGGCATAGAACAGCAACAAGTGTTGTTTTTGTAGAGGATGAGACAAGACTGAACCATGTTGTGAGTGACTATAATAAAGTTGGTTCAAAAAGGAATACAAAAGCCAACACAATAATAAGGTAGGAACAGTGATTCACTTAGAATAGTGCAAAAAATGTCTTTGGTTTTATCATGTGAGCAAATAGTATCAGCACAAAGCATAGGCTTGTTCTAGAAAAAAAAAAAAATGACCAAGGTCATTTGAGATTTTGACTGACCACTCAATCCAAGTGGATGTGTTGGTGCTGTATGGTTGGCAGCATGGAACGAGAAATCGGTGAGCCAAGTTCGATTTCCAGTCGAATTTGTTACATTCGCTTTTGCCCAATCAGAGAAAAGTATGAATCTCTCTTCTCACTCCAGCTATGGGTTATTTAAATAGTAGAGTAGACTAGGCTCTTCAGCCTTGGTTGACAACCAGTCTAGAAGGAAAACTTTAAACAAATCCTCAGATCTGGGTAGATTGAATTTGTTAGTGTGGAAAGATGGTCATATAATGGAAGGAAAACCCTGACAGAAAAGTAAACCAACCTTTCCTCAGTAGAAGTAGAGAGTGTGGCCAATCATGCCACCCCTTAAAAAACAATTTTATTAGTTTTTTAGAATTAGAAAAACCTCAGCAAGAGGCTTTATTATTTACTATATAAATTAAATGTCTTTCTTTTCACATGTAAGCGATCTGGGATTGCAAAGGAAATATTTGACGCAGATTATTTCCACAACGCAGAGAATAAATCATTAAGTTCAGACTTGAACATCGGGGGCAGAAAGAAATGCCGAAAACTTGATTCGCAGGTAATATCTCACAAATCACAATGCATGCAACCAGTCAGAAAAATAACTCGCTCTCCAACAAACGCGGTAGCCAAAATACCCCAATTCCCCGATTCGAGATCACCAACTGCTTTTATCGGCTGAGCATTTTTTCCATTCATTGACAGCTGGGAGAGGCCGTTCAATTTTAGCATATCAAAATACTTTTATAGCAACTCCTGTGACGGACCAGTTTTTTAATTTAAATATTCCGTCTTCAGCATGTCATGCGAAATATGTGCCCCTTTTTTCTCTCTTTGTAAGTAATTTTCTTTTTTGTCACATTTTCCATCGTAGGATACATGCGACATGCTCTCGCTTGGTTTGACTAGGTAAAGTGCTGTTTTCTTCGCTAAGAGGCTTTATTATTTACTATATAAATTAAATATCTTTCTTCTCACAATTATGGTTTGTTTTTAGCCAGAAAGAATTAGCTGTTAGTTGACATTCATGCTTTGAGTTGATTGCTTTCTTTTTAATTTGTGTGTTTTCTACTAGCTTTTATAAGGTAAATTTTCTTCAAGGATGATGGCTTATAACTTCAATCAGTTATTTACAAGTGGCTGTGCATTCATTAAGAAATAAAATAATTAAAATAAATTCTCTTGATACTCAGATTTCTTTGAAGTTTTGTTTTTCACTTTAACACACATTTTTCAAGGAAAAGAAAATTTCTTAAATCATCAATTTTGTGTGAATTAAAAAAACAAAATACTCTCCAGCGATAGCACTGTCAGAGTACTTAAAAAAATAATCACAAGGCTTAGGTTTAAAAGAGGCAGAGTAGTTTTTCATATCTCAGTTCCTATGATTGTCAGTTTCTTTTTAATTCTTTTTCAAAAAGCTATCAATAGAAAACTTGTAGTTTAGCACACAGGCCTAAAACGTTGCTTTTGTTTGAGTATATTACTTAGAAGTGGTCACTCATTTCATTTATTGAGTAGGTTTTTATTTTTTCTTTCCTTTCCTTGAAATATATTTTTATGCTGTTTATAAAAAGATTTTCTGTATTCCAGCTAGTTTGTTTTATTTCCTTGTAGTCATAGCATTATAAAAGAATTATTCAGTTATTCAATTAAAGTTTCCTGTTTGGCAATTATTAATGTCAAAAAAATTTTTAACTTTTTTTATTTTTTTTATAGCATCATTATGTAAAATATTCCTTAAATCTTTTCCCATTTATTTGATAATGCAAATTTTAAAATCTAGGTAAACCAAACTTCAACATAACAAGAAAATGATTATGATGAGTCTCTAGTATATTGAATTGCAATGCCATCTTGGAAAAAAAATCATGGCTAGTAACTTTTTATGTCTATATTTGGAAAATTTTCAAATGTATTTCCATTAAAATAAAAATTATTGTACTTATAATTAGTACAAAGAACCAAATAATTTTTCTACAAAAAATAAAAAGACATCAAAACTTAAGACTAGGCACTCAAAAAAGTAAACTTAAACACATAGAAAGAACCTACAAGCACAACCTCAGAATAATTTTCTCAACATACGTAAACTAAAAATTAAATGAAAATATATCTAAAGCTTTTAGGGTGTAGTGGGCCACATGAAAATATTAAGCGAACTGTGGGTTGGAGATCCCTAATAGTCACTACTGAAACTGTAGCAGAAAAAAAAAATTACACATAGAGATAACAAATTAAAGCCAAATTATACAATTATTAGAAAACTTTTATCTCTACACACCAATTTTTGTCTAGCTAAGTCACACTCCACTCAAATCAAATTTTAAAATAAACACAACTGTACCAGACTGCTAGCTATTATTGACTCTTGTTTGCCACAGGTATCTACAAGTACATCCATGTGTTTCCCTTAAATAGGCATTGACATTCTCTGTCATCCTCTCTTTTCTATTTTTCTCTCATATGGTAAGATGTAGGTTATACGTGGAGAAAAGCGTCTCCCCACCGGGGAACACGTGCACCTTTCACTCCACTTTCATTTACTTTTCTCTAGGACTTTCTCTTACACAATTTCATATGCACAAACACAATTCTCTAGTTTAAATGTTTTCTTTCATATTTATTGTCATGTCACACACAACAAAGTGGTGACCAAGATGTGATATTTTTCTCCCAGATACATACACACAAAATGATATAAACAAACTCAACTATGCATCATTTAGACACTTTTCAAACTGAGAACCAGTGAAGAAAAACTCTGACCAACTTCTCTACCACACCACATGGACATAAAAACTTTCAACAAAAATAACTTACTCTTACAAATTTGCAATTAAAAACCTGATTTAAACAGCAAAATTGTAAATGTCAAATCTCTAAAAACATAACTATCTGGACAAGATGTTTCCCAAGTCAGTAAATACTTTTTTTTTTTTTTTTTTTTTTCCCCACAAGTGTGAACCATAAAAATCCCTAATCAACATTACAATTACTACTATGGTCAAAAGGCAAGCAACTCATCTCATCTCTACTGCCTTTTGCTTCACCCTCTCTTTCTCATAGGCACAATTATGCCTGACTTTTAACTCAACCAGCAGACATCACAAAAATAATTTTTCACCAAAATGAAAAATATGACTTTCATCTTACAAGTTTGAAGCAAGTAAAACAGCTCATTTTCTTCAAGAATATCACCAAGAATTCACAAATAAACCTATGCTGGCCACACAAGAAAATACCACTCAAACACCATGGAAGTCAACTCCATTCTCAATTAAACAGCACTGTTTCTCTTAGGCTCAACAGATAAAGATGTGAAATAATACCAAGGTAACCCCCCTGATCTTTTTCACTCTTTAAAGATGTTAGCATAAACAACTAAGAAATCTGCAAGTACAATTTAATAATACATGGAGATAGCTGCATCTCTGAAAAAATCAACAATGATACCAGATATCTTTAAAAATTTTCACAAAACATTCATTTGACACTCTGTAGCAATTTCACCAGCAACTTTACAAATCAAAGCTGCTTCTATTAAATCTTTGTCTGCCAAAATCATCCATGGACAGCAAAACAAACAAGGCCTTCCAAAGAAAGTCGATTCAATGTGGAGCATTGGAAAACAACAAAATTTTAATACCAACCATTGATCTCTATTTCAACACTACTGACACATATCTTTCAGAGTGTGCTACTTTCTGACTCACTAGAAAATTATACAGAACCCTGATGACACAGTACTTCACACAAGTACATTTTTGTCGATATGTTTAAGCACACATTGCAACCACACTGTTCAACTCCTTTTTCTTTTCAGCCTAAGAGGAACAAAAACTACAAAACCACAAACTCTTACCACAGATCATCAACTCAAAGAAGATGTTACAGATCAAACACACAAGATCAGGTCCAATGCATTCATTGGCCCAACAGATTCAAGTGATACAAGACATATATACAATAACCAACCTTTTGCATTTTAACCCCACAGGTGCTTTTAGCTGTTAACAGACACAACTGTAATGATTTCCAAAGCATTGTATCGTCTCCAAGCAGCAAGCTAAATTCAAACTACACGAGTTTCAAAAATAACTCACTACTTTCAAAATGATTTTGAATGCACGATTTTAACAAACTTTCTTGGTCAGTAAATGCTCTAAAATTTACTTGTTTGGCTAATTCTATGTCCAACACCACTTTCGATACTCTGTAACCAAATCCATTTTTCTTTCCCTGTACATTTTCATGGTAATGTTATTTTGAGAAAATTCTCAAGCCATTTTCTCTGGTAAGGGAGTATTTGTAGCAGAAAAAACACAATTTACACGTAGAGATAACAAAACCAAATTTATGTAATTATTAGAAAACATATATCCCTAACTACACACCAATTTTCGTCTAGGTAAGTCACACACGGTGGAATAATGGAAAGCAGCTCGGATTGAGGAATTGGAGAGCTGAGTTCGAATTCCAGCCAAATCCATTAAATTCACTTACATGCTAATACCCTTGGGAAAGGTATGAATCCTCTTTTTTTTTTCTCTCCTAGCTATGGGTAAATTGCAGGACAGACCGGGTTCTATAGCCTTGGATGGCAACTTGTCTACTCTAGAAAGAGATGGCAACCTACTGCAGGAAAAAAATCTGCTTACTCAGTCATGTATCGAAAGATACATGATCACCTAAGCGTGTATCACATATGGCACATAACTGACTGAAGTCACACACACACTCCACTCAAAACAAATTTTAAAACAAACAAAAATATACCAGACTGCTACCTGTTATTTACTCAACTCTTGTTTGCCACAAATGTCTACAGCTATGTCCATGCGTTTCCTTTAAATAGACATTGGCCATCTGTCATTCTCTCTTTTCTATTTTTCACTTACATGGTTATATGTAGGTAACACGTAGAGAAAAGCATCCCCAACCAGGGCTCGCATGCACACTAGCACCTTTCACTTCACTTTTATTTACTCTTCTCTAAGACTTTCTCCTACACAACTTCATACAAACAAATATATTTCTCTAGTTTAAATGTTTTCTTCTTTTATATTCATACTTTTGTTATCCACAACAAAACCTACAACCTACCTGAAAAAAATGGGTCAATGATTTCTCTTATTATTTTTCATATTTCACTTTATTTATTGGAATGTTTCATAGGCTGAAAATGAAAATATTTAATTCAGAGGAAAACTACAATCTTGACCAGATTATCCTACTTTGATTTTTATACTGAAACAGTATTTGTATAAGTTGTTTACTTTGTGATGGGTTTGACATAAGGTTACAATGTGGAGCCCCGCATGCATAGATACAGGTAGTGGTCCTGTTCTCTTAGCATTTTGTTTTTGACACGTTTCAAGCATTGCCTTTGATTTTCTCTCTCTAAGTGCAATCAGGTGGGCTACAGCGTTGGAGATGCCTTTCTCTCTGTAATTTCAATTTCCGCTTCTGGAAAATAAATGCACTGAGATTGCATGAGTTTTTTCTTTCTGAACATTTTTAAAATAACAGTTAATATTGTTTTACTTAATTTTCTTCTGATATTGTTTGTTTGTTTTTTTTTTTGTATCAAAAAGTTGAGTTGCCGGGGTGCTTAATCTGATAACTTTTGATTCCTGATTCTGCTTCAACTTATGAGTGCTTTAACTTTTTTTTCTGGGATGAGACTTCGACGTTTTCCACTAATAAGAATTATAGAAGTTATTGTTTCAACTAGAAAAAAAAAATTAAGTTTCATGATTTGTTTTGTAAATTAAATCCAATGATGATTTTAGACAAATGATGTCTCAGCTCAATAGCAGTGTCATAGATTGAGGCCAAGAAAACAAATCTAGCTTTCTCTCTAGCTCTAGCAAAACCTGAGGGGACCTGAAGATTCCCTCCACCTTATAGCATTGTGGTTGATAACTAAAAGTTGACTTATGAATTTTTAACAAATTATCAAACATGTGACCTTTGACTGATAAGCTTATGTAATGATTGTGGAAAGACAATTAGCACACATCTAAGAATAGTTAACGAGGAAGCAAGATTGTGTTGCCTCCATATTCTTGGATATTTAAGAGGCAGTAAAATAACAATCTTGTTTACTGTCTAATTGTTCTCTAATATTACTTTTCTAACCTGAGTGCATTATATAACTACAAAATTTTTTGTAATGCAAAAAAATAAGATTAAAAAATAATTCTACAGTTTGCCAAACTCAGTGAAGCTACCTAATTCTGTTAAAAATGGTTCAGACCACTCTATTTTTAAAGACTTATGTTGAAAAAGTTTTCTTGCATTTATTTTTGACAATATTCAGGAAATTTTAGAAGTATCTTTGAAATCTACACAGCTCTCTATTGCTTGTGTGCAATATTTTAAATATGTATATGCTTGTGGTTTACAGAAAGTGATTGTTTTGATGAAGGTCATTGCTGAATATTGCATGCTCTTCAACTTCAAATGTAATGGAAATTTATGGTAAGAATGCAATTGGTGTAAGCATGTGTCAGAAGTGGTTTTTAAAGTTTTAAGAAAAATGAATATTTTGAGTTCAAGGATACAGGATGCTCTTGAGAACCTCAGATTTGAAAACTGAAATAAAGGAACTTTTAAAGAAAGATTCAGCACAAGCAACGCATAAAATCCGTTCACCTGTTAAATGATGTATTAGAATGAACAATTCCTTTCTTCTTTTTTCCACCTTCTTTTTTTCTACCCTTCCTTTTTCTTTTTCTTCCCTTCTCCCTTTCTCTCTCTCTCTTCCTCCTCCTCCTATCTCATTTTCTCTTTCTCAATGACAGCAATGTTAAATAAGCTTAAACAGCCTGAGCTGAAATTAAAACTAGCACATCCTACTATTCGCAATCAAAAAAGAGTTTAGTCTTTTTGAAAACATTTTCATTCACAAATATGCCAGTTTACAAAAAAAAATGTCTGGGGCAAGCATGTGAATAATTTTTTTTTTCCACTAATTTTGATGTGCTGAATTTAAATTTATGAATGGTTTTGCTCTATCACCATTATTTTTTTTTTGCTTTCTCGTATTACATTTTTATTACACTGCATATAAATTCAAAACATAATGTGTTTATTTTATCTATTATAAAGCCATATTACAAAAACAACATAGATACAAATCATTGACAAGACTAAATTACTTGGATAATACCATACATACATGTCAGTAGAGTAGGCAGTCAGAAGTGAGATTTTGGATGATCTTGTGTACTTTGCATCTGGTATGTCATGCAGGAGCATCCAGTAGAAGTCCACTTGCCTTGGTAGTTTCTTTCTTAGTAATATCTTGGTGGAACCTTTCTCTATGCTCATTAATCACTGCTTTTAGGTTCAGAGGGAAGAAATTAAATGTGGGGGTGGAGAAAGTGAATTTTCAATAACATTCGGCATCCCATATCCTCATAAGCCTGTAACAACTTCTTAATACACTCTTGGTAATCTGGTACTTGTGTAGTCATGGCAGACTGACTTAAATGTTTCTCATACTCTCTGTTCATTTGAGATAAGAAGCTCTGCAGTAGCACAACTGGTTTTTCATGTTGAAGAATGTGATAATCTTTGTTCTGTGTCCTAAAACTGGTGATCCTTCCATTGGCTGTGACCAGGTTCTACTGCTTAAGCTGGGATGTTAGGAGCTCTGACTGTTGCTTAGATAGATGCAAATCATGGGCAAGGTCTTCTTGGATGATTCAGTGAGGATCACTGCCACTTGCTCCTAAATAAACAGGAACATTGAAGAGACCGACTTGGCAGAATTATCCTCTGAAGGCAATTTTTTTATGAGTACTGGAGGTGTCGGGACAAGGAGATCATCTGAATGAGAAACGGGTTTCATTGCTGAAAGAAGCTTGGGATATCTTTCATTTATTTATTTTTTCAAAAAAGCATTGAAACCAGTTGTATATATTAGACAAAAATAAATAACAATCACTTGCAAGGCTTTGTTGTTCTCTCCAGACCATTATGACAGCAAACTTGAAGGCTGCATTCTTGTCATGAAACTATGCAGTTAGTCTGTTGTAACAGGGTTTATAACAGATGGTGGGGCCCAGGATTTGTCCTAATCTCCAATTTTACAGTCAAAATAATGAAAATAAGCCGTTTTCAGGAGAAGAGTAATTGTTCGGAGCTGTGCAACATTTGTGAATTCCCCACACGTAACAGAATGAATTTGCCTTGCTGATGCATCCTGAGTGTTTTGAAGTGATAGATGCTGTTGTGGAGATATGTATTAGCTCACAAAAGTATGGAAAAACAACATAAACCTCGATCATATATATGGTTACTTTTATGAGTAGTGGCATTTAAATTTTGAACCGTAATGAAACTAGGTGTAGGCTGCCAAAGGTGGCCATTGTATTTTTTTTTTTTTTTTTTTTTTAATTTTTTAAAACTGATAAAATTCATAAAATTAAAGATAAACAACATAATGTCCTAAATAGGACACATCTGGCAGCCTTGAATGCATGTACATGTATACATTTTATATATATGTGTACATCTATATTTAAAAAAAATTAGAGGTGATGAGTGAAAACCAGCACCCAGAAATTAGGTTAGAACACCTATTTTTATGCTTGCCTAAATTTCTTTGTAAACCTGTGTTATCTGCCTCAGGTCATGACTAAATATTCTGTGTCTGTCATGGTTTCTGTATAGCCACAAACTAAATTGGAAATAAGGGGAATTTAAAGAAAAAATAATAGACAATACAAAAGTTTTTGTTAAAAACTTACATGAAAATTGATGGAAAAAATTTTCTTGCTTTGTTTATTGAAGAAAAATTAGTTTTTAAAGCTGGATACTAATGTTTTTCACATTGAGATAAATAACACAAATATCTAAATTTAAATCCTTTAATCTTCACTTATTTAAAAAGAAGCACTCAATTTCTTTTTGTTTGTGGGTGTGTAAGTAGATGCTCCATTTATTAAAATCCTGCCACTATTGTTGAGAAGTAAGAATTTTGTTTTTATTTTTATCTTAAATATATTAGTTTCTTTAAACATAATAGAATTGAAAATTTTCTATTGTCTCAAGAGACTTCACCTGTCATCTCAAACTAAAGTTCTATTTTGATAACTGGATGACATTAATTTTGAGCCCTGCTACATTTGAAGATGAGTGATTTACTTTTGCAACATGACAATGCTAGTCTTCACAGGGACTTGAAGACTAGACAAGCAAACATGGTGCAATGCTGGACAATCTTGCCTCATTTGCCCTACAGTTCTGAAATGGCACCATCAGACTTTTATTTAAGAGCATGAAGGAAGCATTCAGAAGACAGTATTTTCTCAAAATGACTCGATGAAATAGGTAACTTGTTCATAGTTAAAAAAAAATATAATAAAAATAAATAAAGGTCAACCAAGAAGCTTTTATAATGTTTGTATATATCTCCTATGATTCAGAAGAAAGGAAAATATTTAGGACTAGATTTGGAATTCTAATACATTTATGTTTATTTTAGTATACTTTGTGTGTTTCTGTAGCACATGTAACTGGAAGAGAAATACTGACTTAATCAAGATGTTGATACAACATTGAACAAAAGTTTAGGAAAGAAACCCTTCTATCAACATAAAAAAACAAACTTTCTAGACTTGAGAAACATATTTTCCTGAAAAATTGTTTTAATAGAAAGATTTTATAAATTTTAACCAAGAGTGGCACTGGCTGCTCAGTCAATGAATGCTGGATGTTTCCTTATAAGGAAACAGCTAATATTACCATTATTAAATCTGTTGCAATTAAAGAACAAACATTATTTTTTGAATGACATTCATAGTAAAGGCATTTAATTCCTCCCGACTATAACAAAATATGCTAACATTTTTTGACAGTATGAGTATATTTATCAAATCTCATTAATATTATTTGCATAGACTAGGGTGCTTATTATAAAGTGATGGTTAACAATCTTAGTTATTTATTAATCTGGAGATGATAAATATAGAAACAAATAGTTTTCTGATACAGTAAAGGTTATATAGTACTAAGTGCATCATTTGTTTCTTTTCGTATTTTATTTTTGTTCTCAGTTTTGTTTTATTAAAAAAAGAGAAATGAACAAAAAAAAATGCCCAGTTATTTGTTATCCAAAAATCATAGCTGTTAATGATGGGGGTCAGGCAAAGGGAAGCAAGCTCTATTTTTACTTATTGGGTGGCATTTAAGCTACCTCCTGCAGAGGGCCCCTGATTGGACCTTCATCACAATAGGTAGGGAGAAGTAGATGCAATAGGCAACAATAAACTATAGAAAAATTCAAAATTGATCACTGCATTTAAGTAATCCATTAATATTTAAGCTTACCTTTTAAAAGTTCAATGATATTTCTTCTGCTGCCACTTAAAGACAATTTGATGTATTTAGGTCCTTACTTTCTATACAAACAAGTATTTTTTTTATTTCTGGTGACTTTCACTGTGTGACACCCTAAGACATTGAAAAAGTTAATAGATAGACCATCTACTAACTTTTCCATCAACTTCTCAGTATATCTATTGGGCTATGTCATCAGATTTTGTAAATTTTGAGAAAGGTAGGGCTGGAACACCTGATTTATTTTCCCACAAAGAAAAGGAAAATTGATATTTTCCTTACTTTATTTTATCGGTTGTCAGTAGAAAAGAATGAATTTGGCAAAGCTGAATCACCAAGCGATATCATTGTTTAAAAGGAAATCTGGGTTAGTGAATTGTCCACAGGTTATGAGAAAATTGGTCATATGGTAAATTTCAAACTTTGAGAGAGTGTGCTCCAGTCATGGAGAAAACCTGATACAAATACTAGATAACAGAACAATGGAATTAATGATGATAACAGGCTAAAACAAACCCAGGGAAATTGAAATATGAAAAAAAAGAATATCATGAAAATGAATATAAAAAACAGATGCCAGGGTGACTGACCCAAGGATGGGGAGTTGAATGAGGGGGAGAAATTTAATTCCTCCCAACTATAACAATTCAATGAGATAAGATACTAAGGACAAATGGAATTGTCTCCACCCACCAAAGGGTGGAAGTACCAGTATAAGGCTCTGACTGAAGGAAGGTTCAGAGTGGTGGTTTCAGGTGGCTGGAAGAGAGTGGTCTCCACCAATCAGAAATGCTGGTGGGAGACATGAGTTTAAGGCAGTGGGCCAGTGCCCTCTACCCATGGAACAGGATAACTTCCAAATATATAAAAATTAAGGATGTTATGGAAAAATTCTAAACAAAGGAACTTTGTTAGAATTTAGTTAATTAGTTTGAGAATTGGAAAAAAAAACCCTGAGACCCCACCATTTCCCAGGCTCAAGCTGGAGCCCATAAAAAGCAGAACACTTGCAGAGAAAACTGAGATGAAGGGTGAAAACGAGAGAAAAGAGAGATTGAGCTGCTGATGACTGCTTTGCCTGATGCCACATGACTCCTGCCTGATGAAGGCCTCTGACTTCAAACACACTCCAGAAATGTTAACAAGCTCAACTATAACAAACAAGCGTAACAAACTTATACATAAGAGAAAACAAGGAAAGAAGACAGGACCAGGAGAAAAGAAAGACAACCATTCCACAGAATTCCTGTCATTGAAGAAAGTCTCCGACTTCAATCTGTGTTCCAGAGTACTTATCTAGACTTAGTCATAACGAACAAGGGTGTCACGAAATATTTGAATAAGTGTTGGAGGTCGAGTGACTTTGCATGTCAAGTTGTACCTGCATGAAGAACCTATAATCTTGTATGGGAACAAAACTTGTATTACCAGCTCTGTATAAGGAACATCATATAAAATATATATATATATATATATTTTTTTCTACAACTTGTGACTTGTGCCTTTTACTTGTCTGGTCCAGACTAGTTCAATGATTCCCATTGACAATTGACTATTGTCAGCCCAGCCTTATAATCTAAATTAAACACAATGTGGGATAGGGCAAGACTTGGGTCAAAGTGATGAAAACATGGGAATCCAAAATTTCAGGATTGCAGCTCCAGATCCGACTCTGAATGTTTTTAATTTGCTTACAGAGTCAACCTGATTCCAAAATGGCATGATGTGTTGGGCTACAGCCTCTAGGAGTAAAATTGAAAAAGTGTGACACGGTGACATTCTCTCTCACACACACACACACAAGAAAATTTCTTAGTTATTTTAAAATTTTTTAGCCATTGGACATTTTTGAGTAGAAATTATTTGAGTAAATGTCTTTTCTATCTTAAGCCAGTTTTGATATTAAAATTGGCTTAAAAAAATACCATTCAAAAAATGCAAACAAAATTTAGTTCTTAACTATTATTAAAAATACTAAAAATATATTTTAAAAAGTTATCTTCTAATTTGTTACACAACTGAGTCTAAAATTATGGTGCACATGGTCTGGTCATGTGTTCACCCTGTTGTAATCAATACTCTATCATTAGTAAAAATAACTTTTCCATACAATTTCTATTCTTTTTTCTTCTGGTTTTATCATTTAGGCCTTTTCTTCAACAGTATAAAGCAAATTTGTAATATGATATATGATAAATAATTTTATTTATATTCAATATCATTTTTTTTTTTGCTGTTCTGTGATCTACTGAATAAATTTTTTAAAAACAACATTTAATGGTGTCTTTGCCATGAAATTTTTGCAGATGTTCTACTTTCAGAGTAAAAATACTGACAACTTTGTCTATAATCAATGGATTATAGGGAAAATTACTAATGTCTGACTTCCTGACTCATCCCAGAAAGTACACTGGGTGGTGGAGAGGTACTTAATGAATGCTTGGTATGATAAAAGAATCATTAAAAGACAGAAATCATGCTTGTCCGTTAGTACTATTATAGTACTTTGTTAGATTTACTGAGTGTTTATACACTAAATTTTTGGATGATCCTTGTCTTAATTGAAACTTTTGTTTCTTGGTTTGCCTGGTTCATTCTTTGGCTTTCCTGGCATTTGGCAAGTCATTGACCTTCAGCTTCATTTTGTAGTATGTAGATTGGCTGTATGTTTTTCTTACATTTTTATTTTTATTTTTGGAACATATCTGTATTAGTGCTCTGTTTTATGAGTTTATAGCTAGTTATCTATTTCAGAAAATTACATAGCCTATCAAATTCCCATACTGTTTAGCTATTAGAACAGTAACATACATTTTTTTTTTATATCTCCATGCCTTAGCATTTGTATGTTTTAATTAAAGAGCTGAACTGATTCTATTTATATAACATGTATTTATAAATGCAAAACATTTTCCTCTCATAACTTAATTTTGCTAGATCAACAGTCATAGCAAAAATTGGTATTGCTAGTAACAACATATCACTGATAGAAATTTGCTTGTTAAATGAATTTTAATGGTAATATTAACCATTTTCCATATTAGAAAACGTTCATTGTCTGAGTAACTAGTGCTACAATCAGTTAAAATTTATAAAATATTTCAATTAAAACAATTTTTTAGGAAAATAGGTTTTTCAAGTTCAATGACTGTTATTGCTCTTTCCAGTATTGATGTGAGACTTCCTTCCTAATCTTTTGTTTGAAGTTGTGTGGAACATCAACGTCTTGACTGTGTCATTATTTTCTTTTGGGGGGAAAATAACACAATCAGGATGTTGATGATAAAGATAAATCCACCAAATGTACTTGTGTATTAATGAGATTTGATTAATAAACAAAACAAAACTTGTCAACATTTTAATTTTTATTTACACCATCCTCAGAATGTTTGTCTTTGAAATGAAAGAATCTGTATAAAGTAGTTTACCAGATACAATTGATATAGCTAGAGAAACACATTAGTTGAAAAGACATGATAACGAAGGCATTTTCATAGACACGTGATAACGAAGGCATTTTCATAGACACGTGATAATGAACATGTTATGATGAAAGTATTTATAATGTAACTATATTTACTTTATTCCTGATACTGCCTTGTTTGCTGATACTAATGTTCCTTAAGGAAAATTCAAACCTATTTGTTCATATAAAATATATTTCAACTCTTTGATATAAGAAAAAATTTTTTTACATTTGGACTGATATCTTTATCTTTGATGTTATAAGAATGTTTCAGCTACTGTACCTTCTTTGAGGGCCTCCCAATCTGAGTAACCTTTAAGCAATTTTGAACAGATTTTATTTAATCTATAAGGTTAGATTGTTCTCATTCCACTGTACATTTCTAGGGATATAGCATCTAGTTTTTATTTAGTATTACTCAGTGATTGCTTGTCTTATTTCCACTGAGTCTGAAATCACAATTATTATTCTATCAAATACTGTAATTCCTCATGTATAATATGCCTTTATCCATAGTACGCACACTTAAAATTTTGCTGAAAGTGTGGGAAAATGCTTCTGCTCATGCATAATATGCACCCCTTATTTGGTAATCAAACCCTATAAATTGTACCTCTCCAATTTCATTATAGTCAGCGTTTCCTACTCTTATTTAAAAAAAATGGTTTTAAACATAGAATATTATTCTAATTTAGTTTTATGATAATTCTTATTTAATTTTACAGCAATTTTTAAAAAGATTTTTTTGTAGCTGTGCATAATATGCACCTCTGATTTTGCTTTTTTTTTTTTATAAAAAAATGCATATTATACATGGGGAATTATGATTTAATCTACTAGTCTCTTGTTTGATCACTGAAGTTAAGTAGTGTCAAGACCAGTCAGTACTAAGCTGGGAGACTACTTGGGCACTGTAAGTGGCCTCCTCCAATCTGAAATAATTTTCAGCTTTAAATAACCAACATGGTTTGGAAAAAAAAAAAAAAAAAAAGAAAAAAAAAAAAAATCAATCAACAATCTACTAGTCTCTGTCTATATCTCTGAGATATTTTGATTACTTACATTATTTGGACTGTTATCCTCATCTTCACTGCCATATTCACAATGTTTCGGCCATTGTATGGTCCAGCTTTCTTCAGGTGATTGGAATTTCAAACCGAATCCTTTATTTCGTTCACTGAGGTAGAGTGAACTGAGACATCCAGAAGAGGCATGGTGCATGGAACAAGAACAATCTACACCAGTGGATGAAATAAAGGGTTTGGTTCAAAATTCCAATCAGCTGAAGAAGGCCGAAGCATACAATGGCTGAAATGTTGTGAATCTGGCAATGAAGATGAGGATAACAATCTGAATAATGTAAGTAATATACTAGTCTGTTGTCTTGTGGGACAACTCAAAACCTAGAACTTGGAACCTTCAACCTTCTTCTTTATGCCTGCCAGCTGCTGCCATTATGCTTGCCCTCCTCTAAGTCTTTTCTTTTCTTATTGGTGCTGTGAATAATATAAATAATTATGACTCGTGTTTCTTCACTGGTGTCTTGTCATATCAATAAAGCTTGTTGATTTCCTTTTCACTTGTTTTTATGCCTTACTATTCCTTTTAAAGTTTTATTTATCAATTCAATTTACATTGCAACTGCTTACTAAGTAGTTGGGAATTGTTAAAAAAGTAATTTTGAATTTTAAAAATTATAGCATAATTTCTTAGTCGTAAAAATTTTGTGACCTAAGAAATAAATATTTAAGCAAAATTATTCTTGAATGAATAATGCTGACACTGTTTTTAAAATATAAATTCTGAGCTTATATGTCCAAAACCATTATTAGGGGAAGATATAAAAAAAGTTAATAACTTTGATGCCATAGACACACAACAACTGCATGGTATTTATGGGGTCATATAAACCAGTGACAGTGAACTCTGTTGTGTGGCAGTTGAACTGTGTAGCAGTCAAAATTTGATTTTATGTACTGGTCTGTTTGTATTTCTGAAAGTTCATGTAAGTCTGGGGTCACCAGTAATAGAAGAAAAATAGTGAATCTATTTATTTTTTTGTTCATAACTATTTTTTCCACTCTTAGTCTGCACAGAAGGTTGACTGAATCTCAAATGTATTCAGTGCCACAAAGGATAGTTAGTTTAAAAATAATTATGTAATCCATTGGTGGTATAAGGTAGATGAAGAATGGTGTATAAAGGAGCAGGAAGAGTAGAAAGACTATTAGAGAGAAAGAGAGAATTTTCTGTTTTTCACTTACTTTTTTTTAACATGTGACCTGCTGACATTCTCACAACAACTCTGTGAAGAATGTTGTAACATTGAATATGTGTTTGCGCTGTAATTGTGCAGGTTTCAAAGTGAATGTTTTTCCAGGTCACAAAAAGCAATTTAGTTATTACAATATTAAGAATGCTAGCCAAAACCAGGCATCCACTCCATTCCCAACAACATTATGTGCCATTTGCTGATGAATAGTTAATTACTTTGTGAATTCAGTGCTTTGAACTGGATAAAGTGTATGAGGAATCATTTTAGTTAATTTTGATTTTTATATACAAAAAATATTAATAAATTCTGCATTGATCAAAATGATAAACTGATTCTCTGTAAATCATGCAAGTAACACAAATGTATTATTATTACCAATTATTTTGCTTAGTCTTTAATATAAACTTGCAAATAAGTAGCATTTAGTATTTATTTATTTTGTTATTTCTTTTAAAATACATTTCTTAAATTAATAGGATTACGTAGGTTTGTCTGTCATCCTGTTCTCACTCTTCTTGTCTTTTTAACAGGAGTAGAGGTTTATCTCTTGTTTCCTGTTTAGGATTATATTTCGGGTTCCTTCTAAAGTCTTCTCATTCTCTTTCACTCTCAGTAGCCCCTTATGCCTTAGTGGCATTATTGCCTTGCTTGGAGTGAATTGATTAAAAAATTGTAAATATTTGTTTCATGGCATCTTTATTTAGAGGATATAAAAGAATTGAATCTCTTCTGTTTTTAATTGACCCATTGTACTCGGTTATGTCTAGAGTCATCCACTGTAAATTATTGTAAATTTCCTATGCAAAATGATTAAAAAAAAAAAAAAAATGAAGCATTTTTCCTAAGTTTTTCTATACATAGTAACAATACTACTTATTCTGTTAGTTTATCAATTGTTTTTGCTAAATCCTTTCATTAAATATTTAAGACCTACTTTTTCTATCTTAATATTTATAACATTTTATAAAACATTTTGCATTTCTTTGCTGATGGATTTTATCAAACCCATCAGTGTTTGATTCTGCTGGCTCATCATGGAACTCCTAATAAAATAGGCTTTTTTATAACTGCAATTTTAGATTTATACTTTAAAATTTTTATTTAACACAATCACATTAACACATGCTGCAACTGCATAGTGTTTCTTTTCTTAGTATCATAAAAAATAAAGGAATATATATATATATATATATATATATATATATATATATATATATATATATATATATAATTTTTTTTTTTTTATTAAGTATGTATCTAAACTTAGCTTTTTCTTTTGTCATGCATATATAATTTTTACTTCATATTTATCTATTATTCTGAAAAAAATACTGGCTGTATGTGAAAGCTCTTTGAGATTCTAATTATTTTGCTCAATTTTTGTGACATTTCAATTGAAGTGCATGTTATTTATTTTTGGTTATGTATAATTTATACTTTGAAATTTAATCTCTTCTGACGTTTTTGGGAAAATTCTATTAAAAGCTTCAATAGATCATGGATATGTATGTTATACAAAGCAAAAGAAAATTATAAGATGCAAATTTAACAATTAGATCCTCCACATTATTTTGGTGTGATTGGGCAACAACTTTTAGCCATTTGCTATAAAATTGAGCCTGTATTATTATGACTGTGTCTATATAAGTGTCTACCACCAGCTAGTAATTTTTTTCATGCAGCATATTCATCGGATTTTATACCCTCTGGTGTATTTGTTTTAATCAATGAAGCCTTCCTTCTCTGGTTAAAAAATGAAAGGTGCCTTTGGTGTTCAAAATTTAACAGTCAGCTTTGTGCTAAAGCCAGAGTTTCTTTGTTTTTTGTTTGTAATCGTTTCACCCCCAAACAAGTGACAATGCCACTAGAAGGGGGTTATAGGAAGTGAAAGAGAACTTTAGTGAGGAGAAGCAAGGTAAAGGACAATAATGGAACAGGATTCAGGGCAACAGATGGCAATTGACGTTGCATTTAAATTTTTGAAAATGGTAGGTGGTAGGGAAACAAGAAATTGGAAGTGAGTTTCATAGATAAGTGCAAGAAAAGAAACCATTAGAATAGAACAGATGGATGCATCTAGCTAGTTCAACAAGAAATTGTGAGACCTAATTGCCAATCTAGTAGCATGCAGTTGAGGCACTAAGGAGAGCAGCTCATCAGAACAATTGCCATAAAAATATTAGTAGAAAAGGCAGGGAAATCACAACACATAAGTGGGGAAAAATTACTGAAGTTGAGATGCCAGATCAGGATCAATTACATTACAGACCTTTCTTTGGATTTTATTAAGAATCTCTATGTAGTAGAAGCACCAGACTAGATATGGCAGCAATTTTCTTAATATGGAATTCAAAAACCTTCTGTAACATTCACTTTAAAATCATAGAAAATTAAGAAATGTATTTTGAGGATTAATAAATATATGTACTACTTATTATTAATTAATGAATTTTCATTTTTTAAAAATCTGTAAACGTATATAAAGGAGATGCTGAAAAGTTCTTGGCTTAAAAAACTTCTCTAAATATTTATTTTGATCAGATTTTAGGAAGTGTGTCAGGCTGAAAACTTTTCAGCATGCTTTCATATAATAATAGATATATGTATAATTTATTTTCTCGACTTAATTTGGAACAAGTATGAGAACCAGGCTTACTATTCTTATATCCAGAATAGAAGGGAAGGTTGGAATAAAAGGGGAGGTTCGATAAGTGATTTCAAAATTGTTTTGTTTTTGGAACAAACAACTGATGAAAGAGAAGGTTGAAAAAAGCGGAAAATGAAATAAGTGGGGGTCTGAAATAACAATAGGTAGAGTGGTAAAGAAAGATTCAAAATTTAAATAGCTGGCCAGGTTAATCTATTATGTACACAAGAGTACTAAATACTAATGTGTAATTCTAGTTAACCCTCAATGATAAGGTTGTGTGGGAAGGATAAAAAATGCCAGTCATTAAAATTATTTTACAAACTAAAAACTTTAATGTCATGTGGGATATTAAACTGTAAAAGGTATGTTTCATATCTCTCTCCCTCTCTCTTTCTGTATGAGGTGCTATCCAAATTTGAAACCTGAAAAAAAATTATTTACCTTAATATTTAGTTTTAACCATTTCCTTGAAAGTAGTTTACAGTGTACCATAAGAATTCAATTTAGGAGTTGGTCCTTTTTTAACACAAAAATACTTAATTTTTACACAATGATCATAGCTGTTATTCACAAAGTCTGCATATTTCATTTTACTTTTTTTTTTATAGTTTTTTGTTTGGACACCTGTGTGGGTGTATGTGTAAATCTGTTTCTGTTATCACCTTCACTAACGAGACTATTGGGTACTGATTCGGCTCTGCTGGTCATAACATTTTGCTGTTTTAGCTGTTATGTCTTGACATTTCTCTTGCTGGGTGTTCAGACCATTGCACTAATTCATGCCGTCATAGGTTCTGAATTCAAAATTGACCTTCTCCTACTCTGGTTATTAACCAAATCTAGAGGGTCCAGTCTAGCCTGCTATTTGGCTCATAGCTGGTGGGGAGAAAAGATGGCTTCATACTCTTTCCTAAGGATATTTGTGCAAAAGTGATTGCAACAACCTTTGCTGGAATTTAAACTTGGCATGCAATCAAAGTTTACTTGCCAATAATCACAAAGAGCATATCTGTCATGTGAAAAGTAAGTTTTATATTCTATTTTGGAAAGGACAAAACTGTTTCTGCCAATTGTTGTCTTTGCTATAAACAACTTAAAATAATTTATTAATCTATTTATTAATAATATCCTAATACCTTGTACTTACCTGCTTATCCATTTTACTCTTATCTGGACCCAATTACTTATATCATTCCTTTCTTATCTGACATATTCATTTACTACCTGGATCATCTTTATTTTTACTTCTCCATATACGGCCTGTGTCCATTTATCCAGGTGAGTATTTCTTTTAAGAAAATGTTACACAAGGACAAGACAGGAGTTAAAAATATCACCTGGGCAACTCTTACGGACGCAACTTACATAAAGTAAATAGCCTATTAATGTTTACTGTAAAATTTAGTATTTATAAAAATTAAGTTAAAAAATTTAGTATTAGTTATAGGTATAAATTAAAAAAAATATCCAGTATTTTAGGTTTTTATCTCTAACCCATTAATGAACATCATTCCCAAAAATAGGACAGTGGGTATTAATTGGTTAATATATGATTATCATCAAATATTTCAAGCCTGACACACACACAAACGTATATATATATATATATGTATATATATATATATATATATATATACACACACACACACACACACAAGGTACAGAAAAGAATAATAATCTACAACTTTGAAACATATGCTATTCCACATATTTACCTGGCAATTCAACACACTTGCTACATTTTTCTCAATTTTCTTTAAACTTTTCCAATCTTGAAATGTTTATTCATTAAAATATTGATTTTTTTGGGAAGTGGATTCAAGATCAGAACTTTTCAGCATCTTTTGTTTTTTGCTTGTTTTTTATATATATATATATAAAATTTGTCACTTAGCTGATTGATGTTATATTCAGCACCCTGACTCCAGATTCTGTTATTCCAGAGGGTAAATTGGATCTTATCCATCATATTTGTGAAGTTGGATAACATTTTGTATTTCATAGCTCATTATTTCACTTTTTGTTAAAAATTGCTTTATTTAGTGACAAATGGCATACTATGCTTTTTCTTGATGACTTCTGAGGCTAATCTCACATACCTGTGCCTACTTGTGGCTTTGGTGTTATCATCCTTACAAAAACTGTCATGGGAATCTCCATTTGGCCATAATATATGAATATATAAAAACTAAACTTTAGTATATTAGCAGAAAAATTGAAAACATATTGGAAGAAATTTCCTAATAAAATTTAGAAAGAAAAGAATAAGATTTATATTTTTAAAGGATGCTTTAAGTGTTGCAAATATTTAAAAAAAAATAATATTGTATTGCAAAGTTATTAGTGGTGTATACTTTTTCTTTTTTTTTTTTTAAAATATTTTTTAATCAAAGGGAGTAATGACAAAATTTGTATGGCTTTTATAATAACAATTATATTTCATTATGAAAGTGTTTAGTTAGCATTTAGTTCATAACTACAGCTATTATTAACAATGTTGGTTACAATCTCTTTGGAATGACTACTAAAACCTCCCCTCTCCAAAATAATAGATAAATCCTACAGATGCATGCTGGGATTTCTAACAATAAAAAAATGAACAATTCTATCTTATCCCCACACTTTTGTTCTTACTTGCCTTGAAATCAGAAAGCTATAACCACTTGACTGTATCTCATTTGCATATAAGCAGTTTCTTTTGTACTTTCTTATATTTTGCTGTTGTCTAATAGTTACCTTATATTACATTATTCATTTCAGGTTTTATTTTTCTCTGTTCTTTTTTATTATTATTGTTGTTAGGAATTTTATCAATTCCACTTAAAAACACCCACTTATTCAACAAACAAAATGTGCTTATTTATTTTGTGTGGGGTCGAGAACATTAGTGTGGGTGTTTGTATACATTTGTCTATCTGATGCTATTTTCTATTAATTTTAGACTATCAATATTGATTTATTCATAATTGTCTTATCTCTTTGTACATCTACATTTGTTGTTCTGTTCATGTTTTCATTGCTCTATTTATTTATTTTACTATGAGAGGATGCTGAAAATTTATTGACATAGACCACTTTTCAAAATCTGAGATGTGTGTGTGTGTGTAATATATATATATATATATATATATATATATATATATATATATATTTCTAAAGAATTAAGGGACTTATTTTTAATTCAACATTTTTATTACTTAAAATGTTATTATTGTATAAATATTTGCTTTTGAGCAAAATATCTTAGTGTGAAAGTATACTTTCCTTAAAAGTGAATTGTACTTCAAACTGTGATGCCCTCCATAGTTGAGTCAATCCTATGATATGAAATGCCATTTTCTCCTACAAAGGGGGCTGTTTTCTTTTAATGATCTCTTGAATATGAAAGGCAGGCTAATAGACATAAACTGCTCTGGTTATGAGCTCAGAGGTCTGTAGTTTTCTGTAAAAGAAAAATGGCCACCATTAATAAGTTCTTAGCCTCGCCAGAGCTTGTCTTAGAAAAATATGCTGCTTGGAAATAAAAGAAAGTTTCATTTGCCTCTGTAATCTATGCTGGGCAATTTCAGAGATTAAACAGGCATAATACACACTTTTTTTTAAAGTAAAAAGAAAAATGGGAGGCTATTTCAAGTATGAAGATTTGCTATAATAATGTTTGATAGGTTTGTTTAATGACATATCTACCAATTATGGGTCATTTAATGCCAAAATTTAATTTTCTATGGAGCTTTGGTTAATTTTTTTTTCTTTTTTTTTTTTTTTTTTTTTTTTTCACTATTAAAACCTTTTGCCAGAAAATTTCACTATAAAAATGTATTTTCATACTTTCATAGAGTTTTGACCCAAGTTTGTGGGTTCACTATTTGCCCATAGCTGTAACCCTAACAGGTGCTACCACTCCAGGCTTGGAGTCAATTAAGAGGTGGTTCCATGCTCCTCAAAACCTCCCAATAAGAGGCCTTACTGCCAGATGTAGTTTTTCATACCCAGGACGAAATTGTGTATATGTATATATATATATATATATATATATTTCACTTCAAATGTAGTTATAGTGGATACTTGGTATTTGAAATAGATGTCCCATTTTTAGTTATTAAACAGAATGTATTACATTTATCATCTTGTGCATTTGAGAAATCTTAGTAAAGAAAATATGTCCTGTCAAGAATCAAACCTGCATCTCCTACTTTGTAGGGGAAACCACTGATGTAGTGGACTTTGCTGCTTGGCCACCATAATAATGTTTGAAGTAATAAATATGTTGGATTAATTAATATATAATATATATATATATATATATAATATAATGTTTGTAGGATTTATTGGTTTTTATCCTTTTGTATATTTGTATTTATGGCTGGTGTTAGAATCAAGAAAATAAGATTTGATATGAGTTAGAGTAATCTTTTACTTTGGCTATTTATGAAGAATATTTTCAATTGCAAAGTAAATTGAATATACCTAAATAAAGATAAGTGATTTTCTCTTTGGTACCTAGACTTTATGAATTTAAGTGTAGTACTAGATTTGCAGCAAGATCTCATACATTTGAAATGGTGAGATGTAACCATAAGTTTTTTGCTAACAGTTTCTTATCTTGCACTTCTTGCTTGTGAAACTCCCTTCCAGCTTCTTGCTTTTCATTCAACTTTGATTTTCAAAAGTTTAAATGCTACTTGTTATCTTCAGTCTTGTTAATTCCTGTTCTTTTTCCTTAATCGTCATTTTCTTTTTCTCTTTTATCTCACACTCAGTAAACCTTTGCATTTTAGTGCCTTGCTTGGAGTTAAATGATTTTAAAAAATAGTAAATTTCAATAAAATATACTATAATTATTATTAAAATAGAAAAAAAAAAAAATTCAAATCAAGAAAGGAATTAAATATAAAAGGGAAAAATTTGAACTTTGCTTTTTGTCCTCTTATGCTCATACAACATCACACAGTAACCATCTACATTGAGTGGTTCTTGGGCTTCATATTGGGTGAGCATTAATATAAAACCATTAACACTTTGATTGAATTGCAGTGATAATTGAAAATGGATTTACTCTTTGCATTTTACCATAACATTGACAATACGAAACAGGAGATGACTTGGAAGACTTCTCTTTATTTTTAACTTACACTTGATCTCACAGATGAAGTTCTGAATTTATTTAGGAAACTCTCAATCTGTGTATAATTTAGACAAAGAGCCTATAAAAATGTTGAATATATGTCCATGTATAATTTCTGAATTTTTATTTATTTATTTTTTTTTTTCTTAAAATTTAGATGATTGTGTCTTACTCTTGGGAATGACACAGATTCATTTTGTAACTTAGACTGAAACATTTTCAAGCATTATGCTTATAAAGACTTTTTAAAAGACACTTATTTATGTAATCATGTGTTTTTGTTTCGGGCATAAATTTCTTTTTGTGTACAGAAGCTGTTCTGCATTAAATATGCAGAGTTATCAAATATGCAAAATGGCAGTTGCCTCTTAACAATGTCAATCCTTCCATGTTAGATAAGTTTGTACCTGTGCTTTCTCTGATATTTATTCAAAATAATGTTGAGCTTTTGTATTGTTAATAAAATTGTGAGATTTTGTTTTTCTTCTATGCGCTGTGTCCCTTCAGGAAGTTGGAGATCATGACTCTCCACAGTTTCCTGTCCTTTGTAGTTTTTAGTAAAGCTTATGAATATTTCTACGATGTATTTATGAGCATATGTGCAGTATGCTGTTGTCTTTTTTTAAATAAAAAATTGCATTTTTATACAAAATTCTTAATATCAAAACTGTCAGAGATATATATATATATATATATAATAGCTGGCCACTCATAATCGAGGATACCCATCAACTAGGGTGGCTAGCCAATCCCTATTGCAGATGCTGATTCAGGCACATTTGAGCCCACCTATTGTTTATACTTTAACTATGCTGAGCAGACCTTAGTTACAGTTTCTGGGAGAGTGTGTTATCAACAATTGAACAAGGCTAGCATGCTCAAGCCCTCGGCCATGATGAATTGTGGCTTCATGCTAGCACAGCTATTGATGCCCCCCCCCCCCAAGAGTTATGTCTACCCAATTTCACTCACAAGCTTGGGTCAACCCGTGGTATGGTTTTCAGGCACTTTCCACACTGGGGTCGGCCTCGATCCAGTCCAATAACATCAGGAAGTCTCCTTCCTGACAAAGTGAGATTTGGACCCTGGTCTCATGGTCAGAAAGTGAATATTCTAACCACTCAGCCATATATATATATATATATATATACATACATACATACACACCAGCAGAGTTAGTTGCATTTTATAGTTGGTATCAGTAGTCAAGGTTAGAGTCCAGGTTAAAAGTAATTTTTTTGAATGCAGACTTAAGAAACCAAACTCTTCATAACACAATATTTTTCTCCCATTTAACCCTGTGGTAGTCTCTCTTAGTTATATATATATATAACTAAGCTGATTGATGTTATATTCAGTGTTTTGACTCGAGAGTTTCATAGACAGACCTTTTGTGTAATTGTTCAGTCCACTTGTCAGGTTTCAACAATTCTTTAAGATTTGCTATATTTATGGGGAAAGGTTGCACAATATTGGGAATAGAGCCTTTGTCAATATAAACAGTTTGGACATAGAAATCAGTATTAGTGACTACCTTAAGTAAACATCATACCATCCGTTTATGTAATATGACTGCTTTTCTCCAAGTAACTGTTGAATAAATTTTTTTTAGGATTAAAATTTTTAAAAAAATGTGTTATCACTAAGCAATTTATCTTATGGAAAGCATTGTAAATATAGAAAGACTCAATTATTTTTTACTTAGATTTGGCATTTAATAAAGCTGTCTGCTCATTGCCAGTTTAGGCAATTGATTATAAAAACCTGATGAAACTGCAGGAACATGTTTGTTGATAATGACTGAAAACACTTTCCCCTACCCAATTTATAGGGAGACACATGCAAATGCATGCTGGGATTTCTTCCTAGTCAATAAAATAGGTCAGTTCCAGGTGCTGTAAGCTTGGATATATTGATAGTGTAATGGATAACAACTCTGAATGAAAATCAGTGAGCCAAGTTTGTCATGTTTGGAAAATTCAATGCAAATAGTCTTGGGAAAGGTATGAATTCACTTCCTCTCCCCCAGCTATAGGTTAATTAATAGGACTTGTATCAGTAAAATCATTAACCCTTCAAAATTCTTACAATCTAAAAATATTTTCTGTCTTTAAATAATCTGCAAAAGGTTGATAATCCATAAAAAAATGAGTCAGTCAACAACTTATTCAGAAATCAGGGTTTATATGCTGTTGAAGTTCAACATCATTCCAGGTCTTTTTGTGGAAATAAGAAAAATATGTAGATTGCAGGATAAAATTAATTCTTATCAATATATATACTTGAGAGGTGTGTCATAAAAAAATAGAGCAGAATAATTAATATTTACATAAAAAATTACAGGTGTTATGAATTGAAATAACTTTACAGTACTTATCTATTTTCAATTTTATCTCATGTTTATTTGAATTTAAATTTTCAAAAGATTATTAAAAAGGTGAAAAATAGTCTTGGATGAGATAGACTAAATTAAAACTGTACTAGTGTTTCTGTAATGAAGTTAACTTTATATAAGTAAACATCTGTAGAAAACAATCTATATTATTATTTTGCTTGTTCATACCAGCATTCAAATATGTTTTCAGTAATAATATAGAAAACTATTTCAGTGATGATGCTTTGATGCAAGCACATCTACTTAAGAGAAACATTATTCCAAGCATTTTATCTCAACTCATAATTTTTAAATTCCCCATGAGAATAAAGATTATCCTAACTCCTCAACTTTAGAAAATGTTGCTATACTGACCTTGTTTTTATTTTTGATTGTTAACCACAAAAGAAGAATGCATTTGGAATAGCTCTTTTTATAAGTGGGGTTCATATTACATATTCTTATACCATTGTGAAACACAAATATTTAATAATTATATTCCCATTTTAATGACCATACTCTATAATATTATATCCTGCTTGTAATGTTTTAAACTTTAATAGCAAAATCCAGTTCTGACATTTTGTTTGTCTGGATTTCTGGAAAAGCTGTGGGAGAATATTTAAAAAAAAAAAAAAATTGGTTCATACGATAATATGTGATTGGAGTTTCAGTTCTCCTATATGACAGTAAGTGTTAGACAATTTTCATACTGTTGTAACCTAGGGGAGGTTATTGAATAGAATAATCACATGAAGTTTGGTAAGGAATGATAATACTGAAGACAAGAACAACACATATGATTTGCCAGTGGCGCATAGAAGTAGTAGTCTGCTGCTAGAAGTGAGTCAAGTGAATTCCACAATGAATCTCCAACTGCAGACGAACATACAGTATCTACTACTGTAATTATGTGAATGGGGACATACCCATTATCCTCCATAGGTATACTACAACACACATCAATGAAGAGACTTGAGGCAACAGGTGTGGTTCTCCAGAAGAATGATGAGAATATTATTGACAGAGAATGTAAGCAACATGAGTGTTTTAATGAAAATGGAACCAAAAAGGATGTTTATACTAAGAATCAGAAAGTGGTAGTTGAAATTTTTGGGATGCATAATGAGGTAAGTGGGCTTGGATAATTTGACACTGAGGACATATTTAAGGCAAGATGAACAGGGAATTGGCAAATAAACTACCTGACAAGCTTGTTTAAATTGGTAGCAGTGTAGTTAGTGGGAAAGAGAGTATAAAGACAAATATTGCTAAGAGCTACAAAGTATAGGTATTTGTGGAGAGCCATGATTGCCCATATCTTGAAGGGACATGGCATATAAAAGAGGAAGCTTTTATTTGAGGTAAGCAACTCCCCCTCTATAAAGTCCTATTTGTTATGAAAAATCACAGTAACAGCACCTAAAAGAAGAGGATGTAGCTCTACTCCACAAGGGTGTTAAGAGGGTTAATATACAACATGTTTATTGTTGATAAATTCTTTGTTCAAAGCAAATCTTGTAAAATCAAGAATATATCCCCTTGTGCACAGACTGTCACATGCTGTAATAATCAAGGAGTTTACTTTTGTAGAAATGATCTAATGAATAGCTTTATCAAATATGACAACTATCATCTCTTAAATAGAAGTTTTTGAATATAATAAAGATAATTCTTTTTTTATTGATTGGATAGACTCAATAGATTAGTTGTTCATATGAATGAGGGAAACAGATTAATAATGCATTGCTACTTCAATGAAAGCTGCTTATTTAATATACAATCCTAGTGTCTAAAGCTCTTTATCAACCAATCTAAGACAAGTATGTACAGTAAATGTAGTGTTAAATCTAGTTATTTTCATTTTTATAAAAAGAAAGTTGATTAGGCCTTTACTAAAATGTTCAGTTTTGGCAAACTTTGTCAAAACAGGACACATATTTTCAGCAAGCTTTCACGTGTTTACAAAGGGATATTTAAATACTTCAAATGTGTCCAAATATACATTTAACATGCTAAAAGGTTTGCTTTAAAAACAGTTTTAGAACAGATCTTTTGAAGAGAAACTGGTGGACATTCTTGCAGGGAAAATCATCTCATTCTGAATGATTTACTTTTATGGAAAGTTTGTCATCACTAAGCAGAATGGTTATTCAGGAAAAAGCATTTTTCTTTTTTCTTTTTTTTTTTCTTCCTCCTGTGTTTTCTTTTTTTCTCTTTCCTGCCACTTATGTGTGATGGGGTGGGAAAGAAGTGCTTGATAAACTTTCTATTCAAAGAGGACATGTCATCAAAGATTGGACTTAAGAAAAAAGATTTAAATTTTTTTTTTCCTTCGTGAAAAACCAGTCACCCTGTTTACATTTGAATGTGTGCAGGACAGTTGACAATTAGTTGCATCAGATTTGTGTCAGAAAAGAGGAATGACTGACTCTGATTATCAGCTATTTGTTGTTTAAATTTATTTTTCAGGTTCTCTCCTTTTAATTCTTGTCATTTTCTTATAAAAGTGGCACCTGTGTTAAAGCATTATATTGTACAATAGGCTAGTGTTGTTAATGATGCTGACTAGGTGAGGTTCATTATCTGCTGAAATCTAACTCCTTCACTGACCCGTCCTGGGTATGACAATAAACTACATTCGTGTCCTGGGTAAGACGATAAAACTACATCCAGCTGCCGGGCCTCTGGTCAGGAGGCTTTGAGGAGTGTGGAACCGCCTTTTGATTGCTGGTTTTCCCAGGCCCACCTTAACCCGAGGTGGTAGCACCTGTTAGGGTCCCATCTATGGGCAAATAGTTAACCCCCAAACTGGGGTCAAAACACTATGAAAGTGTAAAAAATTATTACCAGCAATACATTTTAAAAAAATATTACCAGCTATACATTTTTTTGAAAAAAAATACCAGCGAAGGAAAATTATTACCAGAAATAGTTTTTTTGAAAGAAAAATAATTACCACAAATAGAATTTTTGAAGGAAAAACATTACCAGAAATAGATTTTTTTGAAAAAATATTACCAACAATGAAAATTTTGTTGGCATTAAATAACCCACTGAGGTTGATATGCCATAAAACAAACCAAACCAAACCTTCACTGACACTTTCTCTACATCCTGTATTCTCCCAATCCAATTGTATATTTTCAAGGTTCCATACTTGGAATATAATTTAAAGAAAAATAAACTTGATTTTTGGATACCTAGATATGAAAATATTTTTTGTTTTGTTAATCATTTCACTCTAAGCAAGGCAATAATGTCATTAGGATGTAGGAGGTTACAGGGAGTGAAACAAAGATGTTAGTGAGAGGTGAGGAAAGGACAATAAATAAACAGGATTCAGAAAGACAAGATAGTGATTGACTTTGCATTTAAATTTTTGAATATTGTAGGGAAGCAAGAAATCAGAAGGGAGTTCTGCAGGTGAGAAGTGTGAGAAAAGAAACTATTAGAATAGATGAGATGGTTGTCAATCTAGTAGCATGTTTAAATTAATGTAGTCAAGGCACTAAGGAAAAAAAGCTTATCAGAACAATTGCCATGAAAATATTTATAGAAAAGACAAAGGGAAGCCCAATTACGTTGGTGAGAAAGTGACTAAAGTCGAGATGTCAAATCAGGATTGATTACATTATAAACCCTTCTTTAAATTTTGTCAAGAATCTGGAGATATATAGCAGGAGTACCAGGCCCAATATGGCATCAGTGTCCAATTCACAGACAAATGGTGGATTTATAAATGTGCAAGATAGATTCTAATGAGAAAAATTTTCTGGCATGACACCATGAACCAACTTTCCTAGCAGTGGATATAGCAATTGATTCAATATTGTTACTCCACTTCATGTCAGTGGAAAATGTGAGCCTGAGAAGTTGCAGTGAGTTGTTCTCCTGGAGTTTAGCATCAGCCATGCTGATGGCAAGCAGAAAAAGTTCTCTAAAGTGATTAAATTAAAATAGTTTTGGTTTGGAAGTATTAAAATTTACTATTCATTTCTTGCTCCAATTAACCACTGATTGGAGATCCTTTTCATGAATAGTTACCAGGTTTACTTTATTAAATCTGCTGGAATTGCTGCTAAGTTGCAATGCCAGATTAGGAATGATTACATTAAAGACCCTTTTTGTTAAGAATCTCGAGATATATTGCATAAGCAGCAGACCAGATATGGTAGCAGTATTCAATGCACAGACAAATGGTAGATTTATAAATGTGCAGGATGGATTCTCACAAAAGTTTTCTGGCATCATACAGTCAACCAAGATTCCTAGCAGTAGATAGCAATTGATTCAGTATAGTTGCTCCACTTCATGTTAGTGGAAATCATAAACCCAAAAGGCAGAAAATGTAGCTCTCCTGAATTTTAACATCATTCATGCTGATGGAAGACAGAAAATGTTCTCTGTAGTGATTAAATGAAAGCAGTTTTGTTTTTTCAGCTGTTAAAATTTGCAAGCCATTTATTGCCCCAGTTAATCACTGATTGGAGGTAATTTTCAAGAGCAGTTGCCAGGTTTAGTTTATTGGATCTGTCAGACAGGTGTAAATAGTTGTCATCTGCATAAATACGTAGTTGGGAACTGATAACATCAGGAAGGTTATTAGATGAAGATCAGAAACAGCATCAGTCTAATGATAGAGCCACATATGTATGAAATGATCTAGAAGCATTCCCATTCAACACAACCTTCATTACATGATTTATTTGGAATGATTAGATTAAGCCAAGTATTTGTCCCATGACACTATAGCCCTTGATCTTGTGAAGAAGGCCAGCATACCATACTCTGTTGAATGCCTTTGAGATATCTACAGCCACAGCCTGTGCTTTACTGTTCTTATCTACAGCTTAATAGACAAATTCACTGATGGCTGTTAACATATCAGGAGTAGACCTGATGAAACGGAAACCATATTGTTTGTCTGAATGGTGGCCATGTATGTTAAACTAATTCGGCATTGATTGGAGCCTCGAGTACTTTGCCAAAAAGTGTTAAGAGACTAATAGGGCAATAATTTGATGGGTCAGAGGGTTCTCTGGAGTTCTTAAAAACAGGAACTACAGAGAACTTCCAAAAAGCTGAAAAGGAAGAAGCAGCAAGACATTTGTTGTAAAGTTTCAAGAGAACAGGCTCCAAATCAGGAGCACATTTCTTTAGGACAACTACAGGGATACCATTGAACCTGAATTCCTTGTGGGGGATCTAGTTTAGAAATGATAGTAGAAACTATGGACAGAATTATGCATGTATTACTCAGTAGAGCCTTCATTTGAGGGGGGGGATCGGGTAGCGATGAGTTGAGAGTGAAATTGGAAGAGAATTTCTGAGCAGAGTACTGCAGTAGATGTCAACACTTCAAATTAATTAAAGAGAGGAGTGACTGAAGATTTGTTTTTGTTCAGCACACTTTTGCAGAGCTGCCAGTAATCTCCAGAATCAAACTTGTGAGAGGCTATACAGTGTCTCATTCTATCAGCAAATAGTGACTTTGCCTCTTTGAAGATAGACTTGCACTCATTACGAGCAGTGACAAAGAGATGTCTGTTATAATTGTACCTGTTGCACTGGTATAGCTGGAAGAAGTAATTCCTGTGGGCTATAGTGGCTGAACAGGCAGGAAAAAGAAAACAAAGTGAAGATTGCTTGTCTAAATTAAGAAATCTCATCCTTGCTTCAAATCATTTAATAATATGGCAAACTGTAGCTGGGTAAAAATCAAGGAAAATATCTGTAAATATTTTTTTATATAAATTGGAAACAATTTTGGAAAGTTTGTGACTGTTCACTATGAACCTCTTTGAAAATGGAAACAGAAAATTGTGTTGATTGATTCACCCTTAATGAAATGGCCATGTAAGTGAAAACTATGGTTGCTGACAGTTCATTGAACACAATTATATAGATTTTTTTTTGTTTTACTTTCATATGATAAATTAGTGACAGGTGCAATAAATATGTAAACATCTGTTAAGGAATGTGATTTGAGTGGTAAGTAGTAATAAAAGGAGTTCAAGGTAAACAGTAAGTAATTTATAAAATGTATTTAATTATTGCTATTAAATAACCATATTTTGGAATAAATGCATTTTTAAAATTCAGTATAATGACAAAGTGAAATCAGCTCTAGCCAAATTGAACAGAAACAAAGCAGCAGGACCAAACAATTGTAATAGAGATGCTGGCAGCCTTAGATTATTTTGACATTGACACGATTAGACATAATAAATAGAATATACAACAATGATGATATACCAGAAGACCCAAGTAGATCCATTTTCATAGCTTTGTCTAAGAAGCCAGGTACAGATGAATGTGAACTCCATTGCACAATCAGCCTAATGAACCATATAACAAAACTTATCCTCCAAATTCTGATGAATAGAGTGCAGCAGAATCAGACTGGAAATAAGACAATAACAGTGCGGGTTCAATAAAGACACAAATTTTGTTATAAACAAAGAAAAGAGTGCTGAAGTGTTGTATAATATCAGTCCTTCTGTATGACTGTGAATACTGGACGATTTCTTCACAGATGAACAAGAGACTTCAAGCAATGGAAATGTCTTTCTACAGAAGGATGCTGAGAATGAATGTGTGCAATGATTAAGTTTTAGAGAAAATGAAAACAAAATGGGCACTTACTGGTAAATAGCAAGAGTATTTGTCTCTTTCATTTTGTAAAAGCAAAATATCTTGGGCATTTGATAAGTCAGGTCCAGGATTGTTCTATGTTGCTTGCAGAGGAGATAGGCACTACCAAATAATTCCCATTTCTCTAAGAGATACTATGAAAAGGAATAACTCAATATGGTGCAACAATGATTGCATTTTGTAATAGGAAATGTTTGTAGTCGTATGTCCCTTTGGATCTGTTTAGTAGTTTAATCAAATTTATACATTGTGTTTTAGTACATTGTGTTTTTATATATATGTATACCAGCTTAAGCTAGCTCCTGCAGAGGGCTCTCGATTGAGCCTTCATCTCAATAGGTAAGGAGGAGTAGATGTGATAAGCAACAATAAACTACAGAAGAACTCAAAATTCATCACTGCATTTAAGTATTGCATTAATATTTAAGCTTACCTTTTAAAAGTTCAACAATAATTCTTCAGCTTCCACTTATTTTAAAGATATTTTGATGTATGTAGGTCCTTACTTTCTGTTCCAACAATTATTTTTATTTCATGGGTGACTTTTGCTGGATTTTGCAATTAATTTCAATTATTTCCAAATTTATTTCTAAGTTATAAAAATTATTGTACATTTTTGTACAATAATTTTTATAACTTGGAAATAAATTGTCGCAAAACATCACGTTAAAAAAAAAATCACGAAAAACAATCAGTAATGAAAACTTGGGAATCCAAAATTTTGGGATTGCAGGCTGGATTTGGCTTGGAATGTTTTTAATTTGTTCATGGAGTCGTCTGGATTCTAAAATGGTATATGTTGGGCTACGGCCTCTAAGAGTAAAGTTAAAAAAAGTGTGACACACTGACATTCACATTTATTATATATATATATATATATATAATTGCCAAGAACAAGACTGTCTTTTGTCATAAGCCATGCCTGCTTCCATTAGAAAAATTCTGGTTGGTGACATTATTATTCTAAGGAAATCTGTCTACTGACAGTGACTAAAATTATCAAAGCTCTTTATAAAAATCAATTCAAGTGAAGCATCAACCTTTATTTAACAATAGTTAAAATGTCTTGATAGTCTTCTAAGAAGACATTACAACATAGTCATTCCACATCCCCTTCTTATGCAGTCTAAGACTATGACTACTTCTACACAATACAGCTTATGATATGAACATGGAAAAACTTTAACAATAGCCCCTTTGAAAATGGCTAATGAATTGTCCAAAAGCACTTGGGACAATAACCATTAGTTATAAGTTTTCCTAAAAGGAAACTAAGAACATTAAAATGACTTAGACAAGGAAAATTATATAGATTTTTTTATTGTCACATTCAGTGAAACATACTTAAAAGAAGGTTTGCTGCCCAAGTACACAATATTCATATATAATTCAATGAGAATTGAACAACCTACAAATGTTTTGTTAACCATAGTTTTATAGCAGTCACTTTGTTTGTAAATTTTTAAATATGTCTGTACAAATTTTATCTGATATAATAGACATGTTTGTTCAACTATTCAACAGGATTATGCAAAAATTCAACCCATAGACAATTGAATGGAATTCTATTTGGTATACTTCCAAGAAAATCATGTTCAATTAAAACCAGCAATTACACGAGATATGTCAAAAAATAAAATGACTAAGTTCATGCTGTAGTTTTTATAATTGGGAAATGGTGCCATTAAAACAAGTTCCTGAAATATAAATATCTGGTCAGCCTTTACATATTTAAGAAACTATTTTGTCTCATCCTATCTCTCATCAGTGTTACATGAAAATGTGGTCTTTTAAGGGTTTTGATCAATGCCCTTCATCTTGAATTTAAGCCAAGTTTTTCTCAACTTTTCTTCCTCTCCAGACATATTTTATAATTTTGAGATGAGTCCTCAAGAGTTACTCAAAATATTCATCTGATCCTTTTTGTTGTTTTCACAATGTTTTGGATGCATACATTCGACAATAAAAACTATTTCTTTCTGGATATTCTATGTGCTGTGTCCCTTCAAAATGTTGGCGATCATGGTTCTCCACAACTTTCTGTCTTTTGTAGTTCTTAATAAATTTTGTCTTTTTGTTATCTCATCTAAACCTTGTTCTGCCATCCATTTACTCAAGCTTCCTCGATAGGTTATGCATTGTTTTCCTCTATCCATTTTGCCTTCAATCTATCCTGTGAGTATCAAATTTTCCAAGCCCTGTTTCCTCATTATGTGAGCTAGAAATTTCAACTCTTTCTGATGCTAAATATAAGTGTCCTTTTTGTTTCCATTTTCTCTAAAACTTTGTTGTTGCTCCCTTCAGTACATGGTATTGTCAGCATCCTTCTATAGAATCACATTTCTGTTGTTTCAAGTGTCTTCTTCATTTGTGAAGAAATTGTCCAGAATTCACTGTCATATAAGGGGACTGATATTATGAACAGTTCAATACTCTTTTCCTTGTTTTAAATGAAATCTTTCTGTTTCTTAATACTTTGCTTCTGGAAGGCATCTTTGCTATCTCAATGTATCTTTGGATTTCAGTCTCACACTTTCTATCCTCTGTTAAAACACTTCCAAGAGATTTAAATTTTTGTACTTGTTTGATTTTGGTATCTCCAATTTTTAATTTGCGTGTTGGGCTGTTCCTTTTGCTGACAAACATGCATTCTATCTTCTTGCAATTGATGTTTAGTCCTTTTTTCTTGCTTTCCTTTACTACTTTCTAGAAGAGTTCTTGTAGTTTCCTTTCTATGTCTGCTATTAACATAGTGCCATCTGCATATCTTATGTTGCTAAGATTGTGGTTGTCAATAATGAAATCTGGTAGGATTTCTAATTTTTTCAGAATCTCTTCACTGTATAGGTTGAATAAGTCGGGTGAGAAGATACATCCTTGTCTTACACCCCTTTCCATTGTATATTTACTGATTTGCAACAACTATACTGCAATCAAAATTTCTGGATAGTATGTATAAAAAAATAGTGAAAGATCCTTTGTAGGTCCTAAAAAGATTGTATATTAAATAAATGTCATACAATGGATTAATTGAAATGTTCTGAAAACAAAAAGAATGAGATCATTTTTTTCTCTTTTTAATGAATGTTGTCCATCAAATGAAAACTTAACAGCAAAAGACAAAAGAAATCATGTGCTTTTTAAACACATTTTTTTTTATTTCTTTTGAAAAATGTATGATTGTTTTCTGCTTTCTCTTTGTTTCAGGCATATTTCTTTTTGTTTGTATTTCTATCCACTCCTTTGTGTTAATATCATTTACATTTTATTTGCTGAGTCTCCCTGCTCAGCTGATGTATCTGTTTTCCTTTCTTTTGTACTTGTTAAAAGCATGACTTATTTTATTAATTGCATGTTTTATTTGGTCAATAATAATTCTGCTATGATATAACTTTGAAGCCAAAACAAAGTTGAATGTGAGCTGCTTTTGTTGCAGATGTTATAAATACTTTGAGCAGCTTATCTGTTCACTAGAGAATACATTGTCACATTTTGATTCATTTTTGAATCTTTCTACATTCCAGAAATACTTCAAATTTTTTTATCTGGCAGTATCAGTTTTTTTGAGGTCACCAAAAATATTGGAACTTCTTACTGAATACATTACCGTATTTTGCTGTTTATAAGATGCCCAAATGCATTAGGCACCCCTCTCCCTAAAAAAGATTCTGAAGGAAGAAATCAGAAAAAAGTTTTTTCCTTGTGCTTCATAGCCCTCCCCACTATTCCCAATTACACCCAATGATTAGCATATTTAGACATGAAAACCTAACTAATCATTAAAAAGACTGAAAAGAAGTACCAAATTTATGGTAATTATTTAGAATGTGATAATTAGAAGAGGACTTAGTGTGTAATATCACTGAAACCTAACCTTATTGCAGCCTGAAATCCTCACTATTCATGATGAATTCAACACAAACCAGGTTGAAGCACTAATTTTAAACTAGATACGTGTAAATTTGGATACAGAAATAAGGTTAAGTTTAATTATGAGTAAGTTAAAACATGTATTGTTGAATCCTTTATACCCATATTATAGCTTGAAATCTTCATTACTGGTAATCTTGACAAGTTTATCACAAACACTAAATTTACAGTATAAAATTTACTGACAGTAATGTTCTCATGAAATTAGGTTTGATTTATAGTTTGGTTAAAACTTAAAACATCAGTACAGCCATGGACACCTTCCAACACAGGATGAAAACATTGTTTTGGCTATGAGAGGCATGTTTCTATAGCACTGTTAGCATTTGCAAAGGTTTGCAAAAGCCTGTCTCAATCATTCAGAATTCACATAAACAGTATGAATAAATGGACAACATTTTATTACATGCAACCTTTAATATCGTATCAAAATTAACTTAAGTATTGTAACTTCAAAATGTTAATTTAATTTTGAAAAAAACTGGACTTGTTTTACTTTCAATTGGATATAAATGTGAGAGATGAGATTCACACCACACTGCAAACTTATAACTCCTGTCACTGACCTTTGATTGATAGGACACAGGGTGGTTTTTGGAGATATTTTATAGGAAAAAAATGCATCTTGTAAGCATCAAAATATGGTAACACTTTATGTTGCAACCCATTTGAAACCTTCTTGAGGTGAACCAGGAAGCTTCATCTGTAATGTTTATTCCTCTTTCAACTGGCCCAACCAGGAGTGATCAACTGGTCAGATTCCCAGCCTCTTTCAAAATTTTTCAATAGTGATTTAATTATTTTTGAATTCAGACAATGAAATTTGGTTTTACAGTTACTGTGGTATCTGCTTATTTATCACT
>OZ038496.1:55945305-56017805 GCA_964036315.1 Acanthosepion esculentum | reverse complement strand
CAATGAATGCTGAATGTTTCCTTCTAAGGAAACAGCTAATATTACCATAATATAGCTGCCAAAATTGTTTTAAGTATTGTTTGTATACACTACTTGTCATATTTGTACCTGGACAAGAACTTTGCCAAATGTTCAATCTGCTATTATGTTTATTCTTGTTATGGGGCTCATAATTTGAAAATGATAATTCTAACCTTTTGTTTATCATGAATTATATTATATATTTTTTTAATCATTTCACCCCAAGCAAAGCAATAATGCTGCTAGGATACAGGGGGTTACAGGGAGTGAAAGGGAATGAGAAGACTTTAGTGAGGATGGACAATAAAGGAACAGGGTTTCAGGAAGACAGAAGATGATGATTCATGTTGCATTTAAATTTTCAAAGATTTTAGGTGGCAGGGAATTAAGAAAACAGAAGGGAGTTCTACAGGTGAGAAGTGTAAGAAATGAAAGTGTTAGAATAGAAGTAACAGTTGCATTTAGTTAGTTCAACAGTAAAATGGTGATTAGTTGTCAATCTAGTAGCATGCTTAAATTCATATAGTTGAAGCACTAGTAAAAAAACAAAAATTTCATCAGAAAAGTTGCCATGAAAATATGAGTAGAAAAGACAGAAGTCTCATTGGTGAGAAAGCAATTGAAGTTGAGATGCCAAGTCAGGATTGATTAAATTACAGACCCTTCTTTATTTTCACTTTTGTAGAGTATGATGTCTTAGTTTGAGAATAACTTTCTTTCTTTAGAATCTGTCTATATTTCTGAGATGAGGTATTATGTACAAATAACAAAAATGTTATCAGTTGATGGCTTTCTACAGCAGCATTTTATGTACAGTATTTACATTAGTCGGACTATTGTCCTCATCTTTGTCGCCATATTTGTCGCAACATTTCGGCCATTGTACGCTCCGGTTGGAATTTCGAACTGAACCCTTTATTTCGATCACTGGGGTAGACTGTTCTAGTTCTACATGCCATGTTTGATGGATGTCAGTTATCAGTTATCTCCTGCGAATTTTCCCTCTGAAAGTTCTCCACTGCCTTAACTGGGTATTGAACTCACACTCTTTGGGTCTGTCACTGGATCTAACCAACACCTTCATCCACTGTGCCATGAGGACATCTGAGTATGAATTTTTGGGTATTATAAACTTAATGTTTTCAGCAATCATTTTTTACCAGTGCTCATATTGCAATTTTGCTGTTATCATTGCATGTTTTTACCAGAGCTTATATTGCAACTTTGTTATCATTGCTTCTCTGTGGCACTCCTTATTACTGGTTCCCATATTGTATTTATTTCACCTGAAGAAGGCCAGAGCGTACAACGGCCGAAACGTTGTGACAAATATGGCGACAAAGATGAGGACAATAGTCCGACTAATGTAAATACTGTACCTTTCTTTCTTTGTTAAGCAGAATACATTGAGCTGCACCTAGGTATGACAATAAACTACATCCAGCAGCAAGGCCTCTGATCAAGAGATTGGACGTTTTAAGGAGCATGGAACTACCTCTTAATTGCTGTAGTTTCCAGGTTCACTTTGACCTGGGGTGGTAGCACCTATTAGGGTCTCAGCTATGGGCAAATAGTGAACCCCTAAACAAAACACTACGAAAGTATAAAAATAGTTTTATAGTAAAAATACCAGCAATACATTTTTATATAAAAAAATATAATCAAACAACCACCATGAAAGAAATCTTTCATGACATTAATCCATATAATATCCTACAATTTCTTAAATCAAACTGTATTCCAAAATATAACTTCAACAAAACTACAGCATAAAACACACATATCACTGCCTCTAGTAATGTCCACACAAACATGTATATGCACAAAAGCTGAGCATCATCTACCATGTATTCAGTTGTGAAAGAAGAATAACCTATCATATTTTTATTGCTCCAAACATCCCAAGAAATTAAATTTTGGCATTAAATGACCCATAAGGAGTTGATATGTCATTAAACAAATAAATCAATTAATCAAACTTATAAGATGACCTACCTGAAGTGTACAATTGCTGACCACAATTAAAATTCTGATCCCAGCTCCTGAAGTCAATTAGGACAGTGTACATACCATCTTCTTTCTTTAATGTTCTTTCTCCAGTAATTTTAATTTTGTATTCTTCACATGTTGTTATGAAAACTGAACAATAGAAGTGAATGAAAATATAAGCATTGTTTTTGTTTTATTGCTTCCTAATGTATTATCAAAAAAGAAGAAAAAAGCTGCTATATTTTTTGTCATTTATGACACAAGTAGAAGGTGGAGATTTCTCTAACAGTATTGACTACTGTACCAGGTATAATTTATTCATTACTCTAAGCAAATGTATTTTGTATTAGTATTCATAGCCACTCTTCTGATTGACCAAAACACCAATAGTCACAAGATTAAACAAATTCTGATTGGTCAGAATTCCTACATAGGACTGAATAAAAGTGTTTCATTTGAGTAGGCACAAATAATGCTACAATCTTTGTAATCTTGCAGAAGCTATGCCAGAATGCCACTCTAGAAAGGATCACTCTTGATTGGGTCCATGATAGAGAAAGTCTGATGTCATGGAGGCCTGAAACTTTCTATGATTCCAAAATTATCACTGAGGAAGTATTCTGGTGTGCAATATATGCATATAAAATGAACACAGATGAATTGCCTTTATCCTGTTATATATATATATATATATATATATATATATTTTTTTTTTTTTTTTTCTCTCTCAATTTATATATAGCATTTGTTGTTATACTAACTGTGAAAATATATATAATATTTACTTCAAAATGCTTGGTGTCAAATACTGTAAAATTTATTTTTTAGCCTCATTTCATGAATTTAAATTCAGAAATGGAACTTGTATTACTAAAACTAAAAAAATAGGAAGTACTTAAAATAAATATTTCCAATTACATATGATTAAGTCATTCAATTTTTGTTCTGGTGCCATGCAGCACCATATTTGCAATTAGTGTAATGGTTAGTAAGTTGAAAGAGAACTAGGCAAGCCAAGTTTGAATTTTGACTGAATATTGTTTAAATTCATACATACTTTGGAAAGGTATGGATTCATCTCTCCCCTCAACTATGAGTTAAAAATCAGGGCTGACTGGGCTCTCTTGCCTTGAGGTGGCAACCAGTCTAGGAGAAGGAAAACTGAATTAAAAAAAAAACAACCTGCAGAGGGATTAGCTTTGTCAGGTTATCTTGTCCTGTTGCATTACATGTGTGCCCCTATGACCATAAAAGGTCAATGGGATTTGTAACATGATTGGATGATATTGTATGCATAACTTATTTCTTACTATATAAAATAAACATTTTCTAAAATAAATCTCCAAAAATCACCCTGCATCTTTACCCTGATGGTTGGTTTGGGATATTAGATTAACACATAGACCCTCTTCTTTTACCTTGATAACCCCACAATATATTATTACAGATTCTTAAATTATGATTACAAATCAAAATATGGGTAAAATATGAGGAAAAAAACCTACAAATTTGTATGGATGAATTATTAGTTAAATATAGAGTTTTATTAAGACGGATCAGTCATCAGTAAATAAATCAGTGCTATTGGTGAAAATGTATTTATTTCTCTATTGGATCATGTTATTTAAATCATGGCAATTATGTGTGAAAAATAATATCGCCCAATTGTCTGCCAAGGCTTTGGTGGAACACCTCTACTTGATGGTCAAAATTTTTGATGACATCTCTGCATAGTTGCTCCTCAATCTCACCAATATGCCTTATCTCATCCTTCAGATATGAATTATTGTTGGCTTGTTGGCATAGACCTTACTTTTGAGATGACCTCAGAGGAAGAAATCTAAATCTTGATCGTGGTAGCCAATTGACTTTGTTTTGAGAGATGATGTTACCTGGGAATTCTGTTTGAACGTCCATTTGGAAAAGAAAAAATCATTAGACGCTTAAGCTTAATTCACATTTAAGATCAGTCCAAGTTATTGGAAAACCCTTTAGTATTATTTTTTTTCCTAAGTATTCCTTGCCAACTTGGGTATATGGTGGGAGATATAGTCAGATGAAAGTTACCATTGATTTACATTTACTATTTTATAATAAAAAAATGTTTGAAATTAGTTATTTCAGCCACACACCTCAATAAAAATTATATTGTCATATTTTGAAGTTCTCTTTGATGTTGTACATAAAATGTTAAATTATTTGATTGCATTTATACCAGTTACAATTTGTTCAATTATATTCAAGAATTTAGTATTGAATATGTTACCCAAGCTAAAGAGCAAAGAAATATTGATAACCTTGAAGTCAATGTGATATTTTACAGTTCAATATACAGAGACAGCTAGATACTTATTTTTTAAAAATAGTTACATTATCAACTTGATAAAAATGTTTACATGCATTCATCAAGACTTAGGTGATTTGCCACTAGCAATTTTTAGTACCTTGACTAGTTCTTGCATAAAATCAAATTGTTCTGCAAATATGTCCTGTCGGATTTTGAAGCAGGCTGCACATAAAACATTGTCACTCTTTATGGGATGCTTATTTTCTGGAACCTCTCACTGTTCAATCAAGAATGACTTAGATATGCTTGATGGTGTTTATAACAGGTAACTGACTTTTGCCATAAAATTCATTGGACAACTTTTTTGAAATGTCATTATTTGGTTTCACTCACAATCTTTTCTTCTTCTCACTTTTCTTCTCTTCTCTCTTTCTTCTTCTCTTCTCTCTTTCTTCTTCTCTTCTCTCTTTCTTCTTCTCTTCTCTCTTTCTTCTTCTCTTCTCTCTTTCTTCTTCTCTTCTCTCTTTCTTCTTCTCTTCTCTCTTTCTTCTTCTCTTCTCTCTTTCTTCTTCTCTTTCTTCTTCTCTTCTTCTTCTTCTCTTCTTCTTCTTCTCTTCTCTTCTTCTCTCTTTCTTCTCTCTTTCTTCTCTTCTTCTCTCTTTCTTCTCTTCTTCTCTCTTTCTTCTCTTCTTCTCTCTTTCTTCTCTTCTTCTCTCTTTCTTCTCTTCTTCTCTCTTTCTTCTCTTCTTTTCTCTCTCTTCTCTTCTTTTCTCTCTCTTCTCTTCTTTTCTCTCTCTTCTCTTCTTTTCTCTCTCTTCTCTTCTTTTCTCTCTCTTCTCTTCTTTTCTCTCTCTTCTCTTCTTTTCTCTCTCTTCTCTTCTTTTCTCTCTCTTCTCTTCTTTTCTCTCTCTTCTCTTCTTTTCTCTCTCTTCTCTTCTTTTCTCTCTCTTCTCTTCTTTTCTCTCTCTTCTCTTCTTTTCTCTCTCTCCTCTTCTTTTCTCTCTTCTTTTCTCTCTCTTCTCTTCTTTTCTCTCTCTTCTCTTCTTTTCTCTCTCTTCTCTTCTTTTCTCTCTCTTCTCTTCTTTTCTCTCTCTTCTCTTCTTTTCTCTCTCTTCTTTTCTCTCTCTTCTCTTCTCTCTCTTCTTTTCTCTCTCTTCTTTTCTCTCTCTTCTTTTCTCTCTCTTCTTTTCTCTCTCTTCTTTTCTCTCTCTTCTTTTCTCTCTCTTCTCTTCTCTCTCTTCTTTTCTCTCTCTTCTCTTCTCTCTTTTCTTTTCTCTCTCTTCTCTTCTCTCTTCTCTTCTCTCTTCTTTTCTCTCTCTTCTCTTCTCTCTCTTCTCTTCTCTCTCTTCTTTTCTCTCTCTTCTCTTCTCTTCTTTTCTCTCTCTTCTCTTCTCTCTCTTCTCTTCTCTTCTTTTCTCTCTCTTCTCTTCTCTTCTTTTCTCTCTCTTCTCTTCTCTTCTTTTCTCTCTCTTCTCTCTCTTCTTTTCTCTCTCTTCTCTTCTCTTCTCTCTCTTTTTTCTTTTCTCTTCCTTTCTTTTCTCTTTTTTTCCTTTCGTCTTTCAGCTGTTCTTGTCTAACTGCCTACCGGAAGATATCTATGTTGTTATATATTGTATAGTTGAACTTGAACCAATTAGTGTTTCAGACAGCACCATAACTAAAAATCTTCCATGCTTGACAGTGGGCTGCAGTTGGCTTTTGTAGAATTCTTGACTAGCCAAGCCCATAATAATCCAAACCCACACCTACTACTGGACTGCTTAGTAAAGGTAAATTCATCTTGAAAGAAGATGTGTACCCAAACTCTAAGGTTAGTCCATCATGGTAGCTGCTTGCTTATTTCCTTTCACAATTTGGCCTGCATCCGAAACATTTAAGTATTAACTAATATATACTAGCAGAAGAGCATTTTTTCTGTATCAAAATATAAGAAAATTGTTTTAAAATATAAATAAAATATACTATAAATATATAAACATTAGAATGTTTAAGTGTTTTTGGCTTCTTTATGCACATACATGTAATGTTCAAATATGTATGTTTACAATATCTGAATGCACATAATTTTGTAAATTGATTGATTTGCTTTTTATGTCTTGTTAACCTTTTGCAGGTTATTTAAAGCCAGAAGCTATTTTTAGATTTTATTAATGTTTTGGAGGGGAGAATTATTTACTGATAGAAGTCATATTACAAGGTAACCAAAAAAGTTCTGTCCGTTTTTTGATTAGTCATTGAATGAAGTTGAAATATATATGAGATACGTGTAGCAATTGTTTTCAAATTCAGACAGCCGGAAGTAGGAACATCAGACGTTATAAAAAACATGTGCACCGTGCCCGGCCATCAGTTATAAGCCAGACAGCTGTGAGAAGGATGGAAGTGTCTAGAGATCTCGTTCAGGGCTGTTTGCTTTACAACTTCAAAGTGGGCTTATCAGCAGCTGCCACAAGTTGCTGCATATGTCAAGCGTTTGGGGATAGTGCTGTGGATGAACGTACTGCAAGGTGTTGGTTTCGAAAATTCAAGTTGGGAGATTTGTCTGTCCATGATGAGCCTTGCAGTTGACGACCACAGGTCTTGAATGACGGAGTCCTGAAGGCGGCCATTGAAGAGGACAGTAGTCTAACATGTGGTGAACTTGCAAGACAGTTCAACGTTTCTGATGAAACACACTTCACCTGCACCGCCTAGGTAAGACGTACAAACTGAGCAAGTGGGTTCCGCAAATGTTGTTGGAGGTCCACAAGGGACAACGAGTGGCAGCCTGCATATCGCTGCTTTCTCACCACCGTACTGCATCCTTATTCAATCAAGTGCTTACCAGTGATGAAAAGTGGGTTCTGTACGAAACTCCCAAGCATTCCAGACATTGGTTGTCTCCTCAGGATGCTGTCCCTCACACCGCAAGACCGCCTATGCACCCATGCAAGATTATGCTTTGTGTCTGGTGGACAGGTCGTCAAGTGGTTCATTATGAACTGCTACCAATGGGCCAAAAGGTCACTGGAGACCTAAACTCGCAGCAATTGAAACGTGTGCAACAGGCATTGCGCCAGAAGGAGCCATCACTGGTGAATCGCAAAGGTGTGCTTTTCCTCCATGACAACGCCAGGCTGCATGTCACGCGAGTGGTCAGGGATACCATACAGCAACTTGGATGGGAGACTTTGTGCCATCCACCTTATTCACCTGACCTTGCACCATCCGATTACCATCTCTTCCACTCCCTGGATAATCATCTTCGTGAGAAATCCTTCACCAATGAAGCAGACTTGCGCAAAGCCTTCACGGACTTCTTTGCATCAAAACCCCCCAAGTTCTACCGCAAGGGCATTGAACAGCTGGAGACACGGCAGAAGGTATTTGTGTGTAAGTGAATATAACCAACCCAACTGGAAATGGAATTTGGCTCTTCAATTTCCAACTCTGAGCTGTTATCCATTATACCTCCTACATATGACCCATATAGGTACTGACCAGGTTTGATATTGCTTAACTTTGGTGATCCTATGAGAATTGGTGTTTAACATTTTTCTGTAAAAAAAAAAAAAAAAAAAAAAAAAAATATATATATATATATATATATATATATATATATATATATATATATATATATATATAAATTCTTTAAAGTCCTGACAAAAATGATTTTCTGAATAAAATTGCTTTGAGTAGCAATTAAAATATAAGGACAATTTTCCAGTTTTAAATTATTTAAAATTTTTGTCAATTTATCTTTGGAATATTTTCAAATTCAATTTGGTAATTTTAATAATTTATTTCTTTTTACAATTTGCAAACTTTGTCAGAATGATACGTGAATATTTAAAAATATGCAGACTGAAATGTGGCTGACAGCCAGAATGATTTTTCAATGTATTAAAGATTAATTGAATAGGCCTCATATAGCAGCCCATCTATGTTTGATGATTAGTATTAGTAATCACTTTTAATTTAGTGTACATAGTTTTAAACTTCTTTTAAAATCAGTTAATGTATTTAAAATCAGTCAAATTGTATCATATTTGAAATCTAAAATAGGTTTTTGTTGGTATGTATCTTGAGTACTGCTTGTTGATAATTGCGTGGAACTATTTTGTGGGGTGGCAATTAATTGATTGAATCTTCATTTATTAATATGTTATGTGGGGCAGATTAAATTTAAAAAGATGCTAATTTATTTAAAGTATGTAAAATGTTCAGAATTTACTTTATTCTCAAAGTTCTTTTGGGGTGATAAATAAGTTATTTTTTTGATATTTTCAAATTGGGAAAGATAAATTGTTGTTTGTTGTTAATGTGGTTTTCATCTTATGTTTTTAAGAGATTTGTTCTTGTATCAAGCTTATATTACTCTAGGTTAATCAATTTTCATGTTAAATACAAAGCAATAATAATCCATTTTCAAGCACCTTTTAAACATTTGCCAAACCTTGTTTCTATGTTATGGAAGCCACCACTTCCTACCTGAAGATATCTATGTCATTATATATTGTATAGTTGCTTTTGTTGCAAGGTGTGGACATTTTTCAGTAAATATTTAATTGCTCCTGGTACATTTATCCTGCAAAAAATATTTGGACTCATGTGAGTTTGGGTAAAAATAATAACCAAATACAGATTTATTTATTTTTTTTAAGCTGTATATCAAGTTATTGTGGGTCATTTAATGCCAAAGTTTAATTTTCTTGGGAACATTTGTAATTTCTATTACAAAATTGTATTGCTGGTATTTTTATCAAAAAATGTATTTTGACCCCAGTTTGGGGATTAACTATTTGCCCAAAGGTGGGACCCTAACAGGTGCTACCACCCTGGCTCAGAGTGGACCTGGGAACATCAGCAATTAAGAGGTGTTTCTGTGCTCCTGAAAACCTCTAGATTGAGGGCCTTGCTGCTGAATGTAGTTTATCGTCATACCCAGGATGAATATGGATTTTAAACAAACAATTAATGCATGTATTAACAAATAGAAATTACATTGATATATACACAATTAAAAGGAAAGGGAAAGACACTAAAAACTTACCTAAACAGCACTACCAAATGGATATTTGGTAAAGCCAAGTGGGGTAACCCATAATCTACTGTGTGAGTGAAGTTTTGCATAACTAATTCAATTTTAAAATAAAAATACAACTGCTGTCACATAATAGTTGTTCACATTTCATACACTAAATATAAATGATTTACTAAGCTTAGATGTAGCACAAAGCAGCAAGTATTCGGCACCCAGTGAAGATTGAACTCCCTATTCAGTTGTAATTGATGTAGTGAGACAAGCTTGCTAACCATTATACCACATTGAAGTCCCCAACTAAATATAATAACTATGATTAAGCAGGTATTATTTAATGATTCAAAATGACAACAGCCATTTCAATCCAAACAATGATATAAACAAGTGACTGACAAATGAAACAATGAAGGGACAAAAAAAAAGTTTACTTAGAATAATTCAGTTAACATGATCATAGTAACTGCCATAATTGAAGTTATCCAACAGTTCTCTACAATAAATTACCAGATATAATGAGCTGAGAGAGAGAGAGAGATAGATAGATAGATAGATATATATACATACATACACACACACACACACACACACACATATATATATATATATATATATATATATAGTGCAGTAATCGATCCATTGGTATATAATCCGGGTGGATCCTAGCAATATTAATTATTAAAACTGATCCACAGAGAGCTCAATTTATTTATTATAACAGAGCATATGTATTTTTTTACAGCAAAAAAACATTTTGGGGTAATTTTCGTTTTTTTTTTTTTTTTTTTTTTTGCTGTAAAATAAAACACACATATTGCTTCAAAAATTATTTTTAGAGTGGTTACCCATGTTTGAAATAGATGCCACATTTTTTAAAATTTTTATTACATCTACTGGTCTATGCACTCAATAAAAATTAATTTCAATTTCAGATATGAAATTGACCATATATGGGCTTTCAAGGAAATCTAAACAAGGTGTATAAATTCCTTAAAAGTGATGATAGAACCTTTCTGGGCTGTGACACTCTCTGTGGCTGAGTGGTTTAATGCATACTGGATCAGATGGTGGTTTCTCTTACAAAGGGGGATGCAAATTCAAACCCTACTAGAGCACATTTTAAGTTTTATTGAGTGCACAGGCTGGCAGACATAATATACACTGTTTAAAATTTTTTAAAAGTGTTTATTTCATACATGGGCATCTACTAAAATAATGTTTAAAGTAATATAATTGTCAGATTAAAAATGAATCTGAATTTTACATATTCATTAATATTTTTATCCTGAAAAATTACGCTTGATTTGATTTTTAATAATTATAACAATTATCAGAAATTTGATCCTTTGAAGAATACATATAATACAATGTATTCATTTTTAAGAAAAATATAAGAGCATATTTTCATTAATTCTTTCATGTTGTGCACAATTTGAGCTTTTTTCTTCATTTTTTTTATGGAGTTGAAAGTTTAAATTTAAACTCTATAAATTCAATAATGTAATTTTAGAAATGGTAAAAAGTATTTTTCAAAAGCTTGTCTTTCGTAAATTTTATGGAAGTTTTATTAAAGGGGTGTCCTTATGCTTGTGAATATTTGAAATGTTTAAGTATAGGATTTTGCAAATGGTGTATAATTTGCTGACAGATATATTTTAAATTCTCAAGTATGGACAGTATATTATGGCTGTATTTGTACTTTACATTGTTAAGGTTTGGTTTTTGTTTTTATGGTGAGGGTTTCTATTATTTTTAGAATTTATAGTTAGACGTATTTATTATATTTGTGCTTTTGGCAACTATTTTCTGCATTGAAATTCAATTTTCATGTTGGTTTAAATGGGTAACAGATTAACCAAAAGATTGAACTAATTTTTGGACAATTTCTACATGCACTAAGTCCAAAAAAGAATTTTTTTTTTCACACACAATAAAAATGTAATAAAATAACTTAACTGAATTTAATTTAGATAGCAGTCTGGGAGAGGGTACCAGCCTACTCAAAGGGACACCTCCTTTAGATAAGAAGCCTAGGTTGGTGACAAGGGGAGGGCATGTGGTATCTCTCTAAAGAGAGAAGGGCTGGAATGGGGGTTTATTTATGACCAAAGCCTTTAATTGTATGTAAATAAATTTAGGTTTCTGCTAGGGGATACCAAACTATACCAGCAACATATAGGAAAAAAAAATGAAATCCAACAAGCAGTCCAACTAATTACAAAAAGAACTGAACAAGGACATAGACTATTTGAAACTCCAAAAAATTATGGATAAGAGCCAATAAATCTAAAAATATTTATAAATGTAACCCTTCACTCTACTACAAAAACACAAACTAGCTAGATATAACAGTAGGATATCCGAGATTGATACAGATACTACTGAGATAGCCAATAAGTTAAATATTGCAGATAGTGGGAAAGATCCATACTAAAGTAGCTTACATTTTATTTAAGGACCATAAAGCTAACTTCGCTAGTAGTACACAGTCTGGATTAATAAACCCAACTTAAACTGAACTAGGTCTAATCTAAAAAAAATATTATTAAAAAAATAACCACTAAACTACTAATCACAACCTGTGCTAATCTTTCGAAGGATTCGTCAGACGCTATCAAATGATACATCAATATGAATAATAAGGATAGTGACATTAAATTTGATAGAATTGATTTCTATTCCTCTATCTCTAGGGATCTCCTAGTTAATAGTATTAACTTTGCAAAAAACTATATGAAGATAACAGATGATGAAACTAATATCATCTTAACAGCTAGAAAATCATTGCTAACTCTAACCTGGATTAAGTGTCATAATGACGATTTTGATGTCCCCATAGGAGTGTATTATTCAGCCCAGGTTGCTGATTTAGTATGTTTTTATATTTTTGATGTTTAGTATAATTGTAAAACCAGAAATAGTGGTACTATATAGAGATGACGGACTCATCTTCATCCCCAATAGTAATTGTCTGCTAACAGTGAGGTTACAAAAGAAAATTATTAGGGCCTTTAAATTACTAGGGTTTAAGATTGAGATTTCTTCTAACCTTAAAATAGTTGATTACCTAGACATCATCCTTAGCCTTAATGATAAAAACCTTTAAACCTTATCATAAAGAGAATGAAACCTCCAATTAATGTCAATTCTAACCACCCCAATGCCATTCTGAGACAAATATCCACTACTGTTTGCACCAGAATTAGTGAATTAACGTCCAATGAAAAAATCTTTAATAAAAATAAAGAACTGTATGAAAAGGCTCTCCACAAAAGTGGTTTAAAAAATAAGTTATCTTACTTAACTTCTATAGGTAGTACCGAAACACCTAACATAGGTGTAGAAATAGAAAAATAAAAATAATTTGCTTTAACCCCCCCCTTCTGTAAACTGTCAAATATTAATATTGGACAGCAATTTCTAAAATTAATAAATAAAGACTTCCACAAAAACAACCCTGTAAGATCTTCAACAGGAAATCGATCAAAATTAGATACTCCTGTACTAATAACATGTACCAAATTATCAACTCCTATAATAATTATATCTTAAGTAAATTCTATGGGGAAAAAAATAAATCTAGCATGGAACCCCCCTGTAATTGTAGAAATAGAGAAAACTGACCAGTCGAGGGCGAATACAGATCTACTAGGGTAATATACCAGGTAACCATTGCTCCTAAAGAAAATATGACAAATTATAATGTTCACATTAGAATTTCCACAGGAGAAACAGAATTTATACCCATAGGCACTCATTTACCAATCCTAAATTGAAATACCAAACAGCTCTTTCAAAAAAAATTTTGGGAATTGAAGGAAAAGGGTCTGAACCCTCAGAGTGGAAAATTATAGGTTTCACACATACTCCTAATAGTTTTAGAGATAGTTGCAGGCTATGTTTAAGGGAAAAAATTAGAATAATAGAATACAATAATCAATGCAAACTATTAAATCAAAGGAAAGTGCTAGTGTTAAAATGTAGACATCAAAGCAGGTTCAAACTTATATAAGAATATAGATCTTACCTTACTAATTACCAAAAAACAACAGTCCGCCAACTGATGCAACCCCCTTTGATTAAATTTTTATTTTAACATCATCTTCTTAAAGAATTTTGGGCACAGCTTGGTATTCCTAATAATTTAATGATCCTTAATGGTGTAAATGGATGATATATATATTATGTATGTATAGGTACATATATGTATGTTTATGTATGTATGTACATATGTGTGTTGTACAGCATGATTTATTGCATTGGGTGTTTCGGTGTTACTTACAGATTTTGGGAATCTCTTATTTAGATAATTTATCTTAACTTTAAATTGTTTTGTCTTTAAATCCCACATCACTTAATAATATAAAACCCTTATTGTCAAAATACAATTTGTCAATCCTATTAAAACATATGTTGTTGAAACAGTTTGGTATCCCCTAGCAGGAAGCTAAATTCATTTACATACAACTAAAGGCTTTGGTCATAAATAAACTCCCATTCCAGCCCATCTCTCTTTAGAGAGATACCTCACGCCCTTCCCTTGTCACCAACACAGGCTCCTTATCTAAAGGAGGTGTCTCTTTGAGTAAGCCTGTACCTTCTCCCTGATTGCTATCTAAATTAAATTCAACCCCCTCCCCCCGATTCCGAGACAGTCAGTCTAGGGCTGAAGAAGACTGGCATAAAGTTGTGCTGGTTTGAAATAGACTATACCTACAGGAGGTAATTTTGGATCTTTGCTGTATATATAGGAATAACAAAGATAAAGTGAATAAAGATGTTTTTGTCCCTTTTGGTTTATGCTTCCTATATTCTTGACTTTGGAGTTGCAAGACTGATTTATGACCTTTGGAATTATGACTAGGATTTCAGATTTTTGATCTGGACCACCCCCATTGCTATTTTTACACATGCATCAAGGTTTCCAATATATTTCTTTTACTGTTTGATGATAAGCATTGCTGTTATTTCAAGTGTTGTACTGCTTTTTCTGAACTGTATAATGATAAAATTCTTTCCATCTTGCAATAAATCATATTTAAGACCTATAATTTAATTTTGCACTAGTTACCTGATAATTTGGCACTCTTAGATTTTAAGATTATAACAAAAATGGCTTTCATCTGTTTACTAATATGTAGGTTTTTATTTTTCTGTGTTTTTATTTTTGGTCAGCGTTGGCAATGTTTGTGTGAAATTGTCTCTACTTTTTTTTTTTTTTTTAAATGTTACCAGCAATACATTCTTGGAAAAATGTTACCAGCAATACATTCTTGGAAAAATGTTACCAGCAATACATTCTTGGAAAAATTTTAAAAGGAAGGATATTGCTAGAAATAGATTTTGAAGAAAAATATTACTAGCAATAAAAATTTTGTTGGCATTAAATAACCAATTGAGTTTGATATGCCATAAATCTCGATCAATCAATCAACCATCTTTTTTTTTGTTGTAAAATTAACAATAATATAGTCTTTTCGCATAATAATTTGGCACTTATTTATATAGTCATGTAGAGGCAATCATTTTTTTTCTTTTTTTATTACAAGTTAGTCATTAATGCTTGTTGGTAAATTTCTTGTAAATGTATTTTATCTAAGATTTATGTCAATTGTTAATGAATAATATTCTTAAGCTGGCAACATTTTTGTCACTTCTAGTATCAATGTTAAACAAAAAAAATAATTAACTAGGTCGTTATTTTGAGATATTAGACTTGCATACAAACATGGTTTTAAATATTTCTTAGCTGTTTTAGAAACTCTGACTTTTCAACGATAGCAGTTATCTTTTATTTATTTTGTTCTTGATATCTTGACAAGGTGTTGCTGCTTTAACCCAGCACAAATTTAAAATGTTTAAGGGTCGCATACAAGGACATTTTATTCAATTTTATGCAAATTCTTGATGAGTCAACAGCCAGCTAACTAGAGGCAGTGTCTCAATAAATCACTGTGGAGAAGGCAATGAGAAACCACTCTACTATCAATCCCAAGAAATATCATGGCAATTATCAAATGAAATATGAAAGCTAAAGGTGTGAAGGGGGTTAAGTCTATGGGAATTAACTTCTCACCTGGTAAGGAGTAACACATGCAACAGGTATCACCTGACTGTCCTCCAGTTCACATCAAACAAAAAATAATTCTCGGGCATGGAACGTTAGAACATTAAACAACTGTGGCTAGTTGGAAAATATAAAGCAGGAGATGAGTAGGTTAAATGTCAACATTTTATGAGTATGTGAAACTAGGTGTCCAAACAATAGAGATTTTGTCAGTGACAAGCACAGGATTATATATGCAGGTGAAGAGATAAATGAAAAAGGAGTTGGATTGATATTAGATCAAGACTTGAAGAAATGCATTTTGAGATACTGTCAAAGAAAGAATTCTTGTAGTTAAACTGAAAGGAAAGCCTTTCAACAAACCTATTATAACTGTGTATGCACGAACAGCATGAAGTGCGGGAGAAGAAATTCAAACTTTCAACTCTATGCTAGACAATGCCAAAGGTCCATGTAAATCACAAGAAATTATAATTATCATGGGAGACGTGAATGCCAAAGTAGGCAAGGAGAGGGATTGTGAAAGAGCTGGCAAATTCAGACTAGGAGCCTGCAATGAACGTGGAGAAAAGTGGGTCTAATGGTGCACAGTGAATGACCAGATGACAAATGAGATTCTTGACATGATGCAAAGCAAACAGAAAACAATGCCAAGAAATAGAAAGGAATACAGAAAATTATACAAAGAAATAAAGAACAAATGCAGAGAGGTTAAGGAGGAATGGCTCAATGAAAAATGTGCAGAAATAGAAAGAATGAGTATCACAGATAAAGGAGATAGGCATAAAAAATAAGAGTACTAACAGCCTTAGACAATTTCAGCATAGACAAGATTACAGAAATAATAAATGAAAACAGTGCTGACATACTGGAAGACCTAAGCAGATCTATTTTCATAGCACTGCCTAAGAAACCAGGTGCAAATGAATGTGAACTCCAACGGATGATCAGCCTAATGAACCATATAACAAAATTCATTGTTCGAATTCTGATAACTGGAGCATGCAGCAGAATCAGGCCTGCGATAGGACAAGAACAGTGTGGGTTCGTCAAAGACACTGGAACAAGGTACACAATATTTATGCTCAGAATGTTATCAGAAAGAGTAATGCAAATGCAAAAGGACATGTTCCTGTGTTTTATAGATTATGCAAAGGCGTTCGACAAAGTACATGACAGATCTGTTAGAGCTGCTCAGTAACAATGAAATATTTGGGAAAGACATGGGAATAATCAAGAATTATGGCAGCAAACCACTTGTATATGGTTATATAAAAATGAGTTCTGCAGATATACAAAAATAGAAAGGGGTGTAAGACATATGTGTCTTCTCGCTGGACTCATTCAACCTATACAGTGAGGCAGTTTTGAGAAAATTAGAAGTCCTACCAGGATTCATTATTGGTGGCCACAATCTTACCAATATATGATATGCAGATGACTCAGTACTGATAACAGACATGAAAAGGAAATTACAAAACCTCCTACAGAAGTTAGCAAAGGAAAGCAAGAAGAAAGGACTAAGCATAAACTACAAAGACAGAATGCATGGTTATCAGTAAAATTATGAGCCCAAAATGCAAATTACAGGTTGGGAATACTAAAATCAAGCAGGTACAGAAGTTTAAATGATGAGGTTTTGGGGAGAATTGAAGTAAAAAGCAAACTCATACTTATCAGGAAGAGGCAGTTGAAATTTCTGGGGCACATAATGAAGAAGGAGGTCTTGGAAAATCTAATACTCACAGGACAAATGAAGGGACAGAGGAAAGCAGTGTGTAACATTCTTGATGGGCTTGAGCAAATGGATGGCATAACACAGTTTGAGAGAAATAACAAAACGTCAACTTAAGAGCTACAAGGGACATGAGGAGGTACAGGGCCATGATCGCCCATGTCCTGAAGGGACACAGCACATAAAAGATTATTCTTTTATCTGATGAAAATTTAAATGGACAAATATAATTTAGGGCTTTCTAATAAGTATTTTTTTTTTTTTTCAAAAATATCAGTAAAATATCACAAATTATGCTAATTTGTGAATATTTTTCTCCCGATTCTAATAAAAAAGAAAATTGATTTTCCATTATTTTCTCATAGAATGCCATATGGCAGATTATTTTGAATAAATCTCAGAGATCAATGGATTAGTCTTGTTTTTGTTTTTTTTTTGTTCCTTTTCTCTAAGTAATATCATTTAACTTTTCCGTTTTGAAGCTGCTGGTTGACTTCAGTATACTGAATGCCACTGTCTCCTTTTCCTCTTTGCAAAGTTATTGATATTTTCACATTTTAAAAAAATAACTGAAAATCATTTTTATCTTTTTTCTTTATCTGGATATTATCAATATTTTAAGATTGGGTAATTAAGATTGTTTCAAATATTATCCATTGAGCTGGAAAAAATGATATATTTATAACAAGAAAATAAAGATGAGACTGACAATCTTCTAAAATAAGGTTAGAAGAATATGAAAAAGCTATAATCTGGAGAAACTATGAAGTCAGGTATAGCTGATCATGCAGAGCAGTGATTCTCAACCTTCTTTTACTTGTAACTGTTTTTGGTGGATCCTCATCACCATTTGATGAAAAAAAAAGCTTATTTTATTTTTTACTAATAGATAAGTTTAGGAATTATAGAAATAGTAAATGTATATGCTTTATTTTGAAGTAAGACTAATTTAATGAAAATAGACGTGTGTATTTAACAACTAAATTAAAAACATTCATTAGAGTAAAAGGGACACTAACTTACATAATTTGATCTTGTTTTCTGCTAGCTTTAGAGATATTTTTCTATTTTGAGTATTTTAATATGGTGTAGATTACTGTGGAAACTCTAATTCTCAGTTGTAACAACTGTTCTGAAGTGAAATTGCTCTATGGGCCACTAAAATATTACTGTGGACTCCCAATTTTCTATTTTTTTTTTTTTTGTGTGTGGACCCCCATTTATGTAACATGGACCCCTGATTGAGAACTACTGATGTAGAGAGAGAATTTTGTTAAATTTATTTTATAAAAAATTCTGTTATTTTACACCAGATGATAATTTTTCATAATTCAGGCTAATTATTTTTAAATGTTATTGAAGTGGTATACATTTGTGCTTGTCAGATGTTAGATTATTTTGATTTGCTAAAATATGAATGTATTAGTCTTTTTTAAAGTGTTCACATGCTTGTTTTTTTTTTCTACTTGCAGGTAAGGGAAAATTCAGAAATAGAAGGAATCTGTAAGATCTCACCTTTTTGTTTTCTTTTACAACTAAAGATAGTCAATAATAAAATTATTGCACAAGTATGGGGGAACATAATACTAGAAAGTTCTATTTTGTATATAAGACCCAGGAGATATTTCCTTGGGGGTTCTATGTGATGCATCCCTTCTGGACAAGGGGGATCGTGGCTTTCCAAAACTTCTCTTCTGCCATCCATTCACGCAAGCTTGTCAGATAGGTGGCTTGCTGCCTTCCCCTATTTCTCTTGCTCTTAATATGCCCTGTGAGTATTAAGACCTCTTTCCTCATTTTGTCGGCCATCTCTTCCTGATTCTGAGCGTTCTTTCTGTTGCCATTTTCTTTAAGATCACTTAATTGCTTCATAACTCTGTTCATGGAATTCTCAGTATCCTTCTGTAAAACCACATTTCTATTGCCTCCAATTTTTAAACAATGCCAAGGAATGGCATAGAATATTAAATAAAAAACACAGAGAATAAATGCAGGCTGCCAAAAGATGAATTACTCATTGAAAAGTGTGTAGAGAGAGAAAATCTGAGGAACACAGATACAGCAGACATATATGAAAGGATAAGAAATAACAGTATAAAAATGTGCTCGTTGGTAATATGCATAAGATCTAAAAAGGAAATTCTCATAATAAAAAAGGAAAAGATACTTAAAAGCTGGAATGGGTATATTGGAGAACTCTTCCAAGATGACAGAGAAATCTACAATGTATAAAAACATGGGAGGACCTGTAATACTAAAATCTCAGGTAAATTTTACACTAATCAAGATGAGCAGAAACAAAGCAATAGGACCAGATGGAATTGTAATAGAGATGTTGTAAGCCTTGGACAATTTCAAGATTACTGAAATAATTGAAATATATGACAGTAGCAAAATACTAGATGATCATAGTAGATTCGTCTTTTTAGTGATGCCAAGCATAAATGAATATGAGCTCCATTGGACAAACATCTTAATGAGCCATATAACTGATTGTATGGGAACTGGTGTTTCAATGTGATATGGCTGTAAACCTCTGAGGGCAAGAGGGAAATACTGAATAACCTACTTAATCAGTTTATGTAAATAGATGGCAGAGACTTGGAGGAATAGTATGGAGACAAACATTGCTTAGAGCTACAAAGGATAGGAAGTGGAGAACCATAATCATCCAGGTCCTGAATGGACACTGCACATAAAAGATGAATGTAAAGAGCAGAACATGAGTTCTGGATATTAGGTTGGGTGGTTGATTTTGTTTTGTGGCCTATCAATACCTCTATGGGTTATTTAATACTGAAATCTACATATTTTCTATGTAATTTTATGATTTCAGTTACAGATATTTTGTACATAATTTTATACTTTCAGGGTAAAGTTGTTTTTTTAGATATATAGTTTGTAGATCATAAAATGTATTGTTGGTAATTTTACTAAAAATGTATTTTTTAGTGTTGCATTTATTGCTTTTTTGCTGTAAAAATCTATTGTTGCTCATTTTATTATAAAAATGTACTGTTGATTTTTGTGTTTTGGCAGGGGGGGGGGCTGTCAATATTTGCCCATAGCTGGGACTCTAACAGGTGTTACCAACCCAAGTCAGGGTGGATCTGGGAACGACAGCAATTAAGAGGTGGTTCCATGCCCCACAAAACCTCCAATCTCCTGATTCAAGGCTTTGCTGTTAGATGCAGTTTATCATCATACCCTGAATGACTGAATATTATGTCAGGTTAAAAAAACATAAAACTACCAAAAACAAAACATTATACATATGTATATCCTATTTATTCTATCATTGCTATATTTAACATACCATATAAAATATATCCATACTAATTAGTATGTTCTTGAGTGAAATAGTCTGCATTCCAATCCAGACATCCTTTCTCAAAATAAATCATTATTTATAATTGTGATTGTGTTAATGTGACAGGACTCTAATATATTTTCCAGATTTAACAAGTAATCCATTCATTTGTTGAGTGGAATTGTTGACCAGAGCCCATTACCAATAAAAGGCTAGACACAAATAGATTGAACATATAGTACGATGATATTTATGGCACATCATTTGCAATGAATAACAGGGTATATTTTTCTATGAAGATTTTATCTGGCGAATGTCTTCTTGATGTTTGACGTGGTGAACAAGAATCAAGTCACTTGTTTATCTGTTCTGTGAGGATTAAACAATTTTTTTTTACTTTTTTATCCTTGTGCATTATGTTCATTTCCATCTTCACTCTCTCTCTCCTCTCTCTTTTCTTCACTCTCTCTCTCCTCTCTCTTTTCTTCACTCTCTCTCCTCTCTCTTTTCTTCACTCTCTCTCCTCTCTCTCTTCTTCACTCTCTCTCCTCTCTCTTTTCTTCACTCTCTCTCTCCTCTCTCTTTTCTTCACTCTCTCTCCTCTCTCTTTTCTTCACTCTCTCTCCTCTCTCTTTTCCTCTTTCTCTCCCTCCTTCCTCTTTTCCTCTTTCTCTCCCTCCTCCCTCTTTTCCTCTTTCTCTCCCTCCTCCCTCTTTTCCTCTTTCTCTCCCTCCTCCCTCTTTTCCTCTTTCTCTCCCTCCTCCCTCTTTTCCTCTTTCTCTCCCTCCTCCCTCTTTTCCTCTTTCTCTCCCTCCTCCCTCTTTTCCTCTTTCTCTCCCTCCTCCCTCTTTTCCTCTTTCTCTCCCTCCTCCCTCTTTTCCTCTTTCTCTCCCTCCTCCCTCTTTTCCTCTTTCTCTCCCTCCTCCCTCTTTTCCTCTTTCTCTCCCTCCTCCCTCTTTTCCTCTTTCTCTCCCTCCTCCCTCTTTTCCTCTTTCTCTCCCTCCTCCCTCTTTTCCTCTTTCTCTCCCTCCTCCCTCTTTTCCTCTTTCTCTCCCTCCTCCCTCTTTTCCTCTCTTCCTCATCTCCCCCCACTGCCTCCCCCCTCCTATTGTATTCCTGTCTTTCAGAATTTTGGCTGTTTCTCTCTGCATATCATTCTTTCATTTTTTTAAAAAAATATTTGTTTCTTTCTTTATATATATATATATATATAATGCACCAAGTATTTGACAGCAAGCCTTCAGTGAACAATATATGGAAAATTACCTCATGTAATGTGATGCAGCATACTCTAAATTTTAATATTCTCTTTTATTTATCAGATGTATCAAGCACATTAACATGCTAGCTTCCTTCCAATTTGGCCTAGAAGATGAAAAGACACACTGTGCTCATTGCATTTGTTACCCACTACAGCCCCTTAGATATAGCAAGAAACTTAAAAGTGGCCAGGTGAATGTCTAGTGGCTCTGCTTGTATAACATGAAAATGTACCTTTGGTGATACACAGAGTTTTGGCTGTGATCATTTTTTTTCATCATCATCATGTAGTCATTTTCACATTCATTTTGAGTTTTTTAGTTCAATAAATCACCGCAAATGGCCAGGCTGATAGGAGCCATGGTTATATTTATCATGTCACCATCTCTATAGATTGTCAGCCAACATTATAGAGTTTCTATTTGCCCATTAGGTGAGGACTTGTGATTTTGTGCTTGCATAATGATATCAGCCTCCCTGCAATATATCACTTACCATTGCCTCTAATCTTTCCTGATTTGAATGCTTTAGGCTATTATGTCTAGAGAGACTGACCATTATCCCCACCTTCAATACCCAAGGATCATTGAATGTGTTATTGTGGACATGATGACCATTATAAATGAAAATCACCTTGTCTGGGCATGCACTTGTTTCCAAGGCTTTAATGAGGCTGTTTATTTATTTTTTTATTATGATGATTTTTTTTTTCTAGCAAACATTTAATTTTCTTTATTATTGTCATTTACCTGCTGCACTTTACATAATTTTGGCAGCAAAATTTAATCCAAACAAGTTTTGTTAAATTTAACTGACAAGGCCTGTCTGTTTAATTTGTTGTCATATTTTTCCAATTTTCAAATAAGATTTACATTGGGATCAGAATTGGAGATAAACCATCTGAAGTTCATGCTCTGTTTTGATTTTGTTCAAGCACTTTCTACTGTCTAAGTCATTATGAAGATCCATGTCAGTGTAGTAGATAAGATTTTGTTGGCTTGTTGTGGGAATCACTTTTGATACAAAGTGTGGATGTTTTTTAGTAAACGTTAATTGTGAAGAGATCAAAATGAGAAAAGAACAGTCTTGTCACTAACAAAGAGAAAGAGGGAGAGTCCTTCAAATCTCATGCAGCCCCAGGATTATTATCAGGGTTGCATGGACCGAGCGTGTGAGCAACAATGAGATCTTAGAGAGGTTGCAAACAAGGAGGAGGCTTATACTTAATATCAGGAAGAGGCAGCTGAAGTTTCTGTGGCATAATGAAGAAGGAAGGCCTGGAGAATTCGATACTCATGGGTCAAATAGAGGGAAAGAGAAACAGGTAAACAACGCGTGACATACCAGGTGGATTTAAGCAAGTGGATGACAGTATGTGAGCTGGGGGAGGAAGCAGAGGAAAGGAACTTGTTGAGAGCTGCAAGGGATAGAGGAAGGGGGAGAGCCATGATTGCCTCCGTCCTGAAAGGACATGGCACATAAAAAGAAAGAATTCACTATCTCATTGCCTGCGATCATCATCAGAGTGTGGTAATCCAAAAGGCTACATACTAGCATTTTTTGAGAATGCGGAGATTCAAATTAATTCAAACTGATGTCATGTATAAAACAATTACATGGAACTACATTAAACTGGAAAAATACATATAGAATATTTATACGTATTATTATCGTTTTACATGCATATCAAGCATTTGATATACACTTTAAAACACTCTCTCCCGTGGTAAAAGAGATTTTATTTAATGTGGACTGTTTCTTACATCTAATTATATTTATTTTATGTTGTTGTATTTTGGTTGTTTGTGTGAACATATTCCCCTTATGCATCTCTTTTTCCTGCCTGTTGGCCACTCTTTTTGTCCTTCTCAAATTTCAGCTCTTTACCCTTTAAGTTATTAACCATTGTTTACTTGGTGCTTATTTGTGACCACAAATGTGTCCTACCTTTCCCCACTTTTATGGCTATTTACCCAGTAGACCATTAAATCATACACACTCACTTCCACATTCAGCTACCCACATTCCATTCATGGATCACAAATTCCTGGCCTTTGACAAAGCCATTTTTATGGACTATCCCAACACTATAAATATATAACCAAGCATCTTGCTACTTTCTAAGTAAATACTTATGACTCAAGAGTACCTTGCCAACACTTCCCTTTCTGACTAGGAAGTATATCTCAAGTTACTGTCAGTAGTTTAATTATAAATCATTATACTGACACCATGCACACACACACACATATATAATAACAAGATATACATTTTTATTTATTTATTTTTTGGAGGGAAGTTGTATGACAAAGTGGAAAAGGTTTTTATGTGACACATTTCCTCGCTTAGGACTTCATTGGACTAATTTGGTTATGTTGATGTGACTACACGTGCAGAAATGAGACTGAGACATGCTGAGAATTTTAAATTTAGAAAAATGTATTTTTTAATGTGTTTTGGGTGTCTAATTTCATTTAGATTCTTTTTCTTTCCATCACCTTTGTTATTAAATATCTTACATTGTGATAACAGAAAATCTGCCAAGAATGGTGAAATGTAAGAATCTGGATGCAAATTTACTGCAAATAAAGCACTTTCTAAACATTTTCATTTTAGTGAATTATTTTCTCTTTTAATTAGAGTAGCATTTTTTATGTCAAAATTGTGGTCCATCTCATTACAATCAGCAACTAATGCATTTTCCCTACTGGGATTTTTAGCCTTTTCTGGCAATTCACAAAACAAAGTTGTTTATCATCTTATACAATTCAGCTGATCATTATAAAATGTATTCCTTTTATGAGTGTCTTGGTTTAAAAAAACAAAAAAAAAATCTGCTATTAATTTGTTTTCTTGTGATTGTCACATAATCTTCAGACCATTTACTTTTATCTAGTAAACTGAAATCTTGTAAAATATTTTAATTAACAAAAAAAAAATTGTAAAGCTGTTTGAATTGATGTGACGATGTTTCTAGTTTTTTTTTCCTTTTATTTTAAATTAGCTGGTATTGTTTGTTTTTCAAGTTGACACAAGTTGACAATTGTCATGATTGCATTTTAGTGCAGATTGCATGTAAACAAGATATAAAAACATGGTGGTTGTTGTTGCCCACTAACTTTATTTCTTCTCTCTGTTCTGCTTTAGTCATTTTCTGCACTGACAAAGTATTTATTTTTGATGGAAAAATGATCTGATAATTAAACCTCAAATTGTGACTTTTACCTGAACTTTTGCATTTTATGAATGTTGTATACTGATAATCAGGAACAAAAGGATTTTAAAATGTTACTGATAAGAAATAGAAAATTAGGCAATGTTTAACCTTTGTACCTACAAAAACTGGTATATCAAAAGGAGAGTTATTTCTTTGACACTGTTATTACTGTATGTATTTTTGACTCCCTTGACAATGTCTGTTGATGTTCTGGGTAAGACGATAAACTATGTCCAACAGCAAGGCCTCTGACCCGGATGTTTCAAGGAGCATGGAACCACCTTTTAATTGCTGGTGTTCCTAGGTCCACCTTGATCCGGGGTGGTAGCACTTGTTAGAGTCCCAGCTATGGGTTAATAGTTAACCCCCAAAGTGGGGTCAAAACACTATGAAAGTGTAAAAATAGGTTTTAATACCAGAAATACTTTGTGAAAAACTATTACCAGTAATACATTTTTGAAAAAAATTACCAGCAATAAAAATCTTGTTGGCATTAAATAACCCATCGAGGTTGATATGCTGTAAACTAAACCAATGTTTATTGTTTTAAAAAGGGATGATTAGAATTTTAATAAAATGCAAACATATGAAAGTGGAGTTATAAATTTTCTTTATTCTTGAGAAATGATTGATAAATTTTTTATAAAATTATGAATAAAAAAAAAACTTATTTTCATAGTTATTTATAAAATGGTAAATTATAAATCTCATATTGTAGTTGACAAATTTTTATAATTTTGTAAATAAACATAAAAATTTGTCACTTAGCTAATTTATATTATATTCAACACCTTGACTCTTGGAGTCAAAAACCTTTTGTAATTGTTCGGTTCACTCATCAGGATCTTTTAACAATTGACTACTGTTTTTCTTATTTCCTGTTAATTTTATACTAAGTTTAAATGTAATTCATTTTTGCACATGTTGAGAACTCATTGGTGTTAGGTTGATATTTTTCCCCTCATTTTGTGTGTGTGTGTGTGTAATATATAATATATATATATATATATATATACACGCACACACACGTTTCATTAAAGGTGACAGACAAGGTATTGCAATTAAGTTTTTTATTTAAATTTTCTTGTGTTCGAACAAGTGTTTTCTTTTCTGGACACAGTGTGTAGAAACTGTCCAAATGTTCTGTAATTCTAAGTGCTTTTGGCTTTAGCTCATAAATAATTACATCAATCGCATAATGACATGCTTATTCAGGCGCCTTGTGTTACACCTATATTAACACACCTCCATCAGAACCCATTTAAACACACACACAAACTTATCAGACTTCATCCAAAACATACAAGTAGAAAATACAAGCATAATAACCTCATCCACAGGTAAAAAAAAAAAAAAGATTTAAAAATAATAGAAGCCTTAATAATAAAAAAGAAAAAGCCAACATTCAATAATATTAACTACAAATATGGCCACAATGTGCTGTGTTTAGAAAATAAAACATCCCTATAACTCTAGAAACATACAGACAAACCCATACATCCAATTAAAAAGTAAAAATAAAATCAACCTTCATATTGGCTAAAAGTATAGCTGAAAGCGCTCAGAATTACAGAACACTTGGACAGTTTTTATATACTTTGTGTCTAGGAAAGAAAACACTTGTTTGAACACAAGAAAAATGAAATAAGAAGCTTAATTGCAATGTCTTGTCTGTTGTCTTCAATGAAATGTGTATAAATGAGGGATTGCTGCCTAAATACACAATAGGAAATGGGTTAAATCTGACATACTTTAATTTATTTGTTTAAACATTATTTTTAATGAATGGATACTCAGATTTGAGTAGATGCTCGGTTATTTATTTATTAAACAGTATATTTATTTGTTTGCATTTACTGTCCTGAGTATTCGAGAAATCTTGTTAGAAAAATATGCTGGAGGAGGCACATTTTTCTAACAAGATTGTTAGATACTGTTTAATAAATAAATAAAAACAGAGCATCTACTCAAATATAAGCATCCATTAAAAATAACATTTAAACAAATAAATTAAAAATCCACATCCTAAAAACTTGTCTTTATGTTCAGATACAAAACTGAGCAGATATGTATATTTCGAGAATTGGAAAAGGTATGTGTTCAAAAGCACTATTCGAGCTTTGTTTGATCAAGAGGTCCTACATGGCTGAGAGATCAAGGCATACCAGGTCTAATGACGGTTTTTCCCTAGTGGATGCAGGTTCAAATCCTGCTGGAGGGTGCATATTTTTCTAGCAAGACTTTTCAAATATTCAGGCTGGTAGATGTAGATGTAAATAAATAAATTTACTGTTTAATAAATAAAAATAGCATCTACTCAAATATGAGTATTCATTAATAATAACATAAATTTTATATATGTTATGCTTAAAAAAACATCTGCCTTGTCATGTATCGAAAGATACATGATCGTTCAATCATGTATCACATATGGCACTTAACTGACTGATGTCTAAAATTAAAGAAAATGTTCTCAGCAGGGATTGAATCTGCATTCCCCTTTTCTTCTGGGGAAACCACCTTTTAGTCAGATATGTCTTACCATTACACTTTGTGGTCCTTAGAGCGAGGTGATACTTAGTTGCCCTTTTTAAGAAATGTACAGGGTGGTCCGAAAGTCTTGTCACCCCTTACATAATATAATTTTCTATTTCAATGCTCTGTGGAGTATTATCAATACACATGAATGCTACCAGAATACCCATCAGCTGAAGGACACTGTTTGGAGAGCCTTTGCAACAATCGACAAAGCACAGTTTTGTAAAATATGCATCATTTTGTACCATGAAAATGATGGTGTTCATACAGACCTTCTCAGTGTGTGACCGCATCAATGAAAGTGAATAATAGTACATGTGCTTTGTATTGTTCTATTGTTTGCATTACTTTTTGGTATGGAGTGATGAGACTTTCAGATCAGCCTGTAGATTTCTTATTGAGACTTTCCAGTGTCCGTGCTTGCTAACTTATTAGGTTGGTGCAAAAATAATGTCGTTTTTTGACATTCAACTTCATGTGAGAAAACGATATTATTTTTGCACCAACCTAATATTTTTGTACCTGAAAAGTAATTTTAATAAATGATAGTTTTTTTTAATCTGACAATATTTCTTATCATAAGCATTATTTTAGTAGGTATGTTTGTTTGAGTAGACATTCCTGTTTATTTACATCTACTGGCCTAAATCATCAAAAATTTTATTAAAGTAAATGTAAATATATAAATCAGTATGAATGTCTGAATGTCTACTCGTATGTCTACCAACTAAAATAACGTTTAGTTATAAAAAAATCACTTGCTTAAATGGAATTTTATATTTGCAAAATTTTACAAGAATGCAAATCTGTAAGGAGAGGAGTCTGGTCAAATGACACTTGTGTATGTTTTTTTTCATTTTTATTTATTTATTTTTATTTATTGTTTTTTAATAAATGGGAGTTTTTGGACAAGGATCTGTGTCACATGGCAAAATATAACATTACCAATATAAGAATTTACATAATGCTTGGTTTCTGAAAGCCTGCACTTGCATCCTATCTACTGATGAGATATTATATTTTTCAATGAGTTAAGGAATAGAAACAATATTTGTCTTGTATTACACGAATATAAAATTTTTGTATATATAAAATATATATATGTATGCGTGTGTGTGTGTGTAATATGATAGGTTGTTGAAAACTTAATCCTAATCCACTTCCCAAAATCTGAGTGTTTTATAGGATCCTTGTACTTTGTGGATGCTAACAAGCTTGTGGGTTTTGTGTGTATTTTTAGGTGAAGGTGCATGTTCAATATATTAATAAAGAACATAGACGCATACAAAAAACAAACTTGAGTTTCTGTTATGGACGTTTATTTCTTTTACGTTGACTGTATTGAAACAAAGTTAAATGTCTCTTCAGTATGTCAGTTTTCATTTTTGTTCAGAAATAATTTGTGAAGTAATGATAAGAATGAGTAAAGATGGTCAAGCTCAAGTCATCTTCATGCTGAGCCGGGATGGCTGAATCTCTACTTCATGAGTAAGGATGCTGAAATTACGTCCGAATAATCCCGTTGGATTAGTGGAAAGAGGAAAAGATTCTGTCATTTCTGGAAGTGGGGTCATGAAATTGTACATGTGACCAGAAACCCTTTCCGATTTCTTTATAACTTGCTTCATAGGAAAATTTATTTTATTTTTTTTATTCTTTATTATTTTATTTATTGGTTTTATTTCATTTTCCCACAACTTCTTATTTTTCAACCAAAATGTAGAGTGTGGAATTTTCAAGTGTTGAACTTTGGGCAATCAAAGTTCCTGTTTCTGCAAACAGAACAAACTAAAGAAAATTCAGGGAGTGTATGAGGCAAACACAGGCTGAGAAGTGTCCATTATACTAAACCCTGAAGTGGGTTTTAAATTCTATCACAGAGATTTTGAGATCCAATATATTCCCTGATGTGAGAGGACTTCACCAGTGTCAACTCTTGAAATTGTTTTTCATGTTCATTATCTAATTGTAGTTGATGATTGAGTCGGATCACCTTGGTCTCATCCAAAAGAATTGCTGAGACATAGGAGAGATCCAGGGAATATGTTGGGTTTATAATTTATGAACAGTTTAGTTTACAAAAGCAATCAATGTTTGAATGCTGACCAAAAACACAATATTGGAGGAATCTCCAAGTTAATTTTGCAGCATTTTCAAGATATATATATATATATATATAACTCAACAGGAAAGTTAATGGTCATAGTATTTGGGGATAAAGAAAGTATTTTGATGACTGTCTTGATAAGGGACAAACATTCAATACAAAATACTACTCTCATTTGCTCTGTTGATTAAAGTTGGTATTGAAAGATATTTTTTACAATGATATTCAGCCCTGTAAGAGCCACTCGAGGTAAAAGGTTACAGAGTAAGAAGCACGATTTATGGGATATGTGGGAAAGATAATGGTTGACCCTAGATTTGAATAGGTTAAGATTGTAATGATTGAGGAAGCATCTTCTTGGGAGCCAGTTCAGCAAAGTGTCAGTTTGTGGGAAGAAGTGCTTGAGTATGTAGAAAAGGGGATTCCCTTTTTGTGGGACATTATACTTGCTTACAGATTTGGCAAGATGATGTTTTGAAGAATTTGATGTTTGAGTGCACAAACTACCCACCCTACTCACCAGATCTATTTGACTATTTCCTATTTTCAAACCTTAAAAGGAGATTGAAAGGGAGAAAGTTTTTCAAATGATTTGGTAGTGATAGAATTATCAGGTCAGTATTTCAATGACCATGCATAAAATTTTTCAAGACCCAAAAGTTATCTGGAAAGGTCATAGCCAGGGTTTTCTTTCCTTTTTTTTCCTTTTTGTTTTAAATATATGGAAGGTTATTTTGATGAGTATATTCAAAAGGACCATCATAATTTTTTTAGAAGGGTTAAAAAAAACCCCTGGGAAATAATGCACCAATATATAATTTCTTTGAATGATTTGTCATTGATAATGAAACATAGTTACCCAACTATATTCTGGAGACAAATACCAGTCCATGGAGTTGCAACACTTGGGTTCTCCATGGATAAAGAACTTCAAGACCCAGAAGTTAGCTAGAAATGTTATAGCCAGGTTTTTTTTTAAAATATGGAATGTATTATGATGACTGTCTTCAGAAGGACCAAAAAATTAATAACAGAATACAGCTTCAGCTTGCTGCACCAATTAAAGGAGGCACTAAAAGTAAAAGACCAAGTGCTGTGGAAAGATGTTTTCTTTTTTTAGGACAATACACTTGCTTATAGGGTGGTAAAATGTGGTTTTGAAGAATTTGGTTCTTGAATGCGCAGACCATCCACTGTATCAAGATAAGTCAAGATTATATTGAATCAATTGCTAAGCCTGCTGCTAGTAAAGTTGGTTTACTGTGTCATGCCAGATAATTTTTCTGAACAGAATCTATATTGTACATTTATAAGCTTTCCATTTATCCTGGCATTGTATATTGCTGCCACATCTGGTCTAGTGTTCCTGCTATATCTCTCAAGATTCTTGACAAAATCCAAAGAATCTGCAATGTTATTGATCCTAACCTGGCATCACTTTCTCACCACTTCCCTGTGCAATTTTCTGTAAATATGTTCATGGCAATTGTTCTGATGAACTTTCCTCTTTTGTACTTCATGAATTTAAGTGGAGTACTACATTGGCACCTAGGTCTTATTTTACTGTTGAAATAGTTAAATATGCTCTATTCTAATAGTTTCTTCTCTCAATCTTTTACAACGATGTTCATCCTGTACAATAGCCACTTGAGGTAGAGAGTTAGTTTATTCTTGTTCACCATCCTAGGACTGTGACAGAATCCCAAACTTTATCCAATCCTAAGTAAGGCAATTGCATTATATTTGTATTAATGTTTCTGGGAAACGCATGAATTAATTTCTTTTCTATAGATAAATAGCAGAGTAAACTGTGCTTTTGGGTTGGCAATCAGTTTAGATGAAAGATGAATCTCCTACCAATATATTATGGACTAGTATGGCAAGGCAAAACCCATTACTCTTTAAAAAAAAATGCATATACACAAAAATAAGATATTCTAATCTTAACTTTGTATGCAAAATAAAAAAAAAATTCTAACATCAATCAGATATTGAGTCACCTTTCAAAAGAGCAGGTTGTCACTATCTGTAACAAGGTTGATTCTATTAACTTGGAAATTAGTGCCTGATAGCAGATTAACAAGACTCTTGCTTCAATTCTAGTTTGTTAATAGGAACCAAATACAATGGGGGACAATTTAAGATGGATTAGTGGTAGTAGAAGCCATCAGATGATGCAAGGCCAGGTTGATTGTTGTTTCCAAAAATAAATTTGAGACAGGAAACTGGATGTTGATTGGTAGCATGTGATAGCATAGACTTGAGTACACAATAAAATCAGTCTGGAAACACACACACACACATATATAAAGAATTAATGGATTTTATTTTTAATTCCAACAATATTCATTCAAAAATTATTGTAGTGCATACTTTGTATTTGAAAAAGATATCCCATGAAATAAGATATGCTTTCCTTAAAAAAGGAAACTAAAACCTTTCTTGCTGCAATGTTCTCTGTGGCTGACTAGTAAAGTACATGGGGTCAAACACAGGATTCCTCTGCAAAGAGGAGACAGAGGTTTGATCTCTGCCAGAGAATGCATTTTCTTTACTAAGATTTCTTGAAGACGCAGGCTGATAATGAATAAAAATAGGATATCTATTTAAATATGAGGTATCCACTGAAATAACACTTGAAGTAATATATATATATATATATATAAATCAAATAACAAGATATTAGCAACTGCATATATGTGTTAGAGTGCATACATAGGTAAGCGAATAAATATTTAATTTAATATAAGGTGTAAACAAAACGGTGCTCACTGTGGTTAGACAGACTTGAGAGGTATATGTTAATAAATATACGTCTACCTACATTCAAAGTGCAACTTAAAGTTTCGTTGTTCTACCAACTCATCAGGCACAAATTATTATTTTTGATTTCAAAAGTAATAATTCATGCCTGATGAATTGGTCGAAGAACTAAACTTTAAGTTGCACTTTGAATGTAGGTAGACGTATATTTATTAACATCCCTATAACACTAGGTACTTACATTAAAAAAACAGTACAAATAAAATCATCCTTGATGATGGTTAAAAAAATTGGACATAGAGAACATTCAAATAATTTTTACATAATTTTTGACCAGAAAAGCAAACAATTATAAGAACACAAGAAAAGTTAAATAAAAAAACTTAAGTGCAGTACTTTGTCAGTCCTTTTTAAGGATACTTGCATAAAAGAGGGACTGATGTGCAAATACACAAAAATATATATACACATGCATACACACACACACACACACACACACACATATAAATCAGCTGTTGGGAAACACATCTTGACATCACATATTATACAGCATACTAAATATTTCAGTTGTATAGAGAGTATTAAAGTGGCAGCCTCTGATACAGTAGATGAAAAAGCATCCCATTCTCATAGACTCATCATTTTGTTGATTTTTTTTTTTTTTTTTTTTACTCAAATTTTAGTTGTTATATGATTGGCTAATTATTTTTAATGTATATTATGTTATTTTGGAATATAAATGTTTAAGATGACAAATGTTTAAATGTCAAAACTAAAATCACATTAAAGTAAGAATAGAAATAGATTTATCAGGTGTTCAAAGTTTGTCTTGCCTTTGAGATATCTGTCTGTATATCTTGATAGAGAAACAAATACCTTTTTGGCACATTTGTATCTTCGAGGACTGGGTACAAAGAGCAATAACAAATAAAATCAATCAGAACCACACCTCATCAGATAAAGAACAGTTTATAAAGTAGGTAAAATAAACATTTTAGTAATAATGACCTTGTTGGTGGAAATCGGCATTATTTGTCAAAGATATCTATTCTTTAACAAGCTATTGATTTGATCCTTTTACATACGTTATTTGATGAATGAACTATTGGGAGGACCTAGACTATGCTTACTTCATTCCCTGGAGAGGGCTATGACCTCCCACCCCAAAAAGAGACACCTTCTGGGGGAATCCTTGTAGACTTTAGCAAAATCCCACCCAATATTTAATTATGTATAAATACAACCAATAAAGTTTGATATAATAAAAACAAATTTCAACAATCATCAAGAGTTTTAAAATTTCTCTAACCCAACTATACTGAACTAAGAGCACTGTCCATAGTGGGTGTGAAAAATACATACACACAGTCTGCCCCAAAAATGTATACACACTTCAGGAAAACTTGTTTTTCATAGTTTTATCAAATTGCGATAACACTGTTTACTGTAATATTTTCTCAACAAATGGCATTACCCTTATGACTGTAGAATCAACAATTCTGTATCACAGAAAACTGACTACATTGGCAGCCCTTAGACAAGAAATTGAAAATGCATGTGCAACAATCCCACTGGACACTTTGACCATACTAATAAATGTCTGGAAGCTAAAGGCCACCATTTTGAGCATCTTTTTTGATTGTAGAATCCAAAGGTAACTTGTATTAATCATGTGATGTCTGAATAAATTTAGTATTACTATATCTATACAAGTTTTTCCTTTCCTGAAGTGTGTATAGAATTTTGGGGCCAACTCTCTCTCTCTCACTCACACACACACACACACACACACACACACACACGAGCAGTATATCTCAACAAAAAAAATCCATCTTTGGAATGTTAGGAGATGAAGAAAGATGTTGGTGCATACAACAAGACTATTGTTTCAAATCAAATTTTATATCTGCTTGGTGAAGGAACATTGCTGTCAATAGCAAGAAGATACAGTTTCTAAAAATATAGCATGCGTTGTGACCAGTAATTGTACCATGTCCTGTGGAATGCAACAGAAAAACATGATTACTGAATCGAACCATTCAATATACTGTTTGTTTGAGGGTACACACATATTGAGTGCATTTTAGGCAGAAGTTTTTCATTTACACAAATTTGGTTAAAAAGCAATAGAAATTCATTAAGGATTTTCTAAAATCTTTTTCTATATTTCAAACTAATTTCCTGGTTTCTGGCATAAATATAAATTGTCCAGTGTCTGAGTATTTTCTTTCATAAGTTAGTATTAAAAGTTTTTTTTTTATTTGTGCTATGCCGGTTTCATCATTTTAAAATCTTGCTTCTTTGCATATTTATGTGAAGTGCAAGTTGTTATGATTTACTTTGTTTATTATTAATGAAAAAATTTGTTTTTTCTTAAATTTGATAGATTATTGGTCTTGGGTTGTTTGTTTTTTTTTGCTTAATGCTTCTAGAATTTTTAGTTGTTTTTTTTACAGTTTTTGTGATATAGTATTTTTGTGTTATTTATATCCATAACATTATGATTACTGACTCTAACTATTCAATATAATATTGGTACAAGGATGATTCTCTCTCTAACACACAAGATGAGCACAGTATATATATTCACTTTTTGAACAAGTCCATATTTCTAGCTAGTTAATGTGCCAGCTAAGAAGTTTAGAATTTAAAAACTTGACCTTTTTCTATTTTGAATAATAACTACTGATACTAAAGGCAAGACTTCACCTGTTGTCATATTAAAATGTTTTTTGTCTCATAGATAACATGTAAAGCTAATTTGATAGGACTGATTCCGATCAACCAGTGTGCTTTTGATTTAAATGATTTTGAAAATATTAGATAACTTAGGTTTATCATACTTCTAATTGCAACAAGTAATCTTGTCTATTAGAAAATTTCAAGACTCAAAGAATGAATGTAACTTTGCAAAACAAGCTTATTTGTTAATCAATATTCCAATTCCAGATCTGGCCATTATCTCTTTTCTCCTTTCATCTTTGTTCACTTTTTACTATTTGCTTTAACTATGTTTTGGGTTTCTGTTCTTGTTTTTGTTGTCATTGTTCTATTTGCTTATTGTTTTTATCAGATTGGTCCAAATCAATTTTTTTCTTTTAAGTGTATTGTGAATCCTCTCATGAAATATATGCCATTCACATTAGAAAATACATGGGTTCAGTTATTTTCAATCCAAAAACAACTACAATTAATTCAGTTTGAAAAGTGACATTTTAGTTGATGAGAAAACTAGAAAAGGTTAAATAGAAAAACCATTTTAAATAGGGAAAATAAATCAAAAACTAACATTATTGTTTTGTTTATTTCCTTACAGAAGGTTGTCATGTAGATTAAGTGTAATTTCAACACCTCCACCTTAATATCAGTACAATCTATTCCATTAGATTTTTTTGTTGGTTGTTATTTAAGTAAGCTCCCTCTTTTTGCACTTTTAATTCTTGTAATTTAATATTTGCAATAGATATGCATTTAACTTTATTTTTTTGTCTTGATTGTAGGATTAAACTTCTTTAAATAAAACTTTCATTTCCTCATTTTTTTTTCTCTAGAATATTTTTGAAAAGTAAACATATTGGCTTATGTACTGGGAATATTTCTGGAACTTAATTTATTAGATGTTTATAGAAGTCCATTAAAATGGGTCAGATCTATTTATTTGATTCACTCTGACTACATATTTTCTCTCTGAACTTTGTAATTCACTGAAGGTTACCTGGATCAGCAAATACCTGAAGGCCAGAGGGAACACTGGTTGAAACATTATTCTCCTCATCTTTGTTGTTATTACAATCAGAATGTAAATTGTCTCTATCTGACTATATATTTTGTGACAGAGCAAATATTATTGGGTCTGTCAGTAGTATTTCATGTTTTTAATCATTGTTACTTCTTGAAAGTCAATATATTTTTCTTTTAAGCATACATAATGCACTACATATCGTATCTTTTAATGATCTTAGCTTGTCTAAAAGTTTTCAAGTACTGTTGGTTGGGTTTTCCTCTATCTTGTTTTTCAAAACATTACCAATGACAACTGATAGTTGGGCTTTCTTTCAAAGGACAGGTCACCATCTTTAAAATGCTTAAACCAGTTTGTGAAAGTATGGTCTTTATGTTCTGTTTTATTTTCTTTAATTTTTTGAATCCTGAGGCCCATTTTAAAGGAACAGTTCAAAATTCAATACTTGTATCCATTATTATAGCAACTAAAATAAAAGGTACAACTGAATAGCATTGATAATTAAATATCATAGGTAGTTATAAATAAACTTTATATACATGAAGTAAGCTTTGTGATAAAGGTTAAGGGTTGATAAACTGTGGCTTATGACCACATCCTGTTCAAGTACACATTCCCATATGATCACTGAAGTTAAGAAATGTTGAGTCTGGTCAGTACATTGATGAGTGACTGCTTTGGAATACCAGATGCTGTAAGTTTAGATGTATGGGTGGTGTAATGAATAATAGCTCGGAATTTTTAATTGGAGAGCCAAGTTCCAATTCCTGTTGGGTTTGTTATATTCACTGACGTGCCTTTGGGAAGGTATGAATCCACCACTTCTCTCGCCAAGTATGAGTTAATTAGTAAGTCTTGTCACTAAACCATTATTATCCCCACTCCAATTCTTACCATCTAAAATATGTTCTGATTTAAATAACCTGCAAAGGGGTTGATAAGCTGTAGGAAACATATTAATCAATTGTAATAAAGATATGTAATAAAAATAAAAGTAAACACGTTGATACACCATGAAAAAAATGTGCATATATATATATATATATATATATATATATATATATATATATATATGGTAAATGTTGTTAATACTGTTTATTATAAGCAGAGCATTTACTTAAATATTTATATCTATAAAAAGAACGTATAAACATAAAAAATGTCTTAAAATAATATATATATATATATATATATATATATATATATATATATATATAAGACATTTTTTATGTTTATACGTTCTTTTTATAGATATAAATATAATATATATATATATATATATTTTAAGACATTTTTTATGTTTATACATTCTTTTTATAGATACAAATATTTAAGTAAATGCTCTGCTTATAATAAACAGTATTAACATTTACCAGCCTGAATGTCTGAGAAATTTGCATAGAAAATATGTGTCTTCCGACAGGAATTGAACCTGTATCCTATACGGAACAGTCATATAGCCTGACGTGCTTTACCGATTGAGCCACAGAGGAGCATTTTGGTTAGCAAGGTTGATTTTACTGTTTTTAGGCTGATAAATGTTGTTAATACTGTTTATTATAAGCAGAGCATTTACTTAAATATTTGTATCTATAAAAATAATGTATAAACATAAAAAATGTCTTAAAATAATTGTCGGACTTTGTCCATTTCATATATATATATCTCAATCAAAAATACAAAGGAAGAACAGTTAGATTTATAATCCAGAGTTCTTTGGCATTTATTTTTAAAAAAACAGTGTTCAATACATAGTAGAGCATAATATTATAATTATTTAAAAAAAAAATATGCTTCCATCGCAACACAGAAATTACTGTGTTTCAAAACCAAAACTTAAATCTTTAATTAAACTTAAAATTTGAAGTTTTGTTTCATTTTCAAGTGATGCTAAGAATAAACTTTGGAAAAAAACTGATTTACTCTATTCATAAGCCAAATAGTATATCTTTTAAGTTGGTGGGGTAATGAGAATTCAGAATGTTTTATTAAGTGGGTGTGGGTTTTTTTGACAAAAATTATACTTGTATTTTCATTTATGTGGGATATTGAAAGTCAGTTAAGGTTAGGTGGGGGTTAAAGATTTCTGTCTGTTAATACTGACTTCCTCTTATGCGGACTTGTCATCAATGTCGTGTTTTTTTATTTTATTTTGAGTCACAATAAAATACATTTGGCATTTATATTTATTTTTTAAATTTTTTTGTATTCTGAAACTACATCGAGTTTTTCTTAAAAGGGGTATTCAAATAGGATTAAGTCATTATTTATATTTTAATTTATAAAGATCTAAAATAATTAATATTCATCTAAGATCTTAAATAATATAATAAATATAGTATTTTAAAATATAGTATTTTATATAAAATATATTTATTATGTTATTTTAGAACTTAGATCAATATTAATTATTTATTAATTTACATATACATACATACATACATATATATATATATATAAAAAGTAGTGAAGAGTGACTTCAATGCAATCCATTATGAGACCCCCACCCTTATAAAAAAAAATTGTTTTTCACTGCTTTTTAAGAAAAAAATAGGAAGTAATTTTGGTTTAATCCTGATCACAATTCATCAAATTAAGTTTCTGTTTTAACGAGATGTAGACATTTTTTTAAATTTTTTAAAAGTGTTTAAATAAGTTTCTTATCACTTGATGACAGGTGTCAGAAAATGGCATTGATTGATGACTGGAAAAGTTAAATTCATAATTTTGACATAAACTAAATTAGTATTGTTTTAATTATAAAAATGTTCTTTTAAGATAAAGCTCAACCTTTTTTCTTCTTTAAAATAACACCAACATTAATACATGAAATTTGAATTTAAGTACTTTTAACTTAATTTTAAAATTAGGTACATCAGTGAATTTTTTTAAAAATGACCTTTAACAAAATTTAACATGTTTAATGAAATAATATACAATATTATCAAGACAATTCTTTTTACATAACTTTAAAAAAATAATTTTGAACATTTAAAATTAAATCTTAACTCAATGAAACTGATAAAAACTTACCTTTTAATCACAAAAATAGACTTCGCTGGTTGCTCCTTTTTGCTCCACATATAGACTGGTCAAAACTTTCTGGGTAATGGTCACCTGACTGAATCCGGGTTTTAACAAGTCAAGAATACTCTCCATGGGTTAAAACTTTTTAAAAGTCAGTAAGAAAAAAGAACTTTTGATGTGACACTAGTCATCAGCTGTTCTCTATATGCTCTTCAGAAGTCAATAATAGATATTTTTCATTTAAATCTGTCTGACTGTAAGTCCTTTGACAAGGCAAGTCTTTGATTTCAGCCGCATGCAATAAAAACATAATAACTTCGGTAGAGAGTTGTCTGCTGGCTTGGCTGGAAAGCAAGCAAAAGAACTTATGCTTTTCAATGGTTTTCTCTCTGTGACCCCTCCACTTTAGTATTCTCTCTTTTTCATGCACCCAGCTTGAAGGGAATAATAAAACAGGGAAGTCTAAAGCCTTTTCTAACACAAGTAAAAGAATTTCAGCTTTTTGGTGACTCTCTCTCTCTCTTTCACCCACTCACTATAATGTTCTGTCTCTCATGCCCCCCCACTAAAAAAGCTAGTAAATTCATTGCTTTTACTTGTGCCTATTATCACTAAACAACAAGCATTTTCTCTACTTACACTCCCTAAATAATATTGCTTGTAACAATTATCCTAAGAAAAGAAGAATACAAGTACAAAGAGGATAGTGAAAATTATTAATAATTAATATTACACAAATGACAAAATGATTTATTCTGGAAAAATGTAAGTAAAGCATGCAGTGCATGCATGCTTTACTTACATGGCCCCCTTTGCCCCTTATATATATACTCATGAGAAAAAGATATATAAATTTTTATATACCAGAAGTAAGAAGAGTAGACCATTCTGACAAACCCAATGAGTCAAAATATATCATTCTACTCAACTCTGTAATAGTCTATGCTTATTATAAAATGTTCCAATTACTTCTAAAGCAATAAAAGACTTAATCTAAAACAAAATAATGACCTAAAACTTGAAAGAGGAATTTACTCCATCACCTGTAATGGTTTCCACAAGGAATACATAGGAGTAACCTTGAGGAATTTAAATAAAACATTATATGAACGCAAAAGGGATCTTTTACAAAATGGCACATTCAATGCATTAGTTGCTCACCATAATTAGTCTGACCATAATATTGATTTTAAAAATGCTACTTAAAAGAGAAAGCAATTTACTAAGACAAAAGTGTATAGGAAGTGCTTTAATTGCAAGATCATCCACAGTAAATTTGTGTCCAGTTTCTTACAACATTTTACTTTGACAGATCTTCTATTATCACAATGTAGGATACTTAATAACATAAGTTAAATAAAAAAGAAACTAAATGAAATTGGCTAGAATTTATGCCCAAACATACATTTAAAAAAAATAATTAAAGTTTAAAATCTCAGCATTTCCTCTCCTTCATGCGTATATATAATAACATCAATGTAAACATCACTTTAGTCTGATCATGAAAAAGATTTTTCCACTTTGACATTGAATTTACTTATATATATATCTACACACACACACACACACACACACACTGATAGTTACACAATATTAGATCAACAGAGTGCATATTTAAACAAAGAATCAACAACCATATAACCTCTCTAAAGTTAAGTAAATACTGTAATAACACCACCTTGTTCAAATACATCTGGAAAATCAAAGAGAAAAAAGACAGGTAATAATAAAAAAAAGAAAAACGGTATACATGAGGGAAAAATGATGTAAATTATGTCAAGAAGAAAAATTGGCAATTCTACTATTCGCAGACCTTGGATTGTTAAAAAGTAGATTGGTAATACCATCAGACTGTATACATATACATACCAAGCAGTATCTATTAGCAAACATGGTGTCTGGATAAGGTTTTATACATATATATGCAATTTTTATATATATTATTTATATATTATATATGCACAGTACTTATTGGAAAGTACTCAATATCAGTGACAGAGCTAGCATATTGTGTTGCGTTGATCTGAGTTTGTGACCCTGGCTTTTATGCCCTTCGCAATCATCAAACAAACTGATTAATTTTGAAATTTTGGATTTATTTATGGTTGTGTATATCAGTGTTTTATGGTAGTGGGAGAAAAAATTGTTGTCAGAATGCCACTCATACATATGCAGACACACATATATACATGTTCACGCATTGCAGCTCACACAAACATAAGCATATATGAACAGTGTGGGACTGGGCATATATACGCATCCATGCATCATTGTGCAAGCAATTGGTTACTGTATTCAATGTTGGAATTGTGTAGGAATTTTTTTTTCAGGTGGTGGTGTCTACATCAGTGCCACTGAGGGTCCATTCAAGAAAAGAAAATACAATTATGACCTCTCATTCTCTGACAGAAAATACTCAAACAGCACTACACTATCCACATACATATGGCAACTAAAAGACAGAAATATTATACCAAGAATAACCTGCCTACAACAACATAATAAAGAAATGCTTACTTTGCCTACACAAAAAAGTAGCAATAATTTCTCACACACAACAAAAGAAATTACTAAACATAAGATCAGAAATAATTTCTAAATGCAAACATGAAAACAAATACCTATTATCACAGTTTATACCAAACAGATAGAAAATACCAACCAACACTGCTATATAAACCACCATTGACCCTATGAACATGAAAAGAGAAACCACTGACACCATAACACCATCAATTATTTTTTTAATTCAAACTACCATCATAATAATTATTGTTATTATCATTCCACCACCATTACTACAATCATTTCTACCATTTTTACTATAACTATTTGTTGCTACAACTGTTATTACCAGCATCTGCTCCTCCCACCATTACTACCGCACCAATACCACCCCCACAAACTGTCACCACTCTAATTACAGTTCACCACCATCAATTGGGAATATTGTAATTATTATTTCAGTCTTACTATTAATTTAATATTGTAATTATCATATTTTTCGTACCATTTATCCCCACTTATCTCAACATTGCAAACATTTTCATTCCCACTATTTCATCACCACAATTACCATTGCCACATTAGTCTACAATTATAATCCTCTCCTCAGCAAAATTAATATCACTGTAAAAATGCCAATAAGTATTATAAATTAGAATTTCTACCATTTACATAAGTGCAATTGCCCAAAACAAGCAAATAACCAGCATTAAAAATAGCAAAACAGCATAAAAAATAATCACTAATTTATCTACCATAGTCTTACACTCATCCCATCTTAAGTAATGTAAAAAAAAAATACCCCAGACGGATAGGTGTGTGAATGCTTGTTCATACTTATGTGTGTGTGAGAAAACATTCTGCGAACAAAATAGACGAACGATCTATAAGTTGCCACTGCCGCCTGGAAAAAAATTTGCTACATAATTCTAACATTGAATACATCAACCAATTGTGTATGTATGCATAAATCCCAAATTTCAAAATTAATAATTTTGTTTGATGATTGCAAAGGGCGTGAAATCCAGGGTCACAAACTCACATCAGTGCAACTATATATATATATATATATATATAGTTTTATTGATATGAGTTTGTGATCCTGGGTTTAACGCCCTTGTGATCGTCTGACAAACTAATTTATTTTTTAAATTTTGAATATTTATGTCGAACTCATATCAATATAACTAAGTATGTTAGCTCTATCACTGATGTTGAGCACTTTCCAATAAGTACTACGTGTATGTATGTATGTATGTATGTATGTATGTATGTATGTGTGTGTGTATATATATATATATATATATATATATATATGTATATATATATATATATATGTATATGTAATAGCTGGCCACTCGTATGTGAATATACCTGTCTACCAGGGCGGCTAGCCAGTCCCTATTGCAGACGCTCACTCAGGCACATTTTTGTTTGCTCAACACCCACAGACCCCACCTGTGGTTCATACTGCAACTTAGTTACAGTTTCTGTGAGCATGACCAACAATTTGAATATGGCCAGAACGCTTAAGCCCATAGCCATGATGACTTGTGGCTTAATGCTAATGCAGCTATTCACAGTCCCCAAGAGTTCCATCTACCTAATATCAGTGACAAGTCTTGGGTCAAACCGTCGTATGGTTTTCAGGCACTTTCTAAAGGTGTCACATGCTGGGATCGATTTCGATCCAGTCTGATAACATCAGATAGTCTCCTTCCTGACAAATTGACCATGATGAGATTCGAACCTGGGTCTCATGGTCAGAAAGTGAATGTTCTAACCCCTTGGGCACACGCACACACACACACACACACACACACATATACATATATATATATATATATATATATATATATATATTTCAAACATATATTGTTAAATGTAACAGACAACAAATGTTTGTTTTATCATGAGCCATTCTAAGCTTCATATAGTTGTTTTAAATTTGGGAGAAAATAAAGACAAAAACTGTCCAACTTTTGGATATTTATTATTATGCTCTTCCTTGATCTAATAAGCTTTCAGCTCATGTGAGCCATCTTGAGAGTGGTTATATGGATATTTAAACGAAGGCATTCACCATCAAAGATGATATTCTGTTATGATGACATAGACGATTTCTATGCAATGATAAGTCGTGGAATAGCAGATGCACGTCATAAATTCCTGATGTGGATCTATGACGTCATACCGTGTGAAAGAATGACATTAACAACAGGACCATATATTTAGATGCAATGTAATGTGTTGTGACTAGTTTGAAATTTAATTTTGTTGAGTGTGGTTGCTTTGTTTTAATGTAGATTGCCTCCAATATCTGAAGGTTCTTTTTACTGTGTGTATGTGTGAGTATTGTTGTGTTATCAACTAATATCTGTCTAATATTATGTACATGTTGTTTAATAGAATAAGATCAGAAAGGTGACAGGTAAGTCTACGGGAGAGCGTGGTTGTAGTAAAACCAATATATGTAATGGGTTTATTATTAGTATCAGAGATACAATCTCTGAATGGGCATGTAAATTGATACAATACATTGTTTTTTGTTGAGGATTTAGTTGTGTGGTTGTAGGGTTATTAGACTATGAGGTCAATTGTTTTAAATTTTTTATAATACATGATGAGCTTAACTTGTTTATTATTATTAATGGGTTTAATATTTATACTTATTATGTTTCACGTTTGTAATTATTATGCATTTAATTACAATATTATAATAGTATTATGTTTATTTTAACGTACACTATTATGGTTACAATTATTATTAATATTATCAATTTTGTTATTGTCACATAGCAATCTTCTATGTCAACATAACAGAATATCATCTTTGATGGTGAATATCTTTGTTTAAATGTCCATATAACCATTCTCAAGATGGCTCATGTGAACTGAAAGCTTAGATCAAGGAACAGCATAATAAATATCCAAATGTTGGACAGTTTGTTTTTATTTTCTCTCAAACTTAAAACAACTATATGAAGCTTAGAACAGTTCATGATCAAGCATAATAAACATTTGTTGTCTATTATGTTTAACAATATATGTTTGAATAATGATCTGCAAACCCAATACACTATATATATATATATATATATATATATATATATATAGGCATCAGTTAAATTTTTTCCTTAAGCTAACAGCTCCCGCAGAGAGAAAGGTGAATTTTTATGTATTTATTTTCGAATAAATACACCAGTGACTCAGAGTGCTCAATTCATAGAAGAGCTTTGTATTATCAGCAGTAGCAGTCATTGTTTACAAATTCATGTTTACCCTCTAAAGTGCTTGACTGAATTTTATTTTTTCGGGAGTATATATATATATATATATATATATATATATATATATATATATATATATATATATAACACCTTACCTTACTAAATGTTATTGTTGATTTCGGAGCAAGAGAGCATGTAAATACATGCTATGAATGATTTGAAAATTGTGTTAGTAATTAAAAATGAAATTTGATTGTTTAACCAATGAATTTTGTAATTTTTTTACCTAAAAGTTTCAAGCAATTTCTAGCAGTCAGTTTCTGTGTTAGACATTGAAAATCTGCAAGAAAGGTATTTTCAGTGATCTGAAATTAATGCAAGCATTACTAACTGAAAAGAGTTATTGAATTGATTTTCCTGCTTCGTTGTTGAGGTAGTTATATATTTTATGTAATACTAGTGATTAGTGTTCAATCTCCAGTTAAAGCCAATTCCTTGCTACATGGAAGATTGATACAACACAGTTTCCTCCTCATCTGACCCTGTGCTAAACAAATCTAGGTACAATAAATATATTATTGATTTACACAGGCCTGAGTGATAATTTTACGTTTTGTTAGGCATTTTTTATGTGTGTGTAAGAGAGATTGATAGTTCATGGCCTAAATCAGGTTAATCAATTTTCCTTTTATATAGCAATTTACTTTGAGTTTTCAGATGTTTAGTGTTTAAATAATGTTAGTAGCATATTTTCTTCAGAATTTTTCTGAAACTCACTATCCAGAAGTGAGATGACATGTCTTTTACCTGTTTCATATTCATGAATATTTTTTTTAAATCACTTGTTGAATTTTAAACAACATTGTTAACACTTTTTGCTGTTTATCAATCTATTCTATAAATTACTTCTAAAATGTATAATCTACTCCTTCACCTTCTAGTGTCCATCTTTGGACAAAGGCTGCCTCCAAGATCTGCCATTTTTTTTTGTTTTTTTTTTACTCTTGAGTAACAAGGTACTTCTGTTGTCTTATATTATTTTCTGTTGGTCACAATTTCCCTTATGAGCTCTCAAGGGATTCACATTGTGAAATTTGATGGCCAACACTTGTCTGATATTTTTGTAACATGGCCTGGCTATTTAAATTTACTAATTGTTTCTTGGATGGCTCTAACACATGTTTGCTCTCTAATCTGTAGGTCAGTCTCATGAAGTAATTTCAGAACATATTAATCATACTTATATAAAAACCTACAAGCTTTAATTTTTCATTCACAAAATATTAACTGTATTATTTATTCTTTCTTTTTTGATAGCAGGAAAATATAGAAGATTGGTACCTAAATAGATATTCTAAAACTGTCCATTTTTTTTTTTAAATCAAAGGAAGAAAAGCAACTTTGAAAAAACATCATCTTAAATTTACCTTCTATTATTTCTACAGAAAATCCTCAAGGGACATGATACTGTTGGTCAGAGCAATTTTTAACCTACAAAACACTATTTTGCTATGTAGTCATTATCATCAGCTATGCATTATCACCAGTGGTGAACAAACTCATATGCTGTGCTTGTAAAAATGGCTTGGCACACAAATTGCTGTTGCTCCTGCTGAAATGTATTACCCATTGTCTTACTGTTCTCACATCCATTGTTTGGTTTCTCTAAACATTCAGCAAATGTCGGTGAATGCCTGTAGGTACAATCTTTTCTGCAAGATGGAATTCAATGAAATATCTCTTTTATATCAAACACCAATTTGCTTGATTTCTACTCAGTTACTATCTGTAGCAGGATAAATGGCCCCTTTTTCTTTTCTTTTCATAGACAGACCTACACACACATGCAGGGTGTCTCAAAAAATATACATGAGAAATAATCCAAGCAACTAGAACCAACTCTATCTAATTTAAATAATACCTAAGAAGACAGTATTTATTATAAAGATTAAGATTTTGACCTCACATTTCCAAACTGATGTCTGTTATGATCCAGACATTGCTAACAATCACAAGCAGCAATGAACATTTTGATAGGTATTTGGCTGCATTTTTACTCTATGGAAACATTCATTTCACTGATTGTTGTTGGATTTGTAGCATAGACTTTATCTTTTAAGTATGCCTACAAGAAAAGTTTAAAGGGATGAGGTCCAGTGAATGAAGATGATATGCTACAGAACCTTGCCTTCTGATCCATCTGTTTGGCAAAATTTCATTCATGTATGATTGTACATCATGATGGTTGTGTGGTGGTGCTCTATCTTACTCAAAATAAAATTCCTCATCTCCCAAAACTTCTCTAATTCTTGGCATGATAGACTGTTGCTGGATTAGTATGTATACAGTTATTTTTAGATACCTTGCATTATTGCATTATATTGTAGGTATAATAATGTTAGTTGAACTTAGAGTGCAATATATCAGCAATTTTAAAAGAAATCCTTCCCATGAGCACCTTTTCTTATTCAGCTTATATTGGTATTGTGCTTTAATCACTTTTCCACAACAGCATTTTTGGGTTCTTATGTTGTACATTAAGAACTAATAAGTTCATTACACTCAAACTTGTTTTATTTTAGTTTAATAGTGTGTATTTTGAAGTTTTCAAAAGCTTGCAATATTATGTGAAAAGAGTTTCTTGAGGAGCAATTGCTGAGTGGATTACGCTTGTAGATAGTCAATAAGTGATATATTGTTGGAAAATATTTCCGTTTTAACTTAGGGTGGTAATACTATCTACTGTCAGATGCTAACAAAAGCCAAGTGTTTGGTTTGCTTTCTGTTTAATACCAAAGATGAGTACCTAATAAAACTGACATGGATATTTTTTAAACAAAAAAGTCATTCATATAAAAGAATATAGCAAGGAGGGTAAAAGATATCAAACTGTTATTTGATATAAATTCTATACCTACTGAAATAACACTTCACTGATTGTAAATGATTGTGTAATATAATTAGATTTGATTTTCCAAGTGGTAATCTCTCTTGTAACATAAAGACATATTTTGTGGTGTTTGATAATGCAGGAGTTACAATAATAAAACATTAAATTTTATGAAATTACTGATTTCATGAACTTTAATTTTATCCTGTAGGAAGTATTATCTAGAATAATGACTTTTAGGAAAATCATTGACAAAGTGGAAAAAACCTTTTTGTGTGATTCATTCCATCCCTTTCATCAGACTAAAGTGATATTTGATTTAACTATACATATGTATGAAGGAGTGGGAATGCTGAAATTTAAAATTTTTAAGTTTAAATTATTTTATTTTAAAAATGTTTTGGGTATATAGTTTTGGGTTTTGGGTATCCCTTACAAAGAGAACATATGGAATTGAGCAGCTTCAGGAATAAAGACCACAGGTAAATCAACTTATCAAAATATCACTTTCTCATGTTTAATATTACCTGTTACTGATACTTATCACTTGCAAATAATATATTCATTCACAAACACAAACCAGAAACATTTTACTAACAACCGCAGTGCAAGAACTTTCATATATCTACCAAACTTGTACGATAAATTCCTTCTGATAATAAATCTTTTTGATTTTATATATAAGGCTTATAACAGTCTAGCCAGTTTCATTTAGTTTCTCTTTCTTTTTGTTTGTTTTCATCCCTTTTGTTATTAACAGTCTCACATTGTGATAATAAAAGATCTGTTAAGAAAGGTGACATATTTTAAGAAATGGAATTTACTGTGGATGATCTAGCAATTAAAGCAGTTTTGTACACTTTTGTCTTAATAAATTGCTTTCTCTTTTAATTAAAATAGCTTTTTTTAAAATCAGAATCATGATCATTCATTATGGTGGACAACTAATGTATTGAATGTGTTGTTTTGTAAAATATCCCTTTTGTGTTCATATAATCTTTTATAATCTTTGTATTTCCTGTGGCAATTATTACAGGTGATAGTAAATTCCACCTTCAATTTTTAGCTTATAATGACTATTCATAAACAATATATTGTAAAGTTACATATAAAAATGACTTAACTTTTACAATAAAAAATGCATAAAAATAAAGAAAAATTATATTTTGACTATCATTTCTTTTGTCTTGATCTTAGTTGTCTTTTATCATAACTCACAAGTCATCATTCCTCAGTTGTTAGTCAGCAACATGGATTGAAAATAATGAATAAGCTTTTGTTGAACTTTTCCTTGGGAAGCCTGTTTTAATATTATAGCGTTCTTACTGATTAGGCCATGGAGATCTTCCAGATATAATTGTTCAAATCTAATCATATTACTATTCTTGATTTTTTTTTCCACTTTTGCATTTTTATATATTAATAATAATATTAAGAGAGTTGTAACAAAAAGCAACTGAAATTTAGATAAAGATACTAATCGAAAATTTTTATAATTGACAATGCTTCATCTAACAAAGGAAATCTAGTCAGAATTTAATAACTTTAGTTCATCTTAGAAATTTCAGGTAATTTAAAGTTACATATTTTAAAAACTTGGTTATTAGATTTAAAATTTTAACTCAAATAAATTAACAAGTTTTGGAGTATTTATTTTTTTTTTTTTTTTTAAGCCTTTAGAACCTATGCTGGTAGCAATCTGCCTGCATACAGATAGAAAATTAGCTCAACAGATATACAAAAATAGAAAGGGGTGTAAGCCAAAGATGTGTCTTCTCCAGGATTCATTATTGGTGGCTACAATTTTAACATAAGATATACAGATGACACGGTGTTGATAGCAGATATGGAAAGAAAACGGCAAAAACTCCTACAAAAGGTAGAGAATGAAATCAAGAGCAAAGGGTTAAACATTAATTGCAAGAAGACAGAATGCATGGTTGTTAGCAAAAGGATGAGCCCAAAATGCAAATTACAAATCGGAGATACCAAAATCAAACAGGTACAAAAATTTAAATATCTGGGAAGTGTTTTAACAAAGTGGAAAGTGTGACATTGAAATTTGAAGGCATATTGGGATAGCCAAAGATGCATTCCAAAAGCTCAGCAGAGTTTTGAGAAACAGAAAAACTTTGCTAGAAAAAAATAAAATTTGAAATTTCTAGGGCACATAATTACGAAATAGGGCTTGGAAAATCTGACCCTCACAGGACAGATTGAAGGCAAGAAGGACAGAATAAAACAACATATAACATATGTAATGAAAAGAACCAACAATTATTACAACTTAAGAAGCTTTAATAAACTTATTTTATGGGCTACTGTTAGTGATTTAAAAAGTTTCCTCGTGTCATGTAGGGAGTGTCATAGTGCAGGAGAGTTCCTTAAGGGTTGATAACCTTCATTCACCAGGGAGTTTATCAAGGGCTATCAATTGTTATTATTACAACATACTTAGTGAACTTGAGTAAATGGATGGTGGAACAGGGTTTTATGGGAAATAACAAAAAGACACTTTATTAAGAGCTACAAAGGACATTGCCTACATCCTGAAGTAAAATGGCACATAAAAAAAAAGAACAATGGTAGTTCTCAGCCAGAGTCTATATGGACCCTGGGGTTTCATTACTGGTGATCCACACAAAAAATAGCAACTTGGGGGTTCACAGTAATATTTTAGTGTTCCATTGAGCAATTTCACTATAGAAAGGTTGTTACAACTGAGAACTGGAATTTCTACAGCAATCTGTCATATTAAAATACTAAAAATAGAAAAACAACTCTAAAACTACAGGAAATGACATCAAGCCATGTAAGTTAGAATCTTTTTTACTCTATTGGATGTTTTGATTGTAAAAGTTGAATAAAAACTGAAAAAGATATATAAAAGAAGGATTTTATATATATATATATATATATATATATATGAGGAAAATTATATGAAGATTTCTAAACTCATCTATTAGTAAAAAATAAAATAAGTTTTCTTTTCATGGAATGGTTATGGGGATCCGCCAAAAATAATTAAGAGTAAAAGTGATTCATAAGCAAAAAAGGTTGAGAACCCATGGTCTAAACCAATGCAATGAGATTCTGCCACTTTAATGCAAGCTTGTTTACTTATGTGATGTTAATCGAATGATGCCAGTTTTTCATCCAAAAGCTTTACAAGGCCATTGCCTTGTTGTGTGTTTGTGCTTTTAAATTTGTCTTAGAAAATATGTCAATCTGATATCCCACTTTAAAATTTTATATTTAGCTGTCATGTAGAGTAAATTTGTTCAATTGCCAATGTCATTCATTTGAAATTGATGTTAGATGCCATATGCTCATTTTGCCTGGAACTACAGGAGATTGCTACAACATGAAATTGAACACATATTCAATTTGAACATACAAGGGGCAACCTAAAAGTTTTGAAAATTGGAACAAATTAATGGGCTTATGATCTAATCTCAAAGTACTTAAGAGTCATAGAAAAAGCTTATGCTATAATGTTCTGTCATTATTATATTTGTTATAGCATGAAATGCATGGGCACACACAAGTGCTAAAAAGTTCTTGGCTAATCCACTGCCCAGATGATCAACCATAATTTCTTTTTTGAAATCCCTTCTTAATTGAGATGAGAACTTTTTAGCATCTCTTACTCTCTCATATGTATATCAATCATTAAGTCCATCACATGCTACATAGTTATTACTTGAATTTTGATCTGAAATTTTCACTATATAATGTTTGAGCTATTAATATTCACTAGTGAGTGCAATAACAAGGAAGTAAATGATATTGAAGGAAAAATTAAATAAATGCTTTTTTTTATTGTTAGGCTGTATACTTATTGATACACCTATGTTTATATATATGTATTTTTGCTCCAGAAGTTTTTGTCCAAAAAGAAGCTCCAGGGAAATGGAAATTTTAATTTTCACATTCCTATTTTTTGATCAATGAGAGCCTTCAACAAAAGAACACTATATTTTTTTCTGTCACTTGCAGACAATCTGGTTAACAAATTATCTTTGAAGTCCATATTTATCCCTTTAACTTTTTACAGTAATAAAACCCAATTTCTATGAATTTTGAGTTTAACTGGAAAAGCTTGAGGCTAAAGCTTTCATATCTATGAGAATTTTGAGAAATTAAATTTTGTCCTGCTTAATGCATATATTAGTTAAAAGCAGAAGTCCTTGGAGAATTTAAATCATAATTTTTTTTTCTAAAACAGGACATTCAATGACCAAAAATCTGCTCTGAATCATAAAATAAAAAAGGCAATAAAACTAAGACATTATTTAATTAGACAAGGTTTTAATTGCTTATATGAATAAAATGGACACTTTTGTCTGAAGAAAAAAAATTTGATGAATAATGAATTTTTACAAGAATTGTTTTCATTATTTCAAAAATTTTAATTATAATTTATAAAGTTTTAAATCTTTTAAAATTCTATCTTAATTTGTAGAGTTTAGGTGACAATGTTATTAAGTAAAAAGTATATTTACTAATCATAAATGTAATAGCTTATTACAATTTAGCATTCCTCAAATAATTTTAAAAGAATTTTGAATTTTTTTTTTGCATGTGTATAAACTTGCCAGCTTTTGTAAATATGAACATTCATACATGACATTATCAGAAAATAAGTGCAATAACTAGAGTAAATTTAAGGCCAGAGTATCTAAAATTCAATAAAACATATTACGGAAAAGATTTTCCTAAATTCTTAAGGTTACTGGTTAGTTAAAAATTATATGAAAATGGCAGTCACTTTATATTACACAAATAATTTTTTCAGATGTATCCACTATAGAAAAAATTAGAAAAACTTCTGGCTGTCAATACCTTAAATAAACAGCTACCTTTGTGTTAAAATGCATTTTTGCAATATTTAAAAATAAAATTACTATTTGTTTTAGATCAAATTAATTAAACTTTAAATCTGTTGATATTCCTAAAATAAGGTTTCAGAAATGTACATTTTATTTTTGAAAGATTTTTAACTTTGACTGAACATCTTTGTCTTGGGACCAAGGTTTTTTTTCAGTTAATACTCGGTTTTCTCAGCAATCCCAGTGGAATGAAATTTATGAATTCATTCAGAATTCAAACTCCCTTTTGAATATATTGAAGAGTGGAAAGCTGAATGAACAGTGCAAATGATTTCATGAAAAAAAAGGGTGATGTTGAACTACAGGATTGCCCCATAAGATAAAGAGATTTGCCTCAATTCTGCAACGTGAAATGGAGATGAGGAACAGAAAAAGTGAGCTAAAACCGGCCTGAGATTTTTTAGCTTGTATTTTTTATGACCAGTGACTGTTGCAAGTGCCAAAAGAAGTTTTGGAAAACTAAAACTTATAAAAAATTATCTGCAATCTACAATGAGATGAAAGGTTATTCGGGTTAGCAATAATTTCCATTGAAAATGTATGTGCTCGGTTCCTTGACTGTGATGAAGTTGTGAATACATTTGCTCATGTTAAGTCTTGCAAAAGCAATATATAAAATTGACTATTTTTTTAATCCATAATGTTAAATGTGCCCACGAAACCCTTGCATCAGCCCTGCATACACATATGTTTTTTATGCAAACATAATCTCCCATATAAAAAATTCACATAATAAAAGGAAACTTCTTTCAATGCACACACATGGATACAAATAGAAAACCATTTAACATTTGGATTCTCTAAGGACTGACTATGTCTTATTTCAATTATTTTGTAAATATACCACTCTTCTTATGAACATTTTAAAATATAATAAATCTTTTAAAGCATTTGATCCTCTTTCGTTTTTCAACAGTTTTATTCATCTACAAAAATCTGATATGATTCTTTCAAACAAGCCTTCTACATAATGTGTTATGATAAAAATATAGTTATTTTATATTTATAGTTAAAAGTTCTCCCTATCAGGGATTGAGCATATGTAAATACAAACATATAGCAGAAACAGTCTGTTTCATGCTTGAACACAATCTTCAGGCTAATGTGTTATATAGATGCTACACAACAGCTTTTTGAATTTGACCAGATTGATCAATCTGTTTTTTGTCAAGTTATTCGACATACTTCTTGATTCTCAATGGGCAATTTAAAACTTTCAAAATCATCCTAACTAGAAAGAAAGTACTTTTTCAATCAGTTAAAAGGAAACCATTTTATACTTTAAGTTCTCCAAACTTAGGTAGCACTGAATATTTCTGTATTCATTCTTCTTCTCTAATGAACCACATCCTGAAGAGATGTTGGTGATTATGGCTCTCCACAATTTCCTGTCCTTTGTAGATCTTGGTAAAGTTTTTCTTTTTGCTATCTCTCTTAATCTCGGTTGTGCCAACCATTTGCACAAGCATGTTAGGTAGGTTTATGCACTACTTTCCTCTGTCCCTCTTGTCCTCAATATGTCATGTGAGTATTGTATTTTCTAATCCCTCTTTCCTCATGTCCTAGAAATCTCAACTGTCTCTTTCTGATGCTAATTATAAGTGTTCTTTTTGCTTCCATTTTCTCTAAAAATTTGTTGTTGCTCACATATTGTTTAGTTCATGGTATTCTCAGCTTCCTTCTGTAGAACCACATTTATGTTGCTTCATGTCTACTCTTCATCTGTGATGAAATTGTCCAGCATTCACTGTAATGTAGGAGAACTGATATTGCATAACAGTTCAACACTATTTTTTTTGTTTCTAATGAAATTTCCCCGCTTCTTAATACTTTGCTTAGCTTTTGAAAGACATATTTTGCTATCCCAATGTGCGCCTTCAGATTTCAGTCTTGCATTTTCTGTCCTTTGTTCAAACACTTCCTAGATATTTTGACTTTTGCACTTACTTGATTTTGGTGTTTCCAATTTGTAATTTGCACGTTGGGCTGTTCCACTTAAAGTGCGATTAGATGTTTGTTTATCTCTGTAAACATATATTTCTCTTCCTGCTCTTAATAACCAGCTATGATACTCATCTTTATAATGTGAATGCTAGTAATCTAATGATACTTGTATATAGTGTTATCTGTTCCTCTAGATAGTATTTACTGTATTGATCATCTATAATATTGTTAAATTAAGACTTGTTTCACAAAGACTGAGCACACATTGTTACAGTAGAAATTTAAGTTATCAAATCCTTTTAATTAGTTTATGATATAATCTCAACATACTGGTTGAGAATCATAGTAAAAGTTTGTGCTTTAATGTCCAGTTTTTACTTTAGTTATTATAACATTTGCTAGATCTTGCTTGTCTCAATCCCCTCTGAGCCATGAGGGAGGTGCTTCTGACCCAAGTGTATGGGCTTCTCAATCATGCAGAGTTGTCAACCAAAATCAAATTCATGTGAATGGCCTCATCAAACTCTTCTTCACAGCCGTCTCTGCCACCAGAGCGGAGAAAAGGAATAAGGAGAGGGTGATGACAATCCCAGTGCTTGGATGCGAGTGGGTGGTGATTACTACTATTATAATGTCACACACACACACAAGTTTTAGGAACATCATTTTATATATATATATATATATAGACAATATTAGTGGTGAAGATACACATACATATGCAATTATAATGGAATAAATTATGACCATGGAATATTAGTGTTTAAGTCTTTTTATTATATATATATATATATATATATATATATATATATATATATATGATGTAAAAAGATTGTTGGAAAAATTCTTGACTTTTCAAAATGAATTTGGAAATTTGACCATCTGATCAAATTTTGGGAATTGTTTTGGCCTAAGAATTTTTCAACACACACACACACATATATATATATATATATATATATATATATATATATATATATATATTATGATTTTTGAAGTGGACTCTGATTTTGATGTAACTGAAATACAATTTTCTGTTATTATAAACTTGACAAACTAAACTAGAATTTATTACTTAAATTATTTTTAACTCAAAGATAAAAGAATTATAATTTTCTAATTGCATTTTACTAAGAAATTATCAAAAACTTAAATATTTTTTGAAAGACATTTGACTCATTTCTCAAAATCACTCTAAGAGATAAAGAACCTCATTTTCTTTGAGGAAACAATTTTAGTTGAGACTGTGTGTGTGTGTGTGTGTGTGTGTGTGTGTGTGAGAGAGAGAGAGAGTATGAGGTTTGTTACTTAGCTAATTGATATTACCTTCAGCATTAGCGTTTTATAGATGGACCCTCCAGTAATCATGATTTCTACTCGTCAGGGGTGGGGGGTTATTAGCAAATGACTAATATATATATATATATATATATATATATAAGTGAACACTGAGTGGTGACAGTTTTTCATGCTTGAATGCAATCTTCAGGCCATGTGTGTTGTTTTGTTTTAACCATTTATATATACTGGACAATGGTGTATTATGAGTAACAAGGTCTATTGTATTATCTTAACAGTTATTGGATAGGCAGCAAGTTATGTTTCAAATTATTCTAGAGGCTGTTAAGTAGGAATCCAAATTTAGGGATCCAAATTTAGGGATCCAAATACTGTTATTTGTAGCTATTTTATAATGTTGACCACAGTTGGGATTTACTCATTATTTATAATTGATTACTCATTTATTTATTGTTTATTACTATTAGATGTATTTGTGTTTATGTGAGAAGTTTGTTAATTTCTTTAATTTTTACTTAATTTATTTTAATTATTTTTGGGGGTTGGTTATCTTATTTGCTTAGTTTAAAGTATTGGCTTTATCTAAAGTATGTTACATTATCTGCATTGTATATAGTGTATATATTTGCATTTTTCATGATAATAATTTAATTTTTAGAGTTCAATTGTTAAGTAATGTAGTAAAAATTTGTTTTCATATCTGCATTTTGAGATAAGTTCTAATCATTTTTGTAATTTATGTTGGTATGGGAAGGTGATTATAGATATTTCCTCTTCCAGACAGTTTACAGTTTTTGGATTTATTGTTGTAAGCTGAGGCTGATTGTTATATATATATATATATATATATATATTCCATGATATTTTTGGTGCAAATTGATTTTTGTTTTTAATTTCCCATATGTTTAAAAAGTATTGTGTTGTTGATGTATTTACTGTTTTTAAAGAATATTTTATGTATGTAGTTTCTGTGTTTCCAGGGACCTTCATTTACTCCTATGTATATTTTTTCTTTGTTATCTGCTGATTTTTACAGTGGCTTGCTATATTATATTGTTTTGCAAGCATTGCTATTTAAGGGAAATTTGGCTTTTTTAAAGCTTTAGTGTAACATTTAGGAAATCTACTTCTTTTAGGTTTGTTTTTTTATGTCTGTCAAATCCCATATTTTTGTAAATATTTATGATTTTTCTGGTTTAATTTGTTTTTTGTCCATTACAGTTTTTTTTAGGATTGAGAATGTTGTCCCTGTAGAGGACTATATAATTTTTATCAATTATTTTACTTAGTTCATGTAGTAAATCCGATCGCAGTTCTCTGCACCATCAAAACATCACGTTGTAACATTGAAATTTCCTTCTTTTTTTAGCCAAACGTCTTTGTTGTCAAATAATAGTGATTTTCAGTAGTTCTTGATTTTTACTTTGTGCTCATTTTTATTTTTAAGGAGATAGCCTTATCTATCATGGGTTCAGTTATAGAAGGGTTGAAACTTCTTATATCTAGATGTTCAAATTCATGATTATGTTATGTTTTGGTACCAGTCTAGAGTTGTTTTTGTGTTTTCCATTAGTTTGCTCCCAACTTCACCCTACTGTTTATCAGAAGCTAAATATGATAAAAATATAATTTTAACATTTGCTATATTTATGGGTTAAAGATATCAGAGATATCTCTGAAATTTATAAATTGTAGGAATCAATATTTTTTATTTTATGCAAAACTCTACTAGCAATAAGAAAATGTTATTACAAAAGCACTGAAATGGGAACCAAAAATATGTTTCAGTTTTTCATTATCTTCCAGTTTCTATATAATATATCAGACATATGGAGATACTATTTTTTAACCAAATAGCATCTTGAAATAATTTCTGTTTGGAGCTCTGTGCTATTTTCATCAAGGCTGATTGAGTGACTGAAATAGTAGCAAGTTTGCTTCTAATGTTAGAGTACATAGTTTTAAATGTTTATTTATTTATTTTTTAAACATTTCATCCCAAGCAAGGCAATAAAGCCATTGGTATGCAGGTGGGTTACAGGGAGTGAAAGAGAATAAGACTTAAACGAGGAAAAGGACAATAAAGGAACAGTATTTCGGAAGACAAAAGATGGTGATTGACATTGCATTTAAATTTTTGAAGATTGTGGATGGCAAGTTTTAAAACAATAATTTCTTCATACTTTGGGAGAGTAATCCTTGACAATCTTCACACCTGTCATTATTTAATTATTCTCTACCTTTTTATATTTGTAAAATTTTCAAATATATAAAAACATATCTTATTCACATTAACTCTGATAATAACTTTTTATATATGCATTTACATTTTTAGAATGGATTTCTATTAATCTGACAGATTTTTTTTATGACTTCAAATGTTATTTTTAGTGGATACTTGTATTTGAGTAGGCTCTCTGTTTATTTATTAAACAGTATATTTATTTATTTTTCACCTAACAACCTGAAAGTTTGAGAAATCTTTTTAAAGAAAAATTTGTGCCTGATCTGGCAGGAATCAAACCTATCCACTAAAAATAATGTTTAGAGATAAAAAATATATTTATATGTATGAGGGCATTTTGGTAAGTTTGCAGCCTGACAGTTATTAGTTGAATTTTAATGTGAAATTTTTACTGTATAATACTGAATCTATGTAATTAATATCAATCAATAAAGTGCATTGAAATAGATTGTTAAAAAGAATAATTGTTGTGTGAAACAAATTCTTTTTGTCATTAGGTTGTAGACTTATTGATATAGTTATAAACGAATGTTTTTGCTATCTTTTTTTCTAAACAGTTTTTCTACTGTGAATTTATTTAAATATCTCTGAGGCTTAGCATTTGAGGTAGAACTTGACCTCAAGTTGTTGGTTTGCTGCTCTATCCAAGAAACTAAACTTGTAAGTGACTAAAGTGCACCTGTGTTGCATAACATTTTATCTTTGTCTGAATCAGTCATAAGATAGATTTTACTTTGTTACAGCCTGTCACCGATAATTTTTCTGTGTAACAGTCAGCAGATGGTTCCATGAACTTTCATGTCTCTACTTCTTTTTTTTTTCCTTTTGATCTTTGCTTTTTCTTTTCTTCACAAGATAATATTTCCACATAAAATCTCCTCTTTCACTCTCTTAATACTGCTTGTTGAACAAGGGAGAAAATTCAAACTGACCAATGCCTGCAAAAGCATCAGAAAACTAAATGATCAACAAGATGAAAAAAAAAAAATGATTCTTATTGTTAAAACATTTTTTTTGTTGTTTTAAATATCAAAGAAAATCTAATTTTAACTATACTGTTTTACTTCATATACTCTTAGAAGTTGGGTGATGATTATTTTTATTTATTTATTTATTGATTATTTATATTTTTTGAAGAAATTATCTGATCACACTGAGCTTATTAAAGAACTGCATTTGTTAATTGTGCACTTTTTGACCCTTTAAATAATTTTTCAACAGCATTTTTATTAAAACTCCATTTATTGCATATTGGGAAAAATTCCAAACCCATTAATTATTAAGGCCCCATCCTTGAATTAAGCACCCAAGAGTCATCAATTTCATTTAAAACTAATCTGTGATAGTTGCATTTGTTATGTTGATATTTCAAATTTATTGTATTGATTTTGATAAAACTTGGATTGTGATAGCTCTGTGAAATGCATCACTAAAAGTATGGAGTATTTAGGGACTTCATATCAGATTGTAAATTTTTCTTTTTAAATTCTGAAGCATCACTATTAAATAGTTTAACTTCAGGTCTTTGACAAATTTGCATGTGTCTGTAGTTAAAAAAATCAATTACATTTTTAATAATAAAGGTGGAACAATTAATCTGTATCTTGACATGTAGTTATTAAATGATTTTTGAACTGAAAATCTGACTATATCATGTTAGATTTATGTGATGAATATTCACCACTGAAATAATTGCATGAAGAAGGTGGGGCTAAGGAGGAAGTTTAACATATTGATTGCAAACCACAAGTTATCTTGTGGTTTGCAGTCAATGTGTTAAACTCCAGTTTTTATTATGATGGCTATGCCTTGGCATTTTCTGATACATTTTCACCTGTGGGCACCAACAATGAGATTATTTGTAGTGATAATTTTAGTTTGAAAACAGTGTTAAGATGTGGAGAAAAAAACAATTCATAAATTTTTTTTTATTGCCTAACTTGGTGTTTGAACTCAGATTTCATAATTGATGTCTGGCAGTCAATGTGTTAAAAAATAAATATTTGTGTAAAATAAATCCTTTTTCATGATTAGATTTATAGTCTTCTTGATAAATCTGTGTATATTCTATCATAACCAGAAAAAAAGATCTGTGTATTCTATGAAGATTAATCAACTGAAGAGTCAAATTAACTTTGCTAATAAAAAAGGAGATTTTGATGCTTAAATTTATACCTTTTTTTTTTTTTTCCCCCCCAGAAAATGCAAATATTAAAATATTAGAATAAATTAAAACAATTTTACAACATAATACAGGGATGAATCCAGGTGGGTGTAGAGGGTGGCCCCCCCAAATTTCTGAGAAAATATTTTTTGTTGCAAAATAGATAAGGTAAAGCTATAATGAGTGAAGACAGATTTAATGTGCTTCAGCTTGTTCTTTTGTATGTTCACAAAGACATTCAGTTAGACTATGATAAAATCATGAACTTCTATGCAAATAAAAATCCATGAAAATTGGCTTTAAATCCTTTCATAAACGCTATACAATCACACTTTCAATCTTTCTTACAATTTTATATATCAAATAAAAGGAAACGCATATATATATATATATATATATATAATGCATACACCTGTATGTAAGTGTCTATGTGAGAGTGTCATCTCAAACAAGCACAGAAGAAGTTTGTCTTTGTCTGATGATCGCAAAAGCATGAAACCCAGGGTTACAAACTAATATTCATACAACTGATATATATATATATATATATATATATACACACACACGCACACTACTCATTATAATATATGATCACAGAATTTAAAATTTAGAATTGAGATTTTTCCTGAGGAACATGCTCCCTCTAACTGAAAATGCTGGATCCGTCCCTGTAATACATGAAATTTGTAACTTATATCGCATTATTTGAACTTATTGTTCGTGTAAGAATTGTTTCCCTTGACTTGTGCTATTTTTGATAGGTGCTTCCGTGGGAAAATAGTATTCTAGTTAAAAATATTTTCTCTTGAAACCGAAACGATTATCCGTAAAGAAAGGACCTAGCAATAATAAAATATTATGCTTGCAATTTATCTCTTTTAAATTATAAAGTTTTGAATGTTATCTAAGTTCTATTCGCTTTTTTTACTTGCATCTTAAAAAGCCAGGAGTATCACTATATACTCATTGTAAGGAATATGCAAATTTCTATTATTTTAATAAATGTCTCTTGTACATTGTGCAACAGCAGAAAAAGATCTGGAAAAAAATAATGTCCACTCTTGTTTTGATGCCTATAGCCTGTTACTGGGGGGAAAAAAGACAACCTGCTTTACCTTTGGGACCAGAGTGTCTATTCTAGAGCAAGTCATTGTATTATACTTTCTTTGGTATTTATGAAACAAAGTCCATTGTTTTCTGCTTATTGTAATGTTTTTGTTTTGTGAAATAAAATCGGTCAGTAAGGCATCGAGAGTTATAAGTTCAATCCCAGATGTTTCCATATTTGTTACAACTAAAAACAAGGAATATTTGACACCTTTATGCAATGTTAGAAACAGCAGAGAGATTATACTTGTATCACTTTTTAATGGATATATAATTAATGAAGTTTAAAGGAGAATAAAAAATTTTAATCATTTTAAAATTTAAATTTTCATTTCAGCAAACATTACAATGAAGTTAAAATATTTCTTTTTGTTTTAAATTTACTCTTTATCACTATTAGATTAATTTTTTCACACTTATTTTGGCATTAATTTGTGAGTTGGAGATTTTAGTGAAGCTCACATTTGGTCTCACTCAAAAATCCATCATTCATAGCCAATTTTTGAGTTTTTATTTGTTTTCTTCTAAGGTTATTTGATAAATAAAAATCATCAGTGTGATGGTGTAAGAGAAAAGAAAAATATTTCAATTTAGTTTTTCTCATATTTTCAGGAGTAGTTTGATAATAGGAAACTTGGTAATTAAAAAAGGGAGTGAAATTGTAAGAAAATCACTTGAAAAGGATAAATCTTATTAAGGTAATCTAAAAACTTTAAGATATAGTAAAATATTTACAGAGTTCAGTTAGCTACAATAATGGTGAATATTGTGATGTTTGAATATGCTAGCAATAACTAATTAGATTATTAATTTTTGTTCTATAGTGTGACGATCTACATCACACACATACATACATATGTACACAAATACAGATTATACAATGACAAGCATTCATTGCATAATAAATCAACACTACTTTGTAATAGACAATTTACAAATTGCAGCAATGCAACAATTTTATAATCGCTCTATTTTCATGTTGTCAATTTTGTGCACTTTTGGGAGAAATGGATCCCAGAAGCTTTCTTGGATCTTCCCAAAACTCGCTCGCTGATTGGTCAATGCCAACCAATCAGATTGTCTGCACGTGAAGAACAATTCTTCCCGTGCAGTCAATGATCACCAATATAAGCAAGATAATTAGTGAGATTTCAGCTGCCAAACGTATCCATGACAGTTGAAACCCTGTGCCAATCTTCTCACTCATACCACCACTCACATGCTGAATATTCCTTACACTCACATAATCTTTTCCTTACACAGCAAAACTGTTGAAAACATTTCTTACCAGAAACTATCACAAACTTTCTTTCAGTGAACATTGGAATACAAATAATAGTTAAAGAGAGACAACTCTTGTTTTATTCAATGCATGCCTTCTTTCACATCCTTGTTTGTACATCTTGTTAAATACATATTTTATGTGTAGTGATGTCTTTGGCTTATCCTTTTTTCACCTCAGTTTGGTTTCCTAATCTAAGTTAAATTAATGTGAAGTCCGCCACAATAGTACATGCCTCAGAGAGATAGTTATATAATTTAAAAACAAAAAACAAACACTAGGCCTCACTGTTTTACTGTTAAAATAGCTAGATGTAACCAAGTTCTATTCTAATAGTTTATTCTCTCGTGCTTCTTGCTTCTGGATTTTGCTTGGTTTTCTTGCTTTCCTGCCATCTACAATCTTCAAAAATTTAAATGCAATGCCATCACCATCTTTTGTCTTTCTGAATTGTTCTTTTATTCTCCTCACTAAAGTCTTCTCTTTCTCTTTTACTCACAGTAACCCTTTGTGACTTAGTGGCATTATCGCCTTGCTTGGGGTGAAATGATTGGAAACCCCCCCCCAAAAAAACAAGCTTAGATTTTTTTTTTTTATTATCATATAGATTATTAATGATGCAAATTGACTGGAAATACCAGAACACAAATTTTTAGAAAGTTTTGATTTTAAAAGAAATTCCATGTTGCCATTTATACAACAAAGGGTGAAAAATTTTTTTTTTTTTATATAATTTGTCAGTGTTTTTTGTTGTTTTTAATCATTTCACCACAAGCAAGGTAATAAAGCCACTAAGATGCAAGGGGTTACTGAGTATTAGAGAATGAGAAAAAAACTGATTCAGGAGAAAGAACAATAAAAGAACCAGAGTTAATAAGATGAGATAATGATTAACATTGCATCTAAATTTTTGAGGTTCAAAGTTGACTGGGAAGCAAGAAGCCAGAAGAGTTCCACATGTGAGAAGTGCAAGAGAAGAAACAGTTAACAAAGAACTTATGATTACATCTAGCCATTTCAATTGTAACCTGATGTGATCTTGCTGCCAATCTTATACTGTGCTTAAGTTTAAGTACCATAGATGAAAGTTCATCACAACAATTAAGCATTTTGATGAATTTATGGGAGCTCTGTAAGTTTTTAATTATTATTATAAATTAGTGCATGGCTTATGCTGTTTATTTAATTCGATACAGAGTGAAATGAAATCATTTTGTTCAGCTCACCTAGGATATTGATAGTCTGAAAAGTAGATATCTACTTTTAACATATTTTTGCAAAGTTGCAAATGACTTAGTAACTGATATCATTTTAAGCTAGTAGTGTTAATTGTAATAGTATTTTAATGTCCTAGATGAAGCATTGTCAGTTATTAATTTTCACTGGTATTTTGTTCATACTAATTTCTTTTTTTTTTCTTTGTTCACTTTCTTTTATGGTCATATCATTTTACAGTGTTAACTTTTGTGGAGTAATTAGCCAAGGTTATGGGTAATTGGCAAAATGCTCAAGAAACACAATTGACAAAGTTCTAAAACAATAAGAATGGTGGTGTAAAAGAACAGGGCAAAATAATAATAAGCAGACAATATATATGCAAGTAAAAACTCTGCAAAGCAATAGTAATAAGGCAAAAATTCACAAAGTAAAAATGGTGTTCACACACAAAATGGATACAATAAAATGGCATTCTGACTATAGGGATGAGACCAAGAATTGTCCTTTTTCTTATTAGTTTGAAAGAAATCCCAGCATGCATCTGTAGGATTTGTCTAGATATTTGGGGAGGGGATGTTTTTAGCAGTCATTCCTATGTGATTGGAACAAACAGATTTGTGAAAAGCAACTGAAATTAAGATGAAAATGTATTAGTAAAAATAATAAATTTTTTAAAGAAATATTGAATAATATTTCAACTCCTATTATTCATGTATTTAAACAAAGATAGTGGCATACAAGGGGTTTTGGGAAAATAAAGAATCTAGCTCGATTTGAATAACTATTATCAGTCAGCTGATTAGTGTGGTAACAGTCTTAGAGAGGATCCTGAGGATAGGGAATGAGAGTTCAAATCTTGCTAGAGTCTTATTCTTTATTTCAGGTTCATTATTCTTAGAGATGATTGTGGAAAAACAATAAAAAGCAAATAAAATTAAGATGAAAGAAATATTAGCCAAAAATGAATAATCATTTCACTTGATTCTTTTCTTTAACTTTTTTTTTATCTGCCTAACTTGAAAACTTTAACACAAGTCATAAACATAATTATTTTGTTCAGAGTGTTTCATTGCTGGCTGAGTTTCCTGATTAATATTAGAAAGTGTGTGAGATATATATATATATATATATATATATATATATATATGCAGTATATTTTCATTCAAACAGTTTTGGTTAAATAATTTAGACGTATTATGTCTGTTTATTTTTGTTTTAATCCTTGCAAGCCCACAAATCAATTTCTTGGTAACTATAGAAAATTGATTAAGAAAAATACTAAAATTTTCTTTCAAGTAATTTTTATTTTTCCAAGTACTTTCAGTCTCATCTGAGGCCATCTTTAGGGGGTTAAATTGTCTGTGTATGTGTATACGTATTTCTGTAAATTTACAGAAATACTAAGACTCTGAGGACTGGAGCTCTAGGTGTGGTTATACCATTGGTTGTGGGTGGTGTGAAGAGAGGTTGTGTGTGTGTGTGTGTGTGTGTGTATGTATATATTGTAATGGATTTTTTGTTAATCCAACAATTTAACTTTATTTTTAGTGGATACTCGTATATGAGTAGACACTCCATTTATTTATTAAAATAAGTAAATTATTTTATTTTTAAGTTATTAAAATAGCATTTAAATTGATAAAAATCTGTCAGATTAACAAAAAAATTCACTGCTTTTCTCTAAAATTCTCCTTGTTTATGTTTGGATATGAGAAATTTTGGGAGATCTATGACTAGAGAAGTTTTGCTTAAAGGTACAATTCGGCCTTGCCTGACTAATTGGTTTTCTGTAGCTCAGTTTGTCAAAGACTAATGGATTTAACGATAGCTCCCTCCACCCAGAGGGATGGAGGTTTGGATCCTGCCAGTGAGTGTAAATTTTTCTTTAATAAAATTTCTTGAACATTCAGGCCAGTAGACAAAAATAAATATATTGTTTAATAAATGGAGCATCTACTCAAATATGAGTACCCACTAAAAATAATGTTTAAAGTGATAAAAATAAATATGGAAGAATGTGATATATAAATTTCTATAAATCCGAACAATGTTATGCAACTGAATGACAAAGTGGAAATATTCTGTATAATGTGTTTCATCCTCTAGAAAGACGTCATTAGACTAATGTAATGTTTTTATTGGAATTATGTGTAGGAGGGGAAAGGAAATATAAATACAAACATCAGTTTATAATATATATATATATATATATATATATTCAAAAATGTTGCTTTGCAGAATAACCAGGGAAAAACCTACTTAAAAGTCTCAACAGACAAAAGAAAATAAGAGAAATAAAAATGAATAGTAGCAACTTAGAGTAATGAATAAATAAATCAAAATATCAACTACACAACAAATTTTTCTGTATTTCACATATTGTTGAGAAAATTACATGAATCTCATGTTGTGTAAAAAGAGAGTCTTAAGGACGAACTTGTTTCCTATAGGCAACTATTTGTTTTATTCTTTGTAAAATGTCAATAAATCTTTATTGTGTTCAGTTATAAAGAAGCACATTTTCGTCAGCATTTAGATTGTCATATTGTGCATGTCTTTTAAGGACAATTTATAGATTAGGCTTTTCTAACTTAGAGAATAACAGATGAATATTTGCCAAAATGGCTCCCTTTATTGAGAAGAAAAACCTTACTTACAAGACACTTTTGTAAAAAAAAAAAAAAAAAAGTAATGAGATTATAAAAAATAATCTTGAAAAATACCCAAGTTATATAAATTCCTAAATATTTAAAATCAAAGGAGGAAAAATGTAGAATTATATATGCATTATGATTTTCTTTCAAATCTTAACCGGATTCTTTTCATTCAACATCTTTTCCTTACTGATAATAATGTATAGGTAATATACAAAGTTCAAATTTCAACACTTAGCTCACCCACCAAATATAACAGTACTCCATTTTAGACCTGATGTGGCTCTTGTAAAGGTAGAGGATAACATGAGGAGTCAGTTTACTTACTAGACTAGTACAGGGAGCTGACCATTTTTCCTAACATACATACATATATATATATATATATATATAGACACACACCTGAAAATCCATTGTTAGTTGGTAAGATCCAACTATAGTGAAGCTGATAATAAAAAGTAAGAATAAGAAATAAAACAAAAGCTACTTGAGTTTCACCTTCAAATTAAAGGATTGCCAGGGTCAATTCTTCCAATATATATAAATAAAAAAATGTGTGTGTTTTCTACTGGGAAATAGGGTGCATATCCTTGTTATTTTTTTCTCTGAATCTAAAAAAAATGGGTTAAGATTTGTTAAACAGCTGAAATGGCTAGATATAACCGTAAGTTCTATGCTAAAATTTTCTTCTCTCGCACTTCTTGCTTGTGGAACTCTCTTCTGACTTCTTGCTTTTTCAATCAATTTGATCTTCAAAAATTTAAATGCAATATCTTCTCTTCTTAATAATTGTTCTTTTCTTGTCTTCATTCCATTGTTTTTTTTCCTCAGATTTTTTTCATACTCAGTAACCCCTTGCATCTTTGTGGCTTTATCACCTTGGTTGGGATTAAAAAAAAAGTCATGGAACTAAGATGTAACTTATCTATATACTAGTTAATATGCCAGGTAGATGAAAATTACTGTTTGTTTTATTATAAGTTATGACTATTCTTCATATGTGTTGTAGCATGACCCAATAATATATACGGCTCCATATGTCACATTTTAGGTTAATTTCTAACAGACCTATTTGCTGTATAGTCAATTAACGTTGGTTTTATCTAAAACATGTTAAAAGTGTCCAAAAATACACACACACAGGTTTTTTTTCTCATTTTATACAGAAAAGTAATAATAAAAGATTGTAAAAAAAAAAAAAAGTTATTAAAGAATTAAGTATATTCACATTGTTTTGGACAGGTGATTGGCATTTCAAACTGGACCCTTTATTTTGTCCACCGGGGTAAGTTGTCCTAGTTTCACATACCATGCCTCTTCTGGATTTCTGTTATCTCTTTTAACTCAACTCTCCAAGTTTTTGTTCACCACTGCCATAGCCAGGTATTGAACTATGAACTCTTTGGATAAAGTCACTGGGTCCAACCAATGCTTTTATCCACTGAGCCATTTGTCCTTGAGGACATCAGTGTATAAATCTTTGGGACTTATAAGCTTAATGTCTCAGTAAATATTTTTACCAGAGCTCATACTGCAATTTTGTTATTATTGGTTTTCTCTAGCACTCTGTATTACTGGTTCCCATATGATATTCATTTCTATGCTTGGACAGCTTAGGATTTTTTTTATGTGTTGAATCCTTAAGTTTTTGTATTAAAACTTTTGTTTGTTGTAAAATATATTCACAATTTTTGCTGCAAAGTGAATTCCTTTTCTGTGTGTTGTTCAGAATTAAAAACATTTTGGAGAATAAGTTTCCAAAATTCTTTCAGCAGACTCTCTTGTAGTGGATTCAATACATTTTACAATAAATTTATTTGCTTAGTCAAATATAGCAAAACGAGCATAAATGAACTCTGCTATTTGGCTAGATGGAACCATAAGACCTTGTTGAGAAAATAAATCAAAGTACTGCTTCTCTGTAGCATCATCACTATCATTGCCTACTATCACCAGGGAATATTTCACATTAAAAACATTTAATTCTTTTGAATTTTCTCTAATAAAGAAAAAGATGGTAATGGAGATTTGTCCAGAAGTAAGTTTGTAGGCTTGTTGAGATATATAGTGCTGTAATAAAGCATAACATTAGTTCTGCAGAAAATGAAGGACAACCTCTTGATTGGTAATGTTGTCTTTTTGTAATTTTTTAGAATTGAATATGGTTGTTCTTTTACCACATTTCATATGTAGTTTGGAAAATTTTCTAACATCCTAAATCTTGTGAGTTTAGTATTATGTCCATGTACTGTGGTAATGGTATAGGAGTTCCATAACACTGGAACTGGACGTGAAAGTTTTGGTCAATGTGAAAACATTCTTTTATAGATGGAATATGTGTTTCAGGGTCAAAGACTGTTCTATAAATTAGAATATAATCTTCCTTTTTTTAAAATTCAAAACCATTAGGACAACACTTTACTTCTTCTAATTGAGTAAAATCCTTTATTGTATCAGCTGAAATAAAAAATAATGTAATTCATCAGTTTGGATCAGTTGTTTTGGAGGCCTTCTGAATTCCCTTGTATTTGGCAAAAGAGACCATTTTCTTATTTTTTCTGAATGTATTGTAGGTATTGGATGTAAATCCAAATTCAGTTTTTCATTTTCCTTTCAAAATAAATTTTTCTCCAAAATGTTTCATACAGAGAACTGAATTTTTTTGTAGGAAACCAATCAATACAATTGACAAATTTTATCCATTTTTCTACGAGGTTGGATTTTCCAAGAGGAAAAGAAAATGTTGATATTTTTCACTGTTAGTAACATATCCACTAGAACAGCCAAATGTAAAACATTTGTTAACCATTTTTGTTAAACAAAATATCACAACAAACTTTATAATTTAATCTTTAAATGCAATGGACTATGAGGTAGAAAATTTACCTAATGGTGTTCATTTGCAAAACAGGCTGTGTATACGCATTTGAAAATCATAAAAGTGAGGTAACTCACAGCCATTTATAATTTATGGATTTGTAAAAAAAGAAAATGTGTAAATATGTATTTTAGTGTTGAAAACGTGTCTAGGGAATTAAAATAATGTCTGATAAATTCTATGTAATTGTGCGTTGTTAATTTACATTCTAAGAATTCAATTTTTGAAGTTACCTCCCTTTTAGATTAGCAAATTTCTAAGTGGCCATTCACATTTTCTTCTTTTTTTTTTTTGTTTACATCGGCCTGTTAGAATTCAGCTTGTTATGTGACAATTGGGACTAGTTGGCCGTGGTTGTAGATGTAAATTTAAAAAAATAATACTAAAATTTTTATCAGGCCAAGGTTTGTTGTTCACAAATATTTTGCCTTTTAAAAATTTTTTTATTCATTAACAAGACTCAAGAAGAGTGTCTATGCAAATCACTAAGAAAAAGTAAAATGAATTTTATTCCCCCCCCCCCAAAAAAAAATCAGTGAAATTGAGAATTGCGTTCAGTACTTAACATGTTCATTGCCACATAATGCACATATACATTATCTGGCAAGTTGTATAATTCTCCGAGAGACACGCGTATTTAGTCCATAGTTTTATTTAACAGTTCCAGCAATGTAGATGTAGTTTTTTGCCTTATGGTACTGAGCAAAGGACTTGCTTATTTTGTTCTTTTGTGTATTCAAATATACAAGATGGCAGTGAAAGTGTTAAGGGGTTTCATTCATTCATTTATTTATTTATTTTAACCAAGTAATGCAAAAAATGCATGATGTGCGGGTAGTGTAATGCATATCAGTATGAAAATTGGTTTTGGCAAGCCAAGTTGAAATTCCAGCCTCGTCAGTTGCATTCACTTTTACACTAATACTCTTGTGAAAGACTGAATCTATCTCTTCTAAACCTGAATGTTGGTAAATAACAGGGTAGACTGGGTTCTATAGTTTTGGTAGGGGCAACCAGTCCAAGAGAACAACTCTGAATTCAAAACTCTGGAGGAGGCAACAGGAAACCAATTCTATCTTTCCCAAGAAGGCATGGGATTTCCCAGATAATCAAGATAGGAATCACTGGAGAATCAGGACTGCTTATGTCTGAAAGAGACATGGCATTAAGAAAAATGTTAGACGATATAAGCTTTTTGTGATTTAAGCTGATGTACAAGTGTTTTCCTTCAAGATGTAGGTGATCATAGCTCTTCACAGGTTCCTTTATTTAATTTTTTGAATTACTCTGACTGTTCTTAGAAAAGAAAGTGGAATGGTTTTCTCTTGCCTTCTCCATGTTTTTAAATTCAGTTATCCTCCAAGTCTGCTTGTCCTAACAAAGCTAGAAAACCCTGTTTGTTCAACCTATACCTGGAGGAAGAGGAAATGGATTCTTTCCAACAGCATTAGTGTGAAGGAAGTGCAAAAGCCTCAGTAAGAATTTGAACTCAACTTGCTGATTCTATTTTCCATGCAGTTAAACATTATGTCACCTGCATATTCACTTATGCATACATGTCTCTAAAACCTTGGACAAAGTTCAAATGGCTTCAAAGATTATCTTACATTGCTGTTATCTGACTGCTTTACTCTTTTCATATTTTTTTTAACCTCTAAATTCTTTTAAGGTAAAAAAAAAAATGAAATTATCTCTGTATTTGTAAAGAGCTATGACACTTGTTAATTGGAATATTTTTGCTGTTCCTATTCTTTCATAAATATTTGATTTAATTACCTACTTGACAGTGTTTTAGCAAGCAACCCACTATTACACACAGGGTGGTCCAAAAGTCTCGTCACCCCAACATAACAATTTTCAATTTCAATGCTTTGTGGATATTATCAAGGAGAGAGTTTCACATGAACGATACCATCAATTGAAGGACGGCATTTGGAGATCCTTTGTAACAATCAACAAAGTGCTGCTTCATAAAATATCACACCGGTGCATCATTTTGTGCCATGAAAATGGTGTTCATGCAGATCTTCTTGATGTGTGTTAGTGTCAATGAAAGTGAATAAACTGAATCCAGTAAACATGCCTTATTGTACACATTACTTTTTGGTAGGGGGTGACAAAACTTCTGAACCACCCTCTGTGTGTGTGTATACACAAACACACACACACATATCAATTTTGTTAACAATTTGTGTTGCATACGGTCAGAGCAAGTTGCTAAATAAATTTTAGTTCTAGATTTAAAATGAAGTCAATATGACTATTATGGTAAGTAGTTTATTATTTATTTCATGACAAATTCATTGGTATCATTAGTATTAGTCTTGTCTCAGCTATGATTAATAAAATTGCATGTTGATACCTTGGCTCAGATGTTGTTTTTTATTATTTCTCTTGTTTCAAATTAACCTTTGCAGAAAATAACAACAACTCATGTAATGTGATAGGGATGTACAGGTGGTGTAATGGATAGCAGCTCAGAAGGAGAAATTGAAGAGCTGTGTTTAAATTTCAGCTGAGTTCATTACATTCACTTTAGTGCAAATATCCTTAGGAAAGATTATGAATCCATCACTTCTCCTCCCAGCTATGGGTTAAAGACCATAACCTGCATTTGTAAAAGTCTGTTAATTACAAAAAGTTGTTATTGCAGTATTCTCTCACAAAAAAAAAAATTCTTGCAATCCAAAATATGTTTTGGTTTTAAATAGCCCACAAAGGGTTGATAAGCTGTTAAAAAAAAGAGAGAACATACTCATAATCTGGTGATTAGCGGGTTAGTATTATTACCATTGTAACAATACTAAACCTATGAGTTTATAGTACTTTATCAAAATGGCTTTTATGCCTCAGATGATTTATATATCTAAATAAATCTTTGTAAATGATTAAATTGTTGCATAAATTTGGTAAATTCACTTTTAAGATGTGAAAAAGGGAAAAAAAAAAGATGAGAATTTGGCATGGCTACTGATGATACCCACTAAGTGTCTTTCCAAATTAAATAATTCCTTGGTTTACAAGTCTTTTTAAAATTAATCTTAAGTAAGTATATCAACAGCAACTTTATTTTTCAGACCAAAATGTAGTTAAATAAATATTAAGAAAG
>OZ038496.1:55592805-55940305 GCA_964036315.1 Acanthosepion esculentum | reverse complement strand
GGTTGAATGGCATGCGAAAAAGGTTGTTCATGCAATAGTTGCCTCCCGTTAGCTGTGAGAAAGTTATATCTCAAATGCTTTTAGTAATGTTCGTTACACTGTTCATGTTAATAGTTTAGACAAAGTTCTTCGTACCAAATGTGTTTGACAAGAGTTTTAGTATAGATGAGTGAGTTGGGCGAAGTGTTTGACTGGTGTTGTTTCATGTCTGGTCTTGCAGGAATGATCTGTCCCAACTGAGTGTTTGTGCCGCAACTGTCCGATCTCTTGCGGGCAATGTTTATATAGTACTTCAAGCATTCTTGCAATTTGGCAGTAAAAAAAAGATAGTTACTTACCTTAATTCTGATTGGCCGTATCAGACCAATCAGTGAACATTTAACATAGCACATTCGTTTATTACATGTACAATGAATTTAACGTATGTGAACATGTGTGTGTAAGGGTATTTGACATGTGTGTGTGTGGATGTACAGTTCCACAAAGGCATGGAAATATCTCTTCTTACTCCAGCTGTGTGTTATGAGAGGAGATGGACTTCCCGAGACTTGGGAAGGACTTAACTACTTAAATATAAATTAAAACTTAGGAGAAGGTAATAGGACACCACTCCATTATCTTTCCCAAGAAGTCATGGCAATTCATAGAAAACTAAAAGAAGCTGTGGAGAGGAATAATCACCTGCGGCCTGAAGGAACATGATAAAAAAAGTAAACTATCATAACTTTTGATAGAATCGTCCATATTTTCTACTCACCCCCGAGATAAAATACACTCTTCTATCAGAATCAATTTTAACCAACCAACACCTTACATTGCAAATCTCGACTTTTTATTGGTTGAGACAACACCAAAATGTGTAACAATTGTCGAAAACCTATTATCGTGCCCAGTTCCCTGGAGCCTACTTTGGATTCCAAAAACAAATAAAAAGGACTATTTCAGCCCAATTCACTAGTCAGTCACTTAGCTTCAGAGAGATGCCACACGAATCCACTCATGTCACTATTTTGACTTAAGAAACTTTTGCGCGTCAACTGCTGACTCAAACACCAACATTATTCTCTCAAAATTCACTTACAACTTTCTAAGAAAAGTGTTCTTACACATTACTAAGATAGAAATTGTATTTAACAAAAGATAAATACAGAACAATCCAAGGTAAACAACTCTAGAAAATTAAGACATTTATACTCTACTTTAATCACGCACACAAACTACACAAATTTCTGTATAAGTAATATTTTCCATTTTACTCGATTTGATCAGTTCTTTAACACATGAACAATTTTGAACTGTAAATCAATAAGACACCCAATTTATAGATGGTGAATTCTTGCATTATCAAACCACAAGTTGTCTAATTGTATATTAATTGTACATAAATGTCTGTTTTTATTGAACCTAAATTGCCATTGTTTCTTATTCGATTGCCTTGTGATTGATTCGTTTTGAATGCCTATATTCTATATTGTTGTGGATTAATATGGTGAACATGCCCGTAAACTAACCATCTTAATATTAAAACCTTCTGATAACAAATTCAAACTCACAGCAGTCCCAACACTTTCAACTGGTTATTTTTTTATTCCTTTTTCAGAAATTTGTTTACTTTCAAGTCAAATTAATTTAAAACTGTATCTGAGAAAGAAGAAATCTATTTTTCTTGTTTAAACAAACTTATGAAATGATTTGTTCTTTGAGTAAAAATGTCTTTTTAATTTAATCTTATATTGTGCCGATCTATACCGCACATAAATACATACATACATACATACACAAATACAAATCATATACAACGACAAGCATTCATTGGTTAATAAATCACCACTATGTTATTATAGACAATTTACAAATCACATCAACGCAACAATTTTGTAATCGCTCTATTTTCATGTAGTCAGTTTTGTGCATTTTTGGGAGAAATGGATCACTGAAGTTTTAAAATGCTCACTGATTGGTCAATGCCAACCAATCAGATTGACTGCACGTGAAGAGTAACTTTTCCCGCGCAGCAATCTGGAGCCTATAGTCACTTATATAAGCAAGAATTTTTTTTAGCTAATTAATGAGAATTCAGCTGCCAAACGAATCCACAACAGTTGAAACCATGTGCCACTCACACACACCACTCACATGCTGAACATTCCTTATACACTCACATAATCTTTTCTTACACAGCAAAATCTTCTGAGAATAGTCTTTATAAGAAACTCTCATAAACATACTTCCAGTGAACTTTGGAATACTAAAAATACAGTTAAAGAGAGACAACTCTTGTTTTATTCAACCTTTTCTTACTTAAATGCATGCTTTCTTTCACTTTGTTGTTTGATATTATACATCTTGTTAAATACATATTTTATGTGTAACAATGTCTTTTGTTTATCCTTTTCCACGTCAGTCTTGTTTCCTAATCTAAAGTTAAATTAATGTGGTGAAGTCCGCCACAATATATTCAGCTATTTACCTTTTGTTTATTAATGGGATATTTCGAAATTCAGGCTGGTATATAAAAATAAATAGTTTAATAAATAAACGGAGTGTCTACTCAGTAGCTATCAACTAAAAATAACGTTTAAAAAGTGATATATATAAATTTTGGGTACTAATTAAACTGCTTCACTTGTTAAAAAAAAAATTGGAGAATAATTTTTGTAGCTTAGCATTCATTAGTCCTTCATTAGGTTGCAACACAGAATCAAAAATTATTGAATTTACTTTTTTTTTCAATTTAGAAGTAGTCAGTGTTTTTTTTGTTTTTTTTTAAATGATGTTCAGTTTGTTCACCCTGTACAAGTCCTGAGGAGCCTTCAATGTAGAGGGTTACAGAGTAGGAGGCTCAGCTTATGTGGATATGGTTAACATTAGACATGAACAGGTTAAAATTGTAGTGGTCGCAGAAGCAATCTCTTCTGAGTCAGTACCCCATGGTAGTGGTTTGTGAGAAGAAGCAGTTTAAGTGTAACTTACATTAATTTCACCAAGGTAATATGAAGGGAATGGGGGTGGTTTGCTGCAGTGTAAGTGGCATGGCAGGAATTAGGTTAGGACTGGAACTAAGGAGTGTACTTCATTCTTTATGGAAATAGTGATAAAGCAACGAGAGGCTTGCGACATCTTGTCTGCGAGAAATGGGTTGTTGGGTAGAAAATATTTTGTCACCTACAAGAATGCGGAAATGTTTTTAGACTCTGTCAAATAGAAAGTGAAGAGTGTGCAGCTCCTGCTCATATATGGCAGCAGTACTCCATTTTAAATCTGATCTGGCTCTCGTAAAGCAGGTGGAGTCTGGTACTTGCTGGAGCAGTATGGGGAACTGACCGTTTTTCCAGCACTTTTAGTGATGCGTTTTATGTACGAGTTCTACTTGAGTTCTGGGATGAGTTTAAGTCTCAATAGGTGCTCAAGGCACAGGGAGCATCTGTTCATTTTGATTGGTGAAAGATCTAGGTTCAGTTGGCAATAGTGGAAGGTTACTATTTTTGTTTTTGAGGTATTGGTATGTGACCAGCCAGTTTTTTCTCCACTGAGCTGTTTGAGCTAGGTCAGAAGAGAGATTAGCTGCTAAGCACTGGTCATTGAACTGTTCATAATATCAATATAGTGTAAAAATGATTCCTAACTTTTTACGTAGTTGGCACTGATGTTTATATTTTTTTAATTTTGAATTTTTGAAAATTAACTTTGTGGGGTTGGAGGTTCAGAGGCACATATACAAAAATTCGATATAATTATTTATTTTAAATGAAAAATAAATGGATATATACTTTTATTAAGTTATATAAATTTTTTATTCTTTAATTAAGAATGTATATATCTCTTTGTTTTTTATTTAAAAGAAATCTTTTCATTTTTGTCTGCAGAGCAACTAGGTCCAGATAACTCTGTAAAAAGTCAGGAATTTTATACTGCATCAATATTATGAACAGGATCCCCTTTCTAAAATTAAAAAAAACAAAAAACATTATTTCTTTATTCTGACAAATTTTATGGTTTGAGGAAGGTTTAATGAATGTCAATCTACAAAAAAGATTTTTCCTTATTTTTTATGAGGAGACCAATCTACTTAAGTAGTTCCAACTTTTTCATATTCCTATACACATATAAATTCACACATAAACACTTTTTTTTTTTTAATCATTTCACCCGAAATAAGATGGTAAAAGTCACAAAGATGCAAGTGTTACTGAGAGTGAAAGAAACAGTAACAAAAAAAAACAAGTTTTAATGAGGACAGAACATGATTGACATTGCATTTAAATTTTTGAAGATCATAATTGGCAGGAAAGCAACAATCTGAAAGAGTTCCACAAGCAAGAAGTGCAAGAGGAGAAACAATTAGCATAGGATTTATGGTTACAACTAGAAATTTCAACAGTGAAATTATGAGACCTAGCTGCCAATCTAGTACTACACTTAAATTCATGAAGTTGAGGTACCAATGAAGAAACAATTATTATAACAATTATCATAAAAATATTTATAGAGGAGGCAGAGGGAAACATTATGGTGGTGGGAAAGTGACTGAAGATGAGATGCCAGGATAGTACTGATAACATTAACATTCATTCTTTGGATTTTGTCAAGACTCATAGCAGAAGTACCAGACTAGATGTGGCAGCAATATTCAATGCAGGAACAAATGGTAGACTTATAAATGTACAAGATAGATTCTGGTAAGAAAAAAATTGTCTGGCACAACATAGTGAACTGATATTCTTTGCAGCAGAATTAGCAATCGATTCAATATAATCATTCCACTTCATGTTCATGGAAAATGTGAGACCAAGTAAGTGCAGTGAGTTACTCTCCTCAAAGTTAGCATCAGCAATGCTTGTCTGTGTTGCATATATTTTTTTGTAACCTTTATTTGCAAGTATCATTATATTTTAGTACAACATTTCTCTATATCCTCATATGTTCTGGTCAGGTTTTGTGGGGCAATATGAAAGCTTTGGTTGGCATTGTCTGGGAGGATCACTTTGATTTCAAAACTGGGTTAGATTGGACTTCTTAGTAACTTTGTTGACAGCCCTTCAAATTGCTAACTGCTTCCTCTTTGTAGTGAGGCTGAATGATCTGTAACTTAGTACTATGGTCCTGGGTATAACAATAAACTACATCCAGCAGCAAAGCTGGTCAGTAGATTAGGGGTTCTGAGGAGTGTGGAACCACCTTGCTGTTGTTCTCAGGTCCACTCTGATCCAGAATGAAAATACGTATTTATAGTAAAAATAGTAGTAATATATTTTTTATAGTAAAATGAACAATACATATTTATAGTAAAATTACCAACAATACATTACATAAAGCGAAATGACCAGCAATAGATTTTTTTTCATAGAATTACCAACAATGCATTTAATCTGTAGTTGAAGGCATACAATTGTGTTCAAAATATACATAGCGGAAGCCATAAAACTGCATTCAAAATAATTAGATTTTGGCATTAAATAATCTATAGAGGCTGATATGCTGCTAAACAAAATCAACCAAACAACCAACATGAAAGAACTCTTTCATAATATTAATCTATATAATAGCCTAAAATTTCTTTGAAAAATCAAACTGTATTCCAAAATATAACATCAACAAAATTACATGAAACACACATCACCGCCTCTAGTAATCCTTGTACATGCCCAAAAGCATCTACCATTCATTTAATTGTGAAAGCAGAATAACAAATATCATATTTTTATTACTTCAAAGCACCCAAGAAAATTAAATTTTGGAATTAAATGACCTATAAGGAGTTGATATGCCATTAAACAAATAAATCTGCTGAAACTTAGTACCAGCTTCAGAGTACTGATCGGAAGAGGATTCAGAATTCATTGAGCATGTGCAGGTGGTGTAATGGATGGCAGTTCAGAATGAGAAAATGGTGAGCAGAGTTTACATTCACATGTGTGAATACCCTTAGAATAGTTAGGAATCCATCTCTTCTCTCCCTAGCTATGGGTTAAATAGTAGAACAGAGCTGTGGTTGGGAACCAGTCTAGGAGTAGTGCAATTCTGAATTAAAAACCATAATAATTGTCCGTAGTTCCCAACCCTCAGCAATATAGATGGGAAGAAGCTAGCGCGTGCGCACACACACACACACACACGTCCAAATGAGAGAAAAAACAGGCAGAGTAAAATTCCACCATTCATAGCATTTATTTTTTAAAAAGTGCTCAATACAAAATAGAACAATATAATATTATTATTATAATAAGAGATTATAATAAAAATATATTGAAATCGCTACGCAAAAGCTTTCATATTTCAATACTTTGATTGTACTTCTTCAGGTGATAAGTAACTGATGAAAGCTTTTGTGTAGAGATTTCAAGATGTTTTTATTATAATCTCTTATAATAAGTGAAAATATATATATCCACACATACACACACAAACGCCTTAGAGCATGTTAGTAACATATTTTTAAACATTCCAAAACTTCACTTTTTTTTTTTAGTGAAAGGTTTACTTTCTAATGCAATATAGTTCTGTGCTAACTAAACCAAATCTTTATCTTTTTTTGTTTAACTGTATAAAGTAGCTATAATAAACTACATCCGGCAGCAAGGTTTCTGATCAGGAGAATGGAGTCACCTCTTAATTGCTATTGTTCCTATGTCCACCCTGACCTATGGTGGTAGCAACTGTTAGGGGCCCAGTTATGGGCAAATAGTGAACCCACAAAGAAAACACTATGAAAGTATAAAAATACATTTTTTATAGTAAAAATACCAGCAATTCATCTTTATGTAAACCATGACCAACAATACATGTTTATAGTAAAAATGCCAGCAATACATTTTTATATAAAAAAAAAAACAATAATACGTATAGTATAATGACCAGTATTACATTTTATTTGTAGTTGAAAGCATACAATTGTTTTCAAAATATATTTAGTTGAAGACCTAAAATTGTTTTCAAATTACTTAGATTTCTGCATTAAATAAACCATAGGGTTTGATATGATGCTAAACAGAATCAACCAAACCAATAAAGTAAACATCTCACTGAAAAGTTATCCTGACAGAAACCAAAGTTATCTTTTTTTTTAATGATTTTTTTTTCTGTAACTAGAAAATCAAAACTTACAAACAAAATTGTTTTGTCTTTTACATTTGTAGTATGAGAAATAGTTACTAGAAGGAGGTTTAAGTATTAACGTCTCAATGATGTTTATTAACTTATACCTTCCAAAAGCTAAGCTAAGAAACAGAAAAATTTAATTAGAAACAAAGAAAAGAGTACTGAACTATTATGTAATATCAGTCCTCCTATAATGCTAGACAATCTCCCCTGTTATGGACAATTACCGCAGTACAAAGTTTAAAAAGAAAAGATAAAAAAAAACAACTCGTTATCTAGAAGACGCCAGGTTTACCACTCTGTAGTGGGTGGATTCTCCACAGAGTCAAATACACAAATTCGAAACGACAACCAACAATAACGAACTGCCAATATACAAATTAACAATATTTAATTATAACTAGACAATAAATGAGAACATTTAGGCAAGAGAAAGTGTGGAAAGATGTGTGCTATACATTTCATTGTGGAAAGATGTATGTATTATATTCCTAGGTTAAGAGTTGAAACAAAAACTTCAGTCTTTCATGTGGAATAAAATAAGGTTTCCTCTTTTCCCTTTTCTCTCTCTTTCTCTTATGTTTCCCTTTGTCCTTTTTACTTTCAAATCAGTTTGTTTTGCTCAAGTAGTGGTATCTTTTGGTCTATTCTTCTTTCTTCAATGCAGCCTTCATTATTCAGTTATGGAGATTTGACACTGTAGAGGTCATATATTCAGCGATGCAGAATTCATTATTCAGATCCTTCATCCAATTGAATGTGTCATGTATGCCTTTATTAGGTGATTCTCACATTTCACAATTCACTTATGCATTTGATGTAAGCAGCATAGTGTTTTGAATTGAATTGGAATTTGTCTTTAATTGCGTGATCACTCTTGTTTGACTGTAACAAGTAAAAAGAAGTATTATTTGTACAAGATTTGTTTCCACTTGATTCTGTGCTTGGGATTTGTGAGAATTGGGCACATTCATTCTCTTCAGTTTGGTAATTCCGGTTACACAACAATTTCATAGCCGGTCCGACTTCAAGTTTCGTTACTCAAGTGCCTTCTATTAATCTTTTCCTGCTCAATGTTTGTATTGGTCATGTGATTCTGCACGTGTGTGAGAATCTAGCTTCTGCTCAGACCTGTAGCTGCGGTCGTCAGCCTGCCTGACCTAATTGTTTTTGTAGTCAGTGACTACTATTACATATTTAAAGAGAGAGGGAGAGTTCGCATATTATATTATTAGAGTGATTGGAGAGAGAGATGGGTTGCTAAGTGTAAAGTGTGTTTGGTTATGGGTTGTGGGCTGTGTAAAGACATAACACCCCACAGATGAAGATGAGACTTGAAGCAACCGAAATGTGGTTCTATAGAACAGAGGTCGGCAACCTATAGCACATTTACCACACATGGCATGCAACTGCAAATGACATCACAAAGTCTGAACCAATTCTCATTCCTATCTGCTCTTGCTCCGGATCTTTTGTGGCCCCCTTGCCTTGATCGACCCACTGTCTTTCTCTTTCTCTACATCCCCTCCCTTGCCACTCCTATCTGCTCTTCCTCCAACCCTTCTTTAACCCCTTGCGTGATAGTGGCCTCTGGCCTTGCTTGGGGTGATATGATTAAAAAAAAAAAAAAAAAACTACTACAATGCAAAGAAGATATTTAGCTGTTTCAATTTTAATATATACTAAAGTATATATACTATATATTACTACATAAAATATATTGTAGAACAGGTATATTGACCTTGACTTGTATAAAAATATGTATACTGTTGGCACACTGAATGATTTTAAAACCCTAAGTCAACACATAGCAAAAAGTTGCCGACCCCTACTATGCTGAGTATACCATAGGCAAAACATGTGAGCAACAACAAAGTTCTAGAGACAATGGAAACAAAAATGACATTTATATTTAACATCAGAAAGAGAGTTCATATTTCTAGGACACATAATAAGGAAAGAAGGCTTAGAAAATTTGATACTCACAGAATGGATCAAAAGCAAGAGAGACAGGAAAAGAATGCATAACAGATCTGGTGAGTTTGAGTGAATGGATGGTGAAGCAGGGTTTAGGAGAGATGGTGAAATGACAAAATTTATTGAAAACTACAAAGACCGGGAAGTTGCGGAGAGCCATGAAGGTTTGTAAAAAGAATTAAGTGCTAGTTAGTTTATAAGACAAACATGAGAGACTGACATTTTACAGTGTCTTAAAAATGTATATTTATGTCAAGAGCAGGTAATATAAGTTTTTGTAAATACACAAGCGTATGTCTACAGCAGTGGAAGTGTTAATCATTTATGATAATATATATTTTGTTTTGGAGTCATCAGGTGACTAGTGCATCAAATGGTGGTTTAGGCATTAGTCTTGCTACCTACTGTGGGAAAAAATTTGCTTCATCAGTCATGTGTTGAAAGATACATGATTGCCTAAGTGTGTATAACACATGGCACATAACTGACTAACCATTCCAAAGGCTTCCAACCATTAAAGATAATTAGTAATTATTGAAGGAAGTTTTACTTTATTTATTTATTTTATTTATTAATATTTTTAATGTGGGTCTTATATGGCAGTAAATAGGATGTGTTTAAAGTATTTAGTTGAAATAAATTTTGAATACATGTATGATATTTTACTGATATTTACCTTGTTTATCATAATATAGCACCTAGTAGGGATTGAACTCACTACAGTAGTAATAATGGTCTGTGAGATTAGCTTAGTAACACTTAATCCACAGCATGGCCCATCCTAAATTTAGTCCTATTTCTTTACCATGTACACACCTTTTATTTATTCTTTTTCTTTTTTCCAATTGCAAATAATTTTCATATTTTTTTTATTATGACTGCATATGACAATGAGTAGGAAAACCTAAAAAGTTTGTGACTTGTTTGAAAGTAGTGGTCATTTCCTATCCATTGAAATAATTCTGGTTATGTCAGCACTGCCCACTTTATAGTTAGATTCTAGAAAAATATTTGTGGTTTATTTTGCCCCGGATTTTTTTAAAGCCAGAATATAAACACAGAATCTGGGTTTATTGAATGTCTCATGTGGTTGGGTTATTCCAGGTCCTATTTGGAAAACAACTAGTTTATATTTGAGATCCGATGTACTGCTGGTAATTTTCATTCTAAAGATGTATCGCTGCCAACTCACTTCATCTTTTCTCTGCTGTACTCTTCAGAATAATGAGGACAGGTTTAGCTCAATCGTAGCCAGTAATATTATCTCTCTCATGGTAAAGTATTATGATTATTAATATATTTCACACTTTTTACATGTTCATACCATATGTGGGGATTGGGTTACTTCAATCTGCACTTATTGGCTTATTTAATGTTGGAATCTGTTTTGGTTTATACTTGAGATTATAGGTAATTATTGGTGAGATTTATACTTGAGTCTATAGGTAAACATTGGTTGGGTTTGTACTTAAATCTGCAAGCATCTACCTGCAATATGTCTCCCTTTTGGTGGGAAATTACTCTGTAGGAGACAGTTGACATATCTTCTGACCTTTCTGGCCAGCATTTTGGCAGTTCTTACTTTAGATTGAGTGACAAATCTTTAGCAATTTTGTTCTACTGCAGTTGGAAACAATGTCAAGGCTTCAACTTTCAGTACACATGGAAATATTCATGCTGCTTTTAATAATGTTGTCAGCTGGAGAGCTTCAGTTTTTCTTTTTATAATCATTTTACATGGATCTTTCAAATTGTAACTGCCATGTTTTACACTTTTTTTTGTGTACTTGGGCAAGTCTTTGTATTTGACTAAGTTTTTTATTTTTTTTATTTTATTTTATTTTTTATTTTATTCTTTACTATTTATTTTTATTTTTTGTTTGTGGTCTCCTGGTGCAGCCATGTTTATGTAAATTTCCTTTTCTTCATTTATGGTTATTTGATTCAGTCTTTACACTTGGACAGTTTACTCAATCTGAAATTTTGAGATCCATACTTTTTATTTTCTAGTCACTAGTTTGTGCTGACATCATTTATTTATATAGTTGAACTTAAGTCATTGCATAGTTCTCATAGTATGACTCTTCCTGTTCTGTTGTGGTCGTTTTTATATTCCTTTTGAGCTGCATTGATGTGATTTACTACATCATCTTTTTCTCCAGTGATAGAATTTACTATTTTTCTGATTTTTGTATATTTTTTAATCTTATTATTGCTACTATTATTACAGTAATTTTTTTATTAATTTTATTAATGTGGTTAATTTTGACTTAATAAATGTCATGCGCATCAAGTGTGTGTGTGTAATATATATATATATATATATATATATATATATATATTAAATTCATCATTCATAAATTTTAATTATAGTTGTAAGACAATGCTGTAATGTTTTTATCAAACTATCATTTTTAGCAGTAGCCTATGGTATTACTTTCATATACATTTGTACAAATATAAACATAATTAATTTTGAACAGGACTTTACAATATATTTATATAATGTATAAATTTTAATAGAAAAACAACTTCAATGTGATACTGAATTTCAACTGAAATGGACTAAGTCCAACAATTTTATATCTTATTGTTATACATTTTTTATATACTACAAATATTTAAGTAAATGTTCTGTTTATACTAAAGCAGTAAATTAACCTTGCTAACCAGATGCTTCCTTCGTAGCTAAACTGGTATAGCCTGTCAGGCTATATGACAGTTCCATATAGAATACAGGTTCAATTCCTGTCGGAGGATACATATTTTCTATGAAATTTCTTGGACATTCAGGCCGGTAAATGTTGTTAATACTGTTTATTATAAACAGAACATTTACTTAAATATTTCTGTCTATATAAATAACGTATAACAATAAAATATATTAAAATATGTGTATTTGTATGAATATTTGACACTTGCATTTAACTGTATCTGTTGTTGAAGAATGATTTATATACTCATCACACAAGCCATTATTTTGAGTTAATTATTCACTACGTGTGCTAGGCTTTTGACCTCAGGTCAAAATTAACCAGATCTAATAAATATCATTTACACAACTATATTTATATGGATTTGATAAAAAGCAAAGATATAAAGATATTTTTCTACATGTATTTATGACTGTTTTTCAAACTAATGATGCTGAAAAATTTTCAAGATTTGTTGCTGTTTGTTGGATTTAATGCTTTTTTGAGACTCACACACATTGAGCAGGTTGAAGAGGCAGAGCACATCAAGTAGTTTGATAGACAAGATGGTGACCTTCCACTTACTGATCAGGAATTTAAAATACAACTCTGTAGTTGTGAGTTCTTACTTTATTCAAATATAGAATGGAAAGGAAATGAAGGGTTAAATGAGGGTTGAACAAAGAACCCATTACACCTGACTACTGCATACAAAAGTAGGGCTATATGAGGATCTCTTTACTCAGCCTGTATTTGTGCCCTTTCACCCACTTAATTACATGTTATGGGTATTTAGTTAATTTTTAGACAGTGGTGAAATCCAATACACTAATCACATATCAATATTACATACTATGCTTTCATCAAACCATGTTTAAAATTGATATATTCTTGAATCATTTCACTATGATATTTTGTGATAAAGCTGCATTGTTGGATATATAGAGAAAGCAGTTTATTGTGATCACTTCTGGACAGGATCTTTGGGAATAGCATAAAGCAGCTGATACTAGTAATAAAAGAATATTAAAAAATAATTGGAGCAATTTACATCTATTGCTATAAAGTACATTATAAAAAGTTAATACAAATTTATTGATTTTAAATTTTTTTCAGTTAATGATTGAATAATCTCATGGTGAGTTCTATGACATGAAATATTTGTAGAAAATCTCCTATTGCATTGATAAATATTTGAGCTTAACAACGTCAACAAAATAGTAGCAACAATCATAAATATGAATATGGGTCATTATTTTAAGAAGTAAGGGAGTACAAATGAAAATATTTGAAATTGACAACTTTTTCCTTTTCACTGAAACAAATGCTAAATTCTTTTATCTTCCCTTCTTTGTTTCATTTTCTCACTCAAACCAAGTAGCATCTTCGATAATTTTTTTGTCTTCTCACACAATCAAAATAGAATAGTTCATTATTTATGAGGTGTTAGAAGGAGACATTAAACACTTCTATTGTTCTTTCTTTTTTTTCACTGAAATCAAGTAGCATCTCTGTTTTTTCCTTTCTGTGATCAAAATGGAATACTCCATTATTTATGAGGTATTAGCAGGGCATAACAATCATGTGAACTAAGGAACTAAGGGGGGGGGGAGCAAGTGCAATTATTATAATGTTATGCTTTTTCAGGATGTAGGTGATCATGGCTCTTCAGAACTTTTTTTTTTGTTTGCTCTATGTAACTTTTAACATTTTACCATCTCTCTTTGTTCTTCTGCTTTACTCATTGTTTTCTATTGCTTCTCTTGCCTCTAATGTATCTTGTTAAATATTCCAAGTCAAACCACATCTCTGTTGCTTCAAGTCTTTTCTTCAACTGTGAAGAGCTTATTGTTTTTAATGGCATTTTCGTATCTTTTAATACTTTGCTTAATTTCTGGAAGACATGTTTCCTCATTTTTATGCCCCTTCATATTTCTGTGTCACATTTTCTGTTGTCTATTACTAAAATTTTTGTACCTGGTTTATTTTGACATCTCCAATACATAGCACACTCCTTGGATTGTCTCTTTTGCTAACTACCATGCATTCTGTCATACAGTTAATTATGAATCTTTTCTTGCTTACTTTTTATAAAATGTTTTGGCAATATTCTCTATGACCATATTTCTTCAGTATTAATTGAACTTTCCATATACATTTTAAATATTGCTTTTTTTTTTTCTTGTAGACAAACACCAACTTCTATGATTTTTTTCTCTGCAATCCATCCTTGTATCTTTACACTAAATGACATTATTAATCTGTAAACTTTGCTCTTCTGATCATATATCCCTGGCAGTCTTTCCACATCTTGTCTGATGCTTTTATTGGTCACTGACCACTCACACAAATCAGATAAGTGATCTCTCAACACCGATTTGAGATTGGAGTTGCTGCCATCATAATCTTGCTCTCTGATCCATAACCTTCCTCTGCTCAAATCTCTCATTTATCTAAAATGGTTGCAGAGTATGAAATTGAAGCCATCTTTATAACTCTTATGACAGTCTAATGATTATGTGTAGGCATGAGGTATAACCCAGAAGTTTGGGGAATTTAGTGTGATGTGGCTTCCTGAAAGAAAGAAAAAAATTGATAAAAAATGAGGGTCTTTATTTCTTGGTGGAGTCATTTTAAAAGATGCAGAAATAAATGAATGCTTTTAGTATCTCTTTAGCAGCAGATAAAAGAAAATAAGCAAACAAAAAATGTATAAGTTAAGGTATGAACTGAAAAAAAAGACATTTATAGAAAACAATGTTCTTTATTATTCAGTGGTGAAAGTTGTATAAAATGTCTGGTGAGAGGGAAATGCTGGGTAACTTTGTAGATGAGCAGAATGATGAATCTGTTCAAATTTCCATGATTATATATGGGAAAACTATATAAGAACAAAAGTGATGGAAAAATGAATAAAAAGAAAAATAAACTGAATGGAATTGGTTAGAATATATACCAAAAAAAATATATTAAAAAACAAAATTAAATTTAAAATTCGTAGTGTCCCCCTCTCCTTCAGGCACATGTGTTATCAGTCTGAAGTCCTAAAGGATAAAACGTGCTACTCATAAAATTTTTCATTTTGTCATGGTTTCTCCAAGATTATGTATGTAAACAACAAAAGTAATTCTGAAAAACATGTTTGTATTTAATCAGTATTATTATTAACATTCAGAGGATTATTTACTATATTATCAATCACTAATTGCCATGTGGCTGAATGGTTAGAACATCATTTGTGTTCAGGCAATGAGATCCAGGGTCAAATCTCACCATGGTCAATTTGTTAAGGTAGTAACTTCTTGATAATATTGGGCTAGGGAGATGAACCATCATGTGGAACCATTGGCAACCACTTGAAAATCACACCATGGCTTGACCCAAGCCTTGTAAGTGAAATTAGGTAGATGAAAGTGTTTGAAAATTGTCAATTGAGTTCAAGACCTGTGAGGGAAATTGGGTAGATGAAAATGTTTGGAAGTCATCAATAGTGGTGAGAACATTAAGTAACAAGTCATTATGACCATGGGTTCAAGTATACTGGTTTTGTTTAGCTACTGATCATGCTTTTTTATGTGCTCTCTCCCAAAAATTGTAAGATCCACTCAGCATAGTTGCAGTATTAGCCACAGGTTGGCTGTGTGGGTGTGGAAGAAATGCAAATGTGTCTGAGCAGTCGTCTGTAACAGGGATTATCTAACCATCCTAGTAGACTCCATTTTATTTGATTCTGTAATTTCTAAGAAATTAACAGATTTTACTTATAATCTGACATTATTTCTTATGTGTTTATATTTATTTGACTCTTGTAAATCATGGATATTATTGTCCAACAAGTATGCTATGTTTCCTTTATTGGAAAGGGGAAGTGCTTGGGGGCACCACATACTGTAAACAGCCTCTTACAATCTAAAATATTTTGGCTTTAAATAACCTACAGAGAGTTGATAATCTGTAAAACACTAAATGAATTAATCAATCCTTTATTGGAAGTAAGTGTGGGTATGTGGGATCAGGTAACAATTTGATATGTTTTTGTTTATATGAACATAAATTTATGATAACCAACAAACAGTAAGAAACTGTATTTTTTTTTTTTTTTTTTTTTGATAAATCTTCTGTCTTTATTATTTACTTACTGGTATTAATTTATTAAAGAAATAATGCTACTCCATAATTTGCTGTCAAATATGAAAAGAAAACAATTTAACTATCTGGAAAATGTGATATATATATATATATATATTGAAAGATGTATTGAAATAGCAAAAGATGCCTTTCAAAAGCTAAACGATGTATTCAGAAACAGGAAAATTTCATTAGAAACAAAGAAAAGAAGTGCTTAACTTCTATGTAACAAACAAATAAGAAAGTAAAATACTGAATGGATACAGAAAAAAATAAAATTTGAAACATTGAAAAGAATAAGTAAAGAAACTGATATTCTTGAAAGTGGAAAGATACTTTTCAAGAAACATCTGGTGCTCAAAGATGATAGATTTAAACCATTTTTTTTTCAGCAAAGGAATAAGCATCCTCTTTCAGTTTGTAATCAGATAACATTAGTTTTGTTTTGAGGTTAAGAAATCCTGTAGTCTTTAGGATACTTGATCTTCAAATCATCTGGAATTAATTGATCAGAAAAATAAAAATGTAATTTTCATTTAATCAATGAAGAGTACAAAAAAAAAATCAATATTTATTTACAGGTTCCATTTTTATGGCAAAATCTCAAAGTGTCATTCATTCATTTATTTATTTTTAAAATCTTTTTTGATTCCACTATCGAAACAAATTTTATTGCATTGAGTCTTGTTTTCTAATAACAATATTTACTGATTCTGCTTTACTTATTTCTTTTAAACTTTTGCAGTTGAAAGCACATATTTGTATACTACTTTCTTTTTTCTTTCTTTTTTATTGATTAAATACTGTATTTTTACATTTGCATTATGAAAACTCCTCCTTGCAGTAGAATCTACTGAGACTGGTTTTACGGAATACAGCCAAATACACTGAAAGTCAATAATCGTTTTGATGAATGTAAGATGTTTATCAAGAGTGTTCAATACTTTTGTAGTAATGATTGCTTGGTGGAGAGATTTATCTGTGTGGACCAGAAGGTTCATTCCATTGATCAAAAAGGTCAGATTGGAAAAGTATTGACCCTTATAAAGACTAGAACGTCTCTGCCATTATTGTTGGCACAGATCCTAGTTTGAACTGGAAAGCAAGTTAAATCATAAAAATCCATGCTCTTTTTAATTTCTTGTGGAAACAGTTGATATTTCTAGCACATAAAGAAAGTCTGAGATGTTGTTGTTGTTTATAGCTGTTCGCAAGAGAGACAGGTTTTATGAATATTAAACTGATTGTGAATGTATCAAGCCTTTTTCTTTGAATTGAACATTTTTTTAAGTTACTAGACAAAACTTTCCCAGCTAATCAACTAGAATTTCAGTCTTCAATGCTTTCTCATCCTACTTGAACCAATATCGATTGATTCATTGAAGGAAGACAAAACATTATAATGAAAGAAAATAAGTGAAGATATTAATTATTGGACATGGCATAAATTTCTTGAGTGGTTCTAGAAGATTAAAATGACTGTCTATAGCTTGCAAGAACAGTATTTAACCTCTGTACTATTACACATACTAGGTTAAAGCATTAAGACCAACAAAAATAACTTTTTTTCAGACAGAAAATATTTCCAATAAATCAGGAAAGAGTTCTTGATATTTTTTTAAAATTATTTCCCTCCAAGCAAGGAAATGAAGCCACTAGGACACATGGGGTTACAGGGAGTGATAGAAAATGAGGAGACTTTAGTGAGGAGAAAGTACAGGAACAGGATTCAAGAATACAGAAGATAGCGATTGACATTGCATTTAAATTTTTCAAGAGTATATGTAACAGGGAAGTAAGAACTTGGAATAGAGTTCCACAGGCAAGAATTATGAGAAAAGAAACTATTAAATTAGAAAATATGGTTGCAGCTAGCTAGTTCAACAGTAAATTTGTGAGACCTAGTTGCCAATCTAGTAACATGCTTAAATTTATGCAATCAAGGCATCAAGAAGGAAAGCTCATCAGAATGATTGTCAAGAAAATATTTGTAGAAAAGACAGAGGGAAGCCACATTTCATCAGTGTGAAAGTAACTGAAGTCGAGATGCGAGGCCAGGATTGATTATTTTACAGACCCTGTTTTGAATTTTGTCAAGAATCTTGAGATGTACAGTAGGAGCACTAGACCAGATATGGAAGCTGTATTCAGTACACGGACTAATGGTAGATTTATCAATGTGAAAGAGGGATTCTGCCAAGAAGTATTGTCTGGCATGTCACAGTGAATCTACTTTCCTGACAATTGATTCAAGATAATCACTCCATTTCATATCAATGGAAAACGTGAGCCAAAGAAGGTGCAAAGTGTTGCTCTCCTGGCTTAAGCCATGTTGGTGACAAGCAGAAAAGGTTCTCTGTGGTGATTAAATGAAAGCAAATTATTGTCATAAAACTATACCAAACTTCCTGGTTTATTTCACTTGTATGAGATTGTTTGGCTTCAGTTTATTATTGTTGAAATTATTGATGTGAGTTGGCATTTGATTTTTACCAGAGCTCATACTGAAAATATGCAATTAAAAAAATCTTTACATGAAGCACATAATTTGTTTTTGTCAAAATTACTTTTATGTGAAAATCTGAAACAAAGACAACTCTATTATAAGATATTAAACATTTTTGCATATATTTTCATAAGAGGTTAAGAAATCTTGTATTTTTATTACTGTATTTGCCAGTAGATTTAACAAAAACAAACAACTGTTTAAATATTACATTGCATCCAGCATGTTGTTCAAAATGAACACCTATGGGGCTTGGATGACACAGTGAGCAGTCACCCCTCAAATAATACCTTTGTAAACCATATATTTTATGGTCTGGCAAGTATGCTATGTTTCCTTTATTGGAAAGGGGCACCACTTGGGAACACCGAGTACTGTAAACAAACTCTTTGGATCCATAATGTGTTTTGACTTTAAATAACTTACAAAGGGTTAAGTTGTAAAAGACCAAATGAATCAATCTTTTATTTCAAAGAAGATTGTGTGTGATCAGATGACAACTTGGTTAAGTTTTTGTCTATAAAAACATAAGTTTATGACAGCTAATCAACAGTAAAAAGCTGTTTCTGTTTGATAAGTCTTTATTTTTTACTTGTTGAAATTAATTTATTAAAAAAAGTAATGCTACTCCATAATTTACTGTCAAATATGAAAGGAAGGTAATTTTTGACCTATCAAGATATAGAATTTTTATACATAAATGTAGGTATTTCAGATTAGTTTAGCATATAGTTGAATGGAATGATAATATGATGGCACTAATCAGTCACATTGCTAATAAGATGTTGGTGTTTAGCTGTTTTGCTAATAAGATGTTGGCGTTATTCAGCTACCTCGATAATAGGACATCGGCGTTGTTTGGCTGCCTCGCTAACAGGACGTCGGCGTTATTCAGCTACCTCGCTAACAGGACGTCGGCATTGTTCAGCTACCTCGCTAACAGGACGTCGGCGTTGTTCAGCTCTCTCTCTAATAGGATGTCGGCACGATTCATCTTCAGTGCTAATAGATATTAGTAATATTTAGATGTAGATTTTGTTTTTATGTTATAATAACAGTCACAAATACTGAGTTTCTGTTTATTTTGAGAGATAATTTAAAACTGATTTTCAAAGCTGCTCATGGAATTTGGGAAGTGGAAAGAAATGAAAAAAAAAAAAAACTTGTTCAAAACTGCTTTTCAGATATGGACAGTCATCAGTTGTTGATTATTTTGCTTAAAAATGCAATATACAGGGAAATCTGACCAACACTGAAAAACCTTCAGAAGGGCGAGAATCATTGAAAAGACAACTTAAAGTAGATCATTACATAAACTGAAAGAGCTGATTAAAAGCAAAAATACTTTTTGACTCCTCCCAATACTTTTCTTTTTTTGATTTCATTCTTCAGTCCTTACAATGAAGAGTTACCATAGAACAAACACAAAAGGTGATTGTTATGGTTTGTTAAAAATATTAAGCAATTAAATACAGAAGTTTGTAATATATGCTAGATTTTTCAGCTTGGTATTTAAAGTATTCATTTGAAAAATGAATACTTTAAAAACTGGAAATGCTTGAAGTGATTTAACTTCCCAACAAACAATTTTGCTACTAATTATGTTTAACATTTTACTGTGAAAGGTGGGTAAGACCTCCTCACAAGGTGCTACCTACCAAGCAAGTGCTTATAGACATAAATATAAACAACTGATATTTACCTATTCCTGAACTAATTAAATGATTATAAACTTTTATGTTTTTGTAATAACACCACCATTGTCACAACAACATTACCATTAAATGATTCAACAAATGTTGATATATCTATCTATATTTTTGAGATGAAGCATTGTAACTCTTAACCAGTATTTACATTGTTCAAACAGATGTCCCCATCTTTGCTGTCATATTCACAACATTTCGGCTGATGTATGCTCCGGCAGAGGTGAACAAATCTTGGAGAGTTGAGTTACTAAAGGGAAGTAACTGAAACTAAGATATCTGGAAGAGGCATGACATGTGTAAGTAGAACAATCTATCCTGGTGGATGACATAAAGGGTTTGGTTTGAAATTCCAATTGCCTGAAGAAGGCTGGAGTGTACAACAGCCAAAACGTTGTGAATATGACAACAAAGATGAGGACAACAGTCTGAACAATGTAAATAGTGTAAATAAATATTGATATGTTGTAAAATCAATTAGACCTCTATTGGAAAAATAACTTTTGAACATTGTTTTGCATTTCAGTTTTTTGGTAGAGTGGGGAAATGTTTATAATAAAATAAATGATATATGGAAAATTATTTTACCTTTTTTGCATTGTCAGTATGTTGAATTTTTATTTAATATTTCTAATTATTTTCATTTATTTTGATTTACTTACTTTTTTTATTTTTCAGACTAGTCCCAAATCTACTTTGCCCCAAAATAATTCTGCCATGATGGGTATTGCCACAGAAAATGAAAAAATGACCTCTAATAGCAACGGACATGTTACTAATGCGTCTATTCCCAGCACAACAAATGGGATTGAATCACATGAGTGAGTACTGCTTTGGTAATTATTTTACAATTAATTGCGTAAATGTAAAAAAACAATTCATCATTATCTTGTTTTGTCTTTTTCTTTCCTAATCTATACAATTAAGTTATTTTTTTATTTTTCTAACCTAATAATGATTGGATAGTTGTCAATAGCTTATATGTAAATATAGAATCGACATATTTTTTTTCTGCAATCTTTGGTCACAATTAAAGTTTTAATACATTTAGTTCTGTCATTGGTAGAGGAATGAACATTCATATAATCAAATCAAATTTAAAATTTAGAAATTTACTTGCCACTGTTAACATCTCTGGTCACACTTTGGTCCAGCAAATGACCTACATTTTAAGCCACAGGTTTTGAAACCAAGCTTACTCTTTGCTGCATTGGTATGGTTCTATGACTTTTCATGATGTGTAAGTCCACTTGCTGACCTGCACACTTTGTTGAATAGATTGTAAGAGAAATAATGCTGGACATCATAGTGATATATTGTGTTTTGTGGTGGCAATGTGTGAGACTAATCAAGTCTTATATATTTATATAATCAGTGGGGACTCTAGGTCATCAATGTTTGTTGGGCTCATTACAATCATTAAAAAAATATACTATTGGTTTAACTTAGATGCTAAAATGTTTCCTTTACTCTAACTAAAATAAATAATTTTAATATTAATTGTAATAATTCTATAAAAAATAAACATTTATTTAAAATAATTTTCCAGGCATGTTAGAAAAAAGAGTGAAGACAGTCAGATATGTTTTTTTTTTTTGTTTTTTTTTTTAGAAAAAACGTGTGTATCTATCTCATGTGTTTTTATATATATATATATATATGTGTGTGTGTTAGTGTGTTTATTTATCTCTCTGCCTGTGAATCTTATTGTATGTCTATGATCAGTACTGCTGACTGATATTATATTTCCTCAACATTGCCCACGCCACACTCTTCACTCCAACCCTCCAGTCAACGAGTTAAGGCTGCCACTTTATTTGATTTTCACCAAATTTAAGGTTGGGCTAAATTTAGTTTGCCGTTTCTCAAAAGATTTTCTGCTAAAAAAACTTATACTGTACAGAATAAATTATTTAAAATGGACATTTAAAATAAATTAGTTGAAATAAAAAATTTGTTTGAAAAACAGGGAATACAAGTCATTAGAGATTTTTAAAAGATTTATAAAATTAAAGCAAGAAATACATTGCGTATTAAGTATGTCTTCAGTTTCGATCAGGCTTGCACCTACTCAGCCCAACTAGCCATGTTAATTTTCTTTCATTCTTTTTTCTTTACTTTTTTCTTTGTTCTTTTTCTTTTTTTCTTTCTTCTTTTTTATGAACAATATCAATGAAATATGTTTTGTTCAATATTTTGAGTCATGGAGTTAAAACAATTAATTTTGGATCCAGCTGAAGACAAGAATGAAAACGATATTTTTTTGTTGCTTTGAAATGAATATACTTGGATGTTGACTCACTGGGGCTAAGCTTAACAAGCCTGCCCCCCAGAGTCAATTTTAGTGTTCCCTTGTTTGGCTAAAGGCACTATTCACCTTTGTTTGGTCAGCAACGCACTCTGTAGATGAGAGGTTAAAGCACACACACACACATACATATATATATATATATATATATATATATATATATATATATAAATAGTTTTTGGTTAATCCCCAAATTCCTTCATTTGGTGGAACCAATTTCATATATTGAAGATTGTGGTGTTCAGGGAAGCATCCATGTGGGAGTCTGTTCCACAAAGTAGCAATTCTTAGGAAGAAGCTTTTTGAGTGGGACTGCAAGCCATTACACTACTTGCACATCCTACATATATAAACTACATATCTGTTGTTGATTCAAACTTTTCTTTGTCTTCTCAGTCTTTGTTGGATAATTCAATAAAAAAATGTAATATTTGGTATCACAAAGCTTATAAAATGACATAGATGATGTAGAGTAAGAACTGCCAAACACCAGAACTGACAAAGTTTGCAATAAACAAGAAAAAGAAAAGAACAGAGCAGAAAATAATATAAAGCAAGCAAACAATATATGCAGGGCAAGTTAACAGTAATAAGGCAAAAAGTTCTCAGAATTGGGATTGACACACAAGAGCAAGTTCAGATAAGCAAACATCACATTCTGATTTCAAGACAAGACAGATCAGGACTTTTTTATTGGCTAGAAAGAATTCCCAGCATGCATTTGTGTGGTTTTGCTTGTAAATTGGAGAAGGGAAAGTGTTTTTCAGTCATTCCCATCAGTACTGGAACCATCAAATATGCACAACTCTCTTAATTTGCTAAAACTTTTGTCAGTGAAAAGTGATATTTTATCTTAAATATTGTTCAGTGTCGCATGCCTCTTAGTGTCTATATGTCAAAAGATCTTATTTGTCACCTCTTGATTTTGGCTTACAGAGAAGGTGATAAAATTGGAATAGAACTTCGATCCAAACGGTATCCCCAGTTACGCCATGCAAATTCTGATGGCTTTTCTAGAGATCCACGAAGGCGTAGTGCTTCTGTGGCAGAAGTGAAAGAATTGGCAACGGGACGTCTGCAGGAGGAATTACGTAAAGCACAAAAAGTAAGTACAAAGATGATTTTCATTTGCATCATGATAGATTATATGAAAAAAATATATCTTTTCTTTTTAATTTGAAAGATTTATCAATAATGAAAATGATTAGTGCATGATTTTAGGGTGTCTCCATTTAGTGGCTTGATGATTACATTATACTGCCTATAATTTTGAGAAGAGTCCTTATTCTGACTTGTTCTTTCCAACATTTTGCCTGATCCTTCTTCAGATTTTTTTTAGCCAAGACTCCTTTTGGTTGCCATATTTTTTTTCGTAAAAAGAATTCTCTTTCTTTTATAGATTGTACATTGTTAAAATGATTGGCTAAAATCTTATGATAATAACAAAAGCAATACAAATAAGGAGTCTGAACAGTTCATTGAATGATACTTGTTTTTAAAATTTTCTTTGAATGTAATTAATGAACTGTTGCTCACCTTGTAGAAGAAAAACCCTATAATTGTAAAAGTGGGTAGCAGTAATGACATCTGTAAAATGTAAATGTCTTACATTGCTTAAGCATAAAAAAAAATTATAGTTTGCATTTCAGGTTGTAAAAACACGTAATAATGAAAGTGCAAATATATCATTGAGGCTTAACAATTTGCTAGTTTGAGGAAATATCTGTTTATTATATAATTTTTAATCTCTACAAATGAAAAAAGTAAAGAAAATAAATATCAACTCTTTTTTTTTTCCCCAGCAAGTTTAGACAAATATTTAAATTTTGAGCCTCAACATTCCTTGAATAGCTTCTTTGCTGCAATTAGTCTTTGTTATTTTCTGTATCCTCAATTCTTTTCTGTACAAAGCTTATTATTTTGTACTCTTCTTTCCTTCCTTAACCTCAGAAATTTCTAGATTACATAGCTATGTATTAAGTCTTTTATTTTTCATTATTATTCTCTTAACAAAACTTTTTTCCCTATTTATTTTTGGACATCATTGGGAATAATTTATGGGATGGCAGGATTTAACGATAGCTTTGGTTATTAACTTTTCAATCTCTTTTTTAAAATTTTCTATTATTTCTTATCAAGAACTTTCTGATTTATGAGAAGATATATTAAAGAATATTATTAATGCTTAGTATTATTAAAAATAATAATAAATATCTCTAGATATATTTGCCAGTTAGATTTATTATGCTGTTAAAAACAAAAGTGGATTGAAACACATTTTGAAAATCCTGTTTCAAATTTCTTTTTTTTTCTTTTTTGTATTTGCCCTTCCCATTGAAATACTCTTTAAAAAAACAATAGCAAGAAAAGGACAAGTTGCTCTTTGCCATTTGAATCTGACTCTTTCCTCCTCATTTATAACAAGTAGACACTTTATCAGATTGTTTCCTTTGCTTCCACTTTAGCTATCCAGCAACCTAGAATTCAACTTTGTCTGAAAAAGCAAATAATTGGAAATTTATACAGAGTACATACTTTATAGAATATTTCCTGAGTACCATAATTATGGAGTCTGGACTGTTGTATTAAAGATCAATATTATGATGGTATTAAATAAAAATGCTATGAGAATATTATAACTTGCACTTACATTTTGACTTATTTAAAAAAAGTAAAATTTTAAATAAATTAAGCTTAAAATTTTAAATTAAACTTTTAAAAGATTCTTTAATAATACATTTTTTTCAGTTTGTATGAATTAAATATAAAAATGAAAGCACCAAGTAAACTTATTTTTATTTTATTTTATATTTTTTTATTAAATGTTCACCCGAAACAAGGCTCAAGAGCCACTCGAGGTAGCTTATTGAATGAGGTTGTTGTATGGATGCAAGAGGAGAAAGTATGTGCAGATTATAAGGATATACAGGATAAATAACAATTGACCCAAAACTTGAAGCACTTAAGATTGTAGTGATCAGGGAAGCATCCTCTGGGAGGGAGGACTCTGTTGCAAAAAGTAGTGGTTCTGCTTATATATATATATATAATTGTGTATTTGGGAAGCAATCTCTTTGTAATTCATTTTGTATTTAAAATGACTGACAATGTATTTCTGTTAAGTTTTTTTATTGTATTTTTCTTGTATATGAACAAGAAATTTCTTGTTTTGAACTCAGTGTATATAGAAATTGTCCAAATTGTTCATTCTGAGTGCTTTTGGCTAGTCTATTAACAATTTTCAAGGATTTTCGTTTTGCTATTGTAAATAGTGCATAAATTGCTGATTGTATATAGTAAGTGTATGCCAATTTGGCAAACTTTTATATTGACATGTTTTGCCCATCAGTGTCATTAGAAAAATGGATTTTATTTCAATCTCACTTTCATTTTAGAAAATATCAACATTTCTTTTAAAGTTTTTCCAAATTGTCATATGTTTACCATTCCATTGGATTCTCATCCAGATTTACATAATTTAGTTTCATATTATCTAGTCTTGGGTGTCAACTAGTCTAAGACTTTGGAAAACACTTAATTTGAAATTGTAGAGAAGGCAATGGGAAATCATTCTACTGTTATTCTCAAGAATACATAGCAATTCATGGATAATAAAGGAGAGGAATCTCGAGAGTCCTGATTGTCCATGTCCTGAAGGGACATGTCATAAAAAAATTTATAGGAGAAGAGTGCTCAGTATCAAAAAATTTATAGATATAAACCGTGCAGACATAGGAATCAACATTGCATAGTAGCAGCACTGATGTAACCTAGGGAAGGTTACTGAATAGAATAATCACACAAAGGTTGGTAATGAATGATAATACTTAGGACACGAACAACATTTATAAGATTCGCCAGTGGTATGTAGAAGTAGTCAACTGCTTGAAGTGAGTCAAAGTGATTCCACAATGAATCTCCAACTGCAGACCAACATACAGTATTTACTACTGCATTTATATGAATGGGGACATATCCATTATCATCAGTAGGTATGCTACAACAGACATTATCTGAAAATTACTAAAAGTGTGAAACTGAGAAGTTACCATGCATTGTTTGATTCCTAATGTTCATAGCATCTTTCTCACTCACTCACACACTAAAATGTTTTCAGATGACCAGGAATTTCAAAATTAATTTTGATGATTGGTTAGATTTTAGGAAGTGGATCAAGATGAAAAATTTCAGCACCTCACCTTATATTTTGTTGATCATTTTTCAATCTTTTGGTTTCCATTTGTATATTAGTTTTGATTTATCAATCGTACTGTCCTGATCTATTTCCTTTTCTCTAAGTACTTACCCATTTTTAAAATCTTAACCATAATGTCATCTTGAATAAAAGATTGAATTAGAATTAGATCATTCCTTTTTCACCAATCCATCTTTGTGTCCTGTAATATTATCCTTACATCATTTTATCTGATTATTGATATATATATATATATATATATATATATATATATATATATATATATAAACCTTTAAAGCATTCTTAGTACTTCCACATATTTTTCGGAAGATTAACTTAATCCCTTACTCAGATACTTTGCACAATAAACAACCTAAAAATGGATAAAAATGCAAATATTTTTTTTCATTCTTTCTATTTCAACATGAGTTAAATTTAATGAATCTGCTTTGAAGGCCAAGCTGACATAAATATGGTGTCTGTCATCAAGCATTTCTCTGCAGCTTTCTTTGTGGTGTGGCATCTTATTTGTAGTAAAACAAGTAATGCCTTTAGAATATAATCTACAAAACCCAGAGTGTTTTTTTGACAATACAGACATTGAATGTTTTCCCCCCAAACAATAACTATTTTTGATTTCAAAAGCATAGAAGAAAGTTATATATCAATCTTTGTTACAATTCTGAATTGTTTATAAGTACATTTAGAACCACATCTCGGTTGTTTCAAGTCTCATCTCCATCTGTGAGTAGATTGTCTAACATTCATTTCCATATAAGAGATTAGATATTACAAATGTATTTTAGCACTCTTTTCTTTGTTTGTAAGTACATTTTCCTCTCCCTTAATAGTTTGCTTAATTTCTGGAAGGCTTCTTTCATTATTTCTATACATAAGAGATTTAACATTGAAGCAGTTCACTATAAATGATATTCTATAATAATCTGAAATTAGGAGATGAAGCGTAATCAGTCAACCTAAATTATATCAAGTAAGAAATTTGTACTTTTCAAACTGTCTCATTAAGATAGCAGAAAAAAAAGACCAACAAATAATTTCATCAACTATCAATGCATTTTATTCAAATGAAGATAATTATTTCTAAAATGTTCTTTATTTCAGGATTTGTGGGGGACTCTATTAAATGAAACATTATATGTATATAGGCATGTCAATAAGTTCATAGTCTAATAATAAAAAAGCTTTTATATTTTATAAAGTGAATATTTTTCAGCATAATATCCTTCCTTTTCAATTTAATTCATTCACATTGAACATTATACAGTGATAATTTCAGAACAAAATTCAGTTAATAACTAGATATCAGGTTATGAACTTATTGACCCACCTGAATATAAGCCATTTTTTTTAGAATTAGACTGTATTTTTTCAAACATTACTTTCTAAAGTTGAAAAGTTGAAAATTTCTCTACACATATTTATTAGATTAATAACAACAAATACATAAGATATTTTTCCATACTGTCAGTAGGTTCAGCACTAGATTTCTTAAAGATAGTTTTTATAGTATCAAAAGTTACTTTAAAATGTATAACAGAATATGAGACTAGATAAACTAAAAAGATACCAAGTTACTCTAAAATAATGACAAAAGTAAAGTTCATTATTTTAGTGATAAATATTAATCACAAGCATAAAACTTTATACAGTGAAAATTTCAGACTTATTGATTTACTCTCAGATTTTCCCTTAAATATTATTTTTTGAATTTTCAATGTGTTTACCATTTCTAGTAGATTTCTTCTAATTGTATTTTGTCTTTTTAAAAATCATTTTCAGATGTAAAATATTCAATTACTCTGGTAATTTGAACATCATTTTTTTTTTTAAATTGGAGGGAAAAAATGTCAAATATCAGTACTGAATTTGTAATTTTTGTTTTGATAATTTAGAAATATTTTGGCTGAAATAGTTTCTTTAGTCTCAATGTGACTAAAATTGGTTATCTAATTATTTATTACCAATGTTCCATAATTATTGATACATTTAGATACACATTTCAGCAATTAAATGCAACAATTATAATGTGACAGAGGGAGTATTTTCTTCTCATGGCTTCATGGTTTTAAATACTAAGCTTAGTAAATATCTGTATGAAGGAGAAAATAAGCATTAAGGATAGAAAAAAAAATTAGATACCATTTAACTGTATTAACAAATGCATGTGAACGCCTATACAAAATTCCAAGCATATTTCTGAATTTAACATTGATAATGTTTTGGTGATGGTGATGATGGCAGTGGTTTTGGGGGGGGGGGTAGATGTCCAACTGAATTACAGCAAGGAAAACTTGTAAATTCACCATCCTCACTGTAACATCAATTAAGATTATAAATGGTAGTGATAATATTAACTGTTTCCTTATAAGGAAACATACAGCTTACATTGACCAAGCAACCAATGCAACAATTGGTTGACACCTATAAAAGTCACTGATATTCAGAGAACTTAAAACGATTTCTTAGTTACTTATTTTAGTGCATCATTTTAATTACATTTATTGCCACATGTTGCAAACAATAGTGCATTATTTAAACAAATTAGTTGTAAATAATTAAGTGCCTTTTTTCACTTACATAATTGCCTGTTTTTACATTTATATAAATAGTGAAGTAATCATTTTAAGTAATGCTGTTAATCAAAATAAGTGCTGTGTAATTTATTTCATTTATAAAATATTTCTTAAAGAAACAATTTTTCAGGAAAATAGGTTTCCCAAGTCCTGTTATTGCTCTTTCCAGTATTGACTGGGGCTTTCTTCCTAAATTGAGGTTTGGAGTAGTGTGGAATGTTGACATCTTGATTGTCATTTTCTCTTTGAATTACATGTGATAGCTATTTTAGTTGTTTCTGTTGTTGAAAGTCCTCAAGTGATATGATTTATGTTATTTGCTAATGTTCTTAGGATTGTGTAGCGCCAGTCTACAATGTTTGAAGAAGAATGGTCCTTGCTCAAAGCTACCTTTTAACTATTGATCTGAGAAAGTAGTTGGATACAGCTGGCAGTTTAAATATTTCTGAACGAGTTTGGTACCATGCATGACCCTCATATGAAGGTCTTGATCTGATGAGGCTATTTAAGAACATAACTTGAGTTTTTAAGGTTAATGTTATGGTTTTGTAAAACTTGTGGAAGTGTGAAACTACCTCTTGTGCAGCCTATTCTATGTTCAATTTAATTTTTTTTTTTAATCATTTCACCTCAAGCAAGACAACAAAGCCACTAAGACACAAGTGGTTACTGAAAGAAACTGAGAAAACATTGAGGATAAAGAGGACATTAAAAAAATGTTGAATTTAAATTTTTGAATATTGTAGTGATATGAAAGCAAGAAGCTGGAAGAGTTCCACAAATGAGAAGTATGAGAAAGAAATCAATAGCATGGAATGTACACTTAGAGTTAGTAATTTTAACAGTAAAATAAGACCTAACTTCCAATTTAGTACTGTGCTTAAATTCTTGAAGTTGAGGTACCAAAGAGGAAAGCTCCCCAGAACAATTACCATGAAATTATTTATAGAAAAGGCACAGGAAAGCTGTCTCCTCTACTTAATTTGTTATAACTGATCCAAAGATTGAGGTATGATGGGTGTTTTGAGTTTATACATTTATCTAGAGCATAAATAAAAAAGGGTCTGCAATGCTATTGGTCCTGACCTGGCATCTTGACATCAGTTACTTTCCAACCACTGTGGTATGGCTTCCCTCTGTCTTTTTTATAAATATTTTCATGGTAATTATTTTGATTAGCTTTCTTGGTACCTCAACTGCATAAATTTAAGTGTACTAGTGTTTTATAGTTGAACTAGCTAGATGTAATCATATGTTCTCTTCTCACACTTCTCACCTGTGGAACTCTATTCTGGTTTCTTGCTTCCCTGCCACCTACAATAAAAAAAAAGCAAAAATTTAAATGCAAACGCTATCACTATCTTCTGTCTTCATGAATCCTGTTCTCATATTGTCTGTTCTTACTAAAGACTTCTCATTTCTAGTAACCCTTTGTGTCTTAGTGGCATTATTGCCTTGCTTGTGGTGACAGGATTAAAAAAAAATAATTATATTTCTATACACTTGTACTTATACTGGTAAATTAAAATTTATCAATCTCAAAATAAGAAAACAGTTTTTTGTTTTTCATAAAATCTGCCAATCTTCAGGCAGAGAAAAATGCCCCAAGGCAGAAAAGAAGAACTTATGAAAAATTTACTTTTACTGTTTACATTTTTCCCATCCAAATAAAGAAAGCCTGGGAGGCAGAATTTAATTACTTAACATTTAATCTGATCAAAGATATCTACTTCATTTCATCCGGGTTAGCCTTCCTGCCGTCTTTCTATATCCACTCCTACAAACAAGTTGCATTCTTATTCTATCGTTTCCTCTGCCTTTGAGAGAGTTTGTCAGATTCTCATAAAACTCCCACTTCAGATATTGTAGATATTTATAAGAGGTAGTAAAAGAGCAAGATATGCAATAATGTAAATAATAATGCTAGCATCACAAGGACAAAATAATACAATCAACAGATATCAGCCGAAAAATAGTTGGCACCTGAAGATAGCCATATGGTACTTGGCCAAAACACTGTCTCTATAATAACATCTGTAATAACGAAGATGAGAACAATAGCTCAAATAAAGTAAAGCATATTAATAATTTATTATTTTAAAAATGAAATTCAAAATTATCAAGCAGCAGTATAATGAAATATTCATCTGATATTGGATTTAAAAACTCTCAAAATCACAAAACTGATTTCCTTCGATGATGGCATAGTGGATATAGGAGCCGATTGAACGTGTGTTACTGTCATCTAGTATTCAGAGTTCAATCCTTGAATCAGGTAGGGATACCTGAAGATGTCTAGAGGGTACCTGGCCAAAACACTATGTCAATAATAATGTCTATAATAAGATGAAAATGGTAGTTCAAAGAATTAAAGTATATGGACAATTCCTCATCTCCAAAATGAAATACAGAATTATCTAAATAAGTGCACAAAATCTGTTGTATGAACTATTTACTAAACTTAGCTTAGTTTTCCCCAAGGCTGCCAGGCATCCATTGAGGTTTGTACTCACTACAGTAGTAATTGTCCTTTAGATTAGCTTGTTAACCATCACTCTACACCAAGCTACTCAATATCAATATTTGGTAAGCTTAGTAGGAGTTGATACAAGACTATAAATGTGGTTCATTTACCTGCTTCCATGCATTGACTATTTTTCATATTCTCAAAGAAATGTCTCTTTCATATCATAAAAAAATATTCCCTTACTCTTCCAATAGGCACAAATGCACTTTGCATAACAAAATACACAAGCTGAGACAGTTATTCTGAATCCTCATCATCTTCCTTGGGCCTAATACTCATTGGTATCAACAGCAATTTGGATAATCACCTTCTAGTGGGATCATCCATAATCATTGAAATCTGTTGTTTTATTTTTATTTTTTTATTTCTTTTTATGTGCCATGTCCTTTCAGGACGTAGGCGATCATGGCTCTCCACCTCCTCTATCCCTTGCAGCTTTCAACAAGTTCCTTTCCTCTGCTACCTCCCCAAGACCACATTCTGTCAATCACTTAAGCCTGCTAGGTATGTCATGCATTGTTTCCCCTTGTCTCTCTTTCCCTCTATTTGACCCGGGAGTATCAGATTCTCCAGGCCTTCCTTCCTCATTATGTGTCCTAGAAACTTCAGCTGCCTTTTCTTGATGTTAAGTATAAGCCTCCTTCTTGTTTGCATCCTCTCTAAGACCTCATTGTTGCTCACACACTGAGGAAATCATCCAATATTTGCCGCTGTAAAGAAGGACAGATGTCACGTAACAGTATTCTTTTCTTTGTCACCAAAGAAATCCTCCTGTATTGCAATACTATGTCCAGCTTTTGGGATGCATCCTTGGTCATCCCAATACATCTATGGATCTCAATACCCCATGTTTAACCAGCTAAGTACAGCTTCAAGTGTTTGAGGGTTTTGAATTCAGTTTTCATACTTGACAGATTGCCAGCCATAGCTAGAGAGCCCAGTCTGCGTGTGCTATTAACCCATAGTTGGGGGAGAAGAAATGGATTCATACCTTTCCCAAGAGTATTTGTGCAAAAGTGAATGTAATGAATTCAGCTGGGATTTGAACTCAGTTTGCTGATTTCACATTCTGTGTTTGTAACACTTACTTTACACTACCTGCATATATCCCAGAAAGAACAACAGTAACTATTTTAATTTCCTTTATTAAGTCATTTAATCATTGTTTCTCTGAAATTTTCAAGCTCTTCCATATCACCTGCATCTTTATCTCATTTTAAATAACCTTGTCAAATCTAGACTCTTATATGGATGTCATTTGACTCAATTAGAATTGTTTTAAACTGTCAGCTATATACAACTATTTTCTCAGATAAATGATTAAAAATGACTTCTGATGAATGAATCCTCTAGATCTTTAAGGAAACAATCCTTCATCAGATTGTATAGACTAGCATTATAGAATCACAAAGGAAGGAAACTTCTGTCAGTACTTGAAAGAGCAATAACAGTGGCTTCGAGAAGTCTATTTTCCTGAAAAAAAAGAAAAAGATTTTATAAATTTCAACTGATTGTAATGCTGTTTGGTCAATGAATGTCAAGTTTTCTTCTAAGGGAACTGTTAATCTCCTCATTACCAAACACAATATGTTGACTTCATTTCTCTCATCCACTCACTAACCAAACCTTCTTAGACTTTAGAGTTGACTTCTGAAAAATGTATGCTGACATATAAAACTGACCTTCAACTTGATTTTTCTTCCCTAAACAAAGCAGAGTCACACCCAAGTTCTAGAAGTTGCTGATTTTTCCTTTTTTGATCAAAGTAATGACATCAGATCTAAATTCTTGGCTATCCAGCTTTTAGAAAGGATACAAAGGTAAAATTATGTAGGTGGAAATATTTCACATCTGGTTAAATTCAATAATGACCCTGACTGCTTAATCATTAGACTGTTTTGTTATAAAAGTTCTTTTTCATTAATGTCATTGTCCAGTAATGATTAGAAAATGACCCTTTTAATTAGGAGTACTTTAAAGCAAAAATTATTTTTTAAAGTGTGGATTAATGGAGATAGGTCCATAGCTTCTTCTTCCTTTTAAGTCAAATTTAATTATCAGAGTTTCTTAGGAATATTGTCTTCAGCTCATCTCTTAAGTCTATTTACTTGCCAGAGTTTTCAGGATTCCTGTCTCCAGCTTGCATTTGAATTGGCAAACATAACATTTTTTTAGTGATTTTTACCTCACAAAAAGCTGAATGGGTGGTCTCCTACTCTGGAACACAAAGGGAGGGATAGGGGTGGTCGGACCCCAGCCAGTATCCATATAATCAGAAAGAGGCATGAAGTCGGCAGTAAGTAACCAGCGGCCAATAATGGACCAGCAGTCAGAGAGTAAGGAAGGGACCAGTGAATAAATATAAGGATTCCTCTTTCTGTGGCTGGAAGTTAGTAAGATAGCAGTCCACCTCGATGAAGCTGAAAAAAGACATAGAGAGCTAAGTGAGAAATCATATTGTCTCTATTTCCCAACCATTGTCTTGAAAAGCATTTGTTGTTATTCTTTGTTGAATTCATGGCCAAAGAGACAAACATATTAACATAGCTAGCCAGGTGCATGTATGCATACAGCTGACCTTAGATGTCATCACAGGTTGTGCAGTAATGACGTCACACAATGAAACTTTAAATAACTTTTCTTCTCAACTGGAAAAAAGTACATAATTGACTTTTTTGTAACATCAACTACTTAATATTTCTTAATATTTAAAATGGGCTTATGGCCACATCATGTTGAAACACAAGTTCTTGCACGTTCACTGAAGTTAAGCAACATTGAGCCTGGTCAATACCTAGATGGGTGACCACTTAGGAATACCAGATGCTGTAAGCTTAAATGTGCAAGTGGTGTAATGAATAATGTTGTTAACTGGAGATCCGAGTTCCAATTCCAGTTGGGTTTGTTATATTCATTTATATTCAAATACCCTTGAGGAAGGTAAGAATCCACCTCTTCTCCCCAAGCTAGGTGTTAATTAGCAAAACTAGCTAAATCATTATCTCAAAAATTCTTACAATCTTAAAATATTTTAAATAACTATCAAAAGGTTGATAAGCCATAAAATACAAACCAATCAATCTAATGTTTAAAATGTTAATCTCTCTTGTTTGGTTTAATCATAAGTAGTTATTTGTGGCAATGATTGAGCATAAAGAACATTTAAATGATGAAGAAATATCTTTGATTTTCATTTTATTCAGCACCACTGTGGTCACCACTCTGCTCCCCCATCTCACAATTGTGCTTCATGATAACATACAAAGCAGAATACTATAATGGCTTGTGGGTTCCTTTTGTACTGGCAATGTGGAAGTTACACTGTCCTCCTTCTCAGAGACAAATTTGTTTTTGAAGTTACCTTCTCACCTTTGCCTAAAGAGGCAGAACCTACAAGGCAGTAGCTGGTTTGAATTCAGAGTTTCCTTCTCCTAGAATGGTTGCCACCCAAGGCTATAGGACCCAGTCTGTCCTGCTATATTACTCATAACTGGGGGGGGGAGATGGATTCATAGCTGGGGGAGAAGAGATAAATTCATACCTTTCTTCAGGGTATTAGTACGTAAGTGAATGTAATAAACTTGACTGGAATTTGAACTTGGCTCTCCGATTTCTCAATCAGAGCCACTAACCATTTCTCCACTGTGTCTCCTGCATTTTCTATCATGAAATCAATCTTATTTACTTTCCCAAGATCTAGCTTCACCATTCCCAGTTTTAGAAGTTAGCTATTCATATCAAAAGATTGGAAGGCATTCTTTTGTATCATATCCTAATTACTTGACACTGAATTAATAAAAATGACATAACTCATATTAGACTTGTTTACACTTGTTTATTAACAATAGGTTAATCTTCCTTTGCTCTTGCAAAGAGTAATTGCAATACTTAAATTTCAAGGATTAATATGCACTTTCATGCATTTTGGATACAATTGATTAATTAGACTTGGGTTACCTCATCTGTCAAGTTCTTTGGTTCTGTAGATTCAACATGTCACTCAAAACACAAACCATTCTGTTTATTATCACAATGTTGATGAAAGAATAGATGGATGGGGGTGGGGTGACTCAGCATGTGTTCAGGAGTTGAAATATGTCCTGTCAAACTTTAATAAGATTTAACAAAAGCATTTTTTAAATTTTTTATTTTTACAGAAATATCTTCAATGTTTTCTTATATAATTCTTTAAATTTTTTTGTTGGATTGATGACTTTGATATATTAATTTGTATACACAGTTGAAAATCCTAAACCATTTGAAATAAATTTAATTATCTTCACAGCAGCAAACTGGGTCCCTTGCTCTCTGTATGAAATTTTCAAATTTTCTGTAATAATAATGATAAAATCAATCAGAATTACATTAAAAGATTATATTCTTCACTGTTTATCATTAAGTAAATAAGGGAATATCTAATTAGCAAATAAGTAAAAATTTCTATGCTAAGAAAGATTTTCTTTCAGGTTCCCACAAATTAGATATTTATTAAATCTATTTAAAGCATAATTTTTATTTTTAAAAAATTCATATTTCCACTGCCTTGAATAATTATTAAATTTTATATTTTTTCATACATACATTTTGTAGCTAATTTGAATTTCAGTGGACCCAGAGATTATATTTTGTGAATCTATGTGGCTGATACTGTGCTGATGATAGACTTACAAAGTTGTAAAGGAAAGCAAGAAAAAAGGACCTACTATTAATTGTAAGAGAATGTATAGTTGTCACCAAGAGAAACAACCTAAGATGTGGACTAGATATTGAATATCTTGAAATCAAGCAGGTATAGGAATTTAACAATCTGTGTAGTGTAGTAACAGATGACGGAATATTGAAAAATGAGGTTCTATTGACAAATGCTTAGAATACCATGGACAGAACAGTTGAGTAACAAGGAAGTTTTAAGGAAAATGGGAACAACAAGGAAACTTATACTTACAATCAGAATGAGATGACTGAAATTTCTGGAGCACACAAGGAAAAGGGCCTAGAGAATTTAACACTCCAGGACATATAAAAGGCAAGAGAAGTAGTGGAAGAGTGAGTTAGCTATCTAATGAGTTTGTGTATATGAATGGCAGAGTGAGGGATAAAAAGGGATGGTACCAGGTTGATGGTGGAATGAGGGTGCAGGAGTTTGGTAAAAGGACAAATCTTGCTCAGGTTACAAGGGACAGAAAGCTGTGGAGAACCATGATTGCTCAAGTCTTAAAGGAACACAGCACATAAAAGAATAATAATCAGTAAATGTATTAAGTATAATTTCACTTACATAGTAATGGTAGTATTAACTGTTTCTTTATAAGAAAACACCCGGTATTCATTGACTGAGCAGCCAGTGCTGTTTTTGGTTAAAATTTATAAAATCTTTCTTAAAACAATTTTTCAGGAAAATAGGTTTCTCAAGTCCAGTAGATGTTTCTTCCAGTATTGACAGGGGTTTCCTTCTTGACCTTTTATTTGACTTTACTATCACAATTTGTCTTATATCTATGGATTCAATTATTTTTATTTCATAGGAGACTTTCACTGGATTTTGCAATTAATGTCAGTTATTCCCAAATTTATTTTCAAGTTATAAAAATTGTTATTGTACAAAAAAATTTGTCACAAAAATCATGTAAAATTATTACCAAAAACAACACAGTAATGAAAACTTGGGAATTTTTGTAACATGAGCTATTGAAAGTTAGAGTTGTGTCCTTTTAATAGGTATCCCAACACTCAGCTTACAGCCAATGAAATTCTTAACTAAACACTAAAAAATGCAAATATTCAACTTGCCGTGTTATTTCCTTCAATATCTCCATAAAAACATAATGCATACCAAATAAAAGCTTATTTCATGAACTTTGTTTCGACCTTATTTATTTTTATATGTACTACAGAGTGCGATGAACATTACAGTTTGAAAATAGACATTTTGGTGATTTCGCAAAAGTTTGGTCATTTTTTTCACTGACAGCAGTTTAGACTTCCTCAAATTTTGTAATATGCGCACTCTGCAAAGTTTATTACAATTTTGGTAACACGTTAGTTTGAAAGTTAACATTCTAAGCTTCATTTTCTCATATATTTTATATTTTTTAATTTTAATAAGAAGTTTGTAAACAATTCAAATGAAAAGTTTGATCGTAAAATTCAAATGCTTCTTGTAAAAGTAAAAACACATAAAATATATCATTAAAATGCTCATTTAATAATCTATGAAACTAAATCAAAATCAAATATGAAACGATAGCTCCATTTTGCATGTGTGCAATTATGTGTAACCATGTGCGACTCACATGGACATCATTTCAACTCCATGCGAGACTCAATACACAGCGTCAACACGGACACAAAAGAATCAACCAGCATGTTTTCTATGGACACAATTTTCAAAGAAATTGCTAAGAATTTGTTTTAAATATTAATTTTCTATGATATGTAAAATGTAAATGGGGTTTAAAAACCGTTTTTGTCATAAAAAATATGAAACAAAAATCGATTTGTTACTAAACACTCAGATTCAAATCACGAAAAAAAATGTAGGACTTATTGATCGAAAAATGTTCATATTCAAAGAATGAGATAAAAAAAACATTCTAGAAAAAATTCTAGAATGTCTTTTGTTTTTGCATTATTCTCACGATAATTATCAGCATTTCAGTTACCAAGTATCATTTTGTTTAAAGTTACCACTTCAAACAATTTTCTTACTTTTTAAATTATCTAATGAATGGATTTTAGTTACGATTTATTGCTATCTAGATACAATTTTATGATTTAATATTCATTTTCCTAATTTATTATTATTTCTTACTAATGTTTATTTCATATGGATTATTAGTAATCATTAGTGGGTATTGCTTGGCATGTGTTAAGCTTCTCTCTCTCTACAGTCCAGAAATTGTACATGTTGAGTCAGGACTGTATTTGTTCAGCATCTGCTCCATATACATTCTAATCTGTTGATTTTAGGTCATTTTAACCATGATAAATGGAAAGAGCACCCCCAGAAATGGCTAGATATGAAATTTGGTGTTTCTAGTGTAAGGAGTATTCATTTTATGACACAATTCAAGCAAGTCTAAAATCGGCCTTTCAAATACCTTGTGACAAAAGGTTATAAAGCAATTTTGTTCAATTTTGAAGTGGAATAATCCAGAATATATCCATTCTATCACTCCCCCAAAGATTAGGCATGTTACTGGTATAGTCATAATGTGATATTTGAAATTTGGGATGAATGTGGGTCTTATTGCCAGTTTTATGAAATGTCAAACCTCAGGTTATGAGTTGTTTGCACGTTGTTGCAGAAGTTTTGATTTATAAAATTTGCATATTCAGACTGAATTTATTTAAGAAATATGCAGTGATACTATCTGTAATTTTATTATTCATTTCTTTGTTATGTACCTAACAAGCTAGTGTAATTTTAACTGTTGTTCTTCATTGCTTTTTAAAATATAGGAGTCCAAATATGGTATTTTGTTCTAATTCATAATAGACAAAAAAAGTCAAGCACATGTGTAAAAATGAAAATAAATCTGTCAAAATTAAACGGTTTGAGATATTTTGCTGAAATAAAAACTGCTAAGTTTCTTTAATCATGTAGATTAAGAAGATGCAATCAGATAACACCTAGTACCTGTTTGAAATTTTCATCTGTGATACCTACTTTTAATTGAAAAAGTGTGACACAGTGACATTGGCATTTATTTTATATATATATATATATATACGCACACATAAACACAAAGAGAAAGATCTGTATCCGCTGACCTGATTGACACAAATTAAGGGTTCAGTTTAGCATTATACTGCTATTGGAAAATAAATGCTTCACAAGAAACTTAATGGTTTTTGGAATTAGAAAAAAATGTTAAAACTATTATTTGGGGTACCATTAATAAACATAGACAATTTTGCATCCATAACTCTAACCATATTTGTGTTACAAAATAGCAGACTGACACGCTAATAGTTGTTGAGAAGGTAAGGGAGCAGAAAAGAATAATCATGTTTTTATTCTTGAAGAATTGTTTTTGGAAATTTATAAGTAGAAGTCACCACTTAAAAGTGAATAATGATATTTTGACCCTCTGTATTGAAACATGAATTGTGTAATGTTTTATTTCTTAATTGTAGTGATACACTGGAATTTTCATAGATTCTGTTTTGTAGATTCACTTTGTTTTAAACCATTACATAGAAAAATTTTGTTGTGATATTTTTTCCTCTTGATGTTATTTCAGTTGCTGTACAAGTGAAGGCCCTTTTTTATAAGATGTAATTTTGAGTATATTAAAGCTTGAATCTGAAAATATTTTAAAATTTAGACATAAAAATGTTACTGTCTGACTCTTCATCCATTGTACCCAGATGTTTTATATTCTCAATATTCTTTCCAACACAAATAATTTTAAATAATCTCAAAGAAATGATTAAGAGAGTTTAAAATTTCTTAGCTTGTCAATATCTTAAAAATGAATAAATTATTCTATTGAATTTATTTATTTATTTACTTTTTTAAAAATCATTTCACCCCAAGCAAGGCAATGAAAACACAGGAGCACAGGAGTTTACTGATTGTGAAAGAATATAAGAAAAAGAAAAACATTATTAAGGAGTGAGAACAATAAAAGAACAAGAATTAGGAAGACAGAAGATAACAATTGACATTGCATTTAAATTTTTGAAGATCAAACTTGATTGGAAAGTAAGAAGCTGGAAAAATGCTCCACAAGTGAGAAGTGTTTGAAAGGAAACTGTCAACATAGAACTTATGATTACATATAGCCATTTCAACATTAAAATGATAAGATCTTGCCACTAATCTAGTACTGCACTTAAATTCATAGTCTGTAGGGACATTATTATTATAAATAAATAAAATATAAAATATTAATAATAATGAATATTATAAATAAAATAAAATGAAACAAATAACATGAAAATTTTGTTTAAAATAAATAAAAAATAATAAAAAGCTCTTCAAGTATGTAACAAAAACTGTTCATGCCTGAAAACGAACTTCTCACCAAAAGGCATTGAATTCGATCTCTTTGCTACCAACCTTGGGACAGTTAACACATCCAACTTCCTCTTGGGGACATTGCTTGTAATAATATGAAAGACTTCTTCCTTTTATTACATGCAACCTTTAAGAACATTTGTAACCAGAAATACACACACCAGTGCACAAAATAAATAAATTGTATGATATTAATGTATAATTTAACATGCTCTTATGTTATCTCTGCATATGTTTTGTTCTTGTGAAGTATGTTTTTATTTTCTGTGAACATTAGGCTATTTCTGCTGCTATGATGTGAGTGACCCCAAATCATTTGGTGACCACCGGCATGTACAATAAACAAACTATTTACTGCATCATTTGATACTCCTGACATACAAAAACTTCCTATTCACCCCATCATTTGGTGACCACTGATGTGTACAAAAAGCAAAATATTCACCACAAGTCTAGGTACTATAGGGAAAAGTTCATTAGAACGATTTCTATGAAAGTATTTATAGAAAAGGCACAGGAAGCTACATTACAGTGGTGAGAAAGTGTCTGAAACTGAGATGCCAAGTCAGGACCAATAATATTTCAGATTCTTCTTTATATTCGATCAAGGATCTCTAAATATATAGCAGGAGCACAAGACCATATGTGACAGCAGTATTCAAAGCATGGCTGAATGATAAGATTTATAAATATGTAAGGTAGATTTTGGAGAGAAAATTTGTCTAGCATGACACAGTGAACCAACTTTCCTAGCAGTAGATCTAGCAATTGATTCATGGTCTTTTTAGTACAGTTGATAAATCTTGGTCACTTCTTGGTTAGTTTTCATTATGAAGACATTTTGAAGAAGTACGTTTTATTTATTCTTTTTAGAAACTAGCATAAAGCCTAAGGAGATACCAGTTATGAGAAAAATAATTAATTCTATGTTACCACTTTATGGTATCAACATAAATTGTTTTGAGAGGTGAATAATGAACTTGTAGCAGTTGGCATATAAAGAGACAAAAAAATGATTTTGTTGCATAGCTGGGGGTTTGAAATAAATATCCTGAGTTAATTGGTTAAAATTTCATCACCTCATTTAATATCAGCACTGCGTTGGTAAATTTATTATAATGAGTGATTATTAATTCTGGTTTCTTAGTTATCAATCACTTGCTTTACTTTGAAATCTAAATTTCAAATGCTTTTAGCAGTATTAATTTAGTAATGGGAAAACGTTGTTTGGATAATGATATAACTTAGTAATATTTGAAAATGTAATGAATTATGCAGCACTTATTTTGATTAATAACATTACTTAGAATGATTATTTCACTACTTACATAAAAACAGTCTTAGTTGTAATAATATAATTGACAAATGACTATAAAATGGCACCACTGATCATTTATGGTTAATTTGTTTAAATAATGCATATTTACTATTTACATCATGTGGCAATAATTGTAAGTAAAATGATGCATTAATATAAGTAACCAAGTAATCGTTTTAAGTTCTTTGCATATCAAGGCCTATTTTAAAATAATAAAAACAAAGTAGATAAAATATGATTGATCCTTAATAAATAATCTAGATTTCATTGGTCAGCAGCATCAGTCAGTTTGTAATCTGTGGGGTTGATGCATTATTCTATTCGGAATACCCATGAAATATAGTTGGGGTAGGGATAGTTTATCTGCATCTTCCATTTCCACTTATTTGAGTTCCCCTTCACCCAACCTCGTCAGTCACAAGTGAAAATGTCGACCTGCAACAGCAAAAGAATTCTTAGACTTTATTATCTGCTTTCAATAAAACAGTCCTCAAGTTGGTCTTTTGTTTATTTTAAAATTTGTATTCTAAACTGACACCTGACTTGTGCCTTCCCAAATTTTTCTATTTAGCTTTTGGCTGCTGCTAACTACTGCTTTCAGGACAAATTAAAACACACAAATTATTTGCTTATGTGGAAGTTCATGTGTTTTTGTTCCCCTGACATTTGAGATGATTGCTTGTATTGGATGGCGTGAGTGGAGGGTGGGTTTTGATCACATGGCTAATGGTAAAAAACAGTGAAATTAAGTTCGTATGTTTGGAAAAACTTCCATCACTTTTACTTAGGATTCTTGAGAAACTGCACCCCAACAGAGTTTTTTAGAAATATTTTTTAAACAAATTTAGGACAAGTTGTCACTATTTTAAAGAAAAAAAAAAATTGGCAAGTTTTTGAATTAATATTTGATTTCAGAAATAACAATTTGTTTTCAACATCTTGTTTCTGAATTTCTACCATCAGAATGTATCCTATCATTGAGGTATGTCTCTATTTATTATCACTTCTCTTTCCTATCTATCTACCCCCATATATATATATATATATATATATATATATATATATATATATATTATATATATATATATATATATATATATGGATGTGTGGTGTTTACGTGTGTGTATGTAGTGTTGTTATACATGTTTTTAAAAGAGCTTCTTGGTTGAGATTAGAAAATTTCAGCTTTCCTTGTATAAGTATACCAAAGTATAATTATATATAATATATATATATATAAAAAACACACACACATATAAACATATATATATCTGCTTTTTGTATGAATGATTCATGTAATATATATAAATAAACACACACACACACACACACACACACACATGGGCGTGTAGCCAAGTGCTTAGAACATTTTCTTTCTGACCATGAGATCTGGGTTCGAATCTCACCACGGTTGATTTTTTATGTATCCTATCATTGAGGTATGTCTCTTCCTGATTTTATCGGTCTAGAGGGGGCAATCCCAGCATGCAGCACCTTTGGAAAGTGCCTGAAAACCATACCACGGGTTGTCCTAAGCCTTGTGAATGAAATTGGGTAGACAGAACTCTTGGGGGCCATTGATAGCTGTGCTAGCATGAAGTCACGAGTCATTGTTACCGAGGGTTTGATTGTGCTAGCCTTGTTCAGAATGTTGATCATGCTAGATAACAGGCTCTCTCCCAGAAACTGTAACTAAGATCTGCTCAGCGTAGTTGCAGTATAAACCACAGGTTGGCTCTGTGGGTATTGAACAAGCACAAATGTGCCTGAGCGAGCGTCTGCAATAGGGATTGGTTAGCCACCCTAATAAGACGGGTATCCTTGAATACGAGTGGCCAGCTATTATATATATATATATACACACACATACACATACTTAGACTGTATTTACATTTTTTAATATAAGACTGCAAAATATTTTAATTTATTCAATTAATTGATTCAATATTAAAATTAAGATTTACATTTATTTTAAATAAAATTCAGCTTGGTATTAAATGTATTCTTAAACAACCAATATATGTTCTGGAATTTAAATCTAGTTGCCGGTGAAAAATATAGTAATGCATTTAAAGCAAATGTTTATATTAATCATGATACAATCATGTTTAATTTTTTTTTAATTAATTTCATAAGGTAAAACATGAGAATTACTTGATTTTGCATTAAGTTATTAAAAAAAAAAACACTTGACGTTTTTGGTAGCACTGATAAAATTGATTTGTTTATATTTTGTATAATTCTTATTATGTATCATGATTAGCAAATTGCTTTGACAACTGTGAAAAATGTGAAAAACAAACTGAGAGACATGTTTTAAATTTATTTTTATAAAAAATAAAGAAAAAAAATTGATGTTGTATTTAGATGCAATGAAAAATAGCTTGAATATCTTGCTTGAAGAGATTACATATATTTCATTAAATATGGCTGACAAGAAAGATTGAATTAATTTTTTATTACGTTTTTCCAGCATCCTAACATTTTTCTGTTTTAAAAAATTAACACCAACAAAATTAGTTATGAATATAGCAAAAATGTACTAAAATGCTTATAGTATATAGTTCTTTTGAAATATTTACGTTAAAACATTTTTTTTTAAAAAAACAAGCAAACTATAATCTAAAAATTCAATTTCTTAACTAAGTTACCTCCCTTACATTAAAATGTTTGCAATATGAAAAATTTAAAAAAACCACCATTTGTGACTTTGAACATGACTGGAACTGCTGATGCTTTAACTACAAAATTTACTTTGGACACACAACTATTTGTCTGAGCCATTATAACACTGAAGATGATACTGGAATATATTGAAAGTACTCGGAAAAATAAAAATGAATAAATACAACGATAGTATCTTCCTTGCTATGTTTAATCATGAAATAACAAAGTTCATAAGTGATTATGAAAGGATATTATTGAAAATAAACAAACACAACATGTCTAAATTGTTTAATCAGACACGCTAATATATATATATATATATATATATATATATATATATATATATATATAATCACCATCACAACAGAATGCAGATTTTATCAGTTACAATAAGTTTGTCTTTGTATTTTATCCCTGAAGATGATCTTGGAAAAGATCAAAAGTACTTGGGTTAACAAAAACTATGACACTTTCCTTGATAAATTTTGTCTTAGCATCAAGAAACTGATTCGACAACTGGAAAGGATCAGTATAAAAATAAACGCAATATGTCTATGTTTGAATGAAGATATGCTGCCTAAATATATATATATGTGTGTGTGTGTGTGTGTGTGTGTGTGTGTGTGTGTGGCCTGAAGATTATGTTCAAGCAGGAAATATACTGTCGCTGCTTGGTGTTGACCTCAGTGTCCACTCTTAAATTCGCACGATTTGTCCTTTATAATGATCACTTTTATCCATAAATATATATTTTAAAACTATTTTTTTTTTATCATCTATCCAGGCAAATCCAGGTAATATTGTCAGCCAAGATGTCTATGCCCATTGAAGTCATGAAAGTTTACTAGTCTATTGAATGAAGATATATTTTTAGAAAATGTTTGCCTGATGTAGTTTACGTGTATTTGTGGGTGAATAGATATCCTCACGTGTCCTCGTTGTCTTCATGTTTGGCAATTGTTGCAAGTAACGTGAGGTTTGATTTTGATCTACTTTACTCAAGAGGTTCATGGGCAAGATGTTGGCAGAGACTAATACAGCTTGGTACACCTCACCTGTAAAATCCTCCCCATGCCCAACCTCAGCCCCAGATAATCTTCTTGTCTACATCCTCCTCTTTATTTCTAGTAACTGGGATTGGATAATTTGATAACTGAACATCATACTAGGACTAATATGTACATGTGTAGGTATAATATGTACATGTTTAGGTATAATATGTATATATACATGCTTCTATTATACATATAGATGTGTAAACCACCAAAGAATTAATGGATTTATTTTTAATCTGACATTTTTATTACTTCAAATGTTATTATAGTAGATATTCTGTATTTGAAATAGACACCCTATTTTTATTAATTAAACAGTATGTATTACATCTATTGGCTTGCACATTTGAGAAAGAAAAATGCATTCCTCATCCAAGATTGAACCCTTTTGTAGAGGAAACCCTATTTGATCCAGTGTACTTTATCGCTCAGTCATGAAGAATGGCACAACAAACAAGACTCCATTTTTCCCTCTTTAAGGAAGCACATCCTCTTCACTCAGATTATTTTCTCAAAAGCTTCATATCTACTCAGTTTTGTATCTGAAGTATAAACAAAGCAATTTCCAAAGAATTAATGGATTTATTTTTAATCTGATAGACATAATACATGCTGTTTAGTAAATAAAGAAAGGAACATCTATTTCAAATATTGAGTATCCACTATAATATCATTTGAAATAATACTTAGATATGTCTAATAGTTGTGTATTTGGGTAGCAATCCCTCTCTAATACATGTTTAATTGAAAATAACTTGCAAAGTACTTCTGTTCATTTTTTTATCATCTTGTGTGCAAACAAGGAATTTCTTTTTTGAACATAGTAGGTATGGAAGTTATCCAAATTATTATTTGTTTCAAGCACTTTTGACTAATCTACTAGTTATTTTCAAGAATTTTGGTTGTGCTATTGCAAATGGTGTGTAGATTGCTCATTTTTAATATCTGAAGACAGCCAGTTGTGTTTGTAGTTGATGTTAAGGATTTTTTTTGTTTCTTATAATGATGGCTTTTATTATTGTTAGATATACTCTACAGTTAGAAGTGGGTATTTGTTTTTGATAATTATTTTACATAAGTGTGTTTTCTGTTGATTTAAATGGGTCCTTGTACAGCTATGATCCAAGAGATATCAATTCAGCCATTTTGCTAAACAAGTAGTGGTATATAAGTTATATGCATGCTATATATACTAGTAGGTATAATATGTGTGTTTGTGATATATACAAATGTAATATGTTTATAACACACACAGATATATTCATGTGTGTGGCATATAATATCAACTACAATCCTTAACTGTTTTTTTGTTTTTTAAAGCCATGTTCTTTCAGTATATAGGTGATCATGGCTCTCTTTTTCAATATCTATGACTAGCCAGAGCTTTTTGGGGAAGATAACGGAATAGTTTCCTCTTGCCTTCTCCAAAATTTTGTATTCAGAAACTAGGTAAAACCAAAATCTTGACAGCCTAGTTTACGTTTCTATTTAACCCATTGCTGGGATAGAAGAGATGGATTTCTCAATCGCAAAATTATTCAAAAGCGAATGCAACAGACAAAGCAGAAATTTAAACCTAGCTAACTGATTCTATTTTCTGTGCCGATGACATCTACACTGCTCACACATCTTCATTGATACATGCTTGATTAAGGCCAACCCAAAGAATGATAAAATGATTTAAACTTTCACAGAAAGTAAACTTGTTTCAGTACATGTCAATATATAAGAAATGTCAAAAAGTTTTTGTTCAAATACCTTTGCCTAATTATTTAAATATGATTATGATTCACATCTTAATATTTAAAGACCACAGATTAGATTTATGATGTTTGCGTGTTTTGATAATGTCCCATGTATATCAATTCTCTTTGGGCAAAATATATCTGTCATTTGCTAAGTATATTGAAACCTTTCATGTCTTGTTTTCTTTGCCAGCTTTAGATTGTTTATTTTCCTAATAAGGCCTTCAAGAATCTGAGATCTTTTTCATCTTATGTGATTAATATTCACCACTGAATTATGCACATTGATGAGCAAAGATTGTTGAAAAATATGTAAAATGCATTTTTTATTATTTTTCTGGACTTATTGACATACTAATATGTTATATGCATATCCTCAGGAAGAAGGTGGCATATAGAACTGAGAGAAGCATCATTACCTCATAGTCTGCATACAGAACACACTTATTGTTGAATAAGTTACAAGTTAGTCTTTATGATAAAGTGGTGGTTGGCTGGCTAACATAAGAATAAGGTGTCTGTGCAACATGGGGAATAAAATCTTACAAGAAATTTCTTAGGTGACTTCCTTTTTCTGTATGTGTCATGTCCCTTTAAGATATGGATGATCATGGTTCTCCATACTTTCCTGTCTTTTGGTGCTCTAAGTAATTCTTATGTCTTCTTTAATTTTCAGTGTCTTTGTGATACTTATTTTGCCATCCTTTCAAATAACTCTTTTTCCCTTCGTCTCTTGCCTTCAATGTACTCTGTGAGCATTAAATTGTGCAGGTTTTCTTTTTTCATTATCTACCTAAAAAAATTTAGCTGTCTTTTTCTGATTGTTAACACAAGTTTCTTTTTACTTCATATTTTCCTTAAAACTTTGTTTCTTGCATATTCTGTCCATAGTATTCTCAACATTTGTCAGTGGAACTATATTTCAGTTGCTTCAGACCTCTTTTTCATCTATTGGGAAATTGTCATTATTCACTATCATATAGGAAATTAGATATTACATCGCAGTCTAGCACTCTTTTTTTCTTTTTTTTTTTCTAATGATATTTTTCTCTCTTTTAATACTTAGTTTCTGAAAGGCATCTTTTTCTCATTTTAGGCATCTATTACTATATTACCCCAGTCATTAAATTTCTGCAACAAGTTTGATTGGTGAGGATTAATAATTCTATCAGCTAAATGAACCGCTCAAAGCATTTTTTCATAAACTTTTGTACAGTCTTTGTATTGACTAATAACTATCCTATATTTATCTGTCTGGAAATAGGAAAGGTTAAGTAAATAATTATAAAACATATTTCTTGTTTGTAGCTTTTAACCAAATGTATCTATGTGTACGAGAAAAACTTCTTTGAAATTACTTTTCTTATCAGATCTATACCTTAAATTTTTTTCACGTTTTGTTTGTTTTATATAAATCTAAGTTTATCATTTAAATTTATATCTATGAATCTTTTTTTTTATGTGTGTGCATTAAATAGATGTTTTTTTTTTTCTAATATAAATGTCTATATATAAACTTCTGTTAAATGTACGTGTTGGAAACCTTATCTTTATAAAGATTTTTAGTTGTAGATTTTCGTCTTATTAGATTCTCTATATAAACATTGCTTTCTGCTAAAATAAGTTTTGTTTAGTAAAGGTGCATCTATTGTATGGATATACATATACACAAATGATGAAAGACAAACATGCTCAGAAGTTATTGAACAAATTATGTCAAAATAAAAGTGAATCTTAAAGAACTTTTGTTGGTCTTCAACAAGTGGGCATAAATGAAAAATTGCTGCTCAAATACATCTTTTATATATATATATATATATATATATATATATATATATATATATATATGTTTGCCTATTGTCCAGTTCTCATTCCGTCACAGTCTTTTGAACAGGAGTAGCGGTTCATCCCTTGTTTCCTGCTTAAGATTGGGTTCCGGTCTCTTCTAAAGTCTACTTCAACTCTATACTCTTAATTTTTATTTGCTAATTAAATGTTGACAAATTCAAGTCTAGAATTAGCTGTCATGTTATCTTGCCCCCTTCTTACACTAATACAATTTCACACAGTAACCTTGAGTGGCCCTTGGGCCTTGTACTAGGTGAACATTAGTTAATATATATATATATATATATATATATATATATATATATATATATATATATATATAGTGTTAAATTTCTTGTAATAATTCTGAAGATAAGACAAATTGGATAAACAAAAAGACACTTGGTAGTTCTTGCCGATGCATTTCGTCATTTGACTTTATAACTACTATAATTGGAACTACGCGACATTTTGCTTTTCATCATCATCATTTGCCCTGATAAAGTCGAATGACGAAACACATTGGCATGACTAAGGACACACACACATATATATATATATATATATATATATATATATATATATAAATAAAATATTCTTGCTTTAATCATTAGATCATCCACAGTAAATTTAATATTCAGGTTCTTACAACATTTCCCCTTTCTTGGCAGATTTATTATAACAAACATATTTAAAAAATTTTTTTTTAATTTTTAAAAATTAAATTTACTTTTCTCAGCAACCCTTGCCTTTGTGTGCTTGTGGAGCTGCATGAATGTAAACATCACTTTAATCTGATGAAGTTCTAAAGGATGAAATACGTCACATGCAAATGTTTTTCATTTTGTTCATAGATTTCCCTAAAATCTTTCTTGATATAATTATTTATATATCATTTCCTATATATATAAATGTATATTTTGGCCGCAACATTTCTTTTAAATATATTTTGTTAAAAATGACAGACAAGGAAAATTTAATTGATTTTCTATTTAGTTTTCCAGTGTTCTTACATTTTTCTGTTTAGTGGTAGTAAGAGAATGCAAAAATAAAAGTGTATACTGAAGTCAACACCAGATGATGACAGTCTGTTTCATATTTGAATGCAATCTTCATGGCCTATGAAACAGACTGTTGCTGACTGGTATTGACCTCACTATCCACTTATAAATAAAGGATACATACAAATATAAAATTTGTCACTTAGATTTGTATGTGAAATAAAATTCTTTTTCTGGTGATACTGGTTCGTCAACAAAACATGTCAAAGTGGAAGTTTTCCAAATTATATGTACATATTCAAACAAGTTAAGAATGACAGAAATCTCTATTATATTTAGTGATACATTTTTCTTGTTGAAGATTAGTTTCAATATCTTGGTGTTGAATTTATAAAGGAACTGTTCAGTTTGTGTTGTTTCTTAAGATTTTAATTTTTAATGAGTTTTTAATTTGCTTCATTCATTATCAAGAAAAATAAGATGAAATCCAAAGTTTGTTTTGAGGCAGTTTGCATATTTGGAATTATTTGGCATTTTCAATTTGAAATGTTTGTGTTGTCATGTGATTGTCATGTGAATTTTATTTATTTTTCTTTTTACTCTTGTATCTCTGTGCTGGTGTCCAATTTCAAATTATTGAAATTAATCAACCAACAAAACAAAAAATAAGAAAAAATACAATTTGACTTTAATAATTTGTTTGAATGAACATTTGCATTTGAGGCACACACATGCTGCTTTTTGTGGCTATATTTTTGAGTTTAACCACAAGATAACACCAAATTACAAATCATTTTATTTTTTTTTAATAATGGCTTGGTCATGTTTTGCAATGACCTGATGACCACACTGCCAGAGTTATCTACCAGTTCGATCTCCCATCTGTAAACTGGAGACGACCTCATGGCAAACCATGTAGTTGCTGGAAGCACATTGTCTGCCAGATTAATCTGGCACTGGAGGATGTTCTGATGCTCTGCCATGACCATGAGAGCTGGAGGGACAAATGGCTCTCATAGATAAATGTCTTCATGGTATGAGATTTAGCAGCATTAATTTTTATCCTATACGAGGCCCAAAGGCCACTCAAGATAGAGGGTTGCTGAAGGTAGTAGTTGTGTGAGCAGTAAGAGTAAGAGGCACAGCATGTATGTTGGAAAGTTAACAGTTCTGCAATACATAAATAGATGGTATGACATGAACAGGGAGAAATAGTAAAGGGATAAACTTTGCTTTGTGCTACATTGGATAGGAAGTTGGGGAGAGCCACATCTTTCTTTTTTGCATAACTATTCATAAAGTTATTTTTTATGGTCCCCCTGTTCTCATATTCTTTTTTTTTTTAGTGACAATCTGAATTGTTATTTGTTTATATTTTGTTTAGAAAATTTTATTTTGCTTTTAATATATACTCGCATATAGTGCAAGTTTTTATCATTAGTTTTTATGCAAAAATTGTTGGTTGTACTATACCGAGGTAATTTTTTTCTTTTTTTTTTTTTTTGAAGAAATTAAAAATCATGCCTTTTTGGTGACCAGTTGCACTATATACAGGTAATTTTTTTTCTGGATTGGTTAAATTTGATACAAAAAATTCAGTGGTCAATTTATACATGAAGTTGGCTTATATGAGTATATATGGTAATTTGTTCTGTTAGCTACAACTTTGTTACAATGGTTTTATCTTTGATTAATTTCTGTAAATTCCTTATCCAGAAACTTTTATTTTTGAGTATTTGTAGACTTGATTTTCAGTTGTGACATTTTCCTACTGTGATGGATTAGCTTTAATCTTTAGCTGGATTTAATCCACCCACGTTTTGCATCTTTATGCACAACATTGTAGACAGCATGCAATCAATACTCTACTGAGAAGTTCAAAATTGAATAAACACATTTGTTCTTTGTTGTGTGTAATCTTACTCACTCTTTATATCTATCAGTGTCTGTTTGTATTGACAAATATAGCCTAATGATGAAAAAAAATTTGTATTTTCCATAACAAATATTTATTTCATTTCATAATCCTTTTCTTTATCAAAGCATTTAATTCACTGATGAATATTAACTACATAAACATTACACCGAAGATTTTAGATCAAAATTAAGTTAATAACTGCCAGGTTACTGACTTATTGATCCATCTGCAATACCCTCTTTTACAAACACACACATACACGAGGGTGACTGAAAAGTTTTTGGCCTGACCAAGAAGCTCTCTTTTTATTTTTTTTTTTTTTTTACAATAATATTCACCCTGTACAAGGCCCAAGAGCCAATTGAGGTAGAGGGTTACAGAGTAAGAGATCAGAGGCACAGTTTATGAGGATAGATGGGGAAGATAATGGTTAACACTAAACTTGAACAGGTTAAGATTGTAGTGATCAAGGAAGCATCCTCATGAGAGTTGTTTCCTTAAAATAACAGTTTGTGAGAAGTTGTTCAAGTGGAACTTACTAATGGAATACTAAAGGAGTGAGGTTGGTTTGCAATAATGTGCATGGTATGGTGGGCCTTAGCCATGAAGGTTAGAACTGGTGGAACTAAGGAATGTAGTTTTGTCTTTCTAAAAAATCTGATGTTTGGTGATTTGGTAAGATTTTGGGATGTGTACCAGACAGAACTTTCAGCACCCCCTGGTGTTTGTAATATTTAAGGAAAATCTGTGATAAAGTGGGAAAAAATTTTGTGTGACATGTTTTGTTCTTTAGGACTTGTTCAGACTAATGTGATGTATGATGTCCTTACATATATGCATGAATAAGAGAGGTAGGCAGACCGAAGGTGTTTTCTGAGTGTTATCATCTAGTACCCGTCTATCCCAGTTTGTGGAGGTGGCTGTCATGTACCCAGCATAGTTATTATGGTGAAGAGCTTATTGGAAAAGATACAACTATCTGTGATTATTTTTTCTTTTTGTTCTATTCTCTTTGTCTCTCTTTTTCCACTTTCACAAATAAATGTAAGTTCAATATTCTTGATTGTTGACATTTTCAGGTTTTTCTGCCTGAACATTGTCACAAAAATCATGATACAAGCACACACGTAACAATACATGAAAGAAAAAAAAGATTCTCCCCTTTATGGTTTACATGTGAATGTTTTACTAACAAATATAAGAAGTTAATAGAAAGAATTAATATCAATTGATTTTTGTCTGCATTTGCTTTATTTTTTCTTTCCATTTGTATGTTAAAGGTCAATTACTTTAACTTCTATTGCTGATACCACTTTAAATAATGATACTATTACCATTAAGTGCTCCAGCTCTGTTACTGTTACCAATATGGATAGAATTGCTATGATTATAACTAATTGGTGATATTGATGTTATTAGAAGTGTTGTCAACAAGTTATTACTATAATTAACACCTTGTACCTGAAGTTTCCTGATGTTAATTAGTTTTTCCCTTTCTTTACTGTGTATTGCATTTTGTCCTCAGTATACTTATATTGACAAAAAGTAACTTTATTTTAATAGATATTTTTGCTAAGGAAAGACAGTTTACCTGTGAATCCTTATAGGATTGATAAATGTATTAGAGATCCCTTAGAGGTAGTTAAAAAGTAAAGCATTTCAGGATTTTTAGATTGGACTGTCTGAAGGATTTTTGTTTTTTTTAGATTGGTATGTCTAAAGGTATTTTTTATTTTATATTAATCTGTTTGAAGGGAATTTTGTTCTGTTAGATTGGTCTGAATGAAAGTTTTTTTTAAAAATTTCTATATATAGATTTGCTACATATTCTTTAATAAATATTAACCTATTAATCTTTTAACAGAAGAATCTATATAAATATACATTAACTAAATTTTAGTTGGTTCTGCTTAGTGATGATGTTATCTGTTAGTTCTAATGATGTATTTGCAATGTATTCCCCCCTCCCAATTTCAAAAAGAAAAAAGTGGTGATTGGTCATCTTTGATAGGTTTTATCAATTTGTTTTTTGTTGTAATAGTAATGATATACCAGTCCATGCACAGATCTAGGATTGGGAATCCAAAGGTTTTTGGACCCTATTCCATTTCCACATTTTCAAATTATTTTTCAAACTCATATTTACTCAGTTTCATATCCAAAGTGTAAACAAAGCAATTTCTAAAGAATTAAAAGATTTATTTTTAATCCAACATTTTTATCACTTTAAACATTAATGTGCCTTGCTTAAAATGGAAAATAGAACACTTGCTGAGCTGTTTGCTCTCTGTGGCTGAGCAGTCTAAGGATCAAATGATGCTTTCTCCTACAAAATGGTACACAGGTTTGAATTGTGCTGAAGAGTACATTTTCTTTAAGCTTTCTTGAGTGTTCAGGCTGAAAGATGTAATACATACTGTTTAAAAATAAAAATGAGCTGTCTGTTAGAATTATGGATATAAACAAAAAATAACATTTGAAGTAATAAATGTATATGGTTTGGTGTTATCCGTTGGTTCAGGTGTTTACTGAAAAGGTTCTTAGAACATATTCCCTGAGTGTAATGGTAATATTAGCTGTTTCTATATAAGGAAACATTTGACATTCATTGACCAACTAGCCAGTACTGTTTTCAGTTGAAATTTATAAAATCTTTCTCTTTTTCAAGTAAACGGGTTTCTCAAGACCAATAAATATTATCACTCTTTCCAGTATTGATGGAGTTTCCTTAAAATTTTATTTGCAGTAGTGTGGAATGTTAAAATTTTATGTCATTATTTTCTCTTAAAGTTGCATGTGCTATTGATTTTAATTGTTACTGCTGTTGGTAGTCCTCAAGCAATGTGGTTTCTGTTATTTGGTACAATTCTTTGTGAATTTTTAGCACCAGTTCACAATGCTCAAAAAGAATTTGAAATATTTTATTTGTGTGTTGGGATTGGTTGTAATGGGATCAGTTTATTTAGGAATATTTATGAAACCAGGACTTAGGATGACGATTACGTTGTTTTGGCAGTGTTGTTTCCCCACCCAGTTATACACCCCACACTCATTCAAGCTTCTTGGGTTCTGTCTTGGGAATTGTTTTTTTCTAAGAAAATTTCTATTAAGTTTTAAATCTACTTTTTGTTTGCTCTATAAATTTATAATAAGTTTTATTTCAAAAATAGTTTATTTGAATGTTTGAATCGTCAAAAATGATTGCTGGTTAACTCTTTTCTCTTTATTATTGCTGTATTCTGTTCTTTCGCAGTTAGACTTTTCGCCTCTAAGATTCATGAACATCTTGGAACAGTCTCACATTGTCATAACCAGGACAATGTCATCTATCTTTGAAAAAGCAAGTGAGATAACTCTAATGCAGCAAAAAGTTTGACATTATAGATAAAAACCACCAAACATATTTTACAAAAAGTTTTTTAGCTGATCTACTTGCAAAATCTGACCCAATGATTTGACTTGTTTTATTTTTTTTTTTAAACCCTTCTTGGTTGGGCTGAGAATTATCCACACCCTCTCATATTGTAGATTATTTACTCATTACTGTTGTAGTTATAAAAGAAAAATCTTCCTTGTAAAACAAATTCTGTGTATATAATATTTCCATGTAAATTGGTTATCTTATTATTCACTGTTATTCCACCTTTTTGCATTTTAAATTTTAATGTAAGTATGCATAACATAGTGAATTACTTTATATATTATGAAAAAAAAAACATTTTTTATACCAAAATGGCTTGTAGCAACCAAATTCAGATTATTTGAAATTCATCTGTAGTATAAAGACTAAAAGTGCTTACTTTGGGTGTTGAACACTTGATAAAAATATGTTAAGTTAGACATTTAAGAATATCTGCAAGGCATACATGAACATATGTACAAGAGAAAGTTATGAAGAGATATAGGTTACTGATGAATTTTGTCTGACTTTAAGTTTCAGATTTGAATTTCAGTAAACAGGAAGATATTTGCTCCATTATACAGTAGACAAGCCTTATTTGTGACAAATCTGTTCCAATATCTACAGCTGATACCTAAATCCAGGGATAGTACTGAACCCTGTATACTCTGTTTTTTTCCTATACCTACAGAGTAATCGGGTTTGGTATACCAATTAGGCATATGAAATTAATAAGAATAATCTATAATAAAATAGAACTACCATAATACCATTATAATACATGTCAAAAGTGATGGTTCATTTATATATGGATTGGCACTTTCACTTTGAATCAGAGTATCTATGTGCTATGCCTATGATCAAAATGTCACTTCCTGGCATTTCTGTCTTGGATCAGTGTAATGTGTGTGTATTCTGTGAAGTGTTGCACACAAATAATACCTATCATCTACTTATCTGTTCATTTCCACATGACAACAGAATTTGGAAAAGGAAAGAAGGAAGAAAGGAAAGAAGATGTGAAGGAGGAAAAAGAAGTTTTAGTAAGAAAGGTAGGAAGAATGAAAAGAGTTGAAAAGGAAGAGAGAGAAACAAAAATACATCGACAAGCTTGCTGTTTTGAGTTTTATTACTTGAATTTGTTTTTTTAAAATTAGTGAAGCTTTAATTAATTTTCTTTCTTTTTCAAGTGAGAAGTACACATAGGAATGTAGGTAGATACTTTGGTATTAATAATATACTGCAATGAAAATTATGCGATGGATAGAAGATTTGTTTTGACCATAGCAATTACAGTATACATTTTTTCTCTATTAAGCTGAGAACATTAACCTTTTTATTTAAAGGAATCATTTGAAAGCTTCTTTGATGTATCCAAAGTGCATACAGCACAACTTTTGCAATTTATGACTATTATTAAATCAAATTTACAAATGATTTCTGGGGTTGATTAGGTATAGTTGAAACCATAAATTTGACCATTGGCAATTTGTGACCATTATTAAGTTATAAATAATAGATTTATTATATTTATGGTTGTTAATGGCCATTTGCAATTTGTGACCATTATCAAGTCAAACTTAGAAATTATTTCTGTGATTAACCATGTATAAGTGGAACTGTAGAAAGCAAAACCACAGATAAGAGGAAACCAATTTACATTCAAGTCCTTATATTTGAAACGCTAGTAGTGGCTTTCATTGGAGATCAAATGACAGTATGTCTTTTCCATGTTTTAACACTTTCTTCAATATTATTGATGATTTAGTAATGCTATTTTTCTGGATGGTTTCAATGTTTATTTTATTTCTCTTCCAATTTTTTTTTTTTTTTTTTGAAAGTCTCTTTGAAACTGTTCTGAGTGCACCAGTAATGATGGACATAAAGGACAAACTTCATATTTTCTAATTTCTTAGTTCCATGACAAGTTTCAACTGTTTTCTCTTTCAGTTCCACTCTTCAGTGGATGTTACAGTCCTATCAGTACACAATCTGACAAGTCTTGTCTTTGTTTATCATAATGGTTATTAGCTGAATTTTGTTCTGAAATTATCACTGTATAATGTTCAATGTGAATGAATGAAATTGACAAGGAAGGATATTATGTTGAAAAATATTCACTTTATAAAATATAAAAGCTTTTTTATTATTAGACTATGAACTCTTTATACATATAATGCTTCATTTAATATATTTTATCCCCAAATCCTGAAAAAACATTTTTAGAAATAACTATCTTTATTTGAATAAAATGCATTGATAGTTGATGAAATTATTTCATGGTCTTTTTTTCCTGCTAGCTTAATTAGACAGTTTGAAAAGTGCAAATTTCTTGCTTGATATATTTAGGTTGACTGATTATTATAGAATATCATTTATAGTGGATTGCTTCAATGTTAAATCTCTTATGTATAGAAATAATGAAAGAAGCCTTCCAGAAACTAAGCAAACTATTAAGGGAGAGGAAAATGTACTTACAAACAAAGAAAAGAGTGCTGAAATACATTTGTAATATCTAATATCTTATATGGAAGTTAATGTTAGACAATATACTCACAGATGAAGAGAAGACAAATATGTGGTTCTACAGAAGGATACTGAGAATGTGATGGATAGAATATGTGAGTAACAAGAAAGTTTTAAGTCATACAGAAGAAAAAAGGATATTTACAATCATAATGAAAGTTGGAATTTTTAGAATCCCTAATGAGGAAAGAGAGCTTGGAGAATTTAGCACACATATGATATAATGAAGTCAAGAGAAGCATGGGAAATGACAACTAACCTATTTAATGAGTTTGAGTGAATGGATAACAGAACAAGGAAAAAATAGTCAAGTTAGAATAAAAAAGACAGGAAGTTGTGGAGAGCCATGATAGCTCATGTTCTGAAAGGAGAAGACACATAAAAAAGATCATCAGTGTCTCAGTAGTATTTTCATAAATCAACATGGAAATGTGTCAGTAGAATATAAATGTAATATTCTTTGAACAAAATGTGACTTTAATCTTATCACAGCTCCAGTAACTTTCTATATAAATTATTGCATTGAGAATTCTCTCTCTCCCTCTCTTTCTCCCTCTCTCTCTCCCTCTCTCTCTCCCTTTCTCCCTCTTGCTCCCTCTCTCCATCTCTCACCATCTCCCTCTCGCTCCCTCTCTTGCTCCCTCTCACCATCTCTCACCATATCTCCAGCTCCTTCTATCTCCATCTCCCTCTATCTCCATCTCCCTCTATCTCCATCTCTCCCTCTATCTCCATCTCTCCCTCTATCTCCATCTCTCCCTCTATCTCCATCTCTCCCTCTATCTCCATCTCTCCCTCTATCTCCATCTCTCCCTCTATCTCCATCTCTCCATCTCTCTCCATCTCTCCATCTCCCTCCATCTCTCCATCTCCCTCCATCTCTCCATCTCCCTCCATCTCTCCATCTCCCTCCATCTCTCCATCTCCCTCCATCTCTCCATCTCCCTCCATCTCTCCATCTCCCTCTATCTCCATCTCTCCATCTCCCTCTATCTCCATCTCTCCATCTCCCTCTATCTCCATCTCTCCATCTCCCTCTATCTCCATCTCTCCATCTCCCTCTATCTCCATCTCTCCATCTCCCTCTATCTCCATCTCTCCATCTCCCTCTATCTCCATCTCTCCATCTCCCTCTATCTCCATCTCTCCATCTCCCTCTATCTCCATCTCTCCATCTCCCTCTATCTCCATCTCTCCATCTCCCTCTATCTCCATCTCTCCATCTCCCTCTATCTCCATCTCTCCATCTCCCTCTATCTCCATCTCTCCATCTCCCTCTATCTCCATCTCTCCATCTCCCTCTATCTCCATCTCTCCATCTCCCTCTATCTCCATCTCTCCATCTCCCTCTCTCTCCATCTCCCTCTATCTCCATCTCTCCATCTCCATCTCTCCATCTCCCTCTATCTCCATCTCTCCATCTCCCTCTATCTCCATCTCTCCATCTCCCTCTATCTCCATCTCTCCATCTCCCTCTATCTCCATCTCTCCATCTCCCTCTATCTCCATCTCTCCATCTCCCTCTATCTCCATCTCTCCATCTCCCTCTATCTCCATCTCTCCATCTCCCTCCATCTCTCCATCTCCCTCCATCTCTCCATCTCCCTCTATCTCTCCATCTCCCTCTATCTCTCCATCTCCCTCTATCTCTCCATCTCCCTCTATCTCTCCATCTCCCTCTATCTCTCCATCTCCCTCTATCTCTCTCCATCTCCCTCTATCTCTCTCCATCTCCCTCTATCTCTCTCCATCTCTCCATCTCTCCATCTCTCCCTCTCTCTCCATCTCCCTGTATCTCTCCATCTCCCTGTATCTCTCCATCTCTCCATCTCCCTCTATCTCTCCATCTCTCCATCTCTCCATCTCTCTCCATCTCTCCATCTCTCTATCTCTCCATCTCCCCATCTCCCTCTATCTCTTCCTCTATCTCTCCATCTCCCTCTCTCTCCCTCTCTCTCCATCTCTCCATCTCTCCCTCTCTCTCCATCTCTCCCTCTCTCCCTCTCTCCCTCTCTCCCCATCTCCCTCTCTCCCCATCTCCCTCTCTCTCCATCTCCCTCTCTCTCCATCTCCCTCTCTCTCCATCTCCCTCTCACTCCCTCTCTCTTCATCTCCCTATCTCTCTATCCCTCTCCCACCCTCTCCCTCCCTCCCCCTCTCTCTCCATCTCTCTCTCCATCTCTCACTCCCTCTCGCCTATCTTTCTTTCTCTCTCTTTCTTTCAATGTTAATCTAGTATTCTTAGTAATGCATCAATCATCGTAGAGTCCATTGATTATGGGTTGATTATTTAAGTATAATAAAAGTATTTTTGTTCTTTTGACTCCACAATGGATCTCAAAGCAACAGCTGAGGTCCTTTGGACACATAATGAGAAAAGAGGAATAGAGAACTTGACCTTTAAAGAGTATATTTTTTTTACAATGATATTCACTCCTGTACAATGCCCAAGAGCCATTAGAGGTAGGTTACAGATTATGTGGGGAAGATAACAGTTGACCCTAGACTTGAACAGGTTAAGATTGCAGTGATCAAGGAAGCATCCTTCTGGGAGTCTGTTCCATGAAGCAGCAGTTCATGTTTATCAATTGAAAGAGTGGGGAAGGCAGCATGCTGTCTACCTGACAAGTTTGTGTGAATGGGGGTGGGGGTTGACAGAGAATGAAATACTGCTATGGGACACAAGATCAGAAACTGGTGAGCAATGATCACTCAAATCCTGGAGGGACACGGCACATAGAAGAATATTCTACAAATAGTATTTTTTGATGATCCTTACTTTTCTGAAAGTTTTCAAGTGCTGAGTGTCAATTTGTCCTTTATCTTGAATTTTAAAATATCATAATTGCAATTGACAGTCATCAGCAATAAGTTACCATCCTTAAAATGCTTAAATCAGTTTAAGGCAATCTGGTCAAATATTCTTTCGTTTCTTTGCACTTCTTGAATTTTACAAACATCAGCAGCAACTCTCAATACATTTATCTACCATTAAATCATAGGAAAAAATGCCAAGCTGAATAGTAGGTATGGCCTCATGTTGGTTTACTAACTTTAAAAACACAAGCATTATACATGCCTCTAACTGTAGGAAATTTTTAAAAATAGAAGCTCTCATCATAAAAAAATATCAAAAACCCAGCCATTAATTACACCAATTATGAGCACAGCCATAGTATACTGAACATGTTCAGAAATATCTTAACAATAAACTACATCCGGCAGCAAGGACTTTGATTGAGGTCTTAACTGTTGTTGTTTCCAGGTCCACTCTGACACAGGGTGGAAGCACCTGTTAGGGTCCCAAATTTGGGCAAATAGTTAACCCCCAAACTGGGTTCAAAACATTATGAAAGTATAAACATTTTATAGTAAAAAACTGCCAGCAATATCTGTAAAGAAAACAATATTATCAGCAATACATCTTTTAAAAGAAATTACAAATGCTCCCTTAAAAATTAAATTTTGGCATTAAATGACCCATAAGGTGGCAATATGCCATTAAACAAACAACTAAAATCCTTGAAAATGGCTAAATAATTTGCTGAAAGCACTTTGAATGAACAATCATTTTGCCAATTTCTCTATACACTATGTCCATAAAAAGAATTCTGTTTTTTGTAAACAAGAAAAACAATAAAAAAATCTTAATGGTAGCACCTTGTCATTTTTTATGAAACCTGTATTAGAGAGGGATTGTTGCCCAAATATACAACTAATACACAGGATGCGATGGATAAATTGTCATCTAAATTATGCAAAAATAAATTGTCGTCTAAATTATGCAAAAATAACTTGTCGTCTAAATTATGCAAAAATAAATTGTCGTCTAAATTATGCAAAAATAAATTGTTGTCTAAATTATGCAAAAATAAATTGTCGTCTAAATTATGCAAAAATAAATTGTCGTCTAAATTATGCAAAAATAAATTGTCATCTAAATTATGCAAAAATAAATTGTCATCTAAATTATGCAAAAATAAATTGTCATCTAAATTATGCAAAAATGAAAATAACACCGATGTCTCATTTTAACAGATATATTTACCAAAGTTACTAAAGAGTAAATTTATTCAATAAAATTGCCGTTGGCTTCAACCACAACCTTCAGACAACTTCAGAATCTCCTGCAACTCTTCTGGATGGTATCTCTATTTAAGTTGGTGAATACTGCTGTAATCCTTGCCTTCAGTTCATCTTTGGTGTTACAAGGAGTTTTGCTGGTTTCTTGCTCAACTGTGCTCTACACATAATAATCAAGGAGGTTGCAATCTGGGGAGTTAGGTGGCCAAATGTAAGAGGTGATGTGGTTACAGAAATTGTTTGACAGCCATGATTGAGTACTCCTACTTGTGTGGCATCGTGCAAAGTCTTGTTAGACATAGGGTCTTCCAGCAGCCACCCTCTTGAACTAGGGCAGCACTACCTCCTGAAGGCATTTGATGTAGGTGTCCATATTGAGTCTGATGTCCTGTGGGAAGATGAACAGAGGCATAACTTCACCATCACTAGTTATCACTCCAAACACCCTGATGTTGACTGGATATTTTGTTTTCATCACTTTTGTACATCTTTTGGGGACACAGCAAGCCAACAGTTGTTCTGTGTGTGCACCATCTTATCCTGGAAGAAATTTTTCTCGACTGAAAAAAACCCAAAACATATTCAGTTGGAAGGGATGCTTGAGTTTGTTCAAAAGCTTTGTAGTGCAGTCTTTCATCTTGTCCTTCATGGCCTGTGATAAAATTTGGCCCTTTTTCATCTTGCATGAGAAATACTGAATGTTTTCATGCACTACCTGCCTGATAAGAAACTTGGACACTCTTGTTTTCTTGGCTATTGACCTGATTTGCTCAAAGGGATCGTTGTCAATCATGGTCTGGATCTCACCAACAAATTCGGGAGTTATGTTCTTATCAATACGATCAGAGTAAGTTTTTTGAGCTGCCATACCTTCGTAATCACCATTAGACTCATCCAATGATTTTTACCTTAAATCTTTGTTCTATTTAGTTCAAGAAGTGTATTTTAAATTATTTAAAAACCTCTTCTTTAAATAAAACATCACAAACTCAATCAAATAAACTATGAATCCAAATGCATTAAATTTTGCAGACTGTGCAATTAGTGACATCATCAGTTTGCTGCAAAATAAATTTTTATTTCCTTACTTTGGTGGTTGTCAGATGTTTAAAAGATGCAGGACAGGATACTAAAAATGGTGTTGGCACCACTTCAATTACTACCTACAAGAACTCTTTGAAAAACAAACAAATAAAATGAGCTCTTATATTATTTAAATAAAATTATTATATCTTATTTTCATATTTAATTCTTTTACTATTTAGTTTTTAGAATTTTTTAAGACAGTTTTATAAAATGGAGAAATAAAGAAAAAGAAAAAAAATTGGCAACAACCTTTGCCAGACAATTATGTTCTGGTTACTTCACACGCAGTCCAAAAAGCATTATTCTTTCATTCACTACTGCATCAGAATTGTTTTGAGATATTCATTGAATGAACAAGATATTTATGAGTTTGAAATATTGGAACTTGATATGCAATATAGAAAGCTATTATGAATATAAATGGTCAACTGTCCATTATCCAATTCTAAAAGAATTTATGCCAATGTGAATAGTTTTTTAGGTCCTTTGTTGCAAAGCAAAATTCCAGATTTCTTAAAACCAGGTGTTAAATTTTTAGGTCATAAAAATGTGATATGAGCAATAAAACTTATTTCTTTTTCTTAAATAACATGGAAATTATTATTGGAATAAAACAATAGCTGCTTGTCTCTGTTTAGATGTTCAACATTTGATGTGGAATTGAATCTATTTTTCTTTCTAACTACATCTCTGACTGTCTTGAAAATGGTAGTAAAGATCTTAGTGTTGACGATAACTAGTTTATTTTAAAATTTTGTCAATACTTTTGGAGGATAGAATTATGAATTTTGTGTTTTTATCATCATTTGTATAAATATGTAAACCTGTTCCTAATTAAGTTTCTCAACATAGTAATGGCAGAAGAAAAAGATGAAAATCAAAGATCTATATAATTAGCTCAGTTAAAATTATCCATTCCTGAAACAAATCCAGCAAAAGTTAGATTAGCAAGCACTCCCTTCCATCCTCAAGGTATTTTCAGCATCCCAATAAGTTATTTTATGCTTTTGGTTAAAAGTTGTCCTTGTCTCGGAGGGATTCCAAAGTATTTTTTCTCATATCAACAAAACTGATGCATAAAAGCATGTGGAATCTACACAAATCAACATGTATATTTATGTCCACACATTTTTGTGTTTGTATATACCAGCAAAACTGACTGAAGTCAAGGTTTATTCTGTATAAGATCCAGAGACGTATATGCAATGTAATTGGCCCTGATCTGTCATCTCGTCTGCAGCCGCTCTCTCACAGACGCGACGTTGCCTTGCTCTGTCTTTTTTACAAATACTTTCACGGTAATTGCTCCGAGGAGCTGCTTTCGCTGGTTCCTAGTCCTCATGAATTTAAACGTCCTACGAGGCTGGCATTCTGTTCCCACCCCTTCACCGTTGAAACTGTTAGATGTAGACGTCTCTTCTACTCCAATAGCTTCATGTCTCGCACATCTCGCCTGTGGAACTCCCTTCCTTATTCCTGTTTCCCTGACAAATACAATCTCCAACTATTTAAGTGTAACGTCAATCGACATCTCCAGTTGCCTTGATCTATCCACTTCCCTTCTCCACATCCTTTCATCTTTCATTCCTATCTGCTCTCGCTCCAAATCTTCTGTAACCCCCCTGCCTTGATCGATCCACTATCTTTCTCCACATCCTCTCCTTTACCACTCCTATCTGCTCTTCCTCCAAACCTTCTGTCACCCCTTGCATGCTAGTGGCTTCCAGCCTTGCTTGGGGTGATACGCTTAAAAAAAAAAAAAAAAAGTATATGTATGTACATGTATTTATAAGTGCACATTTCCCCCCATCCAACTGTTTTGTAGACACATATTGTTTAAACTTTCCTGACATAGGGCTTATATATATATAATATATATATATATATATATATATATATATATATATATATATATATATATATATATATATATATATATAGTAAAAAACTTTATTTAGTTTTTACTTTTAAACATTACATTAAAGAAGCAAGCATTTCTCTGTAAATGAATTTAATTACTATTTTGAAAGAGTAGAAGGAAGATACACTGAGAATTCTGTTTTAAAAATTGATTATGTTTAAATTTCAAGTTATATTTGTATTTGAAAAGAAAAAACAACTTTAGTTAAATAAAAATTAGGAGAGACAGACATGACTTATGGTCAACATCAGTTATATTGAATATTTGTTTTGTGAATTTAACTATATTCTATTTTAGTAAAGTGTTTTTTGGATAAAAATATCGGAAGGTTCAGCCCCTCTACCCCCCTGGTATGGTAGTGTGGTATTTTCCTAAATTTAGTTATTTTGTAACTAACCAAAAAAAAAACAGTGAAGTTTATTTTTTAAAGATTTGTGACACCCAACCCTCCTCTGTCCTGGTCAGGGCACCGTTTGTGACACCCGTACTGGTCGCGGCGCACTTGTGACGTCCGACTTCTTTTTCAGTCACGACGCCAAAATGTGACGTCGGTCCTTTGTGACGGGCTAACCCTGGGACATCGGTTGAAGTCTTGCTGGGTTCTAGCACCAACTTGTCATACTCGGCTCGCTTCCAACGCCTGGTCACCGAAGCAACTGCTTTGATCTCGATTCAACCCACCCACGTTGTGATTTGATCTTAGGTTGACGAGATCAATCAAACGTCGGGCCGTAGTGCCAGCCGAATCTGGGTCAAGGTGATACTGCACAATAAATGTAGACAAAAAAAACAAAAGCACAAACAACAACTTCAAGGCGAGTGACTGGTTAGGAATAGTGATTAATTTTATGTCGCTTTGTTGAGTTACAGGAGTGCGTCTCTCTCTTTCTCTCCCAGCCCGAAGAAAAAAAAAATGTGGATTGTAACACTTTTGCGTTCCTTAACTAGTTCTGGATATCGGGATGGCGAATATAAGTCAGACTTCTATAATTTGTTCTTGGTTAGAAGTCTAGTCGGAAACTTGTTTTGGTGGGAAATCTAAAGTCGGTCTTCAACAAATCTGTTCTTGGTTAGAAGTCTAAGTCGGAAGGCATGGAATCGTGCGGTCACCTGTGCGAGGCGCGTCTCTCTCTTACTGTACTGGCTGTACTCTTCTGACTCACTGTCTGGACTCGACCCGACTCTCCGAACTCTACTCAGCTCGACTCTGCGAACTCTCTGAAACACCCGTAGATGTTTGCTTATATGGACGCCGATCAAAACCTGGCGTGGGGTCGGACGTGGTGTGGCCACCACGTTGATTTCAAATCCCCAATAAGGATTTTCTTTGTTTTCGGCCAAAAATAATTATCATTTTCCGTATTTGGAAATCTTATTCCACTCCCACCCTCTTCTGCTCTCATATGGGTATCTCACCATACCTTAGAGGGCGTCAACGGTTTTCCCACTTCCTCGCAGTAACATCTCATACCTACCCTCTCAATGGGCGGTGGCAGGCCTCCTCTCTGCGTCACATGATCATCTCCGCCTGGCTATTCGGCCAATAGGCGTCAACTGATAATCTCAATCTTTATCCAACTTCACGGGATATGTTTTTTTCTCAACCCAGTTTCTCCGTTAACATGGACAATTCTTCTTGGCGAAATTGGGTTAATTAAAATACCCTAACACAGCCTTCGTTATCACAAACGAACTTAAACAAAATGCAGATGTCCTATCCAGGCGACATCTCATTCTAGGGCTCTGTGTGCGGTCGGCAGACGACCCATCAACTACTGATAACAGCCAATGTTTTATCTGCCCAGAAGTTCTGGTATCCCTCAAAAAATGACCATCAGAATTTTCCTCAATTCCACCACTCAAAACAACATCGCTTTTGTGGGTGGCATTCTTTCCTTCTCTTATCATCTAAGTTGTTAAGTCTTGTCCCCCTGTTTCTTTCTCTTCTTTCTCTCTTTCCTTCTTTTGTCCTCGCAGATAATTTGGCATATCTCAGCATCACACTTCCGCGAGAAAGTAATGTGGTTATCTTGAATTCGCACTTGAAAATAACAAAACAAAAAATCTTTTTTTTTCTCCACCGATACTCTGTTTGGGAAAATAACAAAACAAAAAGAAAATCGCTCAGTATGTCTTTCGTTATATCTATCGGTGTAAGTAATCGCTCAGTATGTCTTTCGTTATATCTATCGGTGTAAGTAATCGCTCAGTATGTCTTTCGTTATATCTATCGGTTTAAGTATCCCCGTAATTAACTTCTGTGGTTAATTAATTGATTAATTAACCTTCCGTTCCTAAATAGTGTTACAGATTGAATATAAATTATTTTCCATAAGATGTTTGAAAAATATCAATAAATTGTCAATAATAAACTATTCTTCAGAGATCTTCCAAGCAACACTGAGTATCCCCACTAGTGTGTGTGTGTGTATATATATATATATATATATATATATATATATATATATAGGAATGGGTAAGATAAAAAAAATCTACATACATGCACATATACTTGTATGTGTATATGTATGTATGTGTATATATATATATATATATATATATATATATATATATATATATATATGATGGTCCCAAAATGATGCCTGTACTCCTTTAAACTTGTAACATTTGTTGAAATTCCTTTCATCTACCTTTTTCTTTAAAAATTATGTCTGCATAGGGCTCTAGTCAAATTTTATCTTGGAAAATCCTCATAACCACCTTATTAAGAAAAATGTAACATATATATATTTTTTTTTTTATAAGTTGAAGGTAAAAATTGCCATGCATGTGGTTTGTTTTTAAGGGCACTTCAGCATTAAATACAGGCACCATGGCATTTTGCCATGGTGCTGTGGTATAAACTCATCCCTGATAATGTCATCAAAATTTGGCCTAAAATTCTGCACAAGACAAAATTAATCATTTTGAGGTGATACGGGTAAACTAATGAAATAGATATTTAGATATAATCATTTCATGATTAATTTTGTCTTACACAGAATTTTAGGTTAAATTTTGCTATTTCATTACTTTACTCATGCCATCTCAAAATGACTGTAATACCTAAATTTCTGATATTTTATAACTACAATGCAATTACAAAATTTTAAAAATAATTTAAGACTTACAGCCGTATCACATTGAAACACTAGTTACTATACAATCACTGGTCAGTACCTAGATGGATGACCACTTGGGAATACCAGGTAAGATTGGATGTGCAAGTAGTGTAATGGATAATATGCTTGTAATTGTTAATTGGAGAGCCACGTTCCAATTCCAGTTGGGTTTGTCATATTCACTTATGTGTAAAGGCCCTTGGGAAAGGTATGAATCCACCTCTTCTCCCCAAAGCTATGGGTTAATTAATAAGACTTGTATCACTAAATCCTTATCTGTAAAAAAAAATTTTTAGAATCTAAAAGTATTTTCTGGCTTTAAATAACCTGCAAAGGGTTGATAAGCCATAGAAAACAAATCAAACAAAAAATAATTTAAGAAAAAGGATTTCTTATTTCTTGAATTTAATGTAGGAGAAAATTCTTCTTTCACTACATTATGAAGAAAAAAAACAATACACATAGATGGGCAATTCATGCATCTTTTATGTAGTGGACTATTCTGGTGATGTAGAAAAGTGTTACATATACCAAAAGTATTGGATACGCATTGTGTTTTGTACATGTTGACAATATGTAAATTCTAAAGCTTATATAAATGTCCTACTATGTGTAAATCAACTACATACCAATGTATGGAAAAAGTTTCTTTTTTACCTTCTTGCTGTGATATTGGTGTGGATTTCAAGCAAAATTTGCATTTATCCATTGCCCAAAACCCCAAATACTAAAGTTTTAAGAAAAGTGCATTACCTGAAAATCCAGTAGTCAAAATATTTGAGAAAGTATCGTAAGAAAACAAGTGATAAGGTTTGTGGTGACCCACTTGTGTTGGTTAAGTTAGAGCCCCAAAGAAGCATGACAGTGGTTGATAAACAGAATTTAATGTAGAATGGCTTAGTTTTCTGGTATAGAACATGGGGAAAATGTGAGAAAAAGTTTGGTTGTATTTAATGATTATTGGAATTAAATGTGGAAAAAGAACTAATTTAGAAATTTAATTAGCTTCGTCATTATTCCAAAACTTCAATTAATCTTGGGAATCTGTCAATGTTTGTTTTGTGTGACAAATGTCTGGCTCAGGTTTGCAATGTTTCAACCCTGAATTTTGGACTTCTTCAGATATTATCTAAATATAACAAGGGTGGTAGCATCTCTAGAACCTCATGTTATTGGACTAGTTACTGGGATAACTTACTGATGTTACTGGCTATAGATTTGATTTCAATAATTCTTGACCTTGAGGTTACCATCAAAATCACAACAAAACCTGTAATGCTAAATTCAATGACAAGAATAATAAGACCATCTGGAGATTTGTGACTACCACAATTATAATTAAGTGCATACTTATAATCCTAGTCAATAGTTATGATATTTATCATGACTGTGTGGTCATCATAAAAATTATTAAAAATAAGAATCTTTCAGGAATAAACATAAAACTTCCTCAAACAAATCTTTGCATAGATCTTATTGACTTAAGAGTGTGTGAAAATATTTGAGATGAAATATCAAATAGGATTCAGATGAAAAACATTGATCAATTCTGATAATTTTTTTTTATCATTTCACTTCAAGCATGCCAATAAGGCTACTAAGATGCAAAGGGTTACTGAATGTGAGAAAAAAATACTAAGGAGTGAGAAAAAGAAAAGGAATTGAAAAGACAGAAGATAACGATTAACTTGCATTTAGATTTTTGAAGATCAAACTTGACTGGAAAGTGGGAAGAGAGTTCCACAAGTGACAAGTGTGAGAGAAGAAACTGTTAGCATAGAACTTATGGTTACATCTATCCATTTTAATGGTAAATTGAGGAGACCTTGCCACCAATCTAGTATTAACCATTTCAATTACCTACTAATCAACATCTTCCAGGTATTTAGTCCAAGCAGAAAAAATTTTACTGCTTTTTCGGAACAACTGAATTTGTTATAGACAAGATCAATCAGTAGTTCAAAATTATCATTGGTTTTTCTGTTGTTTATTTATATTTTTACTAATGTAGTTTTTTGCCCCTCTTTTTGGATCTTCATTATCAACCAGTTTAATTAAAAGTTTGCAATTTGTACTTAGAATCAATCGACTATAAAATTATCTGTAACTTTCTCATTCAAATTTGTTTATCTATTTCTTTTTTTTAACATTGTATAATTTACATTTTACAGTGTAGCTTTTGTTTGCCATCTGCAGCAGACCAAGATCTATTCAGCACAAAATAAAAAGGAGTCTCTTGTATGGATAAATCTGAAAGTTTAACTAATTTTAAAATAAAAGAATTCCACAGAATACAAATAAATGAATAATAAATTGTGAAAAAGACTGAAAGAAAGATTTCTATACAGTTCTTATCTTCTGAGTTTCTATTCCCATGATGCTCTAGTGTGTAAGAAGTTTTAATCATAGCTGTAGACAAATGAAATCAACTTTGTTCTGGTGACAGATGTTTGGTTACTTGGTTTCTCTTTTGGACAGAACAATCTTTCTTTAACCTTTTTCTTAAACATAGAAGAAGAAAAATATAGTAAATGAAAATTCTTCAAAAAATATTTTGTCTGTTGACTAAATTTTATTTATTTTTCTTTTTTTGCAAATGGAATCAGAAGAATACATCCTACAAAGATCTCTTTTTATTCTATTCTTTTGGCCAAATGACAACACGGCCAACATTGCCACAGAAACTTCATTGATTTTTATGTCTTGTTTTAGTGAGAGGGTAGAGGTCTCATTTCATTTTTTTCTGCTTGCTTCAGAACTTCTTTGAAACCAATAAAATGCTGCTGATGTTGCTTTCTTATTTCTCTGATAAAATTCCATAGAAGATATTTTTGTTTTTTACAAGCAATGTTTAACCTTTGTGCATGCAAAAAACTATGTGAAAAGGACAGTTATTCCCTTGACACTGTATACACTTTTAACTCGTTTGGCAGTGTTTAATTACAAGTTTATGAAAATATGTAAACCAATATTTATTATGCAATATTTATTCTTTACCATTTTATAAAGAAATAAATTTGAAAAGATTTATAAAAAAAATTTCCAAATTAACAAAAACATAAACCAACTACAATGTAATATTTATTATTTACCATTTTATAAATAACTGTGAAAACAAGATTTTATTCATAATTTTATAAAAATACTAAAAACTATAAAACAAGAAAATTTGAATAAACATAGGATTTTTTGAACATAATATATTTTTCCCTTATTATTTCTTGTCTTGTAATTTTAATAAATTTATGAATAAATATTCTTTTCATAGATATTTCTTTATAAAATGGTAAATAGTAAATATTTCATTATTGTTAGTTCATATATTTTCATAATCTTGTAAATATAAATAAAAGGGAACCAAAAGGGACATCACATGGAAAGTGTTGTTGTTTTTTTTTAATGTAAGAAATTGTCCCGTGTATTCTAAGAAAGAATTATATTTTGACAAAACTTACCTAAAGTAAAATGAATTAAGACTCTTTCACACATTAATAATTTATAATGTCCAAGCCATTTTCAATAGAACATTGTGGGTTAAGTATTCATACATAGATTACACATTATTGAGCTATTATAGATTATTCATGCACACACACACACACACACACACACTCTCTCTCTGTGTACAAGTCAGTGTGTGTGTGTGTGTATATATATATATATATATATATATATAAAGTTATAAAGTTAATTGGTAATCCGTATGGATAATTCCAAGGAGGATATAAATCCCGAGAGCTCAATGTAATAAACAGATCAAGTGATAATTAATTAACAAATCAGAGACTTCGGAAAGCCTTGGTAATATTTTATTTCGCAAAAGTGATAATTTGATTTTGCTTTGTCATTTTTTGCTTCAAAACAATGAATATTTCTCGATGAATTTTTGAATCCATTCATTGTTTTGAAACCTCCAGGTATGACGAAGCAAAATCAAATTATCAATTTTTCAAAATAAAATATTACCATGGCTTTCTGAAGTTTTTGTTAATTAATTTTATATATATATATATATATATATATATATATATAAATAAATAAATAAAATCTGTTAAAAAATGCAAACATTAAAGACTTGGAGACAACTTAATTTTTGCCATTATGTTCCTTGGGTATTGCAAGTTTGAATTGTTTATTTTCCCATAAAAATTACACCAATTATTTGAACTGTTGGGAATTTCCCCAACAGACTACCACAAAAGCATATATCCTACTACTAGAATACATACATCTACATGAGTGTGTAGAGGGTTTTCTCCCTAGGATCTGTACTCTTATCCAGGGTTGTACCAGGTTAGGAGATATTCATGGGGATATTTTACCATAATTTCTGTTTGTTTTTTGTTTTGTTTTTGGTTGTTATATTTGAGTAGTTTCAACTGTCACAGTCATTGTCAAGAATTGTGGGTGATCATTATGCTGTGATATCATTTCCAATGGTCAAACTGAATTTGTTTTTTTTTTTTTTTGTTTTTAAACACACTTCAATATATGATCTCCTAAGGAAAAAGATATTTAATGTTGGTTGTTTCTTTTGTATTATAATGGCTTCTAGAATTTTAAGTTTTTCTTTGCAATGAGTCCAATATAATATTTTGGTGTTATCTATTAAAATTTGTCTTATGTCAATATTACTTTGTTTGTGATGTGTTGATCTATATGTGCACAAATTACACTAAATTTTGACAAATAACACTTCAACCTATGAGAGTGTGTGGTGCCCATGTGGCCAATGTAAGAATTTAATGTTGTTTGTTGATTATTAGTGTTGGAGATATAATCTCCCAAAGAACATAAGACTTCATAAACAACATTGTTTTTACATTGGGTGGATTTCTGAGGTGTTGAATTCTTTGTAAGAATTAGATGTTTTGAATTTTTTATAATAAATGATAAATCTTAGTATCTTTAACTGTTATATACTGATGGATTATATTTTTAATGGCCTTTTTATCTTGTTTATGATTAAGATACATATGATTATAATGAAATGATTTAATGATGTTTTTATTTTTGTTTATAACAAGATGATTACTTGTTATTTTTTTTCTAAATTTCTTTAAAGCCAATTTTATTTCTTCATCAGCAACATGGTTTGGAAAATTATTGTTAAATGTTTGTTGTTTAATTCTCTATAAAATAATGTGTTCAAAGTGGAAATTATTTTTGCATGGTTAATCATGTTTTTTTTTTGTTTTTTTTATAACACCTATTTTATATCTGTGAGGACATTTGCTTTTATAATTAAGATACAAATTTTTACTTGTAGGAGTTTTATATAGTGAAGTGATAAAATCCTTATTAGCATCTACTAGGATATCATAGAAAGAGATTCTGTTATAAATGTTGAATTCATAATTGAATTGTAGAAACTAGATAAAGTGGGAGCCAGAGTTGAGTCCATAGAGATATCATCAGTCTGTGTGTAAATATTACCATAATGATCCTAAAATGGTACTTGGGTTGTGCAAGATAGAAGTTTATGTAAAATTGTTGGTCTAATATTCAGAGTTGGGAGTGTGGGATGATTATATAAGTTTTGTATTACTATTTTTATGGGTTCTTTGACAGGGACATTAGTAAGCTGATTTTCAATGTCTAATGAGCCTGGGATACCATTGTTAGGTGTATTAGAATGCAATATGTCAAAGAATTTGTTGGTGGAACTAACACTGTATTTATTTGGTAAACCATTTCCTCCTGTCTCAATAGTAAATCTGGCATTACTGACAAAGTTAACCTGTCTGTTGGTTGCAAAAAGCACCTCCAATCTGTTGACTGGGCAGAAAATGGCTTGTAAACAGCTCTTATTTACCCACCATAGAGAAACCTCCTTGCCTCCTATCAGCATGGCTCATTCTCAACTCCATGAGAATGTTTCTCTGCATTTTCTAGGTCTCATGTTTTCCACTGACCTGAGGTGGAATAACTACATTGAATTGGTAGCTTCATCTACCACATGGAAAGTTGGTTTTCTGTGTTGTGCTAGAAGGTTATTCTCATCTGAGTCCATCCTTTACATCTACAAATCTACCATTCACCCTTGCATTGAATACTGTTGCCATGTATGGCCTGGTGCCTCCACTGTTTATCTCAAGGTTCTCAACAAAATCACAGACATGATATGGCTTCCCTCTGTCTTTTCTACAAATATTTTCATGGCCACTGATTTAACAAGCTACTTTCACTGGTACCTCAACTGCATGAATTTAAGCGTGCTACTAAGTTGGCATCTCGGTCCCACACTTTCACTGTCGAAACAGTTCTTCTCTCGCGCTTCCCAACAGTGGAACTCTCTTCCTCTTACTTGCTTCCCTGATAGCTATAATCTTCAAATATTCAAATGTAATGTCAATCAACATCTTCTGATGTCTTGATCTTGATCCCTGTTGTTCTCTTTACCCTTTTCTCAAACATCCTGCTTTACACTTACTCTCACTCTCTGTAATCCCTTGTGTGCTAGTGGTACTCCTGTCTTGCTTGGGATGAAATCCTTGAAAAAACAAAAAGTATGGCTGTATCAATTTGTTTAGAGTTTTAGATAAGTTGTATACAGGAATAGCAATTAGAGAAATTATGAGTTGTTAGTGTTATGATTTTAACATTTCTATATAAATAGTCAGGATGATACTCACCCACCATTTTGTTAAGTGTCATGAATCCAACTTCCATGTTATTAGTTGTAATTAATATTTTTATTTGTGTCTTATTATATATATATATATATATATATATATATATATATATATATATATATACACACACACACTATTTTAATTTTTTATTTTTTACCACACGCATAAACTTAGAGATTTACATATTTAAAAAGTAAGTTTTAATTCATTGAAGACTGAATATTTATAACAAACATAATCCTTGTAAATTCAAACCTGTGAAGGACACTTCTTTTGAAAAAGAAAAATGGACTTCATGCTTAGACTTCCCCTAATAATCTCTTAAGTGGGTTTGTTATTTTGATACAGTTTTGTCTTGATGTAAGCATGTAGCAAATATAATCTCCATCATACACAGAGCAACTGCTGGGAATTTCTGTCACTAGATTCTTTTGTAAACAGTCACCATTGCCAATTGTCAATTTCTCTGTGGAGCCTGTTGCTGGGCAACAAGATAATAGTGTGGAAATGGATATTTGGCTTGCTAAAAAATGGAACAACCTTTATTTTCTTACTGTTTATTTTTATATTATGTAGCATTAATATCTGATTATATTGACATCCTTTAAGTCATTGTCCATCAAAAATATTACAAAGTTTGAATCTAAATTTTCAGAAATTATTTAGGATCATGAAAGTTGAACTGTTATTTATAGTTTGTGATATTTGGGAATTTCCTGTATAATTCATTTTTTAGCATTTGAAATGGCCAGAAAGACCTCACATGCAAAAAAAATTGAGTACAATGTGATGAGCACTTTAAGGTACCTCATGTAATCTCAAGTTTATTATGATACTGATAATATTTCATCCAATGAGATATATATTCTGAGTAAAATTTCACTAATTTAATATAAGATGGTTTGTTAACTGTTTATCAGTTAGTTATATCTGCTTAAATCACAAGCATTTTCCTAAGGTCATATCTTTGGATCAAATCATTAACTTTTTTTTTAGATATTATGGAAAACTGATATAATCCAAGTCAAATGCATGATAATAAAGTAGTACAAATGATTTTACTGTTTTATTGACTTTGCTACCAATCCTTTTGCTTAGTATACCAATCTCTTTGGTTGACAGCTCTTATATTCATGGTCTCAGAAGTTCCATATCTTTTTCTATTACTAGTTATTGAAAAATTAAATTATTTTTTGAATTCATGGGTATAGACATTTTCTTTTTAACTCTAAGTAATCTCACAAGTATCTATAACTATCTGAACCCATAAAAATTCCATGGCATATTATAGTAATTTAAGAATGGAACATGATATATTTCATACATTAATTATATAGAAGTAAAAATTATTGTTTCTTAATCAATATTCTCATATGAATTTATAGATGTTTGATGAAAGTATACTATTATCTTTAACGTCTAATAACTTTAAAAAGGACAATATTTTTTGTTAAGAAATATCCTTTTCTCTTTTGTTTTCTTTGCTCAAATTGTTTTTTTTTGTCATATATATATATATATTTTTGAATTGGACATAGTCCGACAATTTATTTAAAGATATTTATAATATGTTTAACATTCTTTTTTTTTTTTTTTATAGATACAAGTATTTAAGCAAATGCTCTGTTTTATATATTTAATACTGTTTATTATAAAACAGAGCATTTGCTTAAATACTTGTATCTATAAAAAAACATATTATAAATGTCTTTAAATATATATATATATATATATATATATATATATATATATGTGTGTGTGTGCTCCTGAAAAATTTATTTTGGTTGAGCTCTCTGGTGAGGAAGTGTGGGTTTGTAAACAGTGACTACTACAGCTAATAATGCAAGACTCTTTGGTAAATCAAATTGAGTTCTCTCAATCACTGTGTTTATCTAAAAATAAATATGCTTAAATTCACCTTCATCCCTTTCTAGGACACGCAATGAGGAAAGACGGCTTGGGGAATTTGATACTTACAAAACATTGAAGGCAAGAGGAGCAGAGGGAAACATCTAACGAGTTGGTATAAATGGATGGCAGAACAAGGAATGGGAGGGATAAGGATTGGAGCCGTGATCACCCACTTCCTGAAGAGACACAATACATGATTAATTTGTTTTTTTAAGGCTTATCAACCCTTTGTGGGTTATTTAAAGCTGAAACAGATTTTGGATTGTAGGAGGTAGCCAGAAGTACCCAGTCTTCCCAACCATGATATATTTTGGAAAGATATTAGAATAATCAAGAACCTATACTGGCAGCAAACGGCCTGCATACAGATAGAAAATGAATTCAGCAGATATACAAAAATAGAAAGGGGTGTAAAGCAAGGATGTGTATTCTCATTGGGCTTATTCAACCTATACAGTGAGGCAATTCTAAGAGAACTGGAAATCCTACCAGGATTTATCAATGGCAGCCAAAATCTTAACAATATAAGATATGCAGATGACACAGTGCTGATAGCAGACACAGAAAGGAAACTACAAAACCTCCTACAGAAGGTAGCAAAGGAGAGCAAGAAGGGACTAAGCATAAACAAGAAGACAGAATGCATGGTCATCAGCAAAAAGATGAGCTCAAAATGCCATTTACTGGTTGGGGACACTAAAATCAAGCAAGTGTGGAAATTTAAATATCTGGGATGTGTTCTGACAGAAGACAGTAAGTGTGACACAGAGATCTGAAAATGTATTGGATGGCCAAAGACACATTCCAAAAGCTAGGCACAATATTATATGACAAGAGGATTTTGTTAGTAACAAAGAAAAGAGTACTGAACTGCTACATAATATTTGTCCTCCTTTACAGCAGCAAATATTGGACAGTCCCCTCAAAGATGAAGAAGAGACTCAAGGCAACAGAAGTATGATTCTACAGAAGGATGTTAAGGATACTATGCACTGAACATGTGATCAATAATGAGGTCTTGGAGAGGATGCAATCAAAGAGGAAACTTAACATCAGGTAGAGGCAGCTGAAATTTCTGGAATGCCTAATGAGAAAGTGCTTGGAAAATCTGATACTCACAGGGTGACTAGAGGGAAAGAGAGACAAGGGAAAGTAATGTGTGACATACCTAGTGGGCTTAAGCAAGTGGATGACAGAACAGGGTCTGGGAGAAGTAGCAAAAAGACAAAACTTATTGAAAACTACAAGGGATAGGAGGAAGTGGAGAGCCATTATCACCTACGCCCTGAAGGGACATGGCACATAAAAGAAGTTTTATATTTCAGTGTAATCTTTAACAAAGAATAAAACCATTTTGTTATATCCTATTAAATGACTCCGGTTCAGTTAACAATATCTTTTAGCTTCAAGCAGTAACTGAATATTTTTATGAAAAAACATTTATGGTTGAATACTTTTTTTTTCAGTAAACACCTTTTGGTGTTTTATTTTGTTTTTAGCTATCAGTTTTACAGTGTATTTTTACTCAAAATTGTGTCTGCATTGTTATATACTGATATTTTAATTAAAAAATAGTCATATTTTGTTATGATTTATGTCTAAAAGTAATGATTATTACTGACTGAGTATTGTAGAATGAGAATGGTGTTGATTTTACTATAGAGATTTCAAACATTGACTAAATTTCAACACTAGTTAACTGCAGTTACTTAACAATTACATCATAGTGCAGTGGGTTTTTTTTTTTACTTTTTTGCATGGATCAAAAATGTTCATGTGGTATTTCTATTTGGGCACACACACAAACATATATATATAGAGAGAGAGAGGAAAAATGTATGACAAAGAGGGAAAAGTTTTTGTAATGTGTTTTGTCCTTTAGGACTTTGTCAGACTGCATCTGTTCTCAATATAAAATAAATTTATATATCATTATCTCATATATATATATATATATAATATGAATTGTGAGCAGGTACTGAAAAATTCTTAGTCTGACATACTTCACAAAATTTGACCCAAACTTTCCACCATGTCCTTGTGTGTATTTTTGTAAGCAAAATTTTATGCTGATGATGGCGTAAATGATATATTGAATTTTTTTTTACTAAGTTCTGAGATCAGCCGTTCTTTCAAGTTTAATTCTCTGTAAGTTATCTGTGTTTTTATAAACTAATATTTAATGACATTTTATTCACTATTAAGTAAGGTTTTTATCTGTCAAGTTTAACTTAGCATTGAATATTTTTTTTTTCATTATGTCACAAAAAGAACAAGCTCTATGGAAACTGGTGACTGTATGATTTGCTATATGGAGACTGGTGACTGTAGGATTAGTTACATAGACTGGTGATTGTGGGCTTTGCTACATGGAGACTAGTGACTGTAGAACCAACTTCATCGATATAGACTTTACACTCTATCTATATGTAGCAGATTTTTCTGGTAATGTAGAAAAGTTTTTGACACACAAAAACAATTTTATTAAAGTATTATTTTGTCTATATTTTGTCTTATCCAAAACCAGTGACTTTTTACCCCCGTTTTTTTCAAGAATATTAAGTTGTTTTATTTCCTGACATAGATTATAACTCCAAGCTTGATCTAATGTCTTTCTCTGTTCCATAACTGATTTTAATTCTCAGTTGGGTGTATGTTTTTTTTTATGTTCTGCAAGTGTCTGCTCTTTTTATCTCTGTTTCTCTTGTAACCTTTTCACTATTGATTATTCTCTAGTATTAATGGGCTTAGTCAATTTGCTCTTATTCTCTTTCTGAACATGCAAATCAGTGTATGACTCTCGGGTAAAAACTAATGCTTTCCCTACCCTCATGACTATTCTTGATGGGTGTGAATTGGTGTACTGTTGCCACAGACTGACAAATTATGTTTACTGCTTATTTTATTTTATTTCTATGTATTTATGCATGTGCATTTTAAATAAGCATTAGGTTTTGTATGAATAAAGGTCTAGCTACATTGCAAATATCCAATGTTTCCCTGTCAGCCATGTAAATCAATGAACATCCTGAATACATTCTCTCATGATTGTTATTATTATTTTCATTGGGAGGTTTTCCCCAATTGATCTAGGAATATTTTCTTATAATTTATAAACATGTTTGGCTATACACGTATCTATACATCTCTCTCTTTATATTATATTATATTATATTATATATATATATATATATATATATATATCTATCTATCTATCTATATATATATATATATATATATATATATATATATATATATATATAGTAGGCTGATGAAAGAAATTTGAGAGGAAAAAACAGCAAAAATAATATTGATAGGACTAATAATATTTATTGTATATTATTAGATCTTTTAACCAAATAGAAAATGATGAGAAACGATGTTAAAAATTGGAATTTTTAGACATGCCTGAGTCCTTTCTCAACAAGAAAAAAAAATGAGTTGGGTTTTTGGGAAAGGGATTTTTTTTCCCTCACATGTTATATTACTGATGAAATTTAGTATTTTTGTGAGAGTTGTTTGCCACAATTAGTTTTGTAGATGGCTTTTTGTAGAAACTGTATTCATTGAGTATGTCTAAATTACTATTTAAACCTGGAATGTGTGAATTTATTTAAAAAATGTATTTTAACTCACTTTTGGTGTTTTTGTTAGCATTTAAATGAACATTCTAAAAGGACGCATCTAACATTATCATCACTCTGATCTGATTGGTTGAAATGTGCTACTACATTATGTTCTTTACTATCATTGCACATTGAGTGCTAGTGTTAATAAAATAGTGCTCAATGTAATATAACAGAGCTATAAGTTACATATTAATAGTAAATATACATTTTTCTCTTCACCGGTAACACAACTCTGAGTTTCATGCACAATGCAATCTTCAGGTGTTGAAGATTGTGTTGTGAATGACACTCAGTTGTACTACTGGTGAGGACAAAAATGTATATTTATTATAAAAAATGTAAATGGCACAGCCACTCATATCCAAGGATGCCAGTCTGCTAAGGCATCTAGCTAATCCCCATTGCAGATGCCTGCTCAGGTACATTTGTGTTTATTCAACACCCATGGAGCTCACCTGTGGCTTATACTGCAACTATGCTGAGCAGACCTGATTTACAGTTTCTGGGAGAGAGTGTGTTATCAACAGGCTGAACAAGGACAGCATGCTCAAACCCTTGGGCATGATGACTTGTAACTTCATGGTAGCACAATCACTGACAGCTCCCAAGAGTTCTGTTTGCCCAGTTTCGCTCACAAGGCTTGGGTCAACCCGTGGTATAGTTTTCAGGTACTTTCCAAATGTGCTGCATGCTGAGGTCACCTTCTCCAGATTGATAACATCAAGAATTCACCTTCCTGACAAATTGACCATGGTGAGATTCAAACCCAAGTCTTATGGTCAGAAAGCAAACATTCTAATCACTCAGCCACATTCTTAGAGATTATATAAATCTATCGAGTATGGATAGGAATCTGACAAAACGATAGGATAAAGAACAAATAGGAAACAGATCATAATCTAACGTGTTTCACTTTATTAAAGCTTTATCAGAGATCAAGATAGAAATTTCTATCTTGATCTCTGACGAAACTTTAATAAAGTGAATCAGATTAAGATCTGTTTCCTACTTGTTCTTTATCCCATTCTACCTTCTCATGACTCTTCATTAAGACAAATCAAGTTCTCTGGTCACTGGTGTGTTTGTCTAAAAATAAATACATCTAAATTCAGTTTCATCCCCGCTGTGTGCCAATGGCTTAGGAGTAAAATCTCTGACTGATACCAAATCAGTTGGGTTTCAATCCTGGCTTGAGGCAATCGGATGTCTAGCCACACTGATGAGTTGTGAAACAGTCTGTCTGTGGATGACAATATATATATATATATATATATATATATATATATATATATATAAAATGCACACAAACATAAGGGTTTATAGATATTTACTATTCAACCTAATTTAGTTGGGTATTCAACAATGAGGATCAAAATGTATATATGCCTACTGGCATATAAAAAGGAAACATTTGATGCTCTAAAAACCTGAAGTGTAAGAAATATAATAAATTGGTACTCAATGTCTAAATACCTTTATCTTCAGGTTTTGACCATTAGGATCAAGATTAATCGTAGCCATTGTCAGAAGATAAAATTATTCATATTGTTGAGTTACTGTATTCTTTGTTTTTAATATGATCTTATATATAGGAAAAAAGAGGCAGGGAATTGGTCTGATTGGATAAAGCTAGTTTTTGATGTTTGCAATCACTTTGAGGTTAAAAGGGTTAAGTTCTTAGGAAAGGTAATGTAGACTTGATCCCAGAAGATATTCAGTTAGAGCTTGTATGTAACATCTGCAGGAAGGTTGTGTTCTATCTCATGCTGGATTTGCTAGTTACCAAAGATTACATGAAAATTGGCAGTCTAATGCTGACCATGTCTTTCATGACAGGTCAGCAGATAAATTACGTTGGATCTATCAGCAGGTTGAAGCAACACATGAGAATGCCCGAGAAAGTTACTTTCAAGATTCTCCAAAAAAACTTTTGTATCACATATGTAAATAGGTATGCAGGAGCAGAGTTGGCTTGCAAAGTCATCTGCATGCTTGTGGCTGCTCAGTGTAATGTTGAAGAAATGGCCTTCTGTAAAGAAGCATCAGTTATATGTATGTAGTGTACTGTTTATTGGTATGGAAAATGCGATCAGTGAGCTGAGTTTTCAATTTGAAATTTGCCCTTGGGGAAAAATATGAATTTATCTTTTCTCTTCCCAGCTATAGCAGAGTATGGCAACCACTCAGAGAGAAGGTTAACTCTAAATTCAAACTTGGTTGATCATAGGGCTAGAAACTCTTCTCTTTAAAACCCTACTTACTACAAAAAACGCAGCAGTATCACATATCATGGTATACTTTTGGACCTATTCTCCACAAGGAAAAGATATATACTCTCATTCTTTCTCTCTCCAAGTATCTTGTTCCTTCAGGATATAGGCAATCATTGTTCTTCACGTCTTTTGCTTTAAGATTTGTAAACTGTGCATTGCCATGATTTTGAAATCAAAATTGATTTCATAGACTAGTTGCAACCAAGTCAGGAGATGCAAGTTGAATTTGCTATTGAACGCATAGCTGGTTTAGGAGAGAAAAAGAATGCAATACTGTTCCAAGAATGTTTTCTTTTAGATTATTTTTTTCCTTGCTGTATGATTTTCCATAATAAAATTTGATATAAGTCAGTTGATTATATACATAACTTGAGTGGCCATATGTTTATTGCAGTCCAATTAAGTACTTTATATATTAGGAGTAAAATGACTGTATTGTGTACAATTGAGAATTTAATAGTTGCCTTGATTAAGTTAATGTATCTTCTGAGTTGCTATTCAAACACCGTTTTTGTATACAGTTATTTAATACAGTGTTTTAATGATTTCTTGTTCTAGCATGTCTTGTTTATGTTAACATTGGTCAAAAATGTTATGGAAATATAGAGAATCTTCACAAGAATGTCTTTGTTGATATAAATTAGGTTCAGCTAATTAGTTTTTTGGGGGGGTTTTGTATTTTGGCAAAATAACTGAAGAAAATTTCATTTTCCTTCCAGTTCTTTTATGATTTGCATGTAATTAAAAAAAAAAGACAATTTTATAAAAACCATAAGATTTCTTTATTTTTTTTTTTAATGTTTTTCTTTTGTTAAAATATTTTTGGTTCATTGTTTGCAAATTTTGCATTAATTTCCATTTTGAAAGAATTTTCATTGATTTATTTTTTTAAGCAAATGCAATGACATTGCTTTAATTTATTAAATTTTATTTACTTGGTTTTGTTTGTCATAATAGATTTGCATCAATTATTAAGAGATAGATCAATATAAACAGACTGATAAAAATCAACAGATATATAAACAGATCACTTATATATATATATATATATATATATATATATATATAAAAAATTAGGAAATCAGTTGATTCCGCTACTTTGGTTTCAACCTTTTAGTATCTTCAGGTGATTTCGGTCAATTCATTTCCTGATGCTTTCTTTTTTAAAAATAAAAAAATTTATGCCTGCTATATTTAAAAAATTTAAAAAAAAATAAATGAATGAATAATTGTACAATGTGGTAGAAGGTGAGGGGAAAATCAAGTGGACTGGAAATGTATCAGTGAGGGTTTAAATGAAATATACATGCGTTCTTTTTATCCCACTTCAAATGAACCCAAAAGGAACTTTCTAGTATGAACACAATGGGACGCAACCTTTGATCTCTGGCCCAAAATGTTTTTTGGGTCTGGAAATGTTATAATTGATTTCTCTTGTTGACAAAAGCTGCACATGTTGCTATGATTGTTGTAAACTTTGCGTGTGCATGTGTATGCATGTATTGATAAAAATAACTAGAGCATTTGGACACAGGAACCAACATTTCAGGTGACTGTTTGAAACTGCCAGCCACTATGCAATGTTGTTTCCATGTCCACACTATTTATATCTACAGTCTGCCTCCAACACTGAGGACTCTTCCTCTATAAATATTGCAAATTTCTGAAGTGAATATAAAAAACCTGACTGAAATTGGAACTGTCTCTTGGATTTCTAATTCCAAACCATTATCCATTACACTACCTGCACATCCAAGCTAGTATTACCATGCAGTCACCTGTCTAGGTACTGACCAGGCTTGATGTTGCTTAACTTTGGTGATCATATATATATATATATATATATATATATATATATATATATATATTTGGTTCAGTTTGTTTTGTTTTACGGCATATCAACATCAATGGGTTATTTAATACCAACAAGATTTTTAGTGTTGATAATATTTCTTTCCTTCAAAAATATATTGCTGGTAATAAAACCTATTTTTACACTTTCATGTTTTGACCCCAGTGTGTGTGTGTGTGGGGGGGGGTCAACTAAATGCCCATAGCTGGGACCCTAACAGGTGTAACCACCCAGGGTCAGGGTGGACCTGGGAACACCAGCAATTAAGAGGTGGCTCCCTGCTCCTCAAAACCTCCTAATCAGAGGCCTTGCTGTCGGATGTAGTTTATCGTCTTACCCAGTACGGCATATATATATATATATATATATATATATATATATATATATATGAGAGAGAGAGAGAGAGAGAGAGATAATATGCCTTTTGAGAGAGATATGAACAGAAGCTGTGTACTTATTTATAAATAAAGGGTTTATTGTTTTATTAGCAAGTACACTGTTGTAAAGAAATACTTGATACAAATCTTAGAACACATTGTATACATGAAGAATATCATATTGATATTTCTGTACTCATGAGGAATAAATGGTCTGTTATTCAAACATTTACCTGCTTTTGTTGTTACCACAGAGTTTTATGATGTGTGGATAATGTAGCAGTTATTGGTGCAGAAAGTAGGACTGGTATGTTCAGTTCAAATTCCAGCTAAGATTGTTGAATTTGCTTGAGCACAAATGCACTTAGAGAGGCATTAGTCCATCATTTTTCCCTCTCGGCAAAGTGTTAATAGCATGGCAGTTGACAAGTAATCTAGGAGAAGGCCAACTTTGAATTCAAAACTGGCTGAGCATGAAGCTAGAAACTCTACCCCATGAAAGAAAAAAAAACAAAAAAACTACTTTCTATGAAAACCATAGCAGCAACACCTAATCAAATGAAAAAATGTGGCTCTATACTCTAAAGGGTGTTTACAGGGTTAACCTAAATACATTTTAGTTGATCCATTTTTATGTGCACACTCTATAAAGAAATATTTCCAGAAATTATAGCAAATAAAAAAGAAGTGCAGCAAATATCCTGATTGGCTCCATTCATTCCTCAATGTATTAACACTAGGTGGTTCGGCAGCTTGTCATTCCATATTTTTTTATACATAGGATTCTTTCCAGTTGTTTCTTGCTCAGCAAAGATTTTCCCATCAGCCTGGGTTATAAATTTGTTCAGTCAACTAATGTTTTTGATTTCTTTCAATTCAACTTTTTTGTCTGTTAGAGAAGCATATGAAAACAGTATTCTTACTCTTTTAAGCACCAGGGTTTTTGAAGATGTGGGTGATCATGGCTCTCCACAACTTTGTGTCTTTTGTTGCTCTAAGTAACTTTTGACCCATTACCATCTCTCTTTGTCCTTGTTTTGCCATCTAGTCATTCAAAATTTAACTAGGTTACTTAGTGTTTCCACCTGATTCTCTTGCTTTCAATATACATACATACATACATACATACATAAACACACACGTGTGTGTGTATTAATCAATTCAACCCAATAAAGTCTCTAAGTTGCAGGAAGGTTACTGAGTGTGAAATAATATAAGAAAAAAAACATGAGTGAGAACAAAGAACAGAAATTAAGAAGGTAGAAGGTAATGATTAACGTTGCATTTAAATTTTTGACGATCAAACTTGACTGGAAAGCATGGATCTGGAAGAGTCTTCCACAAGCCAGAAATGCAAGAAAAACTGTTAACATAGAACTTCAAGTACATCATCATTTCAACTGTTAAATAATGAGACCAAGCTGCCAATCTAATACTGCACTTAAATTCAGAAAGTCTAGGTACCATAGAGAAAAGTTCATTAGAACAATTATCATGAAAGCATTTATGGAAGAGGCACAATGAAGCTACATTACATTAGTGGGAAAGTGACTGAAGCTGAGATGCCAGGTGAAGGCCAATGACATTGCAGATTCTTCTTAGGGTTTTATCAAGGATCTCTAAATATATAAACGGGAACATCAGACCATATAATTGCAGCAATATTCAAAGCATGGATGAATGGTATCCTGTGGATGTTAAATTCTATTGACTCTCTTTCCTTGTTATGTATCCCAGAAATTTCAGCTCTCTCTTTTTGATTGCAAGTATCAGTTTCCTTGTAGTTTCTATTTTCCTTAAAATTTCCTTGTTGCTCACAAGTTCTGTCCAAGACTCTTGATTTTTTTTATTTTTTATTGATTATAAAACACAGATCAAGGAAAACACTATACTACTTGTCTTGTAGTTGACTTCTTTGTTGCAATTGAAGCCATTTGTTTTTGTTAATTTAACTGCCTGTTCCATTTTATTTTCAGTATTATACTTTGTTTTTTTTTTATAAAATTGGCTGACATGGTTATGAAAATCTATTAATATTTTGAAATTTGACTCCAGTGAATAGAATACAGGGTGCAGCATAAATGCCTCCCACATTTTAAAGGTTGACAAAAAGACCGAGGTAACTGCTATTAAAGAAAAATATTTCACTGTTGTTTAAACAAAGGGTTACCATTTTTATTCATTTGGCTTTAAAAATGACATCCTCCAAATGGTAGCCTCTATTTGCCATACACTGTTGTAAATGATTTCTAAAGTTTTCCATCACCCATAAGTTTGAGTGCTTTGAGGTCTTCCATGTGGCTGTTTTTTTTAAAGCACTGAACCCATGGACCTGAAATTTTCAACCCATAACAGTGTCAATTTTCTATCTGGGACAGTCTCATTCTGATGTAACATGAAATGAGCATGAAAAACTCTCTGTTGCAATTAGAGATTCACCAGTCTTAAAAAAAAAAGACTTAAACTGCAAATGCATGGCATGTGCCAGTCCAAGCCATGATGGTAACTGAGGAACCATGGTAAGACATTAGCTAGATGAATACACCATTGCCACTTGTCTAAGTTCACTGGCACCATCTAGGTAATAGTTTCAAATGTAGGAGATATTTCTGCTGCACACTGTATAATCATAACTAGTTTATACATTTTTTAAGGAGTCCAGATTTGAAGAGAAATACCTGATGTGTGTACCAATCATTTATTTCTCTTTTAAGAATGCATTAACTCTAGTCAGAAATTGTAAAGATCTATTTTTTGATATACAGGGTCACCCCCCAAAATTGACACCCTTTTGTTGCCTAATAACATTGCTCAAATGATCTCAAATTTTAACAAAATGTGTAAAAACTAAGCTGAGTGTGTGGACTTATCTCAATGAGAATCTTCCAGGAAGATGGATTGGGCATGCCAGTGATAATGACAGTGTACTATTTTCTTTTCTTCTATGGGGCTATGTTAAAGGACAGATCTGTATCCCTTCTCTTCCTACAAGCCTAGAGGAACTTAAGCAGAGAATCACTGAGGTGCTGAAGAATGTTATGCAAGACATGCTATAGTGTATTTGACAGGCGCTGGACTACTTGACGTGTGTTGTGCCACAGGTGGTGCACATATTGAACATTTATGAAGCTTTGTGAAATCGGTTATAAAATCTGCATCCCTTTGAAAATGTTCAAATAAATAAATTTTTTTATTGTTCGACATGAAGCCTACTTAATTTTGTTACTCAGATATTCAGGTTTTAAATAATGTCAATTTTTTGGGACACCCTTTATGTATGTATCTGTCTCTTTATCTTTAATAAAATCATTTTAATTAGTAACATCAGATATTTGTTTATATACTTCTGATCTTAAGAGTATGAGATTGATCATAAATGGTAATGGGAAGATTAGCCATTTCTGAACAGTTAGTATTACTGTCTGTTTAAATTTATAAAATCTTTCTCTTAAAACAATTTTCCAGGAAAATGGGTTTCTTATGTCTACTACTCTTTCTCATATTGATGAGGGTTTCTTTCCTAACTTTCTGTTTAAAATAGTGTGGAAAGTCAGCATCTTGATCATGTCATTTTTTTCTCTTTGGGTTACATGTGCGATTCATTTTCATTGTTGCTGCTGTTGGAAGTCTTCAAGTTTTTGTTATTTGGCAAAGTTCTTTGTGATTCTGTAGCCCAGGTCCGATGAACAATAGTCCTCTTTAAGGTTCATTCACTTGAAGCCATTTTTAATCACTGATCTCTGAAAACCGTTGTATATAGCTGATAGTTTAGATATTTCTGAATGAGTTGGATGCCATGCATAGCATCTATCTGAGAATCTAGATTTGACAAGGCTATTTAAGAACATGATTCTATCTTAAAAATGGTCACTTCTAAGGCCTGTTACTGATTGATTTACATAATAAAGACAAAACTATTTTCTTGAAGTATTGAAAGAAATAAAGTTAAAAATAATATCTTCAGACTTCAAGATTTTGAAAGCCACTCTGTATTTTTCTTTTCTTTTGGTGTTGATTTTCTTTTAGAAAAGTTATAATCCTCAAACTTTGTATGTCTACAACCACACACACACACACACACACACACACACAGAAAGGTATGAACACGTCATAAGTGGTAAAACTTACATTAAATCCAGCTGAAGGTAAATTTTACACTCTGCATTAACCTGGAATAGAAGTTTTTAATTTTAGACTCCTTAAAACCCATAAAAAACATTATCAAATAGTTTTTATTTCTATTACCTTCAAAAGATTTATTTTTGTTTAATTAATTCACTCCAAGAGAAGTGATAATGTCACTAAGATGCAAGGGGCTACTGGGAGTGAAAGGGAAAGATTTTAGAAGGACTCTGAAACCCAATCCTAAACAGGAAACAAGGGATAAACCTTTACTCCTGTTCAAAAGACCAGGGAAGGTGTGTGAACAGGACAATAATTGAACTCCTACTGAGGAAAAATAAATCAATAAAATTTCAGAGTTCAGACGGAGATGTGAGAAGTATAGATTTGAAATAGACTTTAGAATGAACTGGAAACCTAGTCCTAAACAGGAAACAAGGGATAAATGTCTACTCCTGTTCAGAAAACTGGAAGGAGTGTGAACCGGGCAATATGTGAACATATCTACTCCTATTTGCATGTTTGTTTTGAGTAAATAGTAAATAAAATTTCAGAGTTTAGGTGGAGACATTAGAAAGGGACATATCAAAACAATTGCCAATAATTTCTAATTGTAAACTCATAAAAACTCTTAAGGAGTGAATACTCTTTTTTAATTTTAACATAATTACTACTGTTAGTCCACTGAATGGAATTGAAAGGAAGAGAAGTTGTAACCTTGAATCAGCATCAAATAACTATGAGTCATTAAAAACTCTGTGAAAGTAATTAATCACAAATGAAATTTTCTATATTTTTATCAGTTTTTATGCCAATTTGTACTTGCATATATTGTTGACTTGTGTGTTATTGCTATTTGTGTTGCATTTTTGTAGCCTAGTGTGTGTGTGTTTTAAAGTTGAATAGATCTTTTGTTTTTGGCAGAAGCCCAGTCAATAATAAACTGCCTGTTAATTCTGCTAATAGCATAAATGTTTAACTTGGTTTTTAATTAAAGCGAAAGGAACATACTGACAAGTACTTGTACAGATAAGTACACTGTCAGATTTTATTATGCAAATCAATGTTTTTGTGATAAAATTGGTATTAACCAATTAATGTTGGGAACATTTTCAGGACATACTTCTATGCTGTCATATTATATAAGGATATCTGGAAAATGTTACTAGTTTAATACTCCTTTTTTTTCTTGTGATAATATTGACTTGCATCATAAAATCTGATGGAATTTTTTTGTCTGTGTAGCAGTCATAAAAGAAAAACTCCAAAATCTTCAGAAGACAATCTATGAATAAATAAAAGAATTGAAATTTCTGGTAGTATTTGATTATTCTATTTTGCGTGTGTGTATATATATATATATATATATATATATATATATATATATATATATATATATATATGGATGGTATATTTTGGTAGCAAGTATTCATCCAAACAAGTTTGATTAAAAAGAGCCAACAAGGTTTGTCTTTATTTTTTTTATTATATTTTCCAAATTTTTGGATAATGTGTTGAGCTCAGTTGTGAATAAATTGCCTGTAGTTCATAGTTTATTATTTTTGTTTGAGTACTTTTGACTTTCCAGTCATTATGAACTGATATGTATGGTAGTTTTAACACCTTTGTCTGCATCTTGGTATTCATTAGGATACTACTTGTTTGAAATGGTTTAATGTGACTTCATGTAAATTCTATTGGGAAGTTCTATTTTTTAAATTTTATTTTATAATTTTTAATACTAACATATGTGCACACATTAATTATATCATAGGCACTTCAAAATAAAGACAGAGGAGATAAAACTACTACACAGGCACCACATCAGTTCTTGATAATGACTGCTAAGTTGAAAGTACTTGAACAAAAATAACAAACTATGAACTTTGGGCAGTTTATCCACAACTTTGACCACACACACACACACACGTGTGTGTGTGTAGTGTGTGTGTGTATGTATGTGTGTGTGTGTTTGTCATATATATATATATATATATATATATATACACACACTCTATATATATATATATATAGTTTAAAAAATTAGTAGATCAACCAAGTTAGCGTGATTGGGTTAATAGCTCTGCATGTTAAATTTTTGTTTTGTTTATAATTCTACTGGCCTAATTTCTTTTTAATACTACTGTTTCCTGGTCTAATTCAACTTTGACCAATGACAGTTTTGTAATAAATATATATATATATATATATATAGTGTATTTGGGCAGCAATCACACTCTTATGCAAGTTTTGTTGAAAATAACTGACAGGATATGGTGGTTGAGTTTTTTATATAATTTATCATATGTTCATATAATTTTTTTTCTTTTTCTGACATAAATTATATAAAAATTGTCCAAATGTTTTCCAATCGCTTTTAGCTATACTTTTAGCCATTATCAAGGATGAATTTTATTTTACTTTTAACTGAATATATACATTGTTTTATGTATGTTTTTAGAGTTATAGGAATGTTTTATTTTTCAAACATTGTCAGCATGTTGTGACCATGTTTGTAGTTGATATTATTGAGTATTGGCTTTTTCTTTTTATTAATAATGCTTCCATTATTTTTAGCTTTTTGTACATGTGGATGATGCTGTTATATTTGTATTATCAAAGAGTATATGTTAAGAATAAAGTTTGGTAGGTCAGCATGTGTATTTAAATGAGACCTAATTGAACTATGGTCAGAGAGATGCAATGTGAGTTTTCTTGCTAAACATGTTGTAGTACATCCAATATAATTATTTACAAATTTGGATTGGTCAGGAACACAGCTCCTTAAGGGACATATAAATTCATAAATAATATTGGTTCTCTGTAATGTAGATCTTGCAGGTGAATTATTATTTTTGATGATGATGTTAGCGGTTTTAAATTTTTTTTATCATAAATAATTTAATTTTCTTGATTGAAGTTGTGTATTCCTTTTTGATTATGTTTCTAAGGGAAGATTCGTTTGGCTTATAGTTACTATGCATTTGATTTTTGTGGAAAATGTTAATGTTATTGTTTTTCAGTGTGTTTTGTGTTGCTACTGGTTACCTTAGAAAGAAAAAAATATGCTAATCTATAAGATGGTTTGGAAAACTGTTATTAAGAAGTGTTTGTTTCATGTTATTAAGTTCTTTAAAGAAAAGTGGATGGGAGGATGAATTCTCGTGTGCTCGCATAAGGAAATTTTTAATAACACCTATTTTATATTGGAGAGGACATTGGCTAGTAAAATTAAGATGGCAAGAGTCTTTACTGGTGGTTTTTTTATATAATGAAGTAGTGAAAGTATTATTACTGGACTCCATGAACATCCAAGAATGGGAGTTTATTTTGTTGGCTAAGTAAAGTCCTACATACAAAACAAGGTTTTTAAAAAGTTTACTAAACCGAAAATATATGTTTCTTTACATAGACAATATTTTTATTTTAGCTGAGAACAAAAATGAAATTGATAATCTCAAAACTACATTAAAAAAATTCTGTCCTTAACTTTGTGTACACACACACACATATATATATATGTACACACTCAACACCTGAAGATTGCATTTCGCATGAAACTCTGAGTCATGCAAATGGTGTGGGATAATAGGTATATTTATTAATATATATACTTTATAGTTTTGTTCTATACCATTGAGCACTATTCCAATAACACCATCACTTTATGTGCAATTCAGACACACACACACTGAAAGATTTTCTTCCTTTTCGATGCTGTTAAAGAAGGTAACAGCTTGATTGTGATTCCATCTGGAATGATTTCAGCTTCAATAAACTTAGCCTTTCATAAATCCACTTTAAATGATGCTGATGATAATAAAATAATACAAATCAAAATAAGAATGATTTTCAAAAAAAATTCACTGTATAAACTATGTGACCATTTCTTAAATTGAGTTATTCGTTATTGGGTTCAGATAGTTTTTTTTTAAATACAAAATATTGAACCAATTTTGTAGACTTGTTAGGAAATGACAGCTTTCTTTTTGGCTTGTGAGTAGTGTTTGAAGATTTCAGCTGTGTTGAATATAAAATTGCCTGAGAAAATTGCAAATCAATAGAATATCTGTTGTAGAATGATGGTTAACATGCTAATCTGACAAGTCACTACTTGTGAGCTCATTTATCAATAGTGACTTGATCAATGTTGTTGTGTGTTAAAGTTGGCTTAGTTCAACAAGTATAAAAAAATATTAAATCTGCAAAGACATGATTTTAGTGTAGATCTTGTACTCTCAAAGTAAGCTTAATTCTGGAATGTATTAAAAAGTTTGGAAATACACAGAAAATAAGTCCAATCATCTAAAGCCAGCTCCTTCATATATATATATATATATATATATATAATTTCTTGGTCAATTTGTCTTTTGACTACAGTTGTTTCTGTGAGAAGGTTTCATGTTCAGATCTCATTGGGGGTCACCAGTTATGGCATATTATAACTTACTTTTTTGATAACATCGTATATCAATATACAGAGTGTGGCAGAAATACCTTCCACATAAGACATTGGATGAAGACACCATTATGCAAGAGGTAGTTCTACTGCACCCTGTATATGGAAAAAGCTTTGTAGAAAGAGTGTAAAAAATCTCAAAAGAAGTATATAGACAAATGAGAGTTGTGAATAAGTATAAATTTTATATAGTTTAATATATTTACAAAAGCGAGAAATGATTAATTGAAGATTCTAAAGTATTCAAAACTAAAAAAATCCTCATACACACAAAAAAAGTCTTGGTGTGTATGTATAAACATGTATGTATAATTGTACAGGGTAGTAGCCATCCATGCAAATTGTTGTAATTGAGTTGAAATGAATAACATGAAGTATATGTGTGTTGTGAATATGTGTGAGTAATTTGGTTCTGGATTTGATGAGAACAGTCAGCATCAGAACACTAACAGAAATCCTCTATCCATCTCATTATGTAGATATGTTACCAAACAAGGTGTTTGAATATTGCTACTTGGCTTCTGATTGGCTCATGGGATGTTGATGTCATGTCCTTATTGAAAACAAATCATGTTTCTAATTAGCTCAAGGAAATATAACTTCATGGTCTAGCAATTTTCTTTGTTCAGTATATTCCAAATCCTTATATAATTTTAGAAAGATGACACTTGAATTTTCTTGATGGCAGTGTTTCTCAAGTTGATCATTTTTTTTATGTGGAACCTTGTCATTAATCATTTTTTTTACTAGTTGTTTTTCCCTTATATGTTTTTATGCTTGGGTTAGATCTTGCTGTTGGAGCTACCACTTTTGTTGTGAGGTGTGGACGGTTTTCAGTAAATATTTAATAGCTCCAGGTACATTTGTTCTGCAAACAATATTTGGTGGACTCATGTGAGTCCAGGCAAAAATAATTACAAAACATTGATTTTAAACAAACAATTAATGTATGTATTAACAAAAAGAAATTACTTTAATGTGTATACAGTTGAAAGGAAAAGACATTAAAACGCTGTTAAGAATGTGCTTGTCAACCAGGGAAACAAACGTGCTCCAGTGGAGATGTCCTGATCTATGTCCTGTATGAAGAAGGGAATGAATGTCTTTTTATAGACATATAAAAGTTAATGGGTGTTTGCTGAAGCCAAGTGAGGTTACCCATAATGCATCCACTGTGCTATAGAAGAGGGCTGTCTTTGGCTATCTCTTTTTGCTGGAACTGAAAAAAATTAAACAGAAGACTAACTTTTTCTTAGTCTCATTCCAGAAAATAAGCAGAAATGAACAGTCAAAAAATGTTTATTTAAAAAAAGAAGAAAAATTGCCTTATGATAATAGATGTAAAAATATTTATTTTATGAAAGATAAAAAAAACAAAATAGCATTAAGAATGTTTAAAACTTAACACCTGACTTTGCTTGTCCTCCCACTTTTAACATCTGACTTTTTATTTTGTGAAGCCATGCCTGTTACGTACGTCACTCTTAGAAATTGATGTCTTTTCTATAACATATTTATGAACTATGTTTGAAAAAATACTTTCATTTGTTTTTCAAGTATTGGAACATCAAGAATATGAATAATTTTATTTGTATGAATTTTAACATCTATAGACTAGTTAGTCTTCCTTTGAATCAATACACCTGTTATATCACAATTACTTTATTTATTTTTCCAATTGAAATGCAAGTTTTGAAATGTTTTGAACATTTTTGTACTTCAACAAAATATACTCATTTTTATAGGAAGTGATATGTTGACCAAATTTCATAGATAATGCAATAATAGTTTTCTTTCAATTTTTTTGTTGCTCGTTTACACTTAGTAGTAATAATGGAGATGATAGTTTAAAGTTGATCATTTTTTATGTCAAACCTTGTTATTAATCATTATTTACTAGTTGTTTTTCCCTTATATATATATTTCATTCCACCAGGAAAGGGATTTTTCTGGTCCCCCAGATCACATTTCCAGGCATAAAAAAAATGGTTTAAAAAATTTACATATTACTTTAAACCATTTTCTTTTATGCTTGAAAATGTGACCTGAGGAACCAGAAAAAATACCTTTCCTGGATAAATAAAATATAATCAATGGACCCTTAAGATTGTCTGTTATTTAATTAAACTAATATTAACTCTGTTTTTACATTGAGCTCTCTGGATTACATCCTCCTTCGGATTATCCATATGGATTATCAAACATTTCATTACCTAACTAATATATATATATATATATATATATATATATATATATATATATATATATATATTAAAAAGTTCTCAGCCCAACCCACTTTTCAAAATATAATTATATGTCAGAATTTCTTTTGAAATGATTTTTTAATCAGCCTAAGAATATTTTAGCACCCTTTAGTGTGTTAGAGACAAAATTTCTCAGCCTGGTCTACTACCTAAAATTTGACAAAATGATCAAACATCATAATTTTATGTTGATGCCTTCTTGATTAAGCCAAGAACTTTTCAGTTCCCTGCATACAAAATGTTTGTGTGTGTGCAGGTGAAGAGAGCAAGAAACTTAGAGATGAATTACCAGAATAATAGTTATAATTTAAAAAAATTAGTTTTATTCAATTATTTTAGATAAAACTATCTGCATAAGATGTCCTTATTTACTTTATGTAATTGAAGCAAAATGTCTTCTGTTAAACTTATTTCAACATAGCTAAACATTTTAATGATTAATTTGAGTTGCTGAGATTTAGTTGTAATTGAGAAGAAAGACTTTCATAACTGATTATCTCATTATGTCTCCATTATATTATCTTTACAAGAGTCTGTTTAGACCAAAAATGAATCTTCCTGTCATATCTGGGATGGAGTTGTCCAATACTCACTCTTCAGCCTTGATAGAGTTCAAAAATCATTTGCACAGTCTTGTGGGGGCGAGAAGATTTATTCTTCACTTTGAAGTCTCTTTCTCCACAGATGCAAAGTCACATGCCTATCACTATTCTATCGCTATTTTCAGGGTAAATGTTGAAATGAGCTTCATTCTTTAGTTCTACCAGTTCAGAAGTTTTCAGCTACAATGCACCATGCCACTTCCACAGAGTCAAATCAACCTCATTTCCTCTGTATTCCAAATGTAAGAAAAAAAGTTCCATTATTGAATAGATGTTCACATGTATGATTTCCTGAACAATACAATCTTTACTGCTTAAAGTCAAAAGGCAATTGTCATCTATCCTCCTTAGCCTTGTAATTTTCATTCAGGTCATACACACCTTATTCATTATAACCATTTTAACAGTAACCATCTACTTTGAGTAACCTTTGACCCTTTTATTGAGTGAACTAATATATATATATATATATATATATATATATATATATATATGTGAAAATTTCTCAGAGTTAACCTGTAGAAAAGACAATATTTATATATATATATATATATATATATATATATATATATATATATATATATATATATATATATATATATATAGAACAAATAGGAAACATTTATAAATGTTTCCTATTTATTCCTTATCCTTTCATTGATCCTAATTCACATACATATTTGATTGTAATTCTTACACACACACACACATATATATATATATATATATATATATATGGCTGGTGTGTCTTACCCGCAATTGGGGATGTTTTTTTGGGCCCTGTTGTGGACTCTGACATTTTTTTTTCAGCACTGTTTTATGGCCATCTGCCATTTTCTTAATTATTTTTAAACTAACATTACATTGCTAGTCATCAATTAATAATATACATCATATGTCTACAGCCATGTCTACTGCACATTATGCAGGACCCCCCTGATAAGGTTGGAGCTCCAAAAGGGCTAGTTTCAGCAGCATTTTTTATTTTTTGTATTTGTTGCTTTTTTTTTTTCTACCCAAATTATATTGTCAATCATCAACTATAATAATCAACAGGGCCGGTGTTTACTACCCCAAACATCTCAACTGCATGGGGGCCCCATGCCTACTGGGGAGGGGGAGGCAGACATGGTAATTTCATAGCGCTTATTTTTATAAATTGTAATTTTCTTTCTGAACAGTTTTTTAAATCAATGAAGAGGGTAATATATCTTGGTAAAATCATTTTTTATTCTGAGATCATCCACTAAGGAGGATCTCTGATTTTTTTTTCCTAATAGTAATACTAACCAGAAGTCCAAAACTAGTAATTAAAATAAAATTTCTAGTCCTTATTTTTTACATTTCTAGAAAGATAAAACTGAGAAAATGATTGCTTATAAAATAAAAATGTTTAAAGATTTCAGCACATGAAAAATTTTTCTCCTAAACTGAAATACTGTTTTTAAAACAAATTTTAAAACAATCCTATTTGTTGTGTTGGAATCTTTGTAAAACTTTCTTTTCAGTGGAGATGTGTTGGCGATTAGTCTTTATGTAAATGTAAAAATTTGTGACTTAAACATTTCTTTTTCAAGTAAAATACAGTCAGGAAAATATTGGTGTTTATTACAAAAAGAATAACATTTTGTCAGATATTTTTAAAATAAAAAGACTATTCAATATAAAAGTAAATAATGAATATATACTGAAATTTTCATTTAAATTGGATAATTACTTGATTTTTGGTAATTCTAAAAAGAACTGGTCTCTCCCCCCACACTTTGAGGGTGTGTGGTCGCCAGGTTGGGAAATTGTAGAGAGAGCAGGTGCATACATACACTTTAAATTTTAAAAATCAGGATATCAGATAAAATGCGCAAACTTGGTTTCAACCTGATGGTCTCTTTGGCCGATATCTTTAAAAATGATGACCTTAATGCTTTATTTAAAAAAATCCACAAAGAACACTACATAATCATTTTTCAAAAATAAATTACCAGGCGCATGAAAATTGAAAACATGACATTGAGTGTAATAGAAAGGAAGCGAGTATGGAGAAAAAAGAAGAAAAAAAGAAGGGTGAAGAAAGGAAAAGAAATAAATGGGAATGCAAGTGTTTTGTAAATGTATACAGTAAAGAAGAAAAGCAAATATGTTACTTAAATGTAAGGGGGGGTAGGGAGGCGAGTGTATCTTAATAATAACAGTGGGACTTTAAATTAGATTTTTTTTATCTGGCCTCATATTCACTTAATAAAAATTTTTTGATATGAGTGCAAGAACTTAAAATTTCAGATTTCCGGTTTAAAAGATTTTGGGGATCCTGAAATGTCATAATTGCTAATTTCTCATGTTGGCATAGTTTGGAAATGCAAGTATAATTGTTATATGGTTTTACACACACACACACACACACACACATATATATATATATATATATATATATATATATATATATATATATATATAAGAAACTTAGTCAAAGAAAATATATTGCCTTGTATTTTTTAACCTTGTTTTTTTTTTGCATATATGTCTTACATTCATCTCAGATATCTGAGTGATGACTTCAGTTCTTTTGCTTTTAAAAAGTACAGAAGTTGTTTGTCAATATATATTTTTTAAGCTTCATGATTAGCTATTTGAAAATCTCAAGAAAATATTTGACATTCTTCCAATAGCCTCATCATAGTCAGACAATGATTGAAGAAATCCTTTTTATTAGATGATCTTGTGAAAATACTAATGCTAAAAATTAGATTTAAGAGTATTTTCATAATTGTAATAAACCAGACATAATAATAATAATCATGCTGGCAGTTCATTACTATATTTGTTTCTGACGTTAATTGTGGTCAATTTGAGTACTCCTTGAAAATTAGGATCTCAATACACAAGGGTTATGTTAGCGTAAAATACTGGCTTATAAGTAGGTGTTGGCATACTTTTTGTCGATGTTTATTTTAAGAAAATATTTTATGATTAATCTCTGATACTGTTCTTAATTTAATTTGGTGTCTGCTAATTGGCAGGAAAATACATCAGGAAGCCATTAACTCAAAATGCTGGTCTTCTGACTAATAATCAATTCTTTGTTCTTTTCATCTAGAGTTTTTTTTTTTTCTTTGTTTCCTTGCCTTTGATTCAAAGTTATCATTTATGGCATTGCTAAGGAACCATTCATCCCTTTGCTTTTACATTCATCACTATTTTCAATAAAACCAAAATAGTTTGACAATTATTTGTTTTACTGACAAGAAGGGATTATGTATTTTACATTGGAGTCTGATTAATTTATTTTCTGTTTGTTTTGGAAAGATCCACTGTAATGTGGCATAGATTTTTCTGAACTTGATGGAATAAGAATCTTACTATTATATAATTCACCAGATATCTATTTTTTTGTCTGTTTTATATTCAGAATCAGAAAAGTGGGAGTTAATATATCATGGATATATAATGAGAAAAAAAGGGCTTTGAAAATTTGACACTCACAGGACATACCAAAACCAAAAGGGATGAGGTTGCAGTGGGCCACATTCCTAATGAGGTTATGTGAATGGATGACAACAGGAAGTGAGAGGAATGGTAAAATGACAAACATTACTAAGAACTATAAAGTAGTTATAAAAGAAAGTCCTGGAGGGATTCACTGCATAGAAATCATCTGTTTCATTGTATAATATAAGGATGTCCAGATTTATGACTACTAATACTACTGCTAAGATTTTCTAGCAGGGGATTTGATTTACAATTTGTTCCATGCTAAACTGAACTCTTACTTTGTGTTTGTCAGATTAGCCAAACCAGATCGTTACTTTTTGTTTAATTGTAGAAAACAGACATATATCTGAAAATTTCCTAGCCAGTCATGATTTGCATTTTTTTATAAGGCATAATTCAATAAATACACAGTTCATATCCAGGATTTCTCTAATGGGTTCATAGGTTAGGTTTTCAGCTAATTATAGAAACTATGAATATGGAATTTTTGAGGTCTATCAAAATTTTGTACTTAATAATAGTTATAGAAATATTTTATAAATGAAATATACTTATTTTGATACAATTCTCTTGGGTTTAATGAAATAAAGATTGCTTGAAGTATTAATACAAGGCAAAATAATTCTACTCAAAATCCTATAATAAAACATAGTATATAGTTTTAGAAGTTGTATATAAAAGATGTGTAGCATAATTATTATTGGTGCAGACAGTGGATTTTAGTCTAGTTCAAATTCCACTCTAGACTGTTGCATTCACTTATGCTCTTGGGAAAGGCATGAACCCATCTTCTCTCTTTTCATCAACATTTACAGATAAATAACAAAGTAGGTTGAACTTTCTAGTTTTGAATAGCAGCCAGTCTAGAAAAAGTACTACAGTGTAACCCGTATATAAGAGAAACCCGAATATAAGAGAGATTTTCTCTGGTCCCAAATTAGAGCCTGTGTTAATGTATATATAATAGACCAAACCCGGATATAAGAGAAACCAGGATATAAGAGACCTCTTCTCCGGTCCCGACAACTCTCTTATATCCGGGTTACACTGTACACTGAATTCAAAACCATGGAAAAGGTAATAGGAAATCACTTGACTATCTTTTCCAAGAAGTAATATCACTTCACAGATATTAAAAGAAAAAGGAATCTGTGGAGAGCCACGATTGTCTACATCCTGAAAGAATATAGCATTTAAAAAAATGTATTAGTTGTGTGCAAAAGTTCTTAGCATCCTTTTTGGAAAACTATACATTGAAAACACAATAGAAAACTGGCTTTTCACTGGAGAATTTTCAATATCCAGTAAAATAAAAAAAAAGAATTAAAATATAACTCATATTTTTGTTGTTTTAGTTTTAGATTCTTTTAGGAAAATTTAAGCAGAATGATAATGATCATTAATTTGACCTACACACCTGGGGAGACGGACAATGGAAAATTAAGTTTTTAAAGCTCATAAATGGAACAAAGATTGATAGAGCAAGAAGAACTGTCAGCTGTGAGTGCTGAAAAATACTTTACTTAACTAAAAAAGAACCCTCCACCAAAAAAAAAATTTAAAGTTTTGGAAGTTACTTTGCAGTACCACCTCATACAGTATTCTGTGTTGTGAATTCCAATGTAAAATTGTGTTTGGTTGATTGGTTATATTTATTTAGCGGCATATCAACCTCTATGGGTTATTTAATACCAAAATCTAAATATTTTGTATACAATTTTATTTAATTTTTTTAGTTTTTTAAAAATTTTTAAAAATTTTTTTAAGATAATAACAGTTTTAGTGATATAAGTCTTATTAATTTACCCATAGATGGGGGGGGAGTAGATTCATGCTTTTCCCAAGGGTATTTGTTCATGTGAATTGGAACTCAGCTCTCTGATTAACAATTGTGGGAATCCATGACACCATACACACATCCAAGCTTACAGTACCTAATGTTCTCAAGTGGTCATACATCTAGGTACTGACAAGATTCAATGTTGCTTAACTTCAGTGACCATAGTAAAGTGAAACTTCATGCAGCAGTTAGTGTCTGAAACTACATAACCAGTTTTCACTATTTCAACTGTAGTTATTCTGAAATTTCCAAAATCCTAAAAATCTTGATCAGCTTTTTGAAACAATGCTGTCAGAAAAAAAAGGATCTGGAAAGCCCAAAGCTACAAAAACTATCAGAAGAATTCAAGATCTCAGAAAAAAGACTCTTTTGAGAAGAACAATAACCAGCAAGTTTTGTGTCTGGAAATTTTTTTAAAAAATGGCTGCTTCAAAAAAAACTTAAATGGCAGAATGAAGTTTTTGGCAGAATTTGGAATGGTTAATTTATAGCACTCTTATATAGACTGTTGAAAAAATTTTGGTTGCATGATGATACTCCATAGAGATGTCTTTGAAGATTTGATGAGAAATACAATGACTGCATCTCTACTATAGTTAAGCATAGAGGAAGGGATATCATGGTGTGGAGAGCCTTTTCAGTTACTTCGCCTAAAAGTCAATTATTATTTTGGAATATTGGAGAATATTGGAGTTATTCAAAAAGGAATGATTTTAGTTTTTGACAAGACTATATTCCTACCAATGATCACTTAAAAAAAAGAAAAAAGTGGTTTGGGAACAAGTTGAGCTTAAATTCTTGGCCTGGTCAGAATTCTGATTTTGAACGCTATAAAGAAACATTTTTAGACTATTCATCAACTGTCTGAAGCCATCAATATTGAATGGGTCAACTTTGACTCTTCTTTCTATAAAAGCTGACTGCATGTTTATCTATAAAGATAATCTTAATCAAATTGAAAAGCCATTCTATACAAAGTTATTTTATCAATTTGTATAATTCTTGTTTACATTTTGTTGTTAAGACCAGTATAAGTTATATATTTCACCATTTGGAATTTGACCTCTTTTTCTTCCAAAGTGTATACTATCTGAATTTATAAAATCACTTAGGGAGATATTAAGTGCTGTACAAGTAAGTTATGCACAAAGGTAGCTCAATAAGTCTACAACTTGATATGGAGATGTTAACTAGATTTTGATCTAAAATCTTGATTGCATTTTATTTGCTGTATGCGATTAATATTGACCCATGAACTAATCTCTTAACTGCACTTATCTTGAAAAATAAATATATTGTGTAAAATAAATATTTTTTATTATTTATAGATTTATCTACATATTAATGATCATGTGAAAAACTCACAGCAATCATTTAGATTTGTTAAAATTGTCATCCAATCTGTTATTCACCAATTTCTTGTTCTTCAGTATAATAATTTTCTCATATCATTTTGTTACACACAAGAATGTACTTAGCAATTGAGAGTTGATAAAATTACTCTTTTTTTTCTTTTCTCCAATAGTGAGTAAGTGTGTGTGTGTGTATATATGGGTTGGACAAAATAATTGGAACAGGTGCAAATTCCACTCCCATATTTCACTTGATCACTAAGGTTGCTGAACTGTTTAGTTTTTCAAGAGCTACCATATTAGGAACTATGACACATTTTGAGAAACAGGGCAAAACCTTTAGCAACCATAGCAATTCAGGCCGGACTTGCAAACTTACTGACAGGGACCAATGTGCATTGAAATGCAATGTGGCAAAAAATCATCAGACTACTGCAGCCAAAGTGACTGCTGAGTTGAATAATCATCTGAATAGTCCAGTTTCTACTAAAACTGTTCATCATGAGCTCCGTAAGGCTGGATATCATGGAAGAGCCGCCGTAACATTCAAAAGAGGTTGATGCGGTGCAGAGATCACAATGCCTGGTCTACAGACTAATGGAAGCAAGTCATATTCTCAGACAAGTCCAGTTTTTCTCTGCCCAATTTCAGGGCGAGTTTATGTATGGAGGCAGCCCAAAGAAGCTTACAACCCTGACTGCCTTCTTCCAACAGTGAAGCATGGAGGTGGATCAGTGATAGTTTGGGCCACCATATCATGGAAATGTCTCAGTCCAATAGTTGCCCTGCATGGTAGAATCAACAGCAAAGATTACCTGAACATTTTAGAAGATCATGTTCATCCAATGGCCCAGACTTTATTCCCTGATGGTGACTGCATCTTCCAAAATGATGATGCTCCAATACATACCGCTGGAGTGGTTAAGAATTGGTATGAAGAGCATGAAAGTGAGCTAGAACATATGGAGTGGCCTCCCCAATCTCCAAATATCAATATTATTGAACATTTGTGGTACATTTTGGAGCAACAAGTTAGGAGCTGCTATCCTCCACCGTCGTGTCTTAAAGAGCTGGAGCAGGTGTTAATGGAAGACTGGCTGAAAATTCCTCTGGATGAAGTCAGGAAGCTGTCTGATTCCATTCCTGGACATATTAAAGCTGTATGTGAGGCTAAAGGAGTATCAACTCCATATTAAATAAATTTCCTTTGAATTTAACAAGTGTTTCAATTATTTTGTCCAACCTCTGTATATATAAATGAGTGTGTGTGCTTGATGGGTGTTGCCAAATTCACTTGCATGCTGCTTTTTATACTAATACCATGGGACCCTAGTCACATGACTATATGTCTGAGGGAGATAATTCATCCCTGCCACATGCTCCTGTTTACCTTTTATTTATTTTCTTGTTTGTGGTTTTGGTTCCTACAATGTACCATTAATTTTATCTGTTTATCTAATTAAGTATATTAAGATATATATATATTTGCTTTGATATATCTTGATATGTTTGAATTGATATATGTTTGGGATATATATTTGCTATTCTCTTGTGATGTATATGACATCTTCTATGAATTGATATACTTATTGGATATATATATGCTATTGTTGTGTGATATATATGATATTTTGTATCTTCTGTCTCCCTGAATCCTGTTATTTTTATTGTCCTTTCTCCTCAGTAATATTTTCTCAGCTTCCTTCACTCTCAATAAACCCTGGCATCTTAGTGGCTTTATTGCCTTGCTTGGGGTGAAATGTTAAAAATATTGTATATATATATATATATATATATATATATATATATATATATATATATATATATATGTGTGTGTGTGCTATTCTAATGTTATGTTCATGACATCTGGAAACTTTTTTTTTCCAGAAAGTATTAACTCAAAAACATTCCATGAAATCTAACATTAAATCTAAAATTAGTCAGATATATATTAATATATTGGAAAAATTTGACAAAGTGGAAAAAATTAGTAGATTAAAGTGGTGCTTACATAAGTATCACTTTAGTAAAAATTAGTAAACTAAAGTGATGTTTATATAAATATCACTTTAGTCCAATGAAGTTCTAAAGGATGAAATGAGTCATATGAAATTTTTTTCCACTTTGTGAGATTTTCCTAAAATTTTTCTGATATTTAAAAAATTTATATATCCTTTTCCCATATTAATATATAAAATTTTATTTTGTTTTCAAAAATTATAAATATTACTAAAATATTCTGTGTGGTTTTACTGAATTCAAAAACAATTTTGGCATATGTTACACCAAAGAAATGAAAAATTCTCTCTGTTAATTTGTAAATCCTGTGAATGAGCATCTGGGAAAAATTCTGTTTACTGAGCAACATTAGGTATGTACTTTCTAGTGATGACAATGAGTTTTGTAAACTAAACCACATCAGGACATAATGGGGCAGTTTTTTCCTGGGATGTACATAACAGAATGAATTTCACATGGGAGGCAAAAAAAAAACATATCAAAATTTTTCAAAATAGAAAATATACATAGATCAATATTTAGTGTAATTAGTGGGGAGTGGGGGTAAATTTTAATGTTGCAACAACCTTTTTTGGTAATTTTATGAAGATATTTTGAAAATTAAAAAAACTCATTGGTTTCACTTTAATGAGAAGGGCCCACATACATACATACATACATACATACATACATACACATATATATATATATATATATATATATAGTCACTCCTACTGCTATTAATGCATTACTCTTCAAGTATGAATTGAGTTCTCTGGGCCATTGGCATATTTCACATAGAAAAACATTAAAATTTCCCTTCCTGTCTGCCATGTGACGATAGCCTAGGGGTAAGATCTCTGACTGATATCAAATCGGTCGGGTTTCAAAGCAATTGGACGTCTAGCCACACTGAAGAGCTATGATACAGTGAAACAGTCTGTCTGTGGATGACAATATATATATATATATATATATATATATATATATATATATATATATACACACACAATTTTTTTCACACTGGTAGCACAATTCTGAGTTTCATGTACAATGCAATCTTCAGGTGCAGATTGAAAAAGAATTTTCAGTTTGCACCTGAAGATTGCATTGTGCATAAGACTTGAGTTGTGTTCCTGGTGAGGAAAACAATGTATATTTATTATTAATATGAATTATAGCTTTGTTATTGTACATTGAGCACTATTTTATTACCACCAGTGCAAAATTTCATTCATCTCACTGCATGAGATTAAAACAAAAACATGTTAAAATTGGTTACACAATAGCTTTCATGTTTCAGCACTCAGTTTTGCCTCTTCAGGTAATGGTAAATAACTGGTGAGTAAATAATTATTTTTACATTTCAAAAGCAGAATACCCCCTCTTATTTTGAAAGAAGAGAAGATGAGATATTAAGCTCACTCTATATTGAGCCCTTTTTAAAATTAAATGCTACAGACAGTGGAATTATACTCCATTTGTTATCACATACCTGGAGATATATATATATATATGCTGGATTGTGTAACCATTTTTTCTTTTCTCTTTAACTGAAAAGGAACAAATTGGTTTTCCACTTCTGCTATACATTACTTATTCATTTTTATATATTTTGTTTATATATACTAAAAATAACAAATACATTGAACAATAATAAAGATACTATTAGTCTGTCAACAAGATAATGAGGATACACAAATACTTGAAAAGTATAATTTTAAGAAAGAAAATAAACATCAATTCTTGGAAAATCTTCCTTTCTAGTTATCTAAGAATTTTTCTTTGGGCCACAATCTAATAAGCAAGAATATTTTTAAAATATTATTTTTCTTGTTGAAATTACATTTTGCATAAATGGATTTCTTCATTTTGTGGAACTGATGCACCAGAAGAAAGGAAACAATTACATTAACAGATCACTCTCTTCTGTGTCCTGTGAACAGAGACAGTTTTGTATTTAATAAAAGATAAATTAGAAAATGATACCAAAGATATGTTTCTCCCTTTTGCCTCCAGCAAAAGGCAATTTATGGAAGACATCAAAAATGTTTCCAGTTATTATTGTATATAACAGAAGGATTCATGTTTTTAAAAGTTCTATTTCAAGAATCATTTAAAGAAAAAATGTTTTGGAATAGACATTTGGTGGAATTGGTAAAAAGAATGTTGCTTAGAAAGTAGTAAGAGCTTTGAAGATTGAAAGGAATATTGAATTGTGGAATTAACTTGATTATTATGGAACTATTTATTGGTTGTTATTCTAATAACTTCAGATCAACTGAACAAGACTAATAGTGTGTTCTTTCTATGAGGAAAAACTGGCATAGGTGCATTATTATTCAACTACTGTATATACTTGTGTATAAGCTGACTTTGTGTATAGTGCATCTGCTGAATTTTTTGGCATGAATTTTAACCACTCCAGAAAATATTTACCTTTGTATAGTGCAATTTGGTTATTGAAAATATATGATTTTTAAACTCTTCAAAAAAATTACTTGTGTATAGTACAATCCCCTTATATTTTGCATAAAAAAACTGATAATAAAAACTTGCATTATATTCAAGCATATACAGTATGTTTATATATATTGTAAACAATTCAGCCAGAGAAAAGATCCATGAAAAAAAAGTGATCACAAAAATGCAAACTCAAAAATAGACAAAACATTTTACTATAGCAATATGAATTGCATGCAAAAATTCATATTTTATGTGCAAAAAGTAAAAAAATTTTTTCCAAAGTATAAGAAATGCTTTTCAATCAGTGGGATACAGAGAAATTACACAATTCATTCAGCTTAATCTGTTATCACAATTGATTTATCTCTCTATATCCCTGAGATGAGGTATTATGATTATTTACATTATGGATGAGTTGAGTTAAAGGGAAATAACTGAGACATCCAGAAGATGCATGGCACGTGGAACTACAACAATCTACCCTCATGGATGAAATAAAGGGTTTGTTTTGAAATTGCAATCACTTGAAGAAGACTGGGGCATACAATGGCTGAAACGTTGTGTATATAGCATTGAAGATGAGCATAATAGTCTGAATAAAGTAAATAATGTAAACAGTTAATTTATTTGTAATTTGATGAAATGGAATAAAAATATATAGTCAATTTAAGGTAGGATTCCAACAGCATTACTGTTTGAGGTGCATTATCTTTTTATTTCTCCCAAAATATCAAAGAGGTATGAGTGAACATTATTACCAGTTCAACTATAGAACAACTTCCAGCTCAAGGTTAGGTTTCCAGTTCACTCCAGACCTGAATTGAAATTCATATATATGATCCATTGCTGAAAATGCTGGAAAAATGGTTGGCTTGTTCTATTGTCCCTGGAAGTCTTGAAATCCTCCTGCCATGCTTTATCTTTACAAGAGTCAGATTAGACCAAAAATGAGATATTGTGATCATATCATGGCTCAATCCTCACTTTTCAGCAGAAAGGACACATACTAAGTATCAGAAAGAGACAGTTGCAATTTCTAGAGTACATAATGAGAAAAGAGGGTATAGAAAATTTTATATATAGGAGTTATTGAAGGCAGCACATAACCTACTGAACAAACTTGTGTAAATGATTGGCAGAACAGAGATTAGGAAAGATAGCAAAAATACAATCTTTACTAAGAACTGCAAGGACTGGAAATTGTGGAGAGCCATGATTGCCTATGTCCTGAAGAGAAATGGTACATAGAAGAAAATATAGCAATAACTGAATGTTTGCACAACTTTGAGACTTTTGTGGAGATCCAGGTTTTAAGATATTCTGTATGTGTTTACATTTTAAAAATATTTTAATACATTTATTTGATGCCCTGTTGCACACATTACCTGATTGATATGAAAATAAAACCAGTTTTAATATGCAATGCAGATTTCCTATTTTCATTATATTTTTCTTTTTTCAGGAAAACCTTGACAAGAGTTACATTAAAACTCATATTTGGCAACAAATAGGCTGGGCAGTTTTATCTAAGTTAAAAGTGAAAAAGCAAAACAAAAGAAACTTAATTTTAATAATAATTGATATAGTAATTGTTGCTTCTAGTCTTTGGGAATGAATGCTAACAATGCCCCCTCTCCAAATTTATAAACAAATTCTACAGATGCATACTGTAATTTTTTCTTAGTCAATAAAAATGGGTAATTCATTGGTCTTACTCACACATCTTTACTTAACCTTGAAGTCAGAAGGCTATAACCACTCGACTGTATCCCATTTGCATATGCACACTGTTTCTTTTTTACAATCATATAATTACTTTGCTATTGTTTTATAGTTACCTTGTATTATATTGTTCATTTTTTGTACTATTTTACTGTGTTCTTATTTGTATTGTTATTGGGAATTTTGTCACTCCCACTTAAAAATGCCTGCTTATTCAACAGTAATAAAATTTGAATTATTTAATTTCCATTGCTTCTCAGATGAAGAATTATTTGAGGTCATTGCTTTTGATCTCTCCCCATTTTGTATTTATTTTTATACATTGTGTTACCTAATGGTGAACTTGGTGAAACTGACACCCAGGTTGGTTGCTAGTGCATTTTGAGGGGGAGGCACTAAGAATTTGCACACTAACACTAGTTCAAATTTTCACAATAAAGAGTGCAAATGATTTTCTGCAAGGCAACACCCCCTTGCAACTGGCCTGCTGGCAACAAATGTCATGCTTTTGGAATTCTAAAAGTCGAACATTCGCATCATATCCACCTCTTGATAGACTCAAATGTCTCCATTACATCACCTGTAAGGCCCTGTAATTATTTCAGTAATGAGTTAAGGTATCTCTCAGATGAGAAGGTTACATTAAATTAATTGCAATGATTTGCTTCACAAATACTGGTACTGACAAAATCACTTGGAAGATTAAAATTCTTGCTCTTGAATAGAAGTCAGTCTTAAACGGTGTAAGGTGATAGAATTGATTGATAAACTTAGGCGAAACTGATGCTATTTAAAAAAACATATATATTTTGATAAACTGAAAACGTTTTTGTCACTAAAGAGAAAAAAAATTAACTTTATATTTATATTTAAAGCAAAAGACAAAAAAAAAAGAAGAGTGTAATCGATTAAGATGAAAGAGCTGGAAAAATTTTAATGTAGAGTCCTTGATCAAAACAACCAAAAAGGTAAAGCCATCAAGCTTAGCCTTATCAGTAATTTCTCTGTATTCATATTTTAGATCTGAACCAGACATTTTCTATTTTTTGTATTCATTTTCTCAGAATAAAAATTGCATTGATAGTATCATGAGAAAAAGTGTTTTAGAAGAAAAAGAACAAAATGGAAATTGAAAAGCATATAAGAATTCCTCTCAATAGCCTTTTATAGCTGGTAAGTTTTAGCAACATGAAAGACATCTTCTATATCATCATAAATAGCTATTTTAGTAAGAAAAAATGCTTTTCATTTGTTCTCATATTATATGGGAGTACTGAAAAGTTCTCAATCTGACCAGTTTTTAAAATCAGACTAAATGACAGATTTTGTTTTTGTGGAAGAATTTCTTAATCAATTCAAGCACTTTTCAATCCTTCTTCAGATATATTTTTAAAACTTCTCCCAAGATGACTAATTTTTCCAGGGAAATATTAAATAATCTTTCATATACCATGTCCTTTCAGAATGTGTGTAGTCATGGCTCTCTGCAACTTCCTATCATTTATTTCTTTAACTCTTTCACTTTTATTACTCTTTTGTCTTTGTTCTGCCATCAAACTCAAACTCAAGTAGGCTATCTGTTGCGTTTCCCACTTCTCTTGCCTATAGTATGTCCGGTGCACCTGTTGGGCGTTAAACTCGGCCCAGACCTCAAGTGGGACTCCTACATATGATCCATCTCTAAAGATGCTGGAAAAATGGTCAGTTCCCTGTACTGATCCAGCAAGTACTTGACTTGTCCTACCATCTTCTACTTTTACAACAACCAGATTGGGCCAAAAATAGAGTACTGCTGCCATAAATGGGCAGGAGCAGTGCCGTCTTCATTTTCCACTCTCAATAGTCCAAAAGCATCTCTGTGTCCTTGTCAGAGACAAATTGTTTTCTCCCTTACAATCCCTTTGTCACAGATGCTCTATTGCTGTTTCCATAGAGAGTGTTCAAATGAGCTACACTCCTTAGTTCCACCAGTTCTAACTTTCAACTCACCATATCACGCACATTGTAGCAATCCACCCTCATTCCCTTTGTATTATGTTGGTGAAATGTAAGTTCTACTTGAGCAGCCTCTTCTCATGAACCACCACCCTTTAGAACCAACTCCCAAGAGGATGTTTCCCCAATCACTACAATCTTAATGTGTTCAAGTCTAGAGTTAATGGTTATCTTCACCTCCTATCTATATAAACTACTTCTTAATGTAACCCTCTACTTTGAGTGGCCCCTGAGCCTTCTAAAGGGTGAACCTTACTGTTAAAAGAAATATAGATCAGCAATTCTGCTTTGGGTCTAAGTATAATTGTACTCTGCCTAACATCAAAGTGTTACTTCCCAACATTCTGTCTTGGATCAGTGTAGTATTATGTTGGTGAGATATAAGTTTGACTCAAGCAGCAGTTTCCCATGAATCACTGCCTCGTGGAACCAACTCCTAAGAGGATGCTTCTCCAATCACTACAATCTTCACCTGTTCAATCTAGGGTTAACTGATGTCTTCCACACATATCTGTATAACATGTGCCTCTTACTCTGTAACCCTCTACCTCAAGTAGATTCTGGGTTTTGTACAGGGTGAACATCACTATAATAAAAAAAAAATGTAAAAATCCCAGAAATTTCAGCTGTCGCTTTTCAATTGTTAACAGTAGTTTCTTTACCAATTTTCATTAAAAATAGAAAAACAAAACAAAACTAACCTGAAGACATTTATCACTTGTTATCTTATGATTGAATAAGGTTTCTGTTATATGTTGCAATCATTATTTAATAGAGAATACATTTTGATTTTCTCCACTTTTGCTTGAGAAGTTGAACAATGGTTTGTGGTTACTTATCATTTTGTAACAATTCAATTGAAAAAAAAAAAAAAAAACATTTATCCAAGTGAAAAGATGAAATATATTTGCATGAAAATAAAAACAAAAAAATATCCTTATTTTGTGTCTCTTGGTGTGATTTACTTATTTAGATTTTAACCTTGAAATGTCCTCAGAAAAGGTTTCACTTTCTCCCATCAAGTTACAAAACAGTTATTTTAATTGTAAAATAATACCTGATGTATTTTATAAATTGTTGTATTAGTGATTGCATTTTAGATAAAGCTATTATGTTTTAGAAATTGAGCCCATTATATCATTTTTCAGGGTGGGTTTTCAATTTTCTTTCTTTTTTCACTTTTCCATTTCTCAGATAACGTAAACAAGAAATACAGAATCATAATTTGTAAACTAGTTTGGGTCTTAGTATTTTACTTTGAAAACTATTGTTACTTACTGGATGTTCTGTGAAATTAGTCATGTGCCAAAGTTGACTTTGTCCAATAAATATGCATACAATATTATCCAGGCTATTTGGAATTATATGCCTGAATATTATGTTCCTAAATTCTTAATGCAAACATTGACATTTCTAATTACTATAACACGGTGGTTCTCAAACTTTTTTTTCTCTGAGCCACATTTCCAGAATGAAAATTTGCTTGTGCCTCACCAAAGGGAAGTCCTGTTGAAAAGCAGCCCTACAATAAAGAATAGATAGAGAGAGAGAGTTAAAGGGAGATAACTGTGGATTCAAAGTCAGAACATTATAACTGATAACTCTCTCCTTCAATTTGCAGACCCTAGTTACTATATTCTTAATACTTGGTATAATGCAACAATATTACAATGATAAAATCAGTCAATAATTATTTATAACTATTTATGCTGGGACTCATGCATGCAATTACAAGCAATTGATAATATTTTAAATTTTGAAATCATATTTATTTTTGGCATATGAATTTTTTGAAACTGTTTCTAAATCTTTGATTGTTTTTCAATCATTCTGCCTCACCTGCTATCCTCTTCTGCCACACCTATGAGAAGCACCACATTGTGAACCACTGCTATAATCATACAATAAAAATAAAAATCAAGCATTCATATGTTTAATATGAATCACTTTTCTTGTTGCTAAAGATTTTGTTATATAATTGTTTTTCTGATGGTGTTTAGGTAAATTTTTTTGTAACTTATATATTTATCAGATAGAAGTAACTATGATTAATGAAAATGACATATTTTACAATGTTTTCGTAATGCATTTTTGTAAATACATTTTATTTGAGTAATTTTAAGGATCCTGTACTGATGTTCACTCTGTACAAGGTCTGGGAGCCACTCAAAGCAGAGGGTTACAGGGTAAGAGGCACAGTTTATAAAGATATGTGGGAAGATAACAGTTAACCCTGGATTTGAACAGTTTAAAATTGTAGTGATTGGGAAAGCATCCTCTTGGGAGTCAGTTCAACAAAGCATCAGTTTGTAAAGGAGAAGTTGCTTGAGTGGAACTTGCATCTCACCAATAGAATACAAAGGGAATGAGTGTTTGTCGCTACAATGTATGTAGCATGGTGGGTCTTTAGCTGTGAAGGTTAGAACTAATGGAACTAATGAATATAGTTCACCTGAGCACTTTCCATGGAAATAGTGATAGTTGTAAGAAGTTTGAGGCTTTTCATCTGTGAGAAAGGGGTTGTAGAGTGGAAAATATTTTGTCACCCACAAGGACATGTAGATGCTTTTGAACTACATTGAGAGTGGAAAGTGAAGACTAGGTTGCTCCTGCCCATATATGACACAAGTACTTCATTTTTGGCCTGATCTGGCTCTTGTCAAGATAGAGGATAGCAGGAGGAGTCAGGTACTTACTGGAATAGACAGAACCAATTGTTTTCCCAGCATCTTTAGTGATGGATCATATGTATGAGTTCCACTTGAGGTCTGGATTGAGTTTGTCTCGATAGGTGTTCAAGACATGTGCCCTTTCTGAAGGAACTTTTATTCATCATGATTGGTTATATTTCAAGGTTTGATTGGTGAGTTCTTTTTTTTTTTTTTTAATACTTAACATCAAGCATGTGAAGCTGTTTAAATACCTGGGAAGCATTTTAAAAGAGGATGGACAATGTGGCACTGAGATCCAAATATACATTGGACTAGCAAAAGAAACATTCCAAAATCTAAGCAAGGTGCTGAGAAACAGAAAAATTTTGTTAGAAACAAAGAAAAGAGTGCTAGATTGCTATATGTTTTCCATCCTCTGATATGGCAGTGAATGCTGGACACTAACCACACAGATAAGGAGAAAGCTAGAGATAGCAGAAATGTGGTTCTACAGAAGGATACTGAAAATTCTATGAACAGAGTGAGTAAGCAACAAGAATGTCTTAAAGATAGAAAGAACACTTCTACTCAGGATCAGAAAAGATACTTGAAATTCATTGGACACATAATTAAGGGGAAGGGCTTGGAAAACTTAGCCCTCACAGTATATCGAAGGCAAGAGAGATAGGGGAAGACAGTGCGCCACTTACCTGATGAGCTTGTATGAATGTGTGGCAGAACAGAATGTGGGAGCCTTAGCAAAAGGTGAAACAATTACTAAGAGTCACACAAGATAGGTGATCACAGTTTTCCACAACTTCCTATGTCCTGAAGGGACATCGCACATAGAAGTGCTTTGAAATAAGGAGAAAGTTTGGTCATCTGGGAAGCAAAGTCAAATTGAAAACCTTTCATCACTCCCTTGTGTAAATGAAATGTATAACATTTCCTTGTGTTACATTTGCTTCAGTACGACTATTTGTTCAAACACTTATGTAAGATCTATACATTTACCTATCAAATTACTGGTCATCTTTGCCTCACATGACCCATATAATGAACAATGGGTCCTTAAATCTATTTTGAATGAAAGCATGATGTCACCAATGTATTTGTTTTCATACTTTTAGACATCATGAATATTGATGGAATTTATTTTATTATTACTTCTATGGCTGCCTATAAGTATTTTATTGATTATTATGAAGTGTAAATTATTGCCCTGTTTATATAACAGTTATAAATTATTTTCCACTGTGATTTGTTGTCCTCACTCCAACAAATATCTGCACATCTTCTTGTACGTATTGTGAATGACCATGATATCCTCTAAAATCATTGATATCCCCAAGTTCCATATTGATTATTATTCTCTCTAATATAGTTTCTCAAATTTATAATATTCTTCCTTCTTTTTGAAGTCTTTTCCAGCTCTGGAAACATCACTCATTGATAATAGATATATTCACATAACAGTGATAAGTTTTCTTTTATGTTGAATATTATTGTTATAGCATACTTATGGACGATAATGGGTATGTCCCCACTCACATAAATACAGTAGTAAATACTGTATGTTGGTCTGTAGTTGGAGATATATTGTGGAATTCACTTGACTCACTTCTAGCAGTTGACTATTTGTATATGCTGCTGGCGAATCTTATATGTGTTGTTCTTGTCCTAGGTATTATTGTTCATTACCAGCCTTAGTTTGATTATTTTATTCAGTAACCTTCCCTAGGTTACAACAATTATACTGCAGGAAGGAAACTGAACATTTATTTTTTGCATGTTTAAATTCAATCTAATCATAAGAAATTATAAGGGAATACTGACAAGTTGACCCATGTTACAAAATCTGACCAAATAACTAGATTTTTTTGTATTATTGTTCCCCCAATATAAAGTCTAAGAGCCACTCAAAGTAGAGGGTTGCTAAATGAGGTTGTAAGGGCATACATGTAGGGACCAAGAGATAATGTTTGACCCAAGACTTGAAGAGATTAAGATTGTGATGATTGGGGAAGGATCCTTTTGGGAGTCAGTTTTGAGCTGTCTGAGTGGAACTTTCTCCTTACCAATGAAATATGAAGGTGGCAAGGATGAGTTGACTTGGTGTACATGGCCGGATGTATCATTTTTTTTTTTTTTAGTGAGGGGGTGTTCATTTTTAAAACTTTGAGGTCAACTGTTCAACACCTCTTCATATTTTTCAATAAATTAACTAATAAATATCTCTTGAGAAAATGTTTGATAATATTATTCGTTGAAATTGAGATGAATTTGTTTGTTATTGCTTTCTGTGCTATACTTCCAGAAGCCTATTGTCCATTTAACCATTTTAAGAATTCCTCCTTTTATATGTTCTCATCCTTTTTTGTATTGCATTTTAATACCAAGAAAAGTAAATCTATTTTTTTGTCTTTGTCCAATCTTTGTACGTTTAATAATTTTAACTGGCACAAATGCATTTTATTTCCTGAAAGGAGACAAACTTTCGTTCTCGGTCAAAGACTTTTGTTCGTGTGCAAAAACTTAATATTTATTAATAACAGCAGCTTGAACACTGGAGAACAATTTATCATGCAGTACCTCCTTATGTTTAGAAGGAGACTTAAGAATTTTTCTTGATGTCTGTCAGCTGCTACGCATTTTCATTTTGCTTTTGTACCCTATTTGGTTTATAACAGGCTAAGGTAATTTTATTGGTTGGGGGTAAGAAAGCATGATGATATAAGAAAATATATGCCTTTCCCAGCTTAAAAATTATTGCAGCATGATCTTCTCATACCTATTTCCCTAATTTATGAAGGTTCCTTAAAACAATGGAGGAAAAAGAAACTGTATACTGCATTGGTAAATATTTAAGTAATTTAGAAAACAAATATTAATGAAAGATAATACTTTAGTCAGTCAGAATACAATCAATTTCAAAATCTCCTTCATTTTATTGGTTAAAGGCATCAGTGTAAAGTCATTCTCATTATGTATTGATAATGATTTTTGCTCAGTTACAGGATTATTCCTTAGATTGATTTTCTTTTCTTATTTTCTTTCTTTTCTCTCTTCCTTTTTCTTTCTTCCATTTTCTCTCTTTTCATTTTCTCTCTTTTCATTTTGTCTCTCTTTTTTGTTTTCTTTTTTGTTTTCTTTTTTGTTTTCTTTTTTGTTTTCTTTTTTGTTTTCTTTATTCTCTCTCTTTTACTTTCATTTCTTCTGTTCTATCCTTTCTTCTGTTCTATCCTTTCTTAGGTTCTCCATTTTTCTCTTTTCTTCTTTTTCTCTTTTCTTCTTTTTCTCTTTTCTTCTTTTTCTCTTTTCTTCTTTTTCTCTTTTCTTCTTTTTCTCTTTTCTTCTTTTTCTCTTTTCTTCTTTTTCTCTTTTCTTCTTTTTCTCTTTTCTTCTTTTTCTCTTTTCTTCTTTTTCTCTTTTCTTCTTTTTCTCTTTTCTTCTTTTTCTCTTTTCTTCTTTTTCTCTTTTCTTTTTCTCTTTTCTTTTTCTCTTTTCTTTTTCTTCTTTTCTTTTTCTTCTTTTTCTCTCTTTTCTTCTTTTTCTCTCTTTTCTTCTTTTTCTCTCTTTTCTTCTTTTTCTCTCTTCTCTCTTTCTTTTCTCCTCTTCATATGAATTTTAATCTATTTCTCCATTTCTCTCTGTCAGTCTTTTACCATTTACTTATTAATTTATTTTATTTTCTCAGAATATCATGAGAGTACATAGTATCATCATTTCAGTTCTTCACACCTTCTTTATTATTATTATTTCCTTAGATTTCTATTTTGTATTCATTCCCTTTCAGATTATTACTGATAAAAATGCTATCGATGCTCAATTCTCACTGTTTTAGAACTCCATCAATTTTGAAGATAAAGAACCATTCTAAGTTAATTTGTACTAATTTCTTTGTCTTTGTTTTAACATGTTTCATTTGTGTATTCTTTGGTCTTCATCAGGTCTGTTGTGTTTTGGAATGCAATTTGTTTGAATAATCTAAAGACCTATATATAATGAAGAACCTGAAGATAAGAAATTAATGAAATTCTAAACTTGTGTGCTTTATTTGGTTTACTACAGGTTGCAAAATAATAAGTCTCTTATTCTGAAAACGAAACCCCTTTTGACTTGCGATCAGTCTACCGCTTTTTGCCTTTTCAACATTATACCTTCAGGAAAGTTCATTTGTGTGTTCTTTTTGGTATGTTAAAAAATAATAAATTTAGTTAAATGTTTAATTTTATTTCTGCATAATAAAGTCACTCTGCGATATAGCGTGAACCAAATATTAACCTTTTTGTGTCTTGGCTTGCCGCGCCAGCTGAAGTGTGTCGCTTCCTGCCCTGTTGCTATGTTGTGTGTCGTTGATCTGCCAAGTCTGATTGCTTATAAACACTTGCTGGTCTTGCAGACACGCTGACTGCTGAAGCTACAACTAGGGACCTGGGTCCAAGAAGAGGAGGAGAGGTGCCAGAGGGAAAGAGACACTCTTCTACCCTGAATTGCTTGTACTCCTCTTCTCTCTCAAACTGTGGTGTGCTATATGTCCTTATGGCTGTTAATGCATTATGTTATGCTACACTTGATACTATGCGTAACTTCTGTTCTTTTTTTTTTCTTTTGGATACTGATGTAATTTTTTTGTTTTTTTAAGTTTACAAACGATCGTTTTTTTTTGGTCTTTTCTTTTTTAGTCACTTTTACGTTTTTACTTTTATCCAAAATATATATTTATTAAATGAAATCATGAAATTAAAATTTCTTTTGTAATATTTAATTTAAATTTCTTTTGTGTGTCATAAACAGACCCCACCAAAATGTTTTTTTTTTTTTGTACATGCTAAGAAGCAAAAAAAAGTAAAAAAGAAAGATTTTACTGTACTGCTAAAATTATTTATTTGTGTGTGTTTGTGTGAGAGAGAGAGAGTACACTTTTTATATACATGCATACACGTCGTAGGCCTTGTGTTTAAATTACATGTTTAAAAATGTATATGTACTTTTTTTTTACTTTTTATCTTTTTTTTTTTTATTTATCTGCATGTTCATAAACTGAAGCCATGTCTGCATACAAAAATGTATAAGCGTAGCTAATTACGCGCGATGTGCGTGTAATTGTTTAAGAAGGTGCTGAAAAGTTCTCAACCTAACACAAAATCTGACCAAACATTAACTTAAAAAAAAAAATATCTCTTGGTTTTGCTGAGAACTTTTTAAAATACCTTCATAGAGGCACATAATACATAAATACTTTTACCGACAATCAATATGTATGGGCGATGAGAATATAAAATTCAAATTGTATGCGTTTTTTTTATATATTTATTTTTTATGTTGTCTTATTTTACACAAAAATATGTGTGTGCATATGTATTATATTGTTGATTGAATACTTCTGGGTAGATATGTGAATTTTTGTATACAATGAAACAACAATTTCCATAGTAAGTATGTGTGCACATAAATGCATGGGTATGTATATACTAGGTATGATGCTTAGCTTGTTTATATGGTTATCTGTAAGTTCTGTGTAGAGGGGTTCATCCGAATCAAATATATCCTCTTTTGCACGGGTTATCGACTTAAAAACCTGTTCTGTTTCATAGTCCTGGCTACTCATCCGTCACGACTTACAGCTACACAAACACAAAATAAGAAAACAAAACAGTAAGTAACATTGGCAATATTATTCTCATTTATCAAACAAAACAAAATCATTCACTAAATATACAATCCACAGGTCATTCAAACGATATGCGTACACACGCATGTGTGCGTAATCGTGGTTGGTTCCACTTGGTTGATTATTTTACGAATAAATAACAAAGGTAATCATCTCGAGCTGTTCACTAACAAAACGCACACCCTTAGTCTCAGACGTACATAATCGTGAAATTATCAACTCCATGCCCAGCTCTGCGGAGTTTAACAATAACAGAAAGAAACAGCTGAACAAACGAATGAATGAAGGTGCCGTCTGCTCATCTCTTGAAAAAGGGTACCGCATCTCCTTACTACCAGCATTCTTCATTCATTCATTCTCTATTTATTTCCTATATTCATCTTTTCACACCTTGCATATTCTCATTCCTTGATTCATATTTCTCTTATTGTTCATTCTACTTTTCTTTCATTAATCGTTTTCCTTCCTTCTTTCAACTTCATTCATTTTTTTTTATCTATCTTCTGCTTCATTTATCTTTCTACTTCTTAACTTAATTCAACTTTTGGTTACTGTCTACCTCATTCAAACCTTTCTTTCTTTAATCTGTCTTTTTTCTCTTTCACACACTTACTTCTATATATCGTTTTTTTTCTTTTTTATTTGAATACACATTTTCAAGATTTTTCTAAAATCATTTTCTCTTTCTTGTATCTCTTTTTTTCCTCACCCTCCTTTATTACTCTTTTTTTAAAAAAAAAATCCTTTCAACTTCAACTCTTTCTCTGTTCTTTCCTGACTTTCTAACACTTCTCTTCTCTCTTCAAGGCTTTTTTTCTCTCCCCAACACCGCTTTCCATTCATTCTCATCATTTCTATCTATGCTGATAAATCTCATTTGAAGATATGGAACAATCTGCATACACAATGAGACTCTATTTGCGAATGCCGTCCAATGAGAAGTTGTCTCATTCTGCAACTACTTTGGCGCGGACTTTCCTGGTAAGAATTATTTATTTATTTATTTAAATAATATTCTCACTTCAGCACCTCTCCACTTATTTCTTTTACCTTCCTCTGGTTTTATCTTTTTTTGTCATCATTTTCTCTTTAGCACTCTCTCTCTCTTCTCCCAACTTTGTTTTTATTATCCTTTTCACTTCCCCTCACCACTTGTTTCCCTTAGTTTTTTTTACCTTTATTTTTCATCCATCAGTTACAATAAAAGAAGTATCAATAATAATCGTTTATTTTATCAGTATTAATTTATTACAGTAATTTAAATGAGATTATGTTAAGAATAATTTTGCATCAACTTCATTGAATAATAATAATATACCTTTTTTTTTTTCCTTTTCTTCATAAATAATAATTTTTCCATGAGTGAGGAATCAAACCCACAAGCTGACCAACCAAAGCAACAACTGACCCTTCATGTAATATTTTACTATTTCACACTCAGGGAAGTTTTTCTTTTTCTTTTTTTTTTTTTTTCAATGTTCAAGCCCTAGGGGACCTTCCTTTTCAGGCAGTATCTCTCCTTCGGAAGGTGGGATGAGTTTATTGCCCGGCACCTGAGTTGTCCCAAGAAGGGGCTTGGGCAATTTTTCCACTTTAAACTGACCTTGTGTCTCATTCAGTAGTGACGTGGCGCACTGAAAAATGCGCACACTAAAAATAAAATCATATCCTTTTTTGTTGTTGTTTTGACGACTGCTGTGTATTAGTAAAATCCAAATTACTTTTTTAAAAATTTTTATTGAATGTATTTTACAAAAGAAAAAAATCTTAGCAAAGTTGCTTACTTTTGCTTCTATAATAAATAAACATTAAAAATTTAATTTTTTTTTTTTTACCTTTTAAAAAATTTGATTAAATTCCTATGAATTTATTACCTACAGAAAACAGATTTTTTACAGTGTATTTTTTAATAATCAGTTTATTCAAATAAAGTTTGTCAATGTTTTTGAAAATAACTTATTTACTTGTGAAATAAAATGAAATTTATTCTATTAAAACACATTTAAACAGAAACGGTTTCACTTCTTTTATTTTAAATCTGCTGCCAAAAAATTTTTTTTCTTTTGTTAATATTTTTATAAAACCTTTTCATCTCAGTTTATTTCATTATGCATAATCTGTAAATATGCTTCCTTTCAAAAAGGTTTTGATGATTATATTTTTATTTTAAGTTCTTTTTATTAGCATTTTTAACAATCCAGACTTAGTGAGTTATTCTGACTTTTATTCTCAGTTTAGTTTGGGATTTAATATTTTTAGCAAACTCTTTGATTGTTCTTGGTTCTATTTTATACGATTGCCTTTTTACAGTCTACTGATCAGCTAACTATTTTTTCTCTTTCTTTTAATAAACATTTAGATAAATTTATTGAATGATTGTGGCTCTATGGATTTGGGATATTTAAAATTGTTCTGGTTGCTATAACCGTAATAGAGACCAAATCTGTACCTAGCATTTATATAATAAGCAGGGAAAAAGATTTTGTATTTTAATATTTTTAGATTATATTTATTAATTCTTGAAGGATGAGAAACAAAATAAAAATAAAAAATTGCTTAATAAATTCATAAAAATTTTTCAATTTACAGAAAATGAACCAATATTTTTTTTTTATGATAGTTTAAAATTTTTCATTGTTTTCAATACAATTTGAAATATCATGAAATAATGAATTTTGGATCTGTAAGAAATTTGTGGGCGGTGTTTATTAATAAAAAAATGTTATTCAAATGCTACGGTATATAAAATGAATGACTTTTAAAACTTATATTATTTTTTGATCTCATGAAACAAAATATAGGAATTAGCAAATGAAGATTTCAAAAGTAACAGATTTTCAATTTACTCTTGTTTTTTAAAATTATTTTTTGTACAAGCTTGTTTCTTAAACTGTAACCTCATGTTCCTTCAAGTAGTATATGCTGCTTTTTATCATTGAGCTAAACCTGTAAGAATATTCAGTATTTGGGGGAGTATTTGCTGATTTGATAGCACATACTTTTTTTCCAATGCATTAAATACTTTATTAAATGTATTAAATACTTCACCATTAAGTGCATGAAATACTTTATCCCAATTCTGACACTTTGGACTAAATATTTGGTAACTTAAACATATTTAAAGTTTATCATTTGAAAATATCAAATATTTAATAATAGCAAAGTTTATTAGATACTTTTTTTTATTTAATTGATTAATTAATGGCATACTGATTACTTTATTATTTCAAATTTCAAAGCATCATTTGAGGTATTTTAAATATCTTAAAGTTTGTTTTGATATGAAAACCTATTTTAAAATATTAAATTCTTTATTTTCTGAAATATATCCAACACTTAAACGCTGTCATCTTAAGAAACATTTCATTTAATATTTCTAAACATTTATTTAAATATTCTTGGTTATTTTCATAATTCAGCAGTATACTGTTTATTTTATTTTTTTTAGATGATGTTAAATGTCAACTACTTATATTTTTATGGGATTAAAGCTGGAATTTGAATCTAAAGCGGGTATCACCACATTGTGAGCAGCATCCTTCTTTGATTTATAGAGAATTTAATTCTGAGATAAATAGTTGAAGAAAAAAATTTGGAATTGATAGCCAGAAAATCAGACTTGTTTGTTGTATTAAATACTCTTCTAGTGAAACAAATCAATCAAATTATACTGTGTGTGTGTATATATATATATATATATATATATATATATATATATATAGATAGTTGTTAACAGCTGAGAACTTAAGTTGAAGTGGGGGGGACCTACTTGTTGAGGAAAAAAAGAAATTGTGTAGGAGTTTTGATATGAATAAGCAGACATGGACTGTATAAGCAGCAAGAATGAAGTGGTATATAACTTATAGAAGATCTGCTAATAGCAGTATAGAACTTACACAATATCTCTTGTATCTATGTCTCACAGTATTATAAGACTACTGCTTTTAGAAATTAATTGTAATAATGTTTAATACTATGCTGTTATTGTGAACTTCAGTATTATCATTATCTATATTATCATAGTACTCTTCAATATGACTTCTATCTTCATTATTATTGCTACTCTAGCAATTAATATTGAAATTATTCTGTAACCTATGTCAGTTCTTGATAATCATGTTGGGTTTGTTCATTTTATTTGCCATAATTTTTGGCAAGTGAAGTGCTACCTCTTCATATTTGGTAGTGACATACAAGATATGTTCTTCAACTCACATAATTCTGGTTGAGGTTCCTTAAAATACACTCTAAATGCTTACTTTTTTTTCTAAGTTTAAAAACTGATTTTGATGGAATTAAATCCCTATTTTGATAAGATGTATGGAGTTAAATCTTTTGTTATACTATTTGAATGTATCTATTTTTTAAAATCTTTATTATTAATTTTATAGCATTTTTGCACACAATGTAGTAATTATGAATTCTAATGATAATATTAATACTATTTATTATAATTATTCCTCATTTTTCAAAATTGAAATAACATTGATTATTTTAGTTTTTCTTATTCTGTTGCAGTTAGTGATATAATTATCACTATTAGATTATTCTTTATTCAGTAGTGTTACCAGCTTTTTAGATTATTTGAACTAGCCTGCAGATTTTAGAAGTACAAACAAGAGACTTTTTTCCTTTTTCATGTTTATGTAGTAACAATCTTTGCTACCCAGCAGCTAAATAACAGAAAGGATATCACATCCTTCAAAGCCATATTTCCTGCACAGGTATCAATATTACTACTATTTCTACTACCCTTCTTGAATTGTTGTTGTTTTTAAGGTACTTGAATGTTTTGAGGTATTTTAGGCAAAACTGCTGTGGTTTTGTGTTTTTCTTGGCTTAGCAAATTAAGTAATCTGAGGAAAGTTGTTCTTTATTCTATTTTAACTTGCCATATTTATGCAGTGTTGGTCTGCATAAACAAATAAGTGGGTAATCTGAGGTGCCTAATACAATGGTGAGGTTTTAATAATCAAGGGGTGGGGTGGTTACAGTATGCATTAAACGGGGGTCTTAATAAAAGGGGCTTTGAAAATCATTTAAAGAGTCAACAGTCCAGGATTAATAGACAAGGAAGTCTTAATAAGCTTGAGGAAGAAAAATTACCACAAAAAGACCTGAAAAAGAACAAAAGTAAGTCTTCTGCACATAAGAGTATGGACGAAAGAATTATTTTTCATGTACTGTACCTACAATTGTGTATACTTAAGAAAAAAAAGAATAAAGAAAACTGTGTGGTATAAATTTTTTCATTACTACTGCTACTACGACGTGTCATTATTATTATGTTTTTTTTTTTGTTTTTTAGTTGTATTTAGGTATATTACTTCATTTTCTATCTACCACATCCCTTCAGGTTCTCCACAACTTTCTATTTCGTATGACTCTTAGTAGTTTTTCTCCCTTTGCCCCGCCATCCATTCACACAAGCTCATCAGGTTTAGTAATACTATTATTATTCTTTCTGCTTACTCAAACACTTTTTGCGATTATCAGTGGTTTTATTTCTACTGTTCATCAACCTTAATGTAATTATAATAATTAATTACATGCACTGCTACTACATGCCCCCCAAATTGTACTCAGTCTTACTTTGTCTTCTTGAAAGCGAGTTATTTACATACCCCCTACTGAGAGAGGCTAGACTGAACCAAGTTGGCCTGGGCTGCTTTTCTAATAGTTACTTCAGCCTGCAATGTGTATCAGACAACTGTGACAGTTGCTTTATAGAAAGACACTCAGAAAAAGAAGGAAGACTTGTCTTGTTTGTCCTGTAGGGGAGATTCTTGCCATCCACCTTTCTTAGTATTATTCCTTATGGCCAGAACTGATTACCAAAGTAGTGTCTAGTTTTTGTGCACAAGTTGCCAATAAACCTGTGGCACAGTTCTGTTATGTTGGGCAAGCATCAATATTTTTCTCTTTCACTTTTAATACTTTGCAGAGAATATTAAAATAGTCAAATAAAATGGTATGAATGATTCTCTTGCATGGTATATTTCAGTTATTATGTATCAAGTTCAGTTTTCTTATGTACAGATTTTTTTTTTTTATATTGTCAAATTAAAACAAGTACTAATAGGACTTGGTGTTGTTGGTTAAATATCAAGTTAAAGGGACATTTCTGATAGGCCTTGTAAAAAAAAAAAATCATTAGTTACTATTTTAAAAGTTTTCATAATTTAGGGATTTTTCTCTTTATCTATCATGATAATGTTTCATAGCATAAAACAAGTTTAAAATTTGTTTGGTTTCTATAATTAGTATTTTTTATATAGTATATATAAATACGATATCTGTTAATGAATTCAATACATTTATCATTTTATCTTGACGGGTAGTTTATATGTGAAACTAAAGTTTTTGTTGTAAAGATAAGTTGTTTGAATTTTTCTTCATCTGTTATTGCCTGATGAGTGGACGGAGCAATTGCTGGAGTATCTGTCTACAAAACTCTAGTCAAGAGGCTGAAGATAATATCAATCAGCTAAGTGACAAATTTTATATTTTCATTCTGTAATATACATATATATATATATATATATATATATATATATATATATATATATATATATATATATATGTGATGAGAATGTATCAATAAATTCATATCTTAACCTGTTAGCTTAATCTAGATCTGAAATTCACCCTTTAATCACTCTGATTATCATTTGACAATGAATTGCATGCATTGACAAGAAAGATTGTTGTAATTTATTATGTAAAACAAATGATTTTTTTTTCATCATTAAGCTCTGGGTTTATTGGTACTATGTACTATAGTTGAATGATAATTAAAATCTCCTACTGAATGTTATCATTAATAGTAGAGACAAAAACATGTTTGAATATGTATTTGGTAGCATATAAAGCCGTCTTCAAATGTGCTGAGTATCATTTCACTGTGTGATAGCATTGAGTAATAGTATTTATTAGTAATACTTAGATATAATTAATTTATTAGCTAGATATAAAGCAGTGATCAATAATAGAAATATTAGCATTGGATGCCTGTGCATTATTTGAAATTCAGACATATCAAAGCAATGAAACCTTGCAAGCACTCAAACAATGTATCTGCCTTAAAGCACTCTTTTTTTTTCCTTTTGGCATTGACAACACAAGGCTTCATTGCAGTCAACAAATAGCACAGATGGTGGGAAGCCTGAAATATGTTGTACACACATTGTCTATCACTGATTTGGCACCATCAAACTTTTGGTTGTTCCCAAAATTGAAAAGGTTAACAATGTTTTATTTGATGTCAAAGTTGAAGTTGTTGTGTATAATGAAGGGTTTGGGATAAAGAAACTATACGACTTTTGTGTGTGTGTGTGTTATATAATTTGAAAAGATAGACGTTCTGTGTCTATTCAATTTATCTATTTTCTTTTCCAAACTGCAAGTAGCCTGCAGACATGGCCATTGCGTATAAAAAAATATCCAGAATCAAGAGCTTGTCCAAGCATTCAACTCTCACAAGTTATGTTTGGAGGAGGGAGAAACAGTAAAGTACTTCTACTTTTTCTCACTTTCAACCCCTGAAGATAAAGATTTTGGATAATTTTTGCATCTGCAGCAGTTAAGTTAAAAATTGAATACACATAGAATGTCTATCCTTTTAAATAAGACTTGTTTAAAAAAAACAATTGCAGCCTCATTTTATTTATATATATATATATATATATATATATATATATATATTTGGAGAAATATGTATTACAAAGTGGAAAATGTTTTTATGTCACTCATTCCATCCTTTAGGACTTTGTTGGACTAGCCTTTTTTAATGTGTCTTGGGTATAAAATCTAGGCACTTTTCTGTAGATTCTTTTTGTTTCCATCATTTTGTTATTAAATATCCTACATTGTGATAACAGATCTGTGGTGAGAATGTTGTAAGAACCTGAACACAAATTTACTGGGGATGAGCTATCGATTAAAGCACTTTCTAAACATTTTGGTCTTACTGAATTATTTTCTCTTTGAAAGATGATAAAAAGAAAAAGAGTCTAAATGAAATTGGCTAGATTATAGACCCAGAATGCATTTAAAAAAAAAAATTTTTTTTTCTAAATTTAAAATTCCCAGCATCTCTCGTTTGTGTGCATGCGTAGTTGCATCACTGTAAACAAACCTAGTCTGAAATCGTAAGGGATGAAACGTGTCATACAAAAACTTTTCCCTCACTTTGTCATGCATCTTTCCTCCAAAACTGTTCTTGATATATAAAAATTTATATATTGTTATCCCATACATACACACACTATTTTTTTAGAAACAAAATTTTTCTTATTGATTTCTTTTCATATACCTCATACATAAAGATTGATTTGCTTTTTGGTGCAGTAAAATCCTTCTGTTCTTGAGACACTACCTCAATCTTTATCATCAGTGGACCTGAGCTCTACCACTGTATTGTGCTTTGATACAGGCCTTGTGTATACCATTACAATGTGTACTATCTTAAGTTTTTCCCTGTAGATGTTAAAACAGAGTGAAATTGTCTTCTGAGAAACTTGTAATGATGAAAAGCAAGTCAAGTTAATCTGATCTGTTCATTCTAATTTGATATTTTTATTTGAGCCTTTGAGAATTCAATGACATTATTATCTTGAGCTGATTTATAGCCCAGCTCTTGTTGCAGATGGGATTTTGAACAAGTAGCTGATTACAAGAACAATGAGTTTGTTAAAAGATCATTGTACAATTTTGTCTCGTTCAGTTCATCTATTTCAGGATTTGCTTGGATCTCTTTTTGTATGAAGAAATTTACCTGAGTACAGATTTTCAGTAATATAATTCTCTGAACAGCAATACTTATAGTAAATGAACATCTACTGTATACAAAAGAATGTGCATTAACTTCTCTATCTTTTTGGTGCTCCTTGGTTTATAAAGCTAGCACATAACACTCAAAAATATACCCATAAAATACAAACAAGTGTTATATTTTTTTTATTAGATTAGAATTCTAAAAATATAATTCAGCATAAGATTTACCTCCCTTGGTTTTGTCTAGTCAACAAATGTTCATTGAAACAAGTTTTTTTTAAAAGATAACAAAGTTATGTCTTATAGTTTATCATGTTGGTGAATTAGTTTTTATCTCAACAAGAACAAACTTATTATAAAAATATAAGACATAACTTATGTTATCATTAACAAAACTTGTTTGGATTTAGTTTCATTAGCTATTTTATTTTTATTTGTTTAGATTTTATCTTGTTATTAGATGAGCTCTTGGGAAGCATATTTTAAGTTTTTATGTAGCATTTCATATTCCAACCTTCAATGGGTTGGAAAAAAGTAAAACATTCTTTCCCTGAATTAATCTGGATTTGAATGTGTGTGCACACACACATGCATATATATATATATATATATGATAAAGAAGAAATAGAAAACGTTTATCAATCTAACATGTTTCATCTTAAAGTTTCATCAGAGAATGAGATATGGAGAAAAATAAGATGAAACTTTAATAAAAGTGAAACGTGTTAAATTGATAAACATTTCTTACTTATTCTTTATCTCATCATTGTCAGATTCTGATCCATATTTGATATATAGTCATCAGAGACAGCCTATTTTGCTGTATCACAGCTCATCAGTGTGGCTAGACATCTGATTGCTTCAAGCTGGGATTGAAATTCAACCGATTTGACATCAGTCAGAGACTTTTACCTCTAGGCTATCGATGCATGACAGAGAAAGGGAATTTTTAACACATATATGTGGTATATAAATGCCATACTGGCTGTCATAGCGCTCAATTCTAATGAAGAATGATGTATACACACACACACACACACACAGGGTGAACCAAAAATAGATGGACATTAAATAACATTTACTTTGAGATTACATACTGATACAATTAAATTTTGATAAAAAAATTATTACATATACAATTAAATTTTATTGTGAACACTAATACAATACAAAAGCACTGAAAATTTTATCAACGTAAGTGCTCAAACTGCTGTCCCTCACAATTTATACAGGTTTGAAATCTACCTTCCATGCTTCGACAAACATTTTTGCACAAGCATCTTTGGGTATGTTTCAAATTACCAACACTTTGGCCATTCTAATTCTCAGGAAATGTTTCTTCAAGGTACCTACGGACTGCTTTTATAATTATAATATAACACTAACACAAACCCTATTTAACCTACTGTCCACCTACTTTTGGTTCACCCTGTATGTATGTAATATATATATATATATATATATATATATATATATAATAATACCTGGCCACTTATATTTGAGGATATCTGTCTATAAGGAAGGCTAGCCAATCCCTATTGCAGACGCTCGCTCAAGCACATTTGTGTTTTGTTCAACACCCACAGAGCCAACCTGTGGTTTATACTGCAACTATGCTGAGCAGATCTTAATCATAGTTTCTGGGAGAGAGAGCGTGTGATCTAGCATGATCAACAATCTGAACAAGGCCAGCACACTCAAACCCTCGGTCACGATGACTTGTGACTTTGTGCTAGCACAGCTATTGACGGACCCCAAGGGTTCCATCTACCCAGTTTCACTCACAAGGCTTGGGTCAACCTGTGGTATGGTTTTCAGGCACTTTCCAAAGGTGCTGGGATTGCCCCTTCCAGACTGATAACATCAGAAAGTCTTCTTTCTGACAAACCAACTATGGTGAGAGTTGAACCCAGGACTTATGGTCAGAAAGTGAACATTCTAACCACTCGGCCATGCGCCCATCATATATATATATATATATATATATACCCCCTTAAGACAAGGTTTGAAGAGTGCATTGACACAGTCAGTGTTGATAATTATTTTCACTATCTTTTTAAACAGTCTATTTCTAATATTAAGCACTTTTCCTCTGTAAATGAAACAAATTTTAACAAAATATTTATAGATTTATTGAAATACAGACAATCTTTTATTGTTGATACTAACAGGTGGTGTTCATGAGTTATGGATTCTTACTACTTTGGCAAATTACAATTAATAACTTTTTCATAAATATCTAGATGAAGAAAATTTAGAAAAAAATAAAAATGCAAATAATCGTACATAATCATCAATTAATTTTAAAAGCCAATTGTTTAAGTGCAGTACTAAACTAGCATTGAGATCTCATCAATTTACTGTTGAGTTGGCTAGATGCAGCTGTAAATTTTATGCTAACAGTTTTTCTTATACTTCTCGCTTGTGGAACTCCCCTCCAGCTCCATGCTCTCCAGCCAATTTTAATCTGCAAAAATTTAAATGCAATGTTAATCACTATCTACTGTTCTCCTGAGTACTCTTTTCTCTTCCTGCTCATTAGTAATGTTTCTGTTCCTAATTCCTACACACCCAGTAATGCCTTAGTGGCTTTACTGCCTTGCTTGGGGTAAAATCAATTAAAAATAAGTGTTCTTCTTGAATCTGATACCTGTAATATTTGATGATACCTTTGTAGATAATTAATATGCCAGTGAATAAAAAGGACAAAGCAATTTGAATCCTGATTATCGGACATTAGCATAGAAAGCAATAAACCTTAAAACTCCCCATGCATCGTCATAGTCATTTTAAATTTGTCCTTCTACTGATATTTCATGAAAGGAAATATCATGAAAGCTGAACAAGTTTTTCTGGTGATTATTTATGTATAAACTATTGATTGCCCAATAGGATACTAAGTACTAATTTTTATTTCCACTAGCAAAATGGTAATGCTGTTCATTTTCTATGTAATTTACCTTGTTTTATAAATATGAATTATTAAAATATTATTATTTTATGTTTTCAAATTAAAATTTGAAAACCAACGTTATTTTTTTTCTCAACCATACATTTCTGCATGTAGAAATGTTTTTCTCAAATGTTCTACATTTGCTTTTGAAGTCTGTCAAAAAATGAAAAGCATTACATAAGTAAATTTTCCTTTTGCTCTTTCTTTTTATTAAAATTATTATATATATGTAGAGAGAGAGAGAGACTGAAAAATTTTTACCAACGTTTCAGAGGGCAAAACACATTGGTAAATAAGTTTTTCTTTTGTGTTTGTTCATATTGTTTTTTTTACAGACATAGTATTTATAAGTGGAATTTTACAAATACACACACACACACACACACACACACACACACACATATATATATATATTTATTTGTGTGTGCCTGTCTGGAAAATATTTAACTAATATTCACAAAAAATAGTAATCTTCTTAGGACCTCACAAACTTATACAATTGTCCCTTTCACTTTTCAAAGCATTCTGCAAAGTCCTGTTATGGGCTTACCATCAACTGCATCATCAGTTTATCCTGTTCAGTCTTTCTATGTTGATTTCTTTTTTGCTTAGAAAAAAGCCAGAAGTTACAGGGAGCGAAGACTGGATTAGTGGTGGTTGGTGAGGAATTGATTGTTCTGGATGATGTGATGTTTTGCCAAAAAAAAAAAACCTCTACAGATATAAAGTGTCTACTTGTTCATTAATTGTATATGTAACGGTCACGCATTGTGCATGCTCACTCTGTGCCAGCTGACTGTGTAATTATAAGAGTGTGTTTTTCTCTCTCACTTTTTCTCTCTCTCTCTCACATATACACTTAGTAGTATCATCTGATTATATCAAGACTATACTACTGGTTTTAGAGATATTCAAAATGACTGGATATGTTCAAGATAGATAAGTAATAAAATGTTTGTTACAAAATGTATACAGTTTATGACCATCAAAACTTCTACTGTATCTTATAAGTTATCAAAATAGATATTTCAAGTACTTCATTACTTTATGGCACACTAGTAAATATGTGTGAGTGCGTGCGTGTGTGTGTATGCAATCATCTCATCAGATGGAGAAGACTTGAGGCAATGGAAATGTGGTTCTACAGAAGGATGCTGAGAATACCATGGACTGAATACATGAGCAATGATAGTTTTAGAGAAAATGGAAATGAAAAGGATACTTACACATAGCATCAGAAAGATATAGTTGAAATTTTTACGGTACATAATGAGGAAAAAGGGTTTAGAAAATTTGATACTCACAAGTTATAAGAGGAAAGCAGCACATACACTTACTAATGCAAATGGTTTCAGAACAAGGATTAGATGATATAGTGAAAAAACACTTTACTAAGGGCTATAAAGGACAGGCAGTTGTAGAGTCATGATTGACTACATCCTAAAAGTACATGGTACAGAGAAGAAGATGAATTGGTTTGTATCTGCTCATAAACAGTCATTTAACTGCTACTGCTTGGATAGGTACAGTACTTTTAGGTGCATGGATTGGCCAGTTATGCACCCATGATTCTCTCTGTGGCATACTGATGACAACATCCTCAAGATGACACGTAATGGGACAGAACAAGGAGTGTTGAATTTATGCTTTTTCAGGGACATTATGTACAAAAGGGATAAAAACAGAATTGGAATTTGAAGTTTTTTGTATTCTGTTCTTTGATTTGGTAATATCAAGACCTCTTGCACTTTGAAACAGGGGTGCTGAAAAGTTCTTGGCCTTGGCCAGCTTGCCAAAATCTGACCAAAATAAACATTTTTAATTAAGAGCTTCTTAGTACATCCTGAAACTTTTCAGCAGCTCCTTGTATGTATATGTGAATGGATTCTCTCTCCCCTCTCACTGTCTTCTATATCTATAATTCTCAAAATGTGTGTGTGATCGGATGTTGTTTATACATTTCCACAGTTTTCATCCAATTGTGATGAAATTTTTTTATTTGATAGATAATTCTTCAGTGCCAGTTTTGAGTCCAAATTGTTGGTGACAATGGCTCTCCACTACTTCCTGTCCATTATAATTCTCAGCAATGTTTTACTATTTACTATCTGTTCTTGGATATATATCTTTCATAAAAACTTTAATAAAAATAAATAAATTATTACAATAATATTATTATTATACAGTTCCTTTCCAGCCCCCCCCATTCAAATTGTTACCCCCCCCCCCATTTGGGATATGTTTCACCCAAATGTTGCTACTAATATTGATTTTTGGGTGGGCTGACTTTAAACTTAAACTGCTCCAATTGAACAGCAAAAATTGCTAGTAATGAAAGACCTGGTCAAAGACGGGTTATACTGCTAGTTTTCTATGTCTGAGTGTCAAAGAATTACTATCTGCTGTTTGTCTATGTCCTACGACTTGGCACCAATCCCACTTATATATGCATTCATCAAATAATTTTTTTAAATAATTTCACCCCAAGCAAGGCAATAAAGCTACTTACTAGTAGTGCATGAAAATGAGAAAATGTTAGTGATGAGAAAGGACAATAAAAGAACAGGATTAAAAAAGGCAAAAGATGGCAATTGATATTGCATTTAAATTTCTGGAGATCATAGTTTGCAGGAAGCTAGAAAAGTTCCATGGGTGAGTAATGTAAGAGAAGAAACTATTAGAATGGAACTTAGTTACATCTATTTCAAAAGTAAAAATATGATATCTAGCTGCCAATCTAGTACTACACTTAAATTGCTGAAGTCAAAGTACCAAAGAGGAAAGCACATGAGAATATAGAAAAAGTACAGGGTAGCAATGTAACAGTGGCGGAAAAGTGACTGTAGCCTAGATGTCAAAACTAATAAAGTTGTAGATTTTTCTTTGGATTTTGTCAAGAATTTTGAGATATATAGCAAAAGCACTAGACAAGATGTGGCAGCAATATTCAGGGCAGGGATGAATAGTGAACTTATAAATAACTTACAGAACAGTATACCTGAAAAGTGAAATATATTTGCTGATTTGTAATGAAACAAAAAAATCAGCAAAAACCAAACTTTGGTCTGAGGCTATTTAAATATAATCTCATATTAAAAGTTAAAATTACATTCTGGTTGATGAAATAGATTTTATACTTTGTCAAAGTATAAAATCTATTTGCGTGCATCTGTGCAAAATTGTAGCATTTCCTTTTCAAAGCTTTCTCTTTTGCTTTAACCTATTCATAATATTTTACATGTAGGTATATTCACACACACACACACACACACACACACACACACACACACACACACACACACACACTCACTTTTCACAAAAAACTTACACAGTCTTTACTTTTTAGAATGTACTTGTATTTAACATATCCTGTTTTAAATCAACTGCATTTGAATTTTGCATCACATCTGACAGGTCAACACTTTAACATACTTAAGATTGACATGTTGAATAGATCAGCTTTCTACAACTGACCTTTTCATTCTGGCTTTTGTTTTGCTTAAAAAATATTCTGTTCTCCACTTGTTAGCAATTTAGAATTATGCCAAATGCATATCCAGATTAGTTTTACCATAACTGAATTCTCTTTGTTCTTCACTTTTTAAAAATTAGTTCTATTTGCTTTCATCTTTCATGGCTTTTCTTTCATTTTTGGGGGAGGTTCTGTTCCTTTTGCTTTTTCATTGTTTTTCATTTTTTTGTATTCTTTCTTTTTGCTTTACTCCTTGATTGTTTCATTATAATTTTCATCATTTCATTATTTTGTTTTGTGCTTTGATTCTATTCTTCACTGTTCAGTTCTTTTGTTGTTTTTCTTTTTTGCATAACACCATTCTTTATTTTTCTTCTCTCCTTTTTACTCTTTACCCTTTTCACTCTCTCATCCCCTTTTCACACCCTTCTTTCTCTCTCGCTCCTTTTCTCTGTTCCTTAATTTCTATTTTTAACCATTTCATTCGCTAATACTGTATTCTTCTTTATAATTTAAAAAATTGTTGCCCGTTTTCACTTCCTTTGCAAACAGATGTTCCTGGATTTGATTAATTTACTCTTCTTTTTTTTTTTGTTTTGTTTTCATTGTTTTTCTTTTAGACCCATTATTGATCAGCAAGAATATGAAGAGAAACAAATCCCTCAAAAAATTCCAAAATTCCTTACCTTTACACAAATCCTTTAATTAATGGAACATAGATAATCTACATGTCTCTGCTAGGTACAAAGTCAAGACTTTGGCTAGCAGTTGGTTATGTTGACTGAAAAAATTACTTCTTAGTATTATGATTGGGAGTTGGCGTGTATTATTTCTGTCAGTTAAGTTATGTCAAACTGTTGGAGATATATTATCTTTCTTATACCCAAGTAAAACAAAAGAAAAGAACTAAGAGGTGCCTATCTTACATTGTTATTGTGAATCAAAAATTTATCATTACTATTCACATGTGTCAAGGTTTATTTTCACTGACACTGGTTATGGTGGTTTTGTTTACAGTAACTTTGTAAAGATATGCATAAAAATAAGTAATAAAATAAAGATAAGCAAAATACATTCTAGTCATTCTTAGCATACTAGGAAAAGCATAAATCATATTTTTGTATAAAAATTGTTCTGTGAATAAATTAGTTTTTTTCTGTGGAGAAATTATAGTTTTACATTGAATGGTTACAAACAGTAATTGTTACTATAAAAATTTATATAACAGAAGAGAGATGTAACCATTACTTTTCCATAAACAAAAAAACTGTTTATATTAAAGCTTTCTCTTGGGTCCAATACAAATGCATACTAAATATGAAGGCTCTTTCTTTGATTATATATCTGGATGAAACTCTTCTAAATGTATTGTAATATTATTTGAATAGATTTTTTTTTTTTTACATATATACTTGATATTTTATTGCAGTCTCTCTCTCTCTCTCTCTCTCTCTCTCTCTCTCACACACTCACACACACACACATTTTATTTTCAAATGCTTAGTTTACAAAGTTTAAATTTGTCTTAACTAAGGAAAAATAAATTTTAAAATTACAAGTGGGGGAAAATCCATTTGGGATACAGGCAAAAATACGTTTTTCTGTCTTGGACCAAACAGTACAAACAAACGTGTATGTGAATACACGTATACATATGTTTGTTTGTATTATTGGGTTCTTTAACTAGATAACATTCTTACTATATACTCTTGCAATGAATTTATTTTTTATACTTATCAAATAATGATTTAACAAATGAACATTCATGGAAAATTATTTAAATCATAGAAAAATCCTTCAAGGGTTTTTGCATGCTTATTACAAGCGCCTCTCGTGTCTTGTATGAGGCCCAGTGGAATAGCCCTTCAGGCCTGTGTCAGTGAAGATTTGAAGGGGAGAGCAGCACGTACATTGAGTTCTTTCTTCTAAATTAAGGTTTCACATACTGTGATGCATTGGGAAAAATCATCGGATAAAAGAAGATTCATAGACGAACTACAGGAATTGTACAGTGTTAGTTCCAACTATATTGTCTGTTTAATAAGCTAAGAACTTTAAAATTAGAATAAAGATACCATTTTTTATTCTAAGAAAGGAATTTACCATACTTTATTCTAAGAAAGGAATTTACCATACTTTATTCTAAGAAAGGAATTTACCATACTTTATTCTAAGAAGGGAATTTGCCATACCGCATTGTGAGAAGGGAATTTGCCATACCGCATTGTGAGAAGGGAATTTGCCATACCGCATTGTGAGAAGGGAATTTGCCATACCGCATTGTGAGAAGGGAATTTGCCATACCGCATTGTGAGAAGGGAATTTGCCATACCGCATTGTGAGAAGGGAATTTGCCATACCGCATTGTGAGAAGGGAATTTGCCATACCGCATTGTGAGAAGGGAATTTGCCATACCGCATTGTGAGAAGGGAATTTGCCATACCGCATTGTGAGAAGGGAATTTGCCATACCGCATTGTAAGAAGGGAATTTGCTATGAAGATTTATTTATGTCATACACTTAATTTATAACCATTTTAACAGCAAGCCACTACTTTGAGTGGCTCTTGAATTATTTATTTAGTGAACTATAGTATAAAAATGAAAATGAATGCATTTATCTTCTGAATTAATTTTCTTTTTTCATTTCATCATTACCCAATCTGTTATATAATTATGATGACAGAATATGCAATGCTGATTGATTTTTTTTCTTCTTTTTTTCTCTTTCCATGTCAGCATGAATATCTAAGATTATCTAAAGAAAATTGAATTAAACTATACATCCATCTATACATTATTTCTACACAGATGAACATATAGAAAAGGAATTACAAAAGATTTTCAATTCTAAATCCAATTTCCAAATTTCTTAAAGTATTTCCAGAATTTTACCAAAAGGCAAATTGAAAATGAAAGACTATTTCCTCAGTTTGATTTCTTTTAGAACATTTCGTCAAAGGTTACAAGGACAGAAGGTTTAATTCCAAGTTGCACAAGCACAATAATTGGTTAAAAAAAAAACTGGCATCTAGTAGAAGTAGTTTTTAGATGGCTGCTTGCATATTCAAGCCACATTTACTTGGTTGTGTCAGTTGGTTCTTAAACTAAGCAACTTTCTCATTATATGCTCTGGCAATTAATTTCTTTTTGTACTTGTAAAATCTCTAATATACATGAGATATATTTGTTTAGAAGTTGACATGGAAATTGTAAAGTAGGTTTTTTTTCACTTATATAAAGTACTAGTTTACACATTCTATAAAAAATAACATCATATATGAAACTGATATTTTAAATCCTTACTATTATAAGGGTTTTCATGTGTACGGGTTTAAATATATTTTTCTAATTATTATTGTAACAAAAAGATTGTTTGGTGTTGCCAGACCAAAAAGAGAACTCTAAAAATAGTAATAATTTTAGAGTAACTTTAAGCAAAAGTTTAGAGAGAAAAAAAATACTAATTGCAGTGTATTATATATATATATATATATATATATATATATATATATATATATATATATATATATATAGGTGTATTTTGGCAGTAAGAATTCTCTCAATCATGTTTTGTTTAATAATATAGACAAGTTCTATGTATCAATTTTTTTATTAAATCATTCAAATTTCCAAATAAGTTGTTTGTTTTATAGGTAAATTTGCTAAAATTCATATTAACTTTTATTTTATACTCGTGGTATAACACGTCTTTGACAGGGTGTTTCATTACTGGGAATTTTTGCTGTTCAATTGGAGCAGTTTAAGTTTAAAGTCAGCCCACCTGAAAATCAATATTAGTAACAACAATTGGGTGCAACTGAGGCACACCCCCAAATGGCAGGGTTAACAAATTGAATGGGGGTGGCCCTGAAAAGGGCTGTTTTTTTACATTCTCAATCTTGCAAGAAAGGTACATCTTCCATGGATCATCATCATAATAATATATGATAATTTTTATTTATAATTATAATAATCTTTTGTGTTTCAACTCTCTAAATTGATTGTACGCTGTTTTTACAGACATTAAATTTTGTCTTTGATTTTTGTGCAAAGTGTAAAAAATCAGGTTTTTTTTTATTTTTCACCTCTCTAAATTGATTGTACGCTGTTTTTTACAGACATTAACTTTTGCTTTTGATTTTTGCGCAAAGTGTAAAAAGTAAGGTTTTTTGATTTTTTTTCACCTTCAGGGTTAATTTTTTCCAGCCAATTTGAATCGAAAACCGGCACTGAAGAATTATCTATCAAACAAAAAAATTTCATTGAAATCAGATGAAAACTGTGGGAACACGTAAACAACATCCAATCACACACACACACACACACACACACACACACACACACACACACACACACACACACAATTTGAGAATTATATATATATATAATCCCCCCCTAGTACTTTTGAATGTTGCTCCATTCGTTTTTAAGGATTATTCTTGTGTCTTTACACAACTACTTTTTAATTCTAGCATTTTCACATTTGATAAAATCAATTTATCCTTGGATGTTTTGATCTCTCTTTCTATGGGAGAACATCGAAATTTTGTGGTGTTAGTGTTTTTGTTTGTTGTAGGATCATATAATCTAAATAAGGTGTATTTTGGCAGCTACAATTCTCTCAATCATGTTTTTTTCCTTGCTGCCATAATACACCTTACTTAAATTATATCATCCTGTACAGAAAATCCAATCTAGTTGGTCAAATATCTCATCTTTTGGTAAGCTGGCATTGCTTAAAAAGAGAAATTATCCTTGAGATTTTTATAGCTAAATCTACTTCTTCTCCTGGCTAGATGTGTTGGGATGTAACACAGATAAACACAGACAAAGAAATATTTGTCCAGTTGCAAGCAGATCGAGAAACAAAGTTAAACATTTTTTCTTTCAAGATTTTCTTTTATGTACTGTATTCCTTCAGGGCTTAGGTGATCATGGCCATCCACATCTTCCTGCCCCTTAATAAGTTTTGTTTTTTCTTATTTCTCCCAAACCCTGTCCTACCATCTATTTGCTCAAGCTCATTGAGTATGTTATGCACTGCTTTCCTCTGTCCCTATTTCTTTCAATCTGTCCTGTGAGTATCAGGTTTTCAAGACCTCCTTCTTCATTACGTGCCCCAGAAATTTAAACTGCCTCTTCCTGATGTTATATATAAATTTCCTTTTTGTTTCCATTTTCTACAAAATCTTGTTTTGCTCTCATGTATCCTCATCATCTTTCTGTAGAACCACTTTTCTTTTGCTTCAAATCTCTTTGCTTTGAGGAGATTATCCAGTATTCACTGCCATAAATTTCTGTCTCTTAATACTCTGCTTAGCTTTTGAAATGCATCTTTGGCCATCTCAATATGTCTTTGGATCTCAGTGTCGCACTTGCCATCCTCAGTACACTTCACAGATAAGATGGATACGTTAAAAAAAAAATCTCTTTTTAAAAGATTCAACAACTACCAAAACTGACCTGTTTGAAGACAGAAGGCATTAAATGAAGTTGTGTATATGTGGACAAATATTTAAAATAAATGACAATAACAGGAACTTCACAAGGTCATATTGGCAGGGCACTGAATAGAATTTAAAGTAGTAAATTGTTCTGTGATATCCGCTTGCCATATTAGGTACACTTTTGAGCTCATGGGTAAATATTAAATTCTTGCTTAAACTTTTCATATGTTAAGACTGTTGCCATTAATTAACTCTATTTGTATACTTGTAAAAGTTCTATTGCAAAGGACAATTTATAAATTGGAGTAGAAAGCCAGTCTTATTATTGCAACAATCTAAGTGATATTTTTTGTATAGATACCACATGCAAGTGATGTCTGTAAAGAAGATAAAACATTTAATTCCTAAAGGGCAGCTTTCAATACTGAGAAATATATATATTGCTCTTAAGTGGATTAACTATTTATATAATGACTTTACTTAAAAGGGGTGACTCTATATTGTTTTTACTTAAGAAATTAATTATTTATATGTTGCTTTTAAATGGATTAACCCAATTTCTAAAACAATGTATCTTCAACAATTCCTATTGTAATTCTCCAAGTGAAATAAATTGATATGACATTGGCATAAGTTTTGTGACTCAACATTTAATTAATAAGTGTTAATTCTTTAACTGACTAATCTCAGTTTATGAAAATATCTGTAGACATTGAAGAAATGTTTTGCATGTCATCAGTTAATTTTGTAATTTTAAATCTATGATAAATAAATGGTATTAATAAACTAAAAAAAAATCATAACTTACTTTTTTAGGTACAAGTGTATGCTTGACTCTCAGCTAAATGGTGGGAGGGTAGTTATTAATTAAAAGGTGGGGGTCTTTCAATTTCTAAGATTTGTAAAGTAATAGAACAAGTGTTCCCAACATTTTTTGTGTCTTTGCCCACTTTCAAGTGGAAAAATTTTTCACTACCCACCTGTATAGTAAATATTCAAAAGCATACAGTGATTGGTAAATTATATTTTGATGGGTACTTTTCCTGCCTTGATAAATTTGAGATGGCCAATGTGTGATATAAAAAAAGTAAAAACTATTTTATATTAAACAAAAAATTATCCTGAGACAACTTCTTAATGTTACTGGTAAAGTTGTTCTTAGTCTTTCTTTATCTGATTTATATAAAAAAAAAATGTTATTTCATTTGAAGAACTATTTGAATGTTAATGACCTTTCTCAAAACTATAGAAAATATTCCTTCTTTATGTGAATATTTCTATCTTATCTAAGAAGGTAATCCAGTTATTCCCATTTAGCTTCCTGTTTTTATTTTTGTTTTTTGTTTGTTTTTAATGCAGGATCTTTGCATATCTCCTTTGAATATTTTTGGGGTGGTAGCATATTTTAAAATACCTTTTTAATACTTAAAATTCTATATGGCTCACAATTTTCTGTTCAGTTGCTCATTTCCAGATTGGGAAACCTTGTAATGGAATATACAAATGATATACAAAGTCAAACAACTGATACACAATCAAAGTCAAACATTCATTTTTCAAGACATGCATTGTTTGTCATCATGGAATTTTAACAAAAAGTAGGGTTCTAATAAAGGATTTTTAAAATATTAATAAGCATATGTCTACCACCATTTATTCCAGAGGCAGGCGTAGGTTCATTTTTATGAAGAATTTAGCCCCAATCAATATCCCCTTTATATATATCCTTTTTTTTATACTGTGTATTGTCATAAAGAATATTGTTAGTTTGGTAATAAGCATAAACAATTTTGGTACCAAATAGCTTCTTTGGTTGGTGTAAATGGTATATAAAATACTAATATGCAGTTAAGAAAGGCCATCAAAAGAATCTAATCAAAATAAGTTATTTAGAAATTATTAATTTTGTTATAATGGGTTCCCATAGACTAAAAACCATTTACTTGTGTATTCACATATTTAAAGAGATCTACATGTGTATTAAGAAATCTTGTCTGGGTCATGTGTAAATGTGCATCATTGATTTCTTTGCTTTTCATTCTCTTTGAAGTGTCTGAGCATCAGTTACTGCAATCTACCTCTTATTCATAGCAAGTCTTTTTTTTTGTATTGGTTTTACTTTTTGTGTCATTTCTTTATATGTTTTTGCATAATGGATTTTTGTGATGTTTCAACTGTTTCATCTTCACTTAGTAGTTCTCTCAGAAGGAGTGAGTCTTTAATTTTATTATTTATAAGTAGAACATTTAGGAGATGTTTACACTTGTGTGGGTTGTGACAAAGCAAGTTTTATAAGCTAAATTTTTCAGTCAAATGAATCCATTTTACCTGGTATATCTTATTTTAAAATTATACTGTCATACAGTTTTTATCTAGCCTTATTCTATGAATGTGTTGTTGGTTGGTACCTTTTAATCTTAAAAAAAAAAGTAAATCTTATATGTCCAGGTGTGATTGGTCAATATTTTACCTGGTTTCTGAACTTGGCATTCAGAGACTGATATGCTTACCTTTTATAATTATGAAATGGGTTACCATTTCAAGAATTGTTAGCATGATTGATTTTACTCTCTTTGTTGTTTTCATTGTTACCATAATATTTCAATCAATCCTTTTCTGATCTTTTTCAATTAGTCCTCTATAGTTTAATTTTCTGCAGTCGGTGATCCATCATCAATATGAAGACAATCTTGACTAAAGTTAGTTACAATAGTCTATGATCAGTGGAAACCTCTGTTAGATATGACTATCAGTTAAATCTTATTCAACTCTTTTTTGCATATTAGGCAAGTATGACTAATCAAGGAAATCAATTGGCACTTAATGTTTCAAATTAAATTTAAAATAAAATGTGTGAAATTGAGACAAACTGAAATGCAGAACACAATGACTAATTTTATTTTTTCATACCTGACTTTACTCAGGGGAAATTATGCAGTAAAATAATATTATATCTGAGAAGCTACATCATAATTATGACTAGAACTGTCAAAGGGATAGTGAGAGTTACACAAGGAGAGTAATACTTCCTTAGTAGCAATACCCAGTGTTTATTTCTATAGTAATAGTATTAGTAGTAGTAGTAGTTGATAGTTATATGTTGAAGACTGCAAATTGATGTAAGATGCCTTGGTTATTATATGTTTTTTAGACCCTGTCTTGACACCAGAATTTTGTATAAATGTCAAATATTCCGATAGTTATAGTGTTCTGAGAATAATAAAAAAATTTATAGCTGCACATCATTATTATTCAAAATATTGATTTTATATGATTGTTTTTAATAGTTATTTTTATCTTTTATTATTTGAATATTGACTAGACAAAAGTAAATGCCGAGTTGGGCAAATTTACATAGAAATCAGCTGCTAAGCATGATTCTCTAATGATGTGAATAAACATTGAAATATTAAAAGTAAACAATATTTGTTCATTAGTAAAATACTGACTACTTGCAAATATGGTTTTAGGTATTTCTTTCATCCTTTTTGGTCAAATTGGTTTTAATTGAATAGTTTCTTTTTGTGAATTTCTTAGAGAAAGCATTGTTACTATTGGTCTTATTTTATTTCCTTCATTTTTATTTTTAATCACAATTCTTGGCTCATTTTTACACTTATTCTATGACAATTAAGTAAGCTTTATATATCAGAAATAAAGAATAAACTTACAATGAAATTCAAATTTTTATCCTTTATTATCAGCAGCAGGTTTTATTAGGACAACCTGAAGGAAAAAAAAAAGATCAGGATAATATGAAAAAGTGTAAGTCAAAAATTAATAATTTCAGTTTATACCTTGTGATATAATTTATTATTCAATATATGCACGCATATATATATATATATATATATATGTGTATGCGAGAGACAAAAGAAAAAAATTATCTTAGCCGACACGTTTTCTTCTCTGAGGGACTTTATCAAGGCAAATGCATTGACTAAGATAAGTTTTCCTCTTGTCTTTATCCATATTGATCTTTTACAGATATACTCATATATATATATATATATATATATATATATATATATATATATATATATATATATATATGACAGGGTTTGGCATACAGGTCTTCTCCACAAACTGAAAAGTGAAAAGTTATGGTACCTCTGGACACATTTTTGAACTGATCCAGTCTTAACTATCAAATTGTGAAATGAAGGTTATCCTGAATGGCCACTCATCTAGATTTTTTTGTATTAATGTGGGTGTCCCCCAGGGCTCCATCTTTGGTCCTACCCTGTCATTAATTTTCATTAATGACCTTCTGGATGACATCAGCTCTGAACTTGGTATCTACACTGATGACCACTTACTCCTTGAATAATAAGGCTCATCAGTCCCACAAAGTTAAAATGGCAGCCAATGTCCAAAAGGACCATGTTCATTGTTAACTAAGGGCAAAAGATGGCTTGTTAATTTTAACTCCTCCAAAACTAAGCATCTCTCTATTAATCATCTGAGAGGCCCCTTGTTGCCTTCCATCAACACTAACCTCCAGGAAAGTGGCTCATTCCACCTTCTTGGGCTAGCATTCTCAGCTGACATGGAATGGAAAGACTATATTGAATCCGTTGCTAGGTTAGCTGCTAAGAAAATTGGTTCATTGTATTGTGCAAGAAAATTTTTCTCTCCAGAATCTATCTTACATATCTATGAATCTACCATACATCCATGCTTTGAATATTGCTGGCACATATGGTCTGGTGCCCCTGCTATTTACTTGAAGCTCTGTGATAAAATCTAAGGATGAATCGGCAATATTATTGGTCTTGATCTGGTGGCTCAGCTTTAGTCACTTTCTCACAACCATAAGGTTGCTTCTCTTTGTCTTTTCTATAAATACACTCATGGTAATTTTTCAGATAATTTCTTTGCTATGGTACCTAGACTTTTTGAATTTAGGCACAGTACTAGACTGGTATCGAGATCTCATCAATTTACAATTGAACTGGCTAACTGTAACAGTAAATTCTATGCTAACAGTTTCTTTTTTCGCACTTCTTGCTTGTGGATCACCCTTCTGGCTCCATGATTTCCAGCCAAATTTAATCTGCAAAATATTAAATGCAATGTTAATCTACTGTCCTCCTGATTACTCTTTCTGCTCATTATTAATGTTTCTGTTTCTAACTCTTCCACACTCTGTAGCCCCTTGTGGTTTTACTGCCTTGCATGGGGTAATAATGATTTTATATTTATATATATATACATACAGTGGGGGAAAATATTTGTACGCCATGAGTTTTTTTATTTAACTTAGATTTTATAAACCATACAATATTTGTATACCATGACATAATGCTGCAATATGCAAAAACAAATTCAGAAAATGTTTTTTATATTAATGGAAATTATATGAAATTAAAGAATTTGGATCATTATCTTGTTGCAAAACCCATTCATTAGGGAGTTCAAGCTTTACTACTGACCCAAACAAATTACTCCAGAACATCTTGGTATATTTTTGAATTAATTCTATCTATTATCTCTAAATTACCCGTACCATTAGCAGAAAAACATCCCCAAATCATGATATTGCCACCACATAATTTTACCATTGGGATTGTGTTCTTCAGTGCAAAGGCTGTGCCATCTTTTCTCCAAATGTGAGTCCTTGAATTATGCTCAAATAGTTCAATTTTTGCTTCATCTGTTCATGAAACATTTTCCCAAAATGATTCAAGTTTATTCTTATGCTCACAAACAAATTTTAACCAGGCATCCCTATATTTCTTCAATAGTAGTGACATTTTTCTTGGAGAATGTGATCTTAATTGACTTCTATGAAGTTCATTGCTTATTGTTAGCTTCATAACAATAATACCTGATGCTTTTAATTCTTTCTGTATTTCTCTTCAAGTAGTCATTGGATTTTCTTGAATTTTGCACTGAATTCTTCTCATTGATCTGGGATAAATCTTGTGTGGTACACCAGATCTTGATTTGTTCTCAACAGTTTTCACCTTTTCATACTTAGCAATAACTAATAGTAGTAAATGGTATATTCAGGATATCTGCTATTTTCCCAAAGCTTTTGCCTTCCTTCCAATGTTTGATGATCAATTCTTTTTGCTAATTTGATAGTTCCTTGCCTTTCCTCATGATGATAATTATCGTGTATGATTTGTGTACGGAGATAACCTTATACAATAAATGAATTGCAGAATGTTCTAGATTGTTCTAGTAATAAAATAATTGGAAGAATTTAGCAAAATCTTACAAAGAATTATGTAAATAAAGGTAATTTAAGCCTTTTGATATTTTTTTGCCTTGAAATTTTATAAATAACACATAATTTAATTTATAACAAAGCTTTCTAATTGTTTTTGCATATTACAGCCTTATGCAATGATGCAGAAATATTGTATGGATTTTTAAGTTTTTTCATAAATTATAACTATGTTAATTAAAAAATTTCATGGTGTACGAATATTACCCCCCCCCCGTGTGTGTGTGTGTGTTTGTGTGTGTGTATATATATATATATATATATATACACACACACACATATATGAGAGAGAAGAGAGAGCGTGTGTGTGTAGGTATGTATCTATATACATACACACACACACACACACACTCTTTCTCATATATAATATATATATATATATATATATATATATATATATATATATATATACACACACACACACCCACACATCATAAATTCTATATGTATTTGTTTAGAATTTGTTGAAGAATGTTGAATATTGAGGATATTTTTAAATATAAACAGTGTGGACATACAAATCAACACTGCATAGTAACTGTTAGCTTCACATAAGTAATCATCAAATCAATGTTGATCAGTTAAAGTACAATAAAAGTATCCACCATGCAGTGTTGATTTTTATATCACTCACACATATATGTCAGTTTCTCTTATGATAAGAGTTAATCTTTAAGCCTCTGATTCAGTTAGTTTTTGTACTTAATACATTATGTACTTTTCATTATTGTATGCAACTTAAGTTGACTTACTGTCATCCTTTAAATATTGAATATTTTATTTGGAAAGTTCATTAAAAAATGAAATCTATCTACTGAACAGAAATGTTTTCGTTTTTTTTCTTTGTTCATAACTTGTCATTCTAAAGCAAACAAATACTTAAAATTAACAAGGGAATCCTGTCCATATTTGAACACCCAAATTTGAGGTAAGCAGGCAAGAATTATGCTAATGTTCTGCTGCTTGAACAGCATAGTATAATTAACTTACAGATATTAAGTCAAAGTGCACAGATATTTTACTGATGATTTTTGACAGGTTCCATGTTTATTGGAGATAGTTTTCATTATAGTTAAGAAAACAAATGTTAATTTATGCTAAGTAGAAGTTACTGTTTCATGACTTCTTTTACTCATTGATTTCTATTTGTTGCAGCGTTTCCTTTAGTAATTGGTATAGCAGGTATTTACTAGGATGAACTTCAATCAAGGCTAGTAGGACACAGTCAAGATAGAATTCTCAACAATAGCCTGCAAAACTTGATAATCACACTATCATTGGCATTGAAGTAAGGAAAGACAAGCTATTTTGATAAGTAGTGAAGAAGAAAATACCACCTATAATTAACTAACCTGTGATATAGTAAGAGAATAGAAGTTATTTTCATTATTATGCAGAATAAAGTAACATCTTTATTTTCATTATTATGCAGAATAAAGTAACATCTTTATTTTCATTATTATGCAGAATAAAGTAGCCTCTTTATATTTGATGGACTAACATTTAGTATATTAACAGTATGATATAAAGTATTTTTTTTTCTTAACTTTTATTTTCGTTTTAACTCTTATTTTCGTTTTAACTTTTATTTTCTTTATTACAATAATGTTCACCCTGTACAAGGCCCAAGAGTCATTCAAGGTAGAGGGTTACAGAGTAATAAGTACTTTATGGGGATATGTGGGGAAAATAACGGTTAACCTAGACATGAACAAGTTAAAATTGTAGTGATTAGAGAAGCATCTTCTTGGGAGTCAGTTTCACAAAGCTGCAATTTGTGGGAGGAAGCTGTTTGAGTGGAACTTATATCTCACCAATGGAATATGAAGGGAATGAGGGTGATTTGCTATAATGTACACGACATTGCGGGTCTTAGTTGTGAAGGTTAGAACAGGTGGAACTAAGGAATGTAGTTTGAGCACTTTTCATAGAAATAGCAATATAGCATTGAATATTGATTGGTACAAAGTGTGTTACATTTTATAAACTGTCCTGGGCTTCCATGTTGAAGCAATAGGTTTTATCTGCACTTCATAAATGTTTTGGTTGTTCTGTTCTGCATTTATCACCAGTAATTGTATGGATCAGATGACAGTTTAATGACAATGGTAGCCAGGAATAATCTCATCTCATCTCATCTCCACAGACACTAGTCCTTATGGTCTATGTGGAATTAGACATTTAAATAGGCATTTATATCACAGTGGAATTGAGGTTTTTATAAATGCAACATGAGTTGAGAGGGAATTTTTTGTTAGAAATTGGAAATGTCATGTTTGTGAGAGTGAGTCTGTGGCAAAGAAGGCCAGTAATTTTTGAAATCCTTTCCCCTTTCATTTATCTCTTCTGCAGCTTTTGGGTTTATTTATTAATGATAAGATATTATTTTTGCAACATTGCCATAGACCTTTTGCCATCAAAGGTGAACAATGTTTGATTCTGTCAGTATTGAATAGGTAATTTTCTAAAATATTGATTTACTATAAGTAAATATTGTTAGGGTTCAAATAGGTATCTATTTTTTTTTCTTATAGAGACAGAATGTGGCACAAGGCCTTTGTTAATCATGGAGACTCATAGATTTGTCTCTGGTAGTGTCTATTGTCCAGTTCTATCAGTATTACCATAGGTGTTGCTGTGTTTCCACTAAACAAAGGTCTTTTTGTGCAAAGAGGAAGTTGGTTGAGAGATGGATCTCCAAGAACCAGGCTTATACTGATCTTTTGGTCATAATTGGTTTTAACCAACTAATGTTGGTAAAATTTTCAGGATATATTTATACATGTAATATATCCTGTGAGTTTCACCTGATAATATTAATCATCATTATTAAAATTATTGCTGATAACTTTTAGAGGGTAGGGTGTGTTATCGGGTTTTAATATGCAAAAAAAAGTACTATTAAATTTTTATTTATAAATTCAAAAGATATAAGCACTAAAAAAAAAACTTGATTAACACCATACTCAGAATATATGAATAAAATATTTTATTCTTTTACTTAATATGGGCTCTTTGACATTTTGTAACCATCATCAGTTTTTCAACTGCTGATTTTTTAAAACTTTTCTACTGTTTTGAATTTAACAGTATTAGTGACAGGTTTTATTGATTTCTAGAGATCTTATCATTATTAATTTTTAACTAGTATTTCTTTCATCTCTGTTTCAGTGGCTTTTTATTACAGTTTCCAGATTGTCATTCCACAATCCTTAGTAAAGAGAATAGACCAGAAATTAATAAACTACCAGTGAAAGAGACTCATATTAGAAGAACTGCCTTACCAGTTAGGCTATGACAATCATTATTTTCAGTCATTGAAATCTAAATATATAACTACCTTCCTTATTTTCTGTAAATACCACAGGTTTCCACAAACCAGTGTTGTAATTTTTGAATTTCTTAGATGAAGTATTGTAAACAGAAATTAAGATGAAAATACTAACCAAAAATTAATAATAAAATAGAATTTTAATATATCTTTGATAATGAACATATTCAAAGCAATATATTGTGGTGGTTACCACACCTTGTCTGCTGCAATGACCACTAGTTGTTTTATTCAGGACTATAAAAGCAAGTGTTATAAATCCTTTCTCTTTCTCTCTCTCTCTCTCTTTTTTTAAAAACAGGATGAGGCCATTAGCAAATGTATTCAGTCTCCCTACAGGGGGAAACTTGTCACATGGCAAATCAATTAGTTAATTTCATATAAAATGAATAGACATCACACACACGCACGCACACGTTTACTTTCCTTTTTTGAACTACCTGTATATATGTAAATATAATTTTCTCTTTCTCTTCTTTTGTGAGTGATAGTGTTCTTTATATAAATATGTATAAAATTCCTCCACATGTTGAATTAATTTCTTTTAAAAATGTTGAATTCATTTACCACTTAGTCTTTATTCTAATCAGCAACAAGTTGTAACTCCTTCTGCTACAAACTGGTGACCAGCATTGACCTTGTCCACACAACCCATAGCGCCCATTCGATACAATCTTATATGAGAACAAAGAACAAGAAAAAAAGACAAATAAGAAGAAAAAAATTACCATGCCATAAAGCAAATAAAGTGAAACAGGAAATTCAGTAGTGGTAGGTAGGGTGGTGGTGTGCTAACCATCAGTTGTTCTTCATTCTTCAAAGTTCTAATCAAAGATTAAAAGTTAGTGTGCACAACAATTAAAATATACGTTGTTAAGCAATTGAATGACAAAGTGGAAAAATTCTGTGTAACATGTTTCGTCTTCTAGAAGGACTTCATCAGACTAAAGTAATTCTTTTATTTATGGAATTATATATGTCTACAAGGGGGCAATATAAATGCAAAAATCGGTTATTTATCTATCTCCAGTGATTGGTTAAAAAATGAGTATACATTGTGAAAAAAATACTCAAAACTTAATAAAAACAGTTTTATCATCTTTCTGCTATTATTAAGGGGAAAGACCAAAAATGTTGTTTCTTTGGTGTCAACTAGGGACTATAGTACAAGAAATTTATCTTTTTTTTATGGTGAAAATCAAATAATTGTTGAATTTTAATGAAACTTAAAATTTATTCATAAATGAATTAAATTATTTTTTAAATGATTTTTTTTTTTTTTTTTAGAAAATTTTGGTAAAAAATATTATTTTGTTACCCCACATATATTTAATTTTATGAAATTTTGAGAATTTCTTCTTTGTAGTGTTTAATGTTTATTTTAGTTATAAGGACAAGTCCTAGGAGAATTTTAATCATTCAAATTTTTTTGGTCAAACATTATTTAATTAGAAATGCTTTTAATTGCTTTTATGAATAAAATATATTATGGACACTACTTACATAAATCTTATGAATATCAGATTATTGATAGATGTGTTACCACCTTATAAAAATATTCACCTTCATGTTAAATAAATGCTTTTCTGCGATATTTTAAGCTAAAAGTAATATTTGTTTTAATTAAGATTAATTAAAGTTTAAGTTGGTTAATCATCCTCAAATAAAGTTTTAGGAAAGTAAATTTTATTTTTGAAAGATTTTTTTAATAAAGAGAATTATTCTGTGTTGACAGATTTGTCAATTTGGATGATTTTACTGATAATCAAAAAATAAAAATAATTCCAATTAATTTACATTCTGGTTGAAATACAACAAAGCTTTTTGCTTATTGGAAATATTAAATTTAACCTTCAATTAACTTGGAATTAAAACTAAAGTAAAAGCTTCAAGAATTTTTCATTTTTAAAAATGCATTTTAACCTTAACTATCCCTTTTCTTTGAATGTACTTAGTTATAATTATATATTGGGGGGGGGAAATACTGAATTTTTTGAGTCTTAAATTTTTATCAAACAATCTATCTGATCTCATTTTGATGCTCATTTTCTATTTCTTCAATTAGAATTCTGAAAAGTTGCAGACAATGACTGGTTTACATATCATTTCTCTTTTCCTGTTTCACTTTACTTGATATAAATTATTTTTTTATTATTCTCCTTTTCCCTGCTCTCTGTTCCTCTGTTATATATTGGTTTTAATATATCCATTTTCAAAACTATATTAAAATTTTTGAATTTCCAAAAATATATTTAAATAAAACAAAATTAGTTTTAGACTGGGACTTCTGTTTAAGATCTTAATTAAAACTTATATTAAAAAAAATATAGTAAATTATGATATTTATGTGAAAGAATTTTAAGAATTCTCAATCTACCAAAATACTTCTGATTAATGAAATCATGCATTATTGGAAGGTAGGAAAGTGAAGAAACAGTTAAGCATCAGTAATAAAAAGCCAGCAAAAGGAATAGCCCAACTTGTGAATTACAAATTGGAGACACCAAAATCAAGCAAGTGCCAAAATATAAATATCAAAGAAGTGTTTTAACATTGGGTGGAAAATGTGACACTGAAATCTGAACACACATTTGGACAACAAAATATGCCTTTCAGAAACTAAGCAAAGTATTAAACAGGAAAACTTTGTTAGACATAAAGATGTAATGCCAGTTTCTTATATAGCAGTGAATGCTGGACAATCTCCTCGCAGATGAAGAGATTTGAGGCAACAGAAATGTAGTCCTAGAGAAGATTGCTAAGAATACCTTAGACTGAACATGTGAACAATGACAAAGTTTTAGATAAAATGGAAGCAAAAAGCACACATAGAATCAGAAAGAGATAGTTGAAATTTCTAGGGCACATAATGAGGAAAGAGGGCTTGGAGAATTTGACATTCTTGTCATATTAGAGGAAAGTGAAACAGAAAAACAGCACATACACTACCTAACGAGTTTGTGTAAATGGTTGGCAGAACAAGGATTAGGAGAGATAAAAAAGACACTCTACTAAGCTACAAAGGACAGATGATCCCCCACGACCTGAAGGGACATGGCACAGAAGAAGAAGAAAGCAGTAAAAGTGTCTGAACTGCTTTGGAGATGCAGAAGGATATCTTTTCTAATCCAGGCAAAAAAAATATTAATAATCATGCAAGTAATAAAGTGTTTGATTCTTAGATAAGAATGTTCTCTTCAGAAACCAGAAAAAATAGAATTTAAAGAAATGAAGATAATTCTGTATTAAAAATTGATGATTTCAAAAGAGATTAAAAAAAAACAAAAAAACTAATTTTTACACAGTAACCTTGATCTGAATCAGATAATTCTTATCTCATCAACTTTTTAGTAATTTCTTTTCTCTGTCTCTTCTCTTATTGTGGCTTTTGATTGAAGTAAACAAAATCATAATGCTAATTAGTTCTGTAGTCTTTTTAACAAATTTATAACCATGAAAGCAATTAAAAGGCTCTTGAAAATATTATTGATGAGAAGTGTTTGTTAATCTCAAGACTAGTCTTTATGCTAATGAATAGTTTATATGAACTGGGCAGAACTTATTGATTGAAAATTTACAAGAAATGATATAACAGAAGTCTTAAAATGTAACCCAATTCAAGAAATGATATTATTTAGATACTATCAGATGAAAATAACTTTTAAGCCCAGGTTTTAAAAATATTATTGAAGCAAAAATATAAATGCCTATAAAAATGTAATTCAAATAACAGCAGCCTTTTCTTTTTTCCAAAAAGCAGCATCTTTTTTTGATTATTTTTTTTCTCTATTACTGACCAAGTACAATTTCACAAAAACCGAGTCAGTTTCTCCAGAAACCTTTATAATTATGAAGATAATGAAGAGTGAGGAATAAAATGTCTGGAGAATTTGGAGAAATCGATGTATTGCTCTTTGTCAGTTGTTGAGAAAAGTTTTAACCAGAACAAGAGCTGATTTAATGGAAGAACTGTTGGTTATTTAAATGGCATTTTGATGGGCAAGTTCTTAACTTTTGGATGGAGGTCGTTTCTTGTTAAACCAGCCAAATCCAATATAATTTTGGTTTTAAAATTTTATCTTAGAACTTTGACAATGATTAAGTATCTTCATCTTCTGATTAACTTTTAAGAATATAAATTTTTACTACTTAGTTTGCTGTTTTTATAGAACTTGGCAAAGATGTGCAAATTAAAGCTGGTATCAACTATATCTTTTAAACATGTAATAGACTTATTTTTTAAATGTTGTTACATGAAGTCATGTTATTATTTTATGAATATACATGCTCCAATTATGTGGGATGAAAGTTCAACTCTTGATAGAAGCTACTTCTTCATTTATGATTTTTGTGCTGTTTGCGCTTGAGCTGAAGGAAATTAACCCAGAGTGCAGTGATAAAAAGCAGCAAAAATAAAGAATCAAACTAATAATAATAATGATATTTTTCATTGTGGGGAATTCTTTCTATGTTATTAAATTAGGGTGCTGAAAAGTTCTTGACCCAAACAAAAAGAAATTCTGGTGTTTGGTCAGATTTTGAAAAATGGGCCACGTCAAGAATTTTTCATTACCTCCTCAGAATGAAGCATTGATAAAGAATTTTAAACCTCTTGATCTTGTATCTATCTTGAGGTAAAATTTATATTTAATTTATAACATAAAAGAAAAACATTAAAAAGCCTTGCAGCTATTATCTTTATTGATCTGAACTCTGTCATCCTTCTTAGTATAAGTTAATACATTAATGAACTTTTTTCATCTAATACCATACTTCAATTTATGGTAATAGGTCTTTAATTTGTTGCTCTTACTGAAGCATTACACCTCTAAAGATTTAAACCTATTACTCTGACAAATAAGATAAACACATAATTTTGCTTTTAATTAAGTTATTTCTTGTTAATTTTTGAAATGTGGAATTGTCAATATGCTTTGAGTTACTTGTTTTCATCTTTTTTTGTTAAATATTCAAGTACTTGCTGGTTATCTTCAGGTATCTATTATTTTGGTTGATAGAGGATATTGCATGTGCTTACTGGTCGATGAGGGATATTGCATATTTAATTTTTGAGATGGGAAATTGTCAATATACTTTGACTTGTTTCTTGTTAAAAATACAAGTTTGTGAGTATACAGTACTTCTCCTTTATCTACATGGGCTACCTTTCCGTGAATAGTTACTGAACTCTATATATGCTGTGTTTTCTAATATATCATACTACTTATAACAATATACTATAATAAAATTCCCTGAAGGTTACCTAGATTGAGAACTATCTGATGAAGGTCAGAGGGCACAGCATTCAAAATGTTATGATAATAACAAAAATGGTCTGAGTATAAATAATGATAACTCCTCATCTTAGAAATTCAGGGAGAAATTAAAACTTATGTGGTCAAAAGAAGATTTATTCTTTACAACCTTCACATACAATTTTATTTAATTCCTTATTAAGATGAGAATAGACATTTTTTTCTCTTAGAGGAATCTATAAAGCCTCTCTTTGGCATATCCAAATTACTGACATGATTACTCTTATGCCTTGGAACTATTATTAAGTAAAATTTATGAATTGCTTATTTCTGGCATTGACTAACTGAAACTACAGTAAGTAAAACTGTAGATAATGAGGGCACCACTGTAGACTAGATACAAGTGTGTGAGAGAGAAAAAAGAATTGTCTTGGTTCATTTAAATACAATGTTAAATGTCAGGTAATTAATGTCAAATCTGAGAAGTTATCATACTTAATGTCATTAACAAGTTGTCCACAATTATGAAATGACACTTCTGTGACAATTTGGTCAAAAATTTAGAAGTTTGTGCAATTCAAGACCAAAGAGAATAATTTTTCAAGAATGACATTTTTATTAAAAAAATTGTAGCCACAAAAAGCAACAGTACACTTTTGCTATCAACCCCTCCTCACTCAATTATGAAATTGAGGTTTATCTAAAAATAGAAGAAACAAATAAGATCTTCAAATTTTTAAATAAATGAGGACAAATTATCCTATTGTAAAATTTGATTCTGATAATTAAAGTTAGCTATAAATTTATTTTTAAGCAAGAAAAAGGTATGATTGCCAATTTCCTGGCAAGTTTAGAAGCAAATTATATGCCATTGAAAGAGCCTGATTCATTTCCCCCTTTTTTCAATTATTAAAGAATTCAAATAATTATTTTAGTAGTATTTGTCCAAGAATGAATGTATTTTAACAGTGTTTCAAGAGCAATTACAATTCCTTCAGTGGTTCTTTGGCCATCCTGTAAGTCACCGACATAAAGTATTTTTTACTTAGTTTTTGGATCTTTCTCTACGGTGGATTATGGCATTTAGTACTTCTCATATCATCACCCATTTTGTTTAAACTTAAAATTCTTTCAGCGGTTGATGGAATTTTAAGCTTTAATTTTGTTGAATTACTAATTACTTTTGTAAATTACTTTTTGAAAACTTTGAGTTACTAATTTAAATTTAAGTGTTTTAAGCTTTAATTTTGTTTAAACTTGAAATGCCATCAGTGGATGATGGCATTTATTACTTCTCACATCATCACCCATTTTGTATTTACAGGCTGCATTTTAACTCAAGTGATCATGGAGAAGTGGTATTTATTTTAACCATAAGTTGCTATTTTCATATTGTCATCCTTTAAGTAATGACAAAGTATTGCTTGATATGTTATTAATGAATGCTTTTCTAGTAAATGATTTAAAAAATTTATTATGCTCTTTTCTTAGAGCTTAATAAATTTAAAGAAAATGACTTGGAATGCATAACTAATACATTTAGTAGTAGTAGTATAAATAGTTGTTAGTAGCAACAGATGTAGCAGTAGTAATATTAGATCTTTAGAAGATGCAAGTTTCAGAGATTTTCAGAATTTTGATCTTTCTTTTAGATCAGTAAATTGTTTGCTATGATTTAGAGCACTGCTAGATATGTACAGCTACACGCCTTAGTACTGAAAATGGCATGTCATACATAATTATATGTATTTAATTTTGTTTCATAATCTAATCTTAAAATTTTGAGTGTGACAGGCAGAAAATGTTTTGTGTAGAATCTAAAATTTTATCTTTTAATGAGAAATTCAACTTGTTTGGCATGTGCAAAATACTGTCATAATAACAACTTTCTTTGACAGGTCTTCTCTTTGGTTAAGAGACAAAAAATAGCTTTTGGAGGAAGTCGGGTTAGTGGCAGATGACAATAATTAAGCAATATTTTAGATGGCTGACAATGAAGTTCATACAAAAAACTATAACAAAAACAACAAAAGAACTTCAAGTTGGACAAGATGTTTGTGGCAGAATTAAATAGTCTAAATCTGCAATTATGTGAATTCTGTTTTAAATATTCTCAGACATTTTCTTATATAAGTAAATCAACAAAACTTTATTTTTCTTGATACTGGGAATTGGTGCCAATGTGATTTTGGCATTTTGATGCACATTTTCCTTTTTTTTTTCTTTTTCTTTTTTTTTTTTACCATTTCATCCCAAGATGACTGCAAAAGAATGAGAAAATAAAACATTAAGGAGAGAGAACAATAAAAGAACAGAAATTAAAAAAAACAGAAGCTAATGATTGACATTACACTTTAATTTTTGGAGATTAAAGTTGACTGGAAAGCAAGAACCTGAAAGAATCCCACAAGTGAGAAGTATAAGAGAAGAAACTTATGATTATATCTTGCAATTTCAACTAAAAAATGATGAGACCTATCTGCCAATTTAGTACCACACTTAAATTTGTGTAGTTGAGGTACAAAAGAGGAAAGCTCTTCAAAACAATTACCATGAAATTATTTATAGAAAAGGCACAAAGAAGCTATGTTATGGCAGTGAGAAAGTGACTGAAGCTGAGATACTAGGTCAGGACCAATAACATTGCAGACTCTTTTTTGGATGCATAGCAAAAGCACCAGTCCAAATATGGCAGCAATTTTCAATGTATGGATGAATGGTTTACTTATAAATATATAAAATAGATTCTGGTGAGAAAAACTGTCTAGCATGACACAGTGAACCAGTTTTCCTAGAAGCAGACCTAGCAATTGATTCAATATAGTCTTTCCACTTCATGTCAGATGAAAACATTAACTTGAAAAGGTGTGAGAAGTCATTCTCTTGGTGGTTAGCATCAGCCATGGTAATGGAAGGGCAAACAAATGTTCTCTAAGATGATTAAAAGAGAGCAGTTTTGTTTTGGAGGCATTAAAATTAACAAGCCATTTCTTGCCCCATTTAACAATAGATTTAAATCATTTTTGAGATCCGCTGCCAATATTTTATAAAATATTTGAAAAAAGGCTTCCTATTTTTCAAAGGTGGGACTTTGATTTGTAAACAAATAAATATATCTTGTTAGAATTGTAATACTTTCATATAAACTGACACAATACTGGAAAATATTCTTCTCTTGCAGTTTTTCTCTGCTTAGATCTATCATTTTGTGAAAATATGCACATTAACATTAACTGTCTCACTCCTGATTATAGCAGATGCATTTTCAACTTTTTAAATATTTTGAAATTAGGCCATATCTATTTTAATGGTATAGTTTTCTCCATCCCATTAGAAGCTTTGGTAATAAGGTTTTATAAAATCTTTCTTTTAAAACAATTTCTCAGGAAAACAGTTTCTCAAGTTCAGTATCTGTTATTGCTCTTTCCAGTACTGATGGAGACTTTTTATTTCAAGTAGTATGGAAAGTTATCATTTTGATTATGTTATTTATTTTCTAATTTTTTATTGTGCTATCCATTTTAGTTGTTGCTGCTGGTGGTAGTCCTCAAGTGATATGGTTTCTATTATTTGGTAAAGTTCTTTGTTTATGATTCTGTAACACTAGTCTACAACATTTAAAGAAGAATGGTCTTTGTCAAGACCCTCATGCTTCACTTGCTCAGTCTTTTTTCACCATTGATCTTAAAAAGCTGTTGTATACATTTTAGATATTTCGGAACAGGTTTGGTGCCATACATGACATCCATATGAAAGCCTTGTCAGATCAAGACTATTAAGAACATGACTTGAGTTTTCAGCTTGATGTTTTGTTTTTTTTAGCAATTTGCAGTGTTGGGAAAATTTGGTGCAGTCTATTCTATGCTCAATTTTCTTTTCTCCTATACTTAATTTGTTATAACTGACCTGTATGCCGAGTTATCGGAAGTGTTTAGTATTTACTAATTCCACATACTGAATTTTCAAGATGGATTCAATGTAGGTGCTATTACTACTTTTATTCTAATTCCAGATCATAGTTTCTTTGGAAAGGTTTATCTTGAGTTTTATTTCTTGGAATACATGATAGAGGATGATTTTCTGACTTTATCGGCATATTAACTGAAAAAAAAAATGACAGGATTATTGAAGTATGGATTTTTGCTTCTGTCTCTGATCAGTGTAGTATCTGTACACTCATTTTAACTTAGCATTTGCAATGCTACTACTACTATTATTATTACTACTACATTTTTAATGGTGGTTCTATCATTTCAGGGAATAAGTTACTATCTGAAGGCACACAGCTCCTACTTTCTCAGTCCTCCAAAATGATAGCATCACCATTTCACTATACTGTCTCCTGCTATATGCCAGTCTTTGCATCCATGCACTCAGCTTCATTTAGTATTTACAATACTATTACTACTACTACTACAATTATTAATACATCCTCTGAAATTATCTTGGTACAGGGAAGCTGGTTTGGTGGCTTAAAAAATGCAATGAGAATTTTCTATTTCCTTTTGGGAGTCCAGAATGCAAAGTATTTTTTCCCATGGACTTGACTTACTGATGTGCAAATGAAACCTTGACAACATTTTGATACAATATTTACACCAAACTTGCTGTCCAGTCCTGGGAAAAAAGATCTATGCTAATTGCATCATTCTAGTATGGAAAACTGAACCTTCTGGTAAAGTGCCAGGGAAAGTACTCTACTTCTTTCGTGGGTTCAACAATATATAATCATAGAGAATGGAATGATTCTTTTAGTAATAGCATTGATCTTTTTATTATTGACAAATTTCCTAACATTTATATAATATAAGGAAAGAATGGCTAAACTGTCTTGAACAAATATTTCAGTTGTAGGTTTTACTAAAATCATCTTTAACATTCCTTGGAAAATATTATTGCTATACTCTATACTTTTGATTTCTGTACAAATTATATACAGAAAAAGTCTTATGGCCACATGTTGAAACTCCAGTTCCTGTACAATCATTGAAGTTAAGCAACATAGAGCTTGGTCAATACCTAGATGAGTGACAATATGGGAATACCAGGTAATGTAAGCTTGGATGGGCAGATCGTGTAATGGATTATGGCTCAGAATTGTTAATTGGAAAGCCGAGTTCCAATTCCAGTTGGGTTTGTTATATTCACTTATGCAGAAATAATCTTGAGAAAGGTATGAAAAAAACCTCTTCTCTACCACAGGTAAGGGTTAATTAGTAAGATTTGTATCACAAAATCATTATCTCTTCCATCAAAATATTCTTACAATCTAAAAATATTTTCTGGCTTTGCATAACTTGCAATAATTTGATAAGTCATAGAAAACGAATTTCTCTCTCTCTCTCTCTCTCTATATATATATATATATATATATATATATATATATATATATATATACACACACACACACTCACAAGTGTTATTATAGTGGATACTTGTATTTGAAATACACTGTATTTTTTTAGATATCAAGTATCCACTATAATAATGTTTGAAGTATTAAAAATGTTGGATTAAAAGAGATACAAATGGCAGGAAATTGTGGAGAGCCATGATTGCATATGTCCTGAAGGGACATGGCACATAGAAGAATTCTTTAGAAATATATATATACATACATGCATCACACTTTTGTGTGTGTGTATGTATATATATATATAATCTGACACGGCTCATCAGTGACTGATAATATAACAAATTTTTGATAAGTCTGATAGATAAGTCTTTTGATATTTTTTTAATCTGTTGACTATAGTACTAATTTAGGCTGAGTATACAGGACCTAACCTGATCACAGGTAGAAGTGATGATTCATATATCAATATATACATATATATATATATATATCCTGGACTCAATATAGGACTCACATACGAGGTCTTAAAACATTCCACATCCACAGTCTTCAACACATTCTCAGATTGTCACAGCAATATTGAATACCGCATGTCAATATTCTCTAGTGTGCTAGCAGCAGAAGCATAGAGGCTCATATCATTGAACAACAGCTTAAGTAGATTGGTCATGTTATCAGGTTGTCTGAAGACTGTCTCCCAAAAAGGCTCCTATATGGGGAACTCTCAGAACACCATCACTGTTAGAGGACAGAAAAAAACGTTTCAAAGACCACCTGAAAGTAATGCTAAAACAGAGTGGTATTAAACCTGTGGAACTGGAAGTTAGAGCAGTCAATCCCAAGTTGGAGGACACTATGCTATCAGGCCATTGAAAGATTTGAAACTAGTCAAACTCAAGACCAGGAATTTTGCTGGCAACATCATGATTGCCTAGTTTGTGTGCCATCAGCACCTGGTGTCGGAATTCAGTGTGCAACCTGTGGATGACACTGTGCATCTAACTTTGGTTTTTGCAACAATCAATGTCAACATATCATCAACCAGTGATTTCTTTAATTCTCATTCTTCTCATTTAGTGGATCAGACCATTGTTGTTGGACTTCATAATTTAAGGGTTGTTAAATAATACTTTCAGACTATTATTTTTTAGTGGCAGTGTATTTGGCTCAGACCTTCTAAGGCTATGTATGTTGCGGCATTCACCCTGGATCGGTTAAGCCGGCTCCTTCCAAGGAATTCACCGTGTCCGGAACGAAGGCCGACCAAGCACGGCGATCCATCGCCAATGCTGAAACGAGCGACAGCCATTCCTGATTCCAACGGCGGTGAATTCTTGAAACGGAGTAACAAGGGAGTTTGAACTTCACACGCGGTCCCCACACCTTGCGTGCTATCCCAGTGGAGGGAGGAATATGCTTTTACTTGCCGCAGAATTTCCACAGACGCAGAGGCAGGAGTAACCAAGAGGTCGTTGGATGCTGGTACAGACGCCGAATGGTTTTGAATTCAGAGTTGACCTTCTCCTAGACCAGTTGATATCCAAGGCTATAGAACCCAGTCTGTCCTGCTATTTACCCATTGGAGGGAGAAGAAGAGGATTCACACCTTTCCCAAGGGTGTTAGCACGTAAGTGAATGTAACGGATTCGACTGGTATTCGAACTTGGCTCTATGATTCCTCAATCCGGGCCATTATCCATTACTCCATCGTGCCTCCTCGCCTTCTTCTAAGGCTGACCATGTGGTTAGCTGGTAGACAAAATAGAGGTGTCGATTTTGATTAGCTGAGCTGAATGTGGGAATGTTAGAGTTAGAAAGTGTTTTCAGTGAGTTAAGTTTTATGTGTCGAAGATTGCAGGCATGTTAATTTTGTGTGAAAAATGAAAGATAATCAAACCGGCATTTAAAAATCTAGTTTAATTACTAAACAAACAACAACTTTTATTCTTACTACCCTTGATGGCGCATGCCATGCTGTTCATGTGTTAATATCACATGTGGGTATTTGTCCTGCAGTGACCATTGGTGAAAGTACTGGAAAATACCCCATGTTATTTATAGAATGACATGTTGCAGCAATATAGGTCATAGTGCTTGCACATAAGAGACTGACTTTATCGTGTATTGCAAATATATGCAAAATAATGATTCTGTCAAGTTCCAGCTCAGGAATTTTACGTTTTACTGTTGGAATATTTTATTTTCTAGTAGCAAAAATCCTGTTTTCTGTTATTTTTCCATGTTTTCTGTTTTCTGTTTTATTTTTGTATTTCTTTTCTGTTTTCTGTATCATGGAAAACTTGCCACTCTATGATAGCAGCTCAGAATGAGAAATCAATGAGCCATGTTCAATTTCCTGCCATTATATTATGTGCAAATATCCTTGGAGAAAGGTATGAATCTATCTTCACTCTCCAGCCATGAGTTAAATTGTAGGACTTGTATCAGGAGAAAAAATCATTGTTATTCTCAAAAAATTGATAATGCAATATTCACTTGCAAAAACAAAAAAAGTATAATAAAAAATGTTTCAGTTTTAAGCCATTAAAAAAAAAACAATTAACTGCAATATATATACAGTATTTACATTAGTCGGACTATTGTCTTCATCTTTGTCGCCATATTTGTCACAATGTTTCGGCCGTTGTACGCTCTGGCCTTCTTAAGGTAGTTGGAATTTCGAACTGAACCCTTTATTTCGATCACTGGGGCAGACTGTTCCAGTTTCACGAGCCATGTTTGATGGATGTCAGTTATCAGTTATCTCCTGCTAATTTTCCCTCCGAAAGTTCTCCATTGCCTTAACCGGGTATTGAACTCACACTCTTTGGGTCTGTCACTGGATCTAACCAACGCCTTTATCCACTGTGCCATGTGTCCTTGAACCACCTGAAGAAGGCTGGAGCGTACAATGGCCGAAACGTGACAAATATGGCGACAAAGATGAGGACAATAGTCCGACTAATGTAAATACTGTACATAATACCTCATCTCAGAAATATAGACAGACTCTGCAATATATATATATATATATATATATATAAAATATTAGGGATGCATACAGTTTTCATAAGTTTTTGTAGGAAATAGCTCAAGAGGCAGTGTTGTTATATAGTAGGTACATAATGGTAAGAGATGTTGATAATTGACTTTGGACTCCTGGAGTTTGATTGTGTTGAGGCAAGTCAGCTCTTAAGTGATTTATAATGGCTTTTTATTTTGCACAGAGAGAAGGTAAATATAAATATTATTTTAATGTGAATTTAATTCCGTTTATTGTTAAATAATTGTATTCTGTAACTACAGAATCCTATGACATTTATTTTATTGTTTTTATGCATTGGCATTCAGCAGGTTTAAAACATTTGATGGTTGCCTTGGTTAAAAGTAAAGAAATAAAGGTTGCTTTTTCTTTTTTTTTTTTTTTTATGATCTACTTGTATAAAACAATGGATCTCAGTCTTTTTTTTTCACACCCAGGCTTTTTTTTTTTTTTTTTTTGCTTATTCCAGTATGTGATTCTTTCTTTCCAGAATTAAATCAAAAGGTGAATTAGAGAACTGTAGAAAGATCAATAATTTAAGTTTGAATCTGCCAATCTGTTGTCCCAATTCCCTCTTAAAATCTTGAAATTCTCTTCAGAAAAGAGGATTCTTTACCTGTTGTGTACTACTTAGATAAAAACAATTGTAATTAACATTTTCTATAATCAATTAGAATATATCTGAGACACTATGATTGGGACATTCATCTTTTTTATTTTGGTCTCAATTGTTTTGTGTTTTATGATCAGTGATAAATCTGTGAGCTTGGGTCATCAGGATGACCACTCACTTGACTGAAAGGGAATAAAATAAACTTTTGTGTGTCAATTGACAACACTACCGGACATTAAGGATTTCCAGTCACAGGCTTATATTAAGTCACAGTTGGGATTGAAGTATTTGAGTTCTGAACCACCTGTTAACAGGGAAAGACTGTCTCTTGGGTAGTCCTGATGCTGCCTATTAGAGTTGTGATGTTGAGAGGTGTAGAGAGTTGGTAGGAGAAAGAATTGAAGGGAAGAGCTTATCTGTTGGACTGACATGTCAGAAGTTGTCTCAAGTGTCACCCACTTAGATGATACAAGTAAATCCCTGAAATAAACACTTAAATATATTGGAAACGGTGTTATTTCTCACTGTGGCACTTATTTTCCCCTTTCGTTTTCTTGTGAGCTTGCAATGGGCCTTTCTAAGACACAAATACAAAGGGAAATGAAGGTTTTTATATACTAAATTTTTTGGGGCAACATTTGCTAACATTTTTTGTTGAAATTTACAAATTTTACATTTCATTCAATTTTGTAAATTAATCTAGGAAATTTCAATAAGCTGATTTGTTTGGAAAAATACTTTGACAAAAACCATACTGTGTGATTTAATAATGTCTTTAATTAAATTTTATAGGACTTAATATTTTTTAAGGATTTTTTTTCATTTTTTCTTTTTAACAATGAAGAATAAATTCTTAGGATTTCTTACTCTTGAGCATGTGACATACAACTGGCAATGCATAAATATTTCTTTCTGTGGCCAAATTACAACTTTTTGAAGCATTTGTCCTTGTGGTTTGTTTATAGTTCTCACAATATATAAAAAATTCTCTTGTATATAAAAACTTAAAGAAAAGATATGCAAAAAACAATATTGTATTTTTATTAAATAATTATTTGTTATTTTAATTATTAAATTGTTTTAAAATATTGGGAGTATTTTATATATTAAATAATAAAACTTAATTTTTTCCCCCAAATTAATGAAAATTTATTGTACTAAGTTACTCACCAAATGTACTTTTCACCCTCTTATGTTTTTTCACTTCTCCCACGAATTTGGTTTCCATCAATCAATGTATGGCTATTTTAAAGGGTGTGACGGATGGATGGATGGATGGATGGACTGACTAATGGAAGTTACAGAATCTTAAATATAGATCTGGTCAGTAGAAAACTGGGTGTTGGGAGCATTGTATGTTTATATATTAAATATTTTTAAAATATTACTGATAGAGCTATTACTTCAAATATTATTTTTAGTGGATAGCCGAGTTTGAAATAGATGCTCCATTTTTATTTTAAACAGTATCTATTATGACTATTGGCCTGAAGAGGAAGATAGGTTTGAACCTTGCCAGGGAGCATATTTTCTTTATTAAGACTTTTTGAGTGTGTAGGCTGATAGACATAATATACTTTGTAAAATAAAAATCGGGTATCTACTAAAAATAAAGTTTGAAGTAATAAAAATGTCTGATTAAAAATAAATGCATTAATTCTTTAGAAATGTGTTTTGTTGTGTGATTTGGCTTTAAATATAGTTTTAAAATAAATTGTCTTTTAAATTAAATTTTGAAGGAAAAATATTTTCAAGTCTTTAGGCTGATATGAATAAATTTGAAACTTATTTAAAATTCTTATTTTTCATACCAGGTTTGGCCAGACAAGATTATGAATATTGTTACATAAAAATAAAAATTGGATTGTTATATTAATTTGACATTTACTTTTAATTAGTAAAAGAGAACTCACAAGTGTCCCAATAAATTGACTCTTCAGCAGACTTGTTATTGTTAATGATTTTTATTTGGCTATAAAAATGTTAAATTGATTGGATCTTTCTTGACATAATTTGAAATGAATGTTGGTAATTTTATAAAGATATGAAATAATGAACAAACATATTTACACCCATTCCTGCACACAGTATAATAAATGATTATATAAACCTTTTTAATAGAAACAGAATACTAATAGTGTACCCATGTTATCAAAATGATAGTATATTTTGTTAAGGCTTTACTATTACTAGGGTTTCACATAGTAGTTTTTTTAGTATACTTTTCCCAATTATGTTAACTGTAATCATGTGCCTATGTAAAGAAAGTCCTTGATGTAGTATTTTATCATCTGGCTATGATTGTGACCTGGTGCAGTTTAAGTAATTTTGGGATATCAGTTTATTACTTAAAAATAATAAAAATTCATATCCCCACCTTCTGGCCAGTAGAATGTTATAATAATACTAGTTTACCCATGCTATAAAAAAGCTGGTATATTGTGTTAAGTTCTTGCTATTATAAGGTTTTCACATGCAAGCCTTCCAATATATGAAATAGGCATAGTAAGTAAAAAAAATGACGGCATTATTTATATATACGATCCATTGCTAAAGCTGCAGGTAAAATGATCGGCTCCCTGTACCGCTCCAGTAAGTACCTGAATCCACATGCTATCCTCTACCTCTATAAGAGCCAGATTAGGCTGAAAATGGAGTATTGTTGTCATATTTGGGCAGGAGCTTCCCAAATTACACTTTCCAGTCTTGATGAGTTCAAAAGCATCTCCGAGTCCTTGTGAGAGAAGAATTATTTTCCACTCTCCAACCTCTCTCTCTCACAGGTGGGATGTGGTGAGTCTCTCACTGCTCTATCACTACTTCCATGGAAAGTGCTCAGACAAGTTATGTTTCTTGGTTCTACCAAGTTTAATCACCACGTCTAGGACCCATCATGCTACTTACATAGAAACAAACCACCCACATCCCCTCTGTATTCCATTGGTGAGAAGTAAGTTCCACCTTACAATTCCTTTCTCACAAATGCTCTATTGCTATCTCCATAGAGAGTGTTCAAATGAGCTACATTCCTTAGTTGCACCAGTTGTAACTTTCACGGCTAAGACCCACCATATCACATACATTGTAGCAAACCACCCTCATTCCCTTTGTATTATATTGGTGAGATGTAAGTTCTACTTGTGTGGCTTCTTCTCATGAACCACTGCCCTGTAGAACCAACTCCCAAGAGGATGTTTCCTTGATCACTACAATCTTAACCTGTCTTAAAGTCTATAGTTAATGGTTATCTTCACCTCCTATCCATATAAACTACCTCTTAACATAACCCTCTACTTTGAGTGGTCCCCGAGCCTTCTAAAGAGTGAACCTTACTGTAAAAAAGTAGATCAACACTTCTATCTTAGGTCAAAGTATATTTGTACTCTGCCTAACATCAAAGTGTTACTTCCCAACATTCTGTCTTGGATCAGTGTAGTATCTGAGCTTTCTACCTGACTTATTATTTGCAAATTAACTTCACCATGCTGTTGTTGCAGAACAAAGCTAACATAGTGTATATGCTACTTGCCTAATTATCTCCAGGTTTGACTTTTGAATCTGGGTATAATTCAATTATTACTTTTATGTTTGAATATGCTTTATTAAGCAGAAAGTTATTGACAACAAAATATAAAAATACATGAAGCATATTATATAGATAGATTGGTTGACTCAAAATTATGGTCAATCAATGAGCAACTAATGCATTTAGTGTATTGTTTTGTAAAAGATCCCTTTTGTGTTCATATAATCTTTTATTTAAATTCTTTGAGGTTTCTCCTATGTATTCCTTGTGGCAATTATTACAGGTGATAGAGTAAATTCTGCCTTCAAGTTTTAGCTTGTTATTTTGTTTTGTATTAAGTCTTTTATTGTTTTAAAAGTAGTTGTAACAAATTTTATGTTAAGCTTAGATAAATTCTTTTCAATTGTAGTTGTGATAGTTAATTTATATAAACTTAACATAAAATTTGTTATAACTACTTCTACAACAATAATAGACTTAATACAAAACAAAATAATAATCTAAAACTTGAAGGTGGAATTTACTCTATCACCTGTAATAATTGCCACAAGGAATACATAAGAGAAACCTCAAAGAATTTAAATAAATGATTATATGAACACAAAAGGGATCTTTTACAAAATGCCACACTCAATGCATTAGTTGCTCACCATAATGAGTCTGACTATAATTTTGATTTAGAAAAAAATGCTAATCCAATTAAGAGAAAGCAATTTACTAAGATGAAAATATATAGAAAGTGCTTTAATCGCTAGATCATCCACAGTAAATTTATGTCCAGGTTCTTACAACATTTCACCTGTCTTGGCAGATCTTTTATTATCACCATATGGGATATGTAATAACAAAAGTGATGGAAACATAAATAAATGAAATAAAATTGGCTAGATTATATAGCCAATGTATATATTTTAAAAAGAAAAGTTTTACATTTTAAGGTAAAATTCTCGGTGTCCTCTCTCGTTCATGTGCATGTTTAGTTGCATCAACATAAATGTCACTTTAATCTGATGAAGTCCTAAAGGACAAAATGTGTCACATGTAAACTTTTTCCACTTTGTCATAATTTTCCTTAAAATAGATTACTATTATTTAGCAGCACATGAAATATTTAAATACGTTTTCTTCACAACATTTTCATATCTACTTAAGTATTCTAGACAAAAGGAATTATGCAAATCCAGGCATAATTATGTACATATTAATTACTTCATTTACACCTTTGTCTATATACAGTGTAACCCAGATATAAGAGAGTTGTCGGGACCGGAGAAGAAGTATCTTATATCCGGGTTTCTCTTATATCCGGGTTTGGTCTATTATATATACATTAACACAGGCTCTAATTTGGGACCAGATAAAATCTCTCTTATATCCGGGTTTCTCTTATATCAAGGTCACACTGTATAAGGGTTATGAAATGAGTATACATTAAATATGTGAAATATTTGTACCTATGTATTCATGGGTTTTTAATCCTAGTTCAATAATTTGTATCTTATTCTAGGACAGGGGCTCTCAATCAGGTGATTCTTAAGGTTTCAGGGAGGGGGTTAAATCTTGTAATTTTTTAATTTTTTATTTACATAATTTTGGTTCTTGAATTACGGTATCCTGGCACTCTATTGAACTTTGTTATTGAATTAAGATTCAGTTTATTTAATCATTAGTTATGAATTAAAACAAATTACTGCACATTTATTCAAGTTTAAAAATCCATCAACATATTCTAGTGCTATTAAATTTGTAAAACTCCTCTATAAAAATAATCCATGTCAATGTATATGTATAAATATGGGAAAAAAATGAAGATTTTCAATAATATATTCATATTATTTGGAATGCATCTTTTAAGTTGGACAATCTTGGAAAGGGGAGGGTTATGACATTCTGGCTTAGGGTGAAAAAGATGCATTGGGCAAGTCTTTTCTACAAATACTTTCATGGTAACTGCTCCGATGAGCTACTTTCGCTGGTTCCCAAACTGTATGAATTTAAATGTGCTACTAGGTTGGCATCTCAGTCCCACCCTTTCACTGTTGAAACGGTTAAATGTAGCCATCTCTTCTACTCCAATAGCTTCATGTCTCACACTTCCAATCTGTGGAAGATGTCTCCAGATGCCTTGATCTATTCTGTCCTTCTTTTCCTTCATCACACCTCTTTACTCTTGTTTCCACTCTCTGTAACCCTTTGCATGCTAGTGGCACTCCTGCCTTGCTTGAGGTGAAATGCTTAAAAAAAACTAAAAAAAAACTTGGGATATTTATTCTGTAATAGTCATCCTTAAATATAGTGATAAGCTTAGATATATATATTAAAACAGAATATAAGTATATGCTAATATATGCTAGCAATATATTTCTGTATGTTGAAAAGTTATGACAAGGCATTGCAAATTAAATTCTGATGTTTGGTCAGATTTTAGGAAGTGGGTTGGAGTGAGAAATTTTCAACAGCACCTTGTATTGTGCATATAAAATATATAAAAGCTAAAGACCAACAAAAATTCTTAAAAAAACATTCATTAGTCTTTAACCAAACATGTATAAATGAAAGATTGGTGTCCAAATGCACCACACACACACACACACACTTGCATGCAGATATATACATTAAATACATGTACACTAGCAAAATTATAAGAGTATATATACCATATGTAAAAAAAAGGCAATATATTAAATGGTACTTTTAAAATCAGTGAATTTTGATTCAAGGCCACTATTCTAGAGTACTTGATGAAGAATGTCTTGTGAGATCATTGTGCTAACTCCTGTACTTTCATTGTATTTGTGCTGTATGTGTTTATGTATAGCACATAAAAATTACCTAAAAAGCACACACCTATATATGAGTGTGTGTATGTAGGAGAAAAAATTATATGCATATCTGCATACTGACAATCCTATACCATAATTATATCGTGACTGCATACATAATTTATTATAGGCAGCATGCAGGATCTCCCACACACTTTATTTGGTTAAATATAATCTATACATGCACATGCACACTTGTGGTTATATATACATTCTCACATGTATTCATCTATACAGATACGAATGCATTAATAAATAAACATAGACACACACAGAGAAGCTAATCATTGGTGACTGTTTGAAACAAGAAGTAATTTTCAAAGCCATTTCCATCTTGAAATCTTTCTGAAAGAAAAAAAAAACAAAAGTGGTGATTGGAAAAGAAATAATTCTGTTGTTTTTCACTGATTACTCTGACTTGTGATGTAAAGCTGATGGTGGCTGGCACCAATACTCTTCCATGGCAACCATGGATTCCTGGTATCATTTTGATAATTCCTGGCAATTCTTCACTGTAATTTTGCTAAGGAACATTCTCCTACCATTAACATTCCTTGATATTTGGATTAAAGACTGAGAACTGTCCTTGTCTTTCTGAAGGTCATTTCTCTTTTACACCTTTACTTTATGAAGTGACCAATGTACAAAGTGTAGCAATCAAATAGTACAAAGAGTTGTGAAGACAATTTTCTATTAACACAAACCCTTGACATTTGGTTAGCTTCCATTAATCTTTGCAGGTGCCTATTGGAATGTATCTCTCTCTCTGGTCTGGAAAGAGGTGACAAAAGAACAGTAAATGAATATGTAGGGTAGTTATGGGCAGACTTGCTTTTTTAGAATTTTGTTTCATTTCATTATCACATAAACAATGATTAAGTACAATGTTTTGTGAATTTTATAAACTTTCAGTAAAAGTAATATTTTAATCATTTTAAACCATTGGTGATTTTTGGGGCATAATTTAAGTGTATTAAATTCTAGGAGAAAGAAAGAAGAGAAGGTGAATTTTTGATTGTTTGTTTTGATGTCTAAACTTGTTAGCACATAGAATTTAAAATTGTTCCCCTCTTCATTGATGTTCTGTTTTTATAGCCAAGGAAGATACCATTTCTTGACATGGGAGGTAACTGTCGATTACTCTACAATTTTCACTAAGGAAGATAATATGTGTAAACATCTTTTGCTTTTGAAACTGGAAGCATTCATAATAATTATTTCTCTAAAGAAGAAATGCTTTTAATTTCAAATGAATAAATTAGAAACAAATCACATGCAGCAACATGTGTTAATCACACTGTCACCAGTGATAATATTATACCAAGACTTTAACTTTTTAATTATAGAAAAATCTTTTCTCCAAAGAAAAAAAAATCAACTTTTCCCCCATTTTTAAGGTATATGCTTATGCATATGATTTTCTGTAGTGAAAGGCTTATGACCATATCATGTTGAAATACCAGTTCCTGTACGATCACTGAAGTTAATCAACATTCAATACATAGATGGGTGATCACTTGGGAATATCAGGTGCTGTAAGCTTGGATGTGCAGGTGTGTAAATGGATAATTGCTTGGAATTGTTCCAATTCTAGTTAGGTTCATTATATTCACTTATGTGCAAATACCCTTTGGAAGGGTAGGAATCCAACTCTTCTCCTCCCAGCTATGGGTTAATTAGTAAGACTTGTATTCCAAAATCATTATTATCTCCAAAAAATTCTTACAATCTAAAATATTTTCTGGCTTTAAATAACCTGTAAAGGATTGATAAGTTGTGGAAAATGAATGAATGAATGAATTCTGTAGTGAAAATACCTGAGGTACCTACTTTGAAAAATTAACTTTAATCTTTTTAGTAGTGCAGCTACCTTGTAACAAGCCATAGATAATGTGGTCCACTGCTCAAAAAATGTTGCTTGTGCCTGATGTAGAGAATCAGATTCCATGTCACCTTTGTGTGAAGTGTAATACCATCATCCCCAATTTGGCTTACAGGGGATAAGGATTATTCAAAACTTTGCTATAAAAGATAAGGTATCTATTCATGAAAACCTGAAGTCAAAATGACTGTTATATAACAATTAAAGAGTTGTGAAATTGAATCAATAATTTCTATGCAGTATCATCACACTTTTTCTCACTTTTGAAGGCTGAAGCCCTACTGCATCCTCACTCAAATGTCTATTCTTGGAAAGGCATGACAATGTTGAACCTATAATGTCATGCATCTTGTTGATTCACCTTCTCTTCAGTTGTTCAGGATTTGTTTCAATATGTCCATTTGGTAACTGATGATCTGTCTGTTGTCTTGGTAATGAGCTAATTATTATGCAAGTATGTTTATCTTATAAACTGAAAAGAAAATTACAATTGACATAATAGTAATTAAAAAGAAAAATGTACCTTGTACGAATGTAATTAGTACTCATATACCTGTAAACTTCTTAGTTTTTTTTTTGGGGGGGGGGTTGTTTTAACAAATAAATTGTGATTTGGCTGGATGCTGGGATAGCTGTCTCCAATTCTCCACTTCTCTGTTGTATTGAAAGGTCAGGGAATTTCCTGCGGTTTGCTGAAATTCTCTTAGTCTTAAGATCATTATAGGCACTAAAATCAAATTCTCTGTCATCTAAATATATAAAAATGAGGTATGGAAACTCGGTAAAGATAAAAAGAGGTGTAAACATAATGGGATGAATAAAGTTTTTAGTATTTCTTCAACCAATTCAGATACTTGGGTTTGAGAATTTGGTTATTTCTATTTTTTCTTACTTTGTACCAGTGAAGTAATAAGTCTTTGCAGACTCTGATTCTTAGTTTTGGTGAAAATTGCAAAATATGATTTCCTTGGGCATTAGGTATTTGTCTCTTACATTGCACCTTCCTGTTGCACTTAAAGGTGTTAGAGCATTTCCTAAACTTGAAGATATGTGAAAGGTTTGTGCATACCTCATCTTGTTTGGACAATTGAACCATTTCTTCATATATTTGCATTTGTTAATACCAAATTTTGACTGAAACAATAACAACAGCAAGTATACGAAAAAGTGGTTCAGTTGTTTGAAAAGTATTCAATATGTTAATGACTCTTTTTAAAGTTAAATACGCTTGAAGACAGTTATAGAATAAATTGGTCAAGACAGAGGGTTAACAGCATTAACACCACAAAGAATGCATTCAATGTCCTAACAAAATCATGAAATGTTAATGACTTTACTGAAAGTTATAAATAATGTTTATACATTTTTAAAAAGATGTATGTGGCATTCTTATCATGTGGGGGATCTTGAAACATATTTTAAATTAAGACAACAAATATATACAGTGAATAACAAAGAGTTTAAACTTCATAATTATATATGATATTGTGTTTTTTTTTGTTTTTTTGTGGCAATGTTTAACTTTTGTCCCTAAGAAAAAATGGTGTGTCAAAAGGATAGCTATTCCCTTGACACTACTATTAGTGCATATACTTTTGGCAATGTTTATTGTTTTAAAAAGCCATGATTAAAATTTTAATAAAACCCAAACATATGAAAGCGGATTTATACATTTTTTTATTCTTGAGAATTGACAACAAAGATGTTAAACACCATTTATTTATTAGATTGAATAAAATAGTTATTTATAAAATGGTTAATAATAAATTGCAATTGGTTTACATACTTTGATAATTTTGTAATTTTTAATAAAAAGATTTCTTTTAAAATTTCTTTCTTTATAAAAGGTAAATAATAAATATTACATTGTAATTTGTTCACATATTTTTATAATGTTATAAATAAACATTGCTAAGGGAGTCAAAAGTGTATACAGTAATAGTGGCGTCAAAGGAATAACTGCCCTTTTGACACATTGTTTTTTTGGCTGAAAAATAAAACTATGATTAAACATTGCTGTTTTTTTCCTTTTGTGAGATAAATACTAAAAAGGAAAAACAGTCACTTGTGGCCCTTAATTGTAGTAAATTTTCTTTACTCTGTTAAATTATGACTGTTTTTAAAACACCTTGCAGATTCTGGTTTTCATAATTGCAGCGATATCACTTCTGGCTGGATACTGTCAGTTATATTTGGATTATATAGTCGATATTTAATTACGCAATATATTCGATTGGAGATGAGTTATGTTGGTAGTGTCCAAAGATTTACGTGCCAAATTGTCTGGTGGTGCTTGTATCAATATAGAAGCCTCAGAATGTTTTGAAGCAACAAATATTCATTACTTCCAGATGAGAATCTCAGCATATTAATAATAGCTTTTGTAAATTCATAACATTGTCCAAGAATGTATATATTACCTGAGATATTGTCTTTTTTTATTTTGAATTTGGTATTAATTTTCTGTAGAGAGAGAGAATTGAAACATATATTTTTTTGTATAGAAAATATATTAACCTACATTTTACTTTCTTGTGCTTATATATTAAATTATTATACCTTGGAGATATAGGTTTTACAAGTATTAACTGAAAGGAATATGAACTATTTCTTCTTGTTTCAATTTGGCTACCATACCTATCTAATAAACATCATCAGTCTGATATCAGGGATACAATAGGAGAGTTCTTTTCTTTTTTTCTATTACTAATTTATAAAGAAAAATGACAGCAAGTCTTCAACTGCAGCAGCAGTAACTCTCACCAGCCAGCAGGTTAGGTTTAATATAAATAGTGTAAATAATACTAATTTATACTTCGAAATATTTTTTATTTTTATCTATTTGGTAATTCTTATCAGTTGGATTCAAATTTTCTAACATTGTAAGGGATTCATTGGTTTTATAAGGTTTTATTTTATTATTTTTTGTTATTGATCTGAAATCCATTCTTATTGGTATGAAATCTATTGTTTGTAGTCTTAGCAAAACGAAAAAAAAAATTAAAATGAATTTTCATTTCTGCTCCAGTCTTTGTGTAGGATGGACAGTGACGTGTCACCTTTTTTTTACCAGCTTCAGGAAAAAACATGATTTATGACTCTTATGTAAATTTAACGGCTTTTTTTTCCTCTTTATTTTTTTATTTCCAGCTGATAATATTAATGTACCAAAATAACTTTAAATTTTTTTTCAGACAAAAAATGTTACATAGTGAAAATTAGTAAGGAAAATTAGTAAGGAAACTTAGAAAATTTAGTGCTGTACAAAATAAAGTGCCTTTTATATTATTTTACTTTTTTTTTTCTTTTAATCATTATTAAGGAGTGAATAATCAAGAAGACATTAGATAGTGATTGACATTGCATTTAAATTTTTGAAGATCAAAATTTGCTGGAAAGCGTGGAACCAGAAAAGATTTCTACAAGCCAGAAGTATGAGAAAAAAAACTGTTAGCATGTAACTTAGTTACATCTAGCCAATTCAAATGTAAATTGATAAAACTGTCGGAGTTAGCTCCTCCTCAGTTCCTTAATCCTTCAACAGGGGTCTCTCTCCCCTGGTTATAAATACTGGCTGACCCTTCGCCTCAATCTCTCTTTTCCACTTAGGCCTTGGGCCACTACCTCGCGTGGAGGTGAGGTAAATCTCTCTTTTCAACTCACACCAATATGTGACCTCTCACAGATACAGCGTTACCCAAATTCTGGGAATACGCTAAGAACAATACATGTACGTATGAACACTCACAACACACACACATAATTTCTGCACACATACACTATGTAACTGTCCATGTCTTTGTTTAACTTGTTATTAATATATATTTGTTTACATATATATATCGGTCTTGTTTGTTTCTCTTTGTCTTCTTTGGACTTAATTAAAGTCCAACATTCTCATGTAGCTGGACCAGCTAGCAGGAAATTTTAACCTTCTGATATCTCTTCACATCTTCACCCCACAGTCCACTACAAAACCTTGTTACCAATCTAGTACTGTGCTTAAATTAATAAAGCGTAGGTACTCTAGCAGAGAGTTTGTCTGAACAATTTTTGCATGCAATTTCTTTGTGTTATTTATATTATTCCCACAATGTTTTGGTTGATTCATTCTGCAGCCTTCTTCAGGTATATTATACATATGAAAAGAGCAGATTTGTTTTTCCAGCACTGCAAAGGTTAAAACTAATAAATAAAATGAAGTGTGGTTCTTGTTACTTAACAAAGGTGTGGTATTGAAATTTTTACTTCAGAAAGCAATCAGTTTATAAATTAAAAAATAAACAGTATTGCAAAAATTGAACAATTATTAAAACTGAAATAATCTAACTTGAATGTTTTGAATTATGTTTGCTGTCATTTTTTTGCTTTGTTTTACCATAAAAGACACATCTCTCTTCCTGTACAGTCAGTACATATTACTGAAGAATACTATAGAATAGATAGGTCTAAACAGTTGTCCATTTAATTCTTGAAATGATGATTCTTTTCAAAATTATAAATACTAATGTTTCATGTGTTCATTTCTGAATATTGCCTTTTGGATAGGTATAGGATAATTATTTTATCAGAAACTTTGGGAATGAAACAAACTAACTCAAGTGTTTAAAATAGATAAGATATTTTTATTTTCTTTACAGTGATGAGTGAGTCCTTTGTTATTCGGTGTAGCAAAAATTTTCTTAATAAAGAAGACATTGATGGTAGTCTGAAGAAATCTACGTTTTGGTAGTTGGAAGTCAGACCACTGTAGCAGTAGTAGTAATGTGAGCAATTCGGTCAGATGTCAATCTGCTGTAGTTTCTTTTGACTCTGAACTGAGTGGAAATGTAAATAGCAGATGACCTCTTGATTGTTTTTTCACATGGCTGTGTTCTTTTGTTCTGTCCTCTCCTGGGGTCGTTCTGGTCTGCCTTCACTGACTTAGAGGTGTCAGGCTCTTATACTATTGAATAGGCTTGAGAATTTGGTGTGAACATGATTTTCAGCTAACTTAGAAGTCTCTTGACTTCTAAGTTAGCTGAAAATCATGTGTCAATTTAGCTGAAAATCATGTGTCAATTTTTTTGATTGGTCAAATTATTTTAAAGCTTTCCTTTCTTTTTCATTTTTTTTATATAATGGAAGTTCTGCATGGCACTTCCCTGATTTTTGGTATGTTTCAGTCACAAATAAGTAAGCTCTGCTCCTGCAAGCTCCTGGTGTTTTTGGCTGGGTTCAGTCTTTTCTTCTTCCTCTTTTTATTTGAGGGTTGCTTTCTTATAGGTTGAGGGAAGTATAGAAAGAAGTTTACAGAGATAAGGGTTTAAAGGAAAGCACAAATGACTTATTTAAATTTGAGTCATTTTTCTTCTTCTTCCTCTTTTTACCTGAGTGTTGCCTTCTCGTTCGTTGAAAGAGAGGTATAGAAAGAGAAGTTCAGAGAGAAAGAAAGTGATAAGGGTTTTAAAGGAAAGAACAAATGTCTTATTTTAATTTGAATTCTTTGTATTTTTTATCAGGATTCACTACACTAACATTAGCATTTTCAAAAGTTTGAACAGTTCTGTATGAATTCATAAAAGGATGTCAACAATGAAAAAAAAATGCTAATCTTCAAAGTATTAGTATTGAAAGTTTAAATCTGATTTTATGGTTACTTATAAAAACAATAAGAGGTGCAAGTGGTCTAGTGGTTAATAGCACAGAGAATGGAGTTAGTGAAATTCAAATTCTAGCTGGAAGAATTCATGTTCATTTCACACTAATACCCATGAATCCTCTTCTCTCTCACCAGCTAATATATCGGCCTGTTTGGCAGAGTAAAATCACTCACTATATTTTACAGCTCTTAGGGAAGACCTATGTCTAACAATGGACTTTAAAGGCTGAGTTAAAAAAAAGTGACATTCTTGTTATGACAATATTATCATTAAACAATGGAAATTATTTTTCATTAAATGAATTTATTTATCCCTTGTTGTGTTCTTGATGTTTGTACCACAATATTTCACCTGATCAATTCTTCAGGCTTTTATAAGCATGAAGTCAAGTGCCATACCTGCATTGGCAATCATGTCTCTTCCAATTCATGACTGACTAGGCAGATTTTCTGCAGTAGGCTGCTTGCCAAACAAGGCTATAGGGTCCAGTCTGTCCTGCTATGCAACCCATAGCTGGGAGAAGAGATAGATGCATACCTTTCCCAAGGGTAATTTTCATGAAAGTGAATGTAACAAACCTAGCTGGAATTTGAACTTGGCTCTCTGATTTCTCATTCTGAGCCATTGTCCATTACACCACATCACATGTTCTTTACAAGTATATAATCTGTAAAGAAAAAGAAACAATACTTAAAATAAAGAAATGGTGACATAGAAATGGTCCAAATATAACAACTGGACCAATTGCTTTTTGCCTGAAGTGCATGAGTCAGTTAAGCATAGATTTTAGCAATAGTGGCCTTCCTTGCTTGGCAGAGAAGACATTGAAGAAAACCCCTCTATGTGTAGAGTGGAATCACTTGGATAAATGGATTAATGGTTATGACTTTTCTCTATGTATTTAAAACTACTGAAATGGACTAATCCAACTGGTATATGAGCAAATATTGTTTTCACTTACTGATTATATACTTGATGTGAGGTTTAAGAAGAGATCATAAAAATTTTGTCTTTCTTGTACATATGGATTAAAGTGTTGGTTAAAATACATTTGGCTCCCTGGTAGTTGTGCGTTCAATTCCTGGGTCTGGTAGTGCTAAAATATCACATACTCTGGTGGAAGAAATAAATAAGCAACATGAAGGTGAATAAGACTGATAATGCAAACTGATAAGTTATGTCTTTTAGGCATGGAAAGCAGAATGTAAACACTCTATCCTTGTGGACTGAATAATGGGTTTGGTTCCAAATTCTAAGAAGATTACCAAGTATGAAGATAGAGCTCTGAAGAAGTCCTGAGGGTACAATGACTGGAACATTGTGAGTATAATAACCAAGAAGCACTAACTAGCAACACATGTAAATAAGAGTATTTCAATTGTTCAAACAAAATTTGGAATGCTATTGACTCTTATAGTTATAGACTATGACTTAAGTAATATTCTGTTATGATACTATTGAACAGAATGTAGTTCTACAGAAGGATGCTGAGGATACCATGAACTGAACATGTGAGAAAGAGCAAAGTTTTAGAGAAAATGGAAACAAAATGGAAGCTTACATTTAACATCAGGAAGAGACAGTTTAAATTTCTAGGGCACATAATGAAGAAAAAGGGCTTAGAAAATCTGATACTCACAGGACAGATTGAATGTAAGAGGGATAGAGGAAAACAATGTATAATCTACTTGAGTAAATGGATGGTGGAACAAAGTTTATGAGAAATAACAAAAAGACAGTTTATTAAGAGCTACAAAGGACAGGAAATTGTGTGTGTGTGGGGGGGGTCATGTACACCTATATCCTGAAGGGACATGGCACACAGAGAGAGAAAGAGAGAGATGCAGCAATAAATTCAGTATTTATGGTGGTTGAGTGATGAAACAGTGTCTGATAACTATTTTTACATTCATGAATAGAGTTGTACTTTCTGTTGTCATTGAGAAACCTTTTCTGAAGTGCTTTACTTGCATGCTGTTGTCTTTTGTCCAATTGCACTACTTTGAGATCATCATTCATTCAGGCTTAGTTCTGTCCATTTATCTAATCGATATTTTAACAATTGGCACCAAATGTCTGTCTAGGTTGACCAATTGCCAATACGCTGGATACTTTTGATAGATTTCTAGCTTTCTCTTAATTGAAGCCAAATATTACTTGAGAATTTGTGCAATTTTCTTGGAATTTGTTACAGGTGTATGGAGGAAATTTTATACCTTTCTGTAGATCTTTGACACATAAGATCTTCTGTCATCCTGAACCCCCTTTTTTATTGTCCTTTTTCATCACTAAAGTCTTCTCTCTTTGACTCTCAGTAACCTCTTGTATCTTAGTGGCATACAGTTTCACCCATGTTCAATAAGTAACATACTCTTGTGCAATTAAAATCTGCAAATTATGTTAGTCCAAACCAATTGAGTCTACTAATTGGATTTTGTAATGTCTTCCAAGACATAACTTATATAATGCCCCAATTGGTCTTGAAATAATTACCAATTAAAATTGTAATTTTGATTGCCGTTATTCTGATGATTTATCATGTGGAGCAACTTTATATCTTGTATTAATAAAGCTTATTGAAATTTTAGGTAAATCTTATAAATTATGTACTTTTCCTTTTTAACTAATGTTCACCTAATACAACACCCAAGAGCTACTCAAGGTGAATTTGTACATTTTCTTTGTTCTTGAGGATTGACAACAAAAATAATAAACGTTATTTATTATATTGTTTATTGGAATGGTTGGCAAAACATTGGTTAATTGCCAACCTATTCAAGGCTTAGTGAATGATGATGACATATGAGTAAGAAGTAAAATTTATGAGGTTATGTAGGAGAGATAACAGTTAACGCTAGCCTTAAAATTGTAGTGAGTGGGAAAACATCCTCTCAAGAATTTGTTCTACAAAGTAGCAGTTCTTGGGAAGAAGCTGTTTGAGTGAAACTTCCTTCTTGCTAATGGAACATGGTGATGATTTGTCCCAGTGTACATCACATGGTTGGTCTTAACTGTGAAGCTCTGGGACTGGTGAAACCAATGAGTATAGTTCATCAAAACATTTGCCAAGGAAATAGCGATAGAGTAGTTGGAGTCCTGTAACATTTCATCTGTAAGAAAGGGGTTGTAAGGAGGGAAAATAATTCATCACCTACAAAGTGACATAGATGCTTCTGACCTTTATCAAGACTGGCAAGTGAGGAATGAGCAGCAATACTCTATTTTTGGTTTGATCTGGCTTTTGTAATGGAAGAGTAAACCAGGAGTCAGATACTAACTGGATTGGTACAAGGAAATGACCATTTTTACAGTATCTTTAATGATGGATTGTATATATGAATTTCACTTAAAATCTGGGTCAGCTTGAGTACCAATAGCAAGCAAGGCATGAACAGTCATTCTTCACAATAGGTGATAGTTCAGGGTCTGCTTTAGTGATGGTGAAAAATTTATTTTTTCTTTACAAGGTAGACTTTGCATTTATTGACCCCCTCTTTCAGCTTCCTCTTTTTTGCTCTTAGCAATATATTGGTTTTTATCTTGACCTCATCAAGTCAATGGTCAGTTGTCATCTTTCCTCATTATTCTCATAATTTCTTACCACCTTCTCTTCCATTCATATAAAACATCTTCTTTAGCATTATCTTTTTTACCCTTTACATTGAGTCTTGTACTGATATCTAATATAAGGCATCATTGTCACTTTGGTTGTTTTTTTATCATGCTAAAGCAAATTAGGTAATCTTGGTTCCTTTGTGCCCACAAAAATAATGGAGTATTAAAAAGATGGGTTTTCCCTTGACACAGCTATTATTTTAACTACCTTTACTCCTTGGAAATATTTGTTTTAAAAAAGGAATGATTAAAGTTTTAATAAAACCTAAACAAATGAAGGTGAATTTATACATTTTCTTTGTTCTGAGAATTAACAACAAATAATAAACACTATTTATTTATTAGATTGTTTATTGGGATGGTTGCCAAAACATCATTTAATTGCCAATTGATTCAAACTTTATAAAATGGTAACTAATTGTCTAGATAATGTCAGGGGCAGATTTTAAGCATCATACAGAACATTTTGGTGATTTTCTTTGCTCTAAAATCAGTTGCATTTTATACATGAAAATAATTTTTTTTTCCTGGAATTTCTCTGCTTTTTTTTTTAACTGTGCCATATGCTCCCTAGCAATCTATACACAAAGGATTACAGTATTAAAGGTTAATTTTGAAATGTGTTAAAGATTGCCTCCCTTGAATGTGAGGAAAATTCTTCTTTGCCTTTGTTTAAAAAGAAAAAAACGTGGACTTTGTTACTTTTACATGCAATTACCCATTATCCAGGTCTTCATGCAAAAATCCTTTTATTCTTGATTTTATTTCACACCAGAATGAGGTAAGTGATTTTGATTTAAATTTGGCTGCCACAAGTCAATAACTATATAGTTATAGATATTTTCTTGGGCTGGTACGATATTAAATATACGGTTTCTTTATTAAGCTTTAATGATATAGTTTTGATTTCTGGAGTTTAACTTGAAAGTTATACAAAATATCTACTTGTTAAATACATGTTTGACAACTTATGATTCATAATTTAAAGATATGTTCTGGATAAACATTTCTCTGAATAACATTTTTCTTTAGAAATAATAGACTGTTTGTATTGTCTTGAGAATTGCTTAAAAATATCAAAATCTTTATTCTTTATGGGTAGCAATCAGCCATTATTGTAACCACTAATTATCTTTGCTGAAACTCTTTGTTAAGATGAAAGACTACTCAGAATTATATGACCCATATAGTTATCAAGGAACCAAAAATATATTTTTTAAATTCCTCGTTCAGTATATTTTCCATCCTTATCTTTTTTTCTTTTTTGTTCTTGTATTAAGTGATTGACCTGTTTATTTCTGAGAGCAATCTTTATTTCTGCCAGAAGTTCTTTTAAATATCATTTTTTTATTTTCTTTCTCAAAGAACCAATTGAACTGGTGGTTATTTATTGATTCTTTGTTTTTTCTTTCTTTCTTCTCCATATTCGTTGGCTCTTAGGACATACTTGCTCATTCTCACTCTAGGCATAATGTTTGACGTCACATGATTCAAGTGTCATGTGCATTGGATATTTGAGCTCTTCATCTTGGGTTAGACGTTGTATAGAGATTGGTGAGGCTTGGGTGGGGGACACTTTATTCCTTTTTTAATCTTTCATTGTAACAATGGATATTAGTTATGATAGTAGGTTAAAAAGATCTTGGGCAGTTATAAATATGTTTAACGTCCATAGAGAATGTCAATTGAGGAAATATATCTTTAGCACCTTGTAAACAGCTGTTGTATGTTTGATTTATAAAAGGTTTTATATTATTTTATTTATTTGTATTTTGTTTTTTAATCATTTCAGTCCAAGCAAGGTAAAAATACCACTAGGATGCAGGGGTTTACAGGGAGTGAAAGAGAATGAGAAGACTTTAGTAAGGAAATGATAATAAAGGAGCAGGGTTAAAGGAAGACAGAAAATGGTGATTGATGTTGTATTTAAATTTTTTTAAATTGTAGGTAGCAGGGAAGCAAGAAATCAGAAGAGAGTTCCAAAGGGGAGAAGTGAAAGAAAAGAAACTGCAATATTTTTCCTCTTTTTATGAAAAAAAAAAAAATGTTTTGATTTTGGTTTGCTGAAGTTTTGAAATTGATATCTGGATGGAAAAATCTTGATCTTTTTGCAGTTTCATTTTGTAAGAAAATGAGAAATATTGTATTCTTGTATGTGACCTTTTAGAATGTTTTTGATTATGGCTTTCTACAACTTCCTAATAGTTTTACAGTGGGGGAAATATGTATTTCATCCCCTGCTGATTTTCTGAGTTTGCCACTTTACAAAAATGGGAGCGATCTATAATTTTCAGTTTAGGTCTGTCTTGAAAGTGAGAGATAGAATATAAAAAAAAATTCTAGAAAATCACATTATATTAATTTTTGAATATTTTATTTTTTTTTTATTGAAAAATAAATATTTCACCCCCTACCAACCAGCAGTGATTCAGGCCCCACAGACCAGTTATGTGACTAGGAGGCATATAGACTAGTCCTATTACTCAATTATTACTCCTAATCAAGTACTCATTACTTGTATAAAAGATACTAGTTCACAGAATCCTTCAATGAATCAGAATCTAATCTCTCCACAAAGGGCAAGATGAAAGAATTGTCTAAGGACATCTGGGACAAAATTGTATACCTGCACAAGACTGGAATGGGATGATACAAGATGATTGGCAAGCAGCTAGGTGAGAAGGAGTCAACTGTTGGTGTGATAATAAGAAAATGAAAGAAACATCACTTGACTATCACTCTCTCTTGGTCTGGAGCTCCATGCAAGATCTCCCAATGTGGAGGGAACCTGATGATGAGAAAAGTGAGGAAACAATCCAGAACTACGCGGCAGGAGCTTGTTGATGATCTCAAGGCAGCTGGGACCACAGTCACCAAGATGGCCATTAGTAACACACTGTCATAGTGGACTGAAATCATGTAGTTCCTGCAAGGTCCCCCTAGAGTAATCTTCTCTGCTGACATGAAGTGGAAAGATTATATTGATTCAATTGGTTTACTGTGTCGTGCTAGACAATTTTTCTTGTCAGAATCTATCTTGAATATTTGTAAGTCTACTGTTTGTCCATGCTTTGAATATTGTTGCCATATATGGTTTGGTGCTCCTGCTATATATTTAGAGATCCTTGATAAAATCCAAAGGATTTGCTATGTTATTGGACCTGACCTGGCATCTTGGCTTCAGTCACTTTCCCACTGCCATAATGTAGCTTCTCTGTGCCTTTTCTATAAATACTTTCGTGGTAATTGTCATGATGAGCTTCACTCTATGGTACCTAGACTTTATGAATTTTAGTGCAGTGAGGTTTTATCATTTTATGTTTTTTTTAATTGTTTTCTTTATTTCATATAATCTTTTACATTCACTAACCCCTTATGTCTTAGTGGCTCTAAGGCCTTGCTTGTGGTGAAATGATTTAAAAAAAAATTATAATTGTCCTTTTGTTGCCATTTTTCCTTAAGACTGTCATTGAGGTTGATATGCTGTAAAACAAAACAAACTAAACCTTAATATTGCTCACTAAAGGTTTAGTCAATTTGAACACTGTATATTAATTCTGATATTCTTGAAACCTTATTTTGTGTGAGTTTATGTTTTTTTGCAATGGCATTTAATGGACGTCAATAATTGCATTATGACAGTCATACTGTACTTTGTTGCACAGGCAACTGCTGATTGTTGCTGGCTTTGTTTTGACAGTCAAATAAAGGCATTTACTACTAATCCCTTCAAGGGAAGGTGATTTTTCAGCTGGCAGCAAACAAGAGAAAGAAAGGTCAAAATGATCCTTCACATGCTCTAAACAAAGAATAAATTTATATACAAATTGAATGAGATCTGTGTGGGGAATGACACCAAGTCTGCTTTTATGTGTCTATTTTTGGACTTGATGAAATTGTAGATGTAAAGGGAATTTGAAAATATATTTTTATGTATTTTCGGATATGCTCTCACAGGTTCCTCAGTCTAAGTTTGAAGTCAACTTGTAACTAATACTTTTCTTAATTTATTTAACTTAGAAAAGAAAAATTGGTTTAATATTATTCCAAGGAGACTATTATGAATATTATTTAAATTTATTATTTAAGAAAAAAAAAACAAATGCAAAATCTAATCTTTAAAAAATATCCTCTTCTTTCCTTGTCTAGTTTTGTAACCATAATAAATTGCATTGTGAATTTAATATAAATGTCAACTTCTCAGTTAGTATTCAGTGATTTTTCATGTTAGAGAAGTTTTACTGCTGCCCACCACAACCTCTTAAGTTATAATTACTTGTCAGTCACTTTCACACTTGTGTCAGAATGATATAGTAATGTTTCTCATTCCTTGACAACTTTAAAATTTTACCTGGTTACATTCTGTAATGTAGTTAAAACTTGGCCTTTTCACTGGCTTTTCTTTTTTTCCTTTTCTTCTTTTTTTTTCCTTTCTTTTTCTCCCATTTCCTTTTCTTTCCTTTTCTCTCTCTCCCCCCCCCCCTTTCATGAAAACAAGACTGCAGGACATGTCACAATGCTCTGGTTAGAATTTTCTCACAAGTTACTGATGCATATTTTCTTTCCTTTATTGTGTTTTCTATGCCAAAAATAGTAGACTCCAATAGATAAAACTACCATGTACCAGGGTTCTATGCATGCCTGCTTTATATCTTGGAAAAAAATACTATTGATTTTAATTAGCATGAGTAATACTTGAAGATAATAGGTGAAGAATTATACTCATAGACAATTATGAGATGATAAAGTAATTTTCTGTTCAGTGCGGTCTCACTTTTGCACAAATACTCTTGAAAGAGGTATGAATCTATCTCTTCTTTTGACTATGGATTAAATAGCGAGGCAGTTTGGAAATCAGTCTAAGAGAAGGAAAACTCTGTATTCAAAACCATTTGGGTATAGAGTTGACAATTCCACCTTGTAAAATCCATCTTGCTACAGAACCCACAACAGCAACATCTTGCCTGGTGAGACTGTTACTCTATTCACTACAGAGGGAGTTTAACAGCACTAAGCTGGAGGATATTTATTTTATATATTTATGGATATTTACATTACTAATAACATTTTCTATTCTATCATAATGGTACTGATGAGTAGCCAAACAAAAATTAATTCTATTAGTTGATTAGTCCTGTTTGAGGTACTATTGGAAAGTTCCTGGATTGTGCATGTTGTCATTGTGGAAATGGAAATATATATATATACAGCTAATACTAATTAGTACCTATCATACCAGTTTGTCAATAGGCCTTGTACTATCAACCTGCGTTTAATAAGTATGCAAATATTTTTAATGTTGTTTTTGAATTGCTGTGATCTTTACAATGGTTAACAAATTCAAGAAATATGTCTTCATCAAATTTTGCATGAAGGCTGGCAGATCTGCTATAAATATGCACAATTTGCTTAATTAAGGCTTTTGACAAATGTTCTTTTGGTTGAATGCCGGTTTTTTTTAGTGGCTTGTGCATTTCTAGTTTTGTTGAGTGTTGGTTTGAGTTGGTGAGCAGTCATCTGGAAAATGCTAGAAAATGTAGAAGAAACTTGTGAATTCACCTGCAAAGACTGTCTCTGATCAATCCATCGGTTGCTTTACATTATTTCCTGGAGTGGTCATGTACCTTTTTTTTTTTTTTTTCAGACTTCATCTGGGAACTTTCCTATCCATAAGAGAAAGAAATTTTGGCTAATTTGAGGAAATTTATTTTTCTATATTGAACTTTAATAGGATAAAGAACAAATAGAAAATATAACATGTTTCATTTTTGTAAAATTGTAAAAATGCTTGATTCCATTGGTGGAGTTGAATCAAAAAGAATAAAAACTTAATTTCAATGGATAATTGTTAAAGCAGATATATTTCAGAAAGCTTTTGCTTTCTTGAGAAATAAATGAAATGGTGACTAAGCTACATTGTATACATTATAAATTCAAATTAGCAAAAAAAAAATTTGATCAAATTGAGTTTGCAAGACATGTGTAAACTGAAAGTGTAAGAATTGCTAAAAGAAGGTCATTTCCAAACCAGAGTAGAAGAAAAAAAAAATACTCATAGATTTTTCATATTTTTCATTGAATTAGGGAAGTCCATGTTGGGTGAAGCTGTGCTGCATCAATTCTATTACAAACATTTTCAGTACTTGCTATTATCATTTGTTCAGCTACCTAATCAAATTTTTTTTTGTTAATTTGAATTTATAACCTATACAATGTAGCTTAGTCACTGTTTCATTTATTTCTCAAGAGTGATCAAGGATTGCAAAAGCTTTCCAAAATATATGTTTTACTTTTATTAAAGTTAGGATAAGATATGGAGAAAAAAAAGAAATTCTGGTATTTTTATCTTTGTATTATTTGACTTTTCATTGGTTACTCAGGCTTCATGTGCATTTGATTTGTTAAACAATGTTAGTATAATTTATGAAATTCCAAATTCAATGAGAGATGATGCATGTTTTTAAAGTTCCAAGAAAGTAACAGATTCCAAGCCTAACTGAAAAAACAAAAATATTGCTTTATGAAAGTGTATCATAATTTTAGCTTGTCTAAGTGGAATTCAGATGATAATCTATATTTGTAAGTGTCTAAGCAGATATTATTTATGCTTGGTGGCTTCTATATGTTGATTTGGGAATATTATTATGTAAACATTGGTTTACATTGAGGTTGATATGCCATAAACCAAACCAAACCATCCATGCTTAGAATATTACTGCTACTTATGGTCCAGTGCTCCTGCTATATATTTAGAGATCCATGATAAAATCCAAAGAAGAATCAGTAATAGTGTTGGTCCTGGCTTGGTATCTTGGCTTCAGTTACTTTCCCGCCACCTTTTCTATAAATACTTTCATGGTAATTGTTTGGATGCGCTCTTTGCTATGACACCTAGACTTTATAAATTTAAGCACAGTACTAGACTGGTGACGAGGTCTCATATATTTACATTTGACTAGATGTAACCATAGATTTCTGTGCTAACAGTTTCTTTTCTCACATTTCTCTTCTGGCTCCATGCTTTCCAATCAATTTTAATCCTCACAAATTTAAATGCAATGTCAATTGCTATCTATTGTCTTCCTGATTACTCTTCTATTGTTCTTGCTCCTTAGTAATGTTTCTGTTTTCTAGTTCTTCCACACCCAGTAACCCCCTTGTGTCTTACTGGCTTTACTGCCTTGCTTGGGGTGAATTTGATTAAAAAAAATGCATACATAAATACAACAAAAAGAAATGCAATATAAACATTTTCATAACTTATATATGTTATGAAAATGTGATATATATATATATATATATATATATATATATATACACACTGTGGAATTTGAATGGAAATGACATTTATTGGTACTTTGAATCCTAAAATAAAACTTCAGGATGTGGAATTAGTAAATACCAAACAATTCAAATACCTTGGTATACAGATCAGCTAAACTAAATTTAGTATAGGAGATAAGGAAATTGAACTTTGAATAAACAGTGTCAAGCATAGTTTTTCCCAACATTGTAAGCTTCTACAAAACCAAAATATTAACCAAAGAATTTGAGTCATGTTCTTAGTCTTGTCAGATCAAGACTATCATATAGATGCTATGCATAGTGCCAAACTCATTCAGAAATATCTAAACTATCAGTTGTATACAAGCATTTTCTCAGATTGATGGTTAAAATGCCTTTGAACGAGTAAAATGTGTGGGCTTCTGTGAGGACAATCCTTCTTTGAACATTGTGGACTGGCACTAAAACAGAATCACAAACAAAGAACTGTACCAGATAACAGAAACCACATCACTTGAGGACTTTCAACAGCAGCAACTAAAATATGTAGCATAATCAGGATGCAGATGTTGCACACTACTCCAAAAAAAAAGCCAGGGTAGGAAACCCACACGGCTACTAGGCTTTTAGAAATTTCATCTGAGAGGAGGACTAACTGCTTGGTCAATGAATAACAAATATTTTCTTCTAAGGAAAACAACTATTATTACTTTATATATATATAAATAAATAATACAAATAAAAGGTTTGTCACTTAACTGATTAATGTTACCTTTAGCATCATGACTCTACAGTTTTGTAGATGGACCCTCTGGCAATCACTCTGTCCACTCATCAGGAGGTATCAGCAATTGACTGTTTATACTTGGCGATTTATCTTTTTATATGCACTTTTCATTAGTGCAAGTTTTTTCTTTTTCATAGTGTACATGTGTGTGTGCATATATGTGCAGACAGGTGCATGGGTAGAATGCACCTGTATGTGTAAAATATTGTGTGTGTTGCAGTTCTTGCATGCATAGATTAAATTTTAAAGTTCATAATGTCTTTGAGTACTTTCAACCATCTCTAGTCATTATCAGGAATGTTGATGTTATCAGTGCTATAGTTTTTATTAACTTCATCCTGATATTTTTAGGAATGTGATATTTCTGATTTAAATATGAGAGACATCATAAATAAGATGATTTGTAAGTATATGTAAGTGGTAGACATTTTAAATTTAAAAGAAAAAGGAATCCATCAAGAATATCAAAATTTGGCAACACCTAAGGACAAATACATCAATTTTTTAAAAACCTCCTGTGCTGAAAGATATTGTGTTTAATATACATTATTTCTTTTGTATAATAATAACATTGAGTATTTTGACTTTTTCTTTACAGTGAGTGCTTTATAATATCTTAGTATTATCTACTATTATTTTTTTGGTGTTAATTGTCATATTTTGATTGCTTGTGATGTGATTATCAGTATGCGTATGAATTGAACTAAGTTTCCATAAGTGGTAAGTTAATCTACAAGGGAGTGTAGCAGTTTTGTGACATTAAATGCAATATTTCCCCACAGGGATGGCCAACATGAAACTTGACAGTTGTGGTTTTCTTTTTCTTTTACTAATTATTCTTACATAAAGGCTTTGTCTGTTAGTTAATTTCAAGGTAATGAAAAATCAAATGTTGATTACCAACAAACATATTTTTGAAGTACCTTCATCATTTGTTTCTTCATATTTGATTATATATATATATATATATATATATATATATATATATTGAATGGATATGAATTTGTAACTGTCAGTTACACGCTTATGCGATCCTCAGACAAATATATATATATATATATATATATATATATATATATATATATGCATACATACTTCTATGATTATTTGCCTCCTAATAGACTTAACTTTTACAGTTGTACTTGTTTATGTCCAGAAAAGCAAATCCAGTTCATTTGTTATATCTTTGAAAATGTAAAGCTGTAATGTTGTTTAGAGTGTATTGAAGTATCAAGCAAATTAAGTCTTTCTCTTTTTTTTTTCTTTTTTTCTGGATTAATAATAACGTATCAGAGTTAAGTCCCTTTGATTGGGGACAATGCACTGAATAAATATCCGTTTCATTTATTCACAAGTAACTACATTAGTAATGAAAAATTGAAACTGAACCTGAAACTGAAAGTTCTTTTCAAATTTTTATATTAGAATGAATTGAAATCATGCATATTTGATGATTTTGAAACTCAGATTCAGAGAAAATTACTTTCCTATCTTGAATTTGAAAATGTTAAGCTTCCATGATTTACTACAATTGATTATTTGTTATATATTATAAAAAATACACATAGGTCAATTCCAAGCAGCAACAGTTTCATGCTTGAATGCAAACTTCCAGACAAAGATTGTGTTCAAGCATGAAACAGACTGTCACTGCTCAGTGTTGATTCCAGTCTCCACTTTTATATTTTATATATTTTTTAATTCAGTTGTTGAAATTTTTTCTTTTTCATTATGTATTCTTCAATTTCATTTTTTTTTTTTTTTCACTGCAAAAACAATTATCATTTAAAAGAAATTTTATTTGGTCATTGTAATCACAAGCTTCCATAAGCACACCTTTTATCTGAGAATGTGATGGATAGATTGTTTTTATTTAGTATTTTTAGTGCATTTATGTGTCTTCTTGGTAAAGTGGTAGTTGATTCCTTTTATAAAACTCTCATTAGTGAAGCATGGCAAAATAGAAGCTTTCCAAGTTGTCGATGAAAGCTGTCAAATAAAGGTTTTTTTCCAAATTGTCTTTGTGTGTGTAAATGACTTTACCTAGCATCTCACATCCAACACATTTTTTGGATATTCTTTCCAGTGTGAAAGTCTGACAAATCATTTTCAGCATGAATCCAGGGAGGGCCAACATTACCTCTGTATACAGACTCAGATAAGCCTTCATGCTGTGACAGATTGCTATTGTTACTACTAGAAATTTGCAAACTATAAAGGACCCTCCCACAATGAAAAATGCAAAGAAAGTGTTTATGAATTTACATTACTTTCTAAATGCCATAAACACCTGGAAAACTTTGAAAAAAAGTCATTAGGATTTAGGTAATAAAAATGACATGTTTTTTTTCTAAGCATTTTTTACTTTTTGATCATTAGATTTTATACAGGAAAGAATATTCTGAAGGAATATCAAAGATACACCATATATATATATATATATATATATATATATATATATATATATATATATATATATATATATATATATATAGGCCACCACTTATGATTCCCAAAATTAATATCCTGATTGTTGATTATTCAGTAGATTCTTCTGTGTGTATGTATATATATATATATATATATATATATATAATAAAAAAGGCTCAAACACTAATATTCCATGGTTATAATTTATTACATTGGAATCGTAATCACAATTACTTTTATTCTATATATATATATATATATATATATATATATATATATAGTCAATTGCAGATTCAAACATGCATAACTGTGTATGATTACACACACAGTTACTTTCTATATACACTTGTTGCTATGTAAGGAAAATGCATTGGGAATTTTAGCAAGGCATGAATTTCAACGAGAGATTGTGAATATCATTTTGGGCTTAGAAGGTAAAATAGTGAAAAACTTTAATTAGTATACTTTGGTGATGAAGGTGTCAATCATTGATACTTTTGTGGCCAAAGTTGTTAAGGTGATGTCCATAAAAGACAAGCTCTTCAGGTGTGGGATATGAGTTCAGATCTCATTGAATATTACTTTCTTTTTTATTTCAGTTAGTTTTAGTAGTGGCCAAATTTATTGACCCATAAACAGGAAAATTGTTAGATTAAGCTCTGAAATGTTGTATCTCAGAAATGATTAAATATATCTTACTGGAATTCTCCAAGGTTTTTATAACACTACTGGACTCTTCTTTTAGCAGTAAGAATGTATAATTACTCTCCAAGCTTAACAGAAGAATCGTAATGAAATCAATCATAAACGAAAGTGACATGTTCATCATTATTAAACATAGCTAAGGAGTGGAAGCTCATGCAGTATTGAAATAAAGTACAAATAAATATATATATATTATTCCAAGATCATTTTCCAAATTATATAAGATGATTTTCGCCCTCTCTAACCTAACTTTCTGTCTTGGTGTAACAAGGTGCCTTACAGTTTTCACATACAATTTCATTTTCAAGTCTTTTTTCACTATTCCTTGGACTGTTATAGCTGAAACTCCACTCTCATGTGCCAGATGAGTGATGAATTGAGTTGGATCTTTTCTAATTGATCTCTTTAACTCTAAGTTGAAATGATGATCATTCTTCATGTTGTGACCTCCTAATCCAGTTTTCCTCTCTATTATTCCCTCTTTTTTTAATTTATTCACTGTTTTCTTGATGGTTCTTGAATGGACAAAAAGATGGAAGCCAGAGTATGAATATTGGTACCATTACTGAAGGCCTAAATGAGATTTTCCTCTCACAATTGCTCACTTGGGAAGACAGTGGGTCTGACACAAAATGATTTTAACCTGTTCTCTTTTAGCTGAATAGCTCAAAGGGTTTTTCATTGATTCTTACAAAAAATGGTGTCTAGATGGCTCAATGTCTTGTCTGAAAACTTGGAAAAAGAAACTCAATTAGTTTACTGGTTTTTTAGATATTAAACATTTTGTAGAATGCATAATTATGCTGTTACATGATTTGGACAGTTTTGTTGTTACACCTGGTAACCTCATGAAGAAAGGAGGTTCTTTTTTTTTTTATTTGTTGCAAATATTTTTCAACACAATATCCTTCCTTGTAAAAATGTAAGTGTATTTAATTTATTAAGTGCATTGCCAAGGAAGGATAATTATATTAATTGCATAAATTAAACATTATACAGTGAAAATCTCACATACAAATTGAGCTACAAACTTATTGATTCAACTATGTAAGAAGTTTTGCTGTTACTGTTGAGTGCATGTTAAATTAGATATAAACTTGTGACATACAATGAGCTTTGCTATAAGAACATACCAAATTGATCCCCTAAAGAAATTGACTTTCAGATATTCACATAGTTATATATACATATATATACACGTGGCCTTTATGCTTATGACTTAAATTAAACACATTTCAATGGCCAATGTTGCTGTTTACTAAGTTTGACACAAAATCACAAGTATGGAGCATCTAGTGAGGATGAAACTCATTATTGAATGATAATGGTCAACCAGATTAGCCTGCCAATGATTACCTCACCTGAGAAACCCGTAGTCTCCTGAGAGGATGCTTTCCCGATCTTAATCTCTTCACGCCTCAGTTCATATGCACTTCCTTTCTTTACGCCCTTACAGTAACCTCATTCAGTAACCTGCTATCTTGAGTGGCTCTTGGGCCTTGTTTTGGGCAAACGACAATATATATTAAAAATTACTTTTTACTTGTTATGAGACACCTGGAGGTTGAACCAGGAGAGTTATTTAAAATAAAAAGAGAAAGTAAGTTTTCTTCGGTCTTCTTCCTTCTCTATCCCACCCAGTTTTTCTGCTCTCTTTCTTGAAATCAATCAGTTAAACAACGTTGGTCCATAAAAGACAGTACTGTCGGAGCCGTGAGCGGTGGAAGCTACAGGCAGGCAGTAGATAATCGCATAAAAAAGTATTATCATCTTCTAGTTTTTCTCTCTTTATATTTTAATATTACTCCTTTTGTTTGTTGATCTTTACCGGCGAACAACAAACAGGAGAAAAATCAGAGTATCAGAAAGCAACTGCAAACACCCACTCTGAAGTGAAGTAGAAGACAAAGGAAAAGCTTTGCGTAGGGCTGCCCGCCTCTGCTGTGATCCGGTCGTTGTTGTTGTCGTCGTCGTCATCGGCATTTTTCATTCATTCCGCTTGTTTCTTCATTCAGTTGCTCACACCAACCAAAACTCTTCTTCCTATTCTTTCAGTTTAAGGAAAACTGGTTCGCTAAGCTTGCAAGCTTGCGTGACCCGACAAATACACTGAAACTTACATGCTTGGGACTCTGTCCATGTTGTGTAGCATACCAGACATACTTTAGGAGATTGATTTTCTTTCCTTCAAAATATTCAATTCAGTTTTTAAATCATCAGCTCTCAATTCCATCGTTTGTAACTAGTGTTCAGTGTTTTTATTATTTTTAAAAACAAATCCCAGCCTTTATTCATAAACAATAACTGAAACAAGTGGTCATTTTTTGTTTCCAAGATCGTCCTTTTCGTTTTCTTTTCTTCATTTATTTAACTTGCGAGAAAGTGTTTAAGAAAGTTAGACACAAAAATAATGAAAGATATAATGCGGCTTTATCAGCAAGAGGAAGACCTCCGTAGGGTAAGTAAGTTTAAAAATTGTTTACTATTCTTCTTGTTTAGTTTTTGAAATACCTGTGACTATTAGTCACTGATTGATTGATTAAAAAAAATATTTTGAAGTTTTCGATGTTCTGACCTGTTTAACGTAAACAAGATAGAAAAATGTTCAAAAACGGAATTATTTATAAAATTTACGTTAAAAATATATTTTGAATTAATTGGCCTTTTATTATTTTTCTCTCCTTTTTTTGTGTGTGCTTTAGGACAACGGATACTTATTAATATTATTTACTTTATTTTTATTTTTTTGTTACAGTATTTCCCTCTTTTTTTGTTTGTTTGTCGTCTGCCTAGTTTGCATGGACATTTAGGAAACTTTTTTAAGATCATTTTTTTTTACATTTTCTTTAGGAAAATATCCTAACTAATGTTGAAGAGCGTATCTTTGTTTTTCTTTTTTTATGAAAAGTAAGGAATTTATTGTTTTCTTTAACTTTGTTACAAAAAGAAATCATCGTAGGAAGATTATGAGGCTCCATCTTGGTGCAGTGATCAAAAAGCTGGACTTGTAGACCATTAGTTGTGAGTTCGAACCTCACTAGGTAACCCGTATATACTTGTAAGCTTAGTAAACAATAAATAACACTCAAACAGTTGTCTCAATCAGTTGACATTGTTTCAGTTGAAATTGAAATGCTGTGTTTTCTTTGGTTAAGAAGAAGAAAGAAATATAGAGAAATGAATTGTAATAATGATCTTTTTTAAAAAAAAAAACAACTTCTTTATGGTGTGCTAATTATTAATTAATAGTTTTTATTTTAAGAAATTACTTTAGTTTTTTTTATACTAAAAAAAAATGCTTGTTCGTTTACATTTTTAAAATTATTAACGAACGAGTATTGTTTTTTTTAATTATTTATTTTTACCAGTTCTCATCGTTTAACTTTCAAGAACGTAGTTTCCAAAAGTTTTTAAAAAATTTACTGTTCAATACTTCAATTTAAAAAGGTACAGGTTTTGAATTTGATCCTAATGGATTGAAAACATATTTTTTTTATTTTATTCATTCGTTAGGCAGTTCAGCAGGTGATCATATTCAACAAACCCGATGATTTTCTGACCGAATTTTTGCCTTGAAAGGAATAGGAGCTTTTTTGTGAACAAACATCTAGCTTCCCATAGAGAAGACAGAAAAACCGAGTCAACAGTTAATTAATTTGTATTTTTATTGTGTGTCATTTTCTGGAATTAAAATAAGAATCCCTTTTCGAACTTTGATTTAGTTAAAAAAAAATAAATCAACCCAAGTCAGTAAATTATTCATTAAATAAAAAAAATCATTTAAAATTTTCATTTTGTTTGGGTATTTGATAGAAAAAATTTTGTTTTTAAAAAAGCTACTTAGTATTTTTTGTGTGTTTTTGAACGAATTTCAGTTTTTAATTGGGTAATGCCGTAAAAATAGTAAGAAAATTTGTCCTGTATATTATACAAGAATTTAATCTGTTGTCATTTATCTGGGAGAATTTTATGCGGTTAAATGGATAAACAGATTTCCTTTTTCATCCGTTTTAGTCTGCAATATTAAAGTTATCCAACACACGTTTATAATCCAAAAGTAGTGATTTCATCCGATTTACCCGGCTAAAGAAAAGACTGGCCCGATTATATACTTAAAAATAAAATCCTTTTGCGACATTTTTAAACGCTTTTCGTATTTGCTGATCAATTTAGTGTTCAATATTTGAACAAAATGTTTACTTTTTTGTAAAACTTGAATCAAATTGTGTAGGATTACTTGAAAATAAAAAAAGTTTTTTTTTTTTTAAATTAATATGTCAATGTTTGTTTGCGATATGGATGACTTATTAATAATAATAAAATAAAAAAGGTAATAAAATAAGAAATTGTTTTTCATTTAACTTTAACAATATTGTTCAGGCATAATATTCATCTTATTCTTCTTGCATGTTATTCTTCAAAAATTATCTTCGGTATCAAGCCGTTATGCTTATCTTGACACGCTTAGGTAAATAAATTCGATTTTTATATCGCTTTCCAAATTTTTAATTAAATATTGAAATATTTCCTTTGGTTTTTGTTCTTTGTGTTTAGGTTGATACAAGCAAAGTTTCCACAAAATCTTCTATTCATAAATCAATTTTTAAATCATTGTTTAGTTTTGAAAATATTTCCCCCAGTTTTCTGTAACCTCAAACTAGAGAATTCAGCTAAATTGTGTATTCCATCATAAAAGAACGATTCCTGTTCTGATTGAGAGTGATTTCTTCGGAATATTTTTTGATAGCTTGGAACTGTTAACCAGGTTGCCAGTATCGAAACAAACGATAATCACCTGAAGAAGGCCGGAGCGTACAACGGCCGAAACGTTGTGAATATTGCAATGAATATGAGGATAACAGTCCGAATAATGTTGTAAATAATGTAAGTAATCATAATATCTCATTTCAGAGATATAGACAGAAACGATAATCTGAAGGTATAAAAAAAAATCTACGCGGCATGTGAAAGAAGAGCTCATCGCTTGATGCGTCGTATTTGCAACATAAGGACAAGTGCTATCATTCAGCAACGTAATTTTTTCTGCTACAATGTGTCATTCAGGCGAGTTGACTGTTCGACGTCCAATTTTTCTTTAAGTTTACCGTGAATTTTCCTCAAAAAGTTCCTCTATTTGATCATAAAACTAACTTAAATTGCGCTCTTTGTTTTTTAACTTTGAAATCTGTGTAAAATCATTTTCGACACGTGATTGCGCTTGCAACTTGACACATTGCGTAGCCCCCACCACATTTTCTCCATATTAATCACGAATAGTAAGCATTGTCGAATGTGCATTTTTTGTATTTATTTCGCAATTATTTTCCTCAAATTTTAAAATATTTTTTCTGCAAACAGTTCTTAAAGAGTTTGTGTACACATAAGCAAGAAAGAACTGAGTAAACTTTAAAGGCATTTTTAAGATTTCCCTAACATTGTACAAAGACAAAGGAGACTTTTACACCAACTTTAACTTCATAAAATAGAAATTAGCTTGTAACTGCATTTGGCCATTTGATTAGTGTATTATTCAAGATGCAATTTGGGTATTTCTTCAGAAAAAGATATACTAACTAGTTCTTTATCAAGAAGGGAAAAGGACAGTCAAAAAAGATAAAACACGGGAAGTTACATATTTTTAGCCGTATTTATTTTTCATGCTCAAGAATTGGGGGCAGGGAATAATAGTGTCTCGCTCCGGCTGCCTGGGCAAGGAAAGGTAACAATATAACATTGATTTATCCAGGTGCTCATTCACCCTTATTTCCTTGTTCTCCGTTAGCCACCATGAAAATATTTTAAGGTATGGGATAGAGGAAGAAGTGGATTCACGCCTGTCCAAAGGGTATTAGTGAAATGAAAACATAAACACCTTCAACCGGAATTCGAAATTCATCTACTGATTTTATTTTCCATGTTGGTTTAGGTTACCTTTCTTTATCCACCATCCTAGTGTGCGTGTCTGAGAATGGCTAGAAAAAACATTAAGAAAGCAAATAATTTTTTTTTTTCAGTTGCTTTTTTTTTGTATTGTTTGATTGTTGAATGAAAAACTGTCGCCCGTCCTGAGTATGACGATAAACTACACCCGGCAGCAAGGGCTCTGATCGTGAGGTTTTGAGAAGCGTGGAACCACCTCTTAATTGCTGTTGTTCCGAGGTCCACCTTGACCAGGGGTGGTAGTACCTGTTAGGGTCCCAACTATAGGTAAAAGTAAACCCCAAACTGGGTCCAAAATACTATGAAAGTATAAAAATACATTTTTTAGTAAAAATACTAGCAGTCCAATACATTTTCATAGTAAAAAAAATTGCCAGTAATACTGTAATAGAATAAAAAAAAAAAAAATACCAGCAATAAAATTTAAAATTAAAGGTTCCCAAGAAAATTAAATTTCGGCATTAAATGACCATGACTCATAAGGAGTTGATATGCCGCTGAAAAGTAAACAAAAAAAAAAAAAAAAAAAAAAAACTCGTTTTTTTTTCTCAAGAAAAAGTTGAATTTTTCAGGAAGTATTATTCATCAATTGTGGTTAATAAATTTTATCTTTTTTTAGTTTTGAACCCCCCCCCCCCAAAAAAAAACAAGTCGGTTTCTAATTTGTCTTTCGCATTGACTGTAACATTTTAAAAATAGATTATTAATAAAAACACCTCATTTTCATTTTTGATATGACGCAAATTCTGTCATAATTTTAACATAACTGCATAGATTGTGAAAAAAAGGAAATCCTAAAACAAAAATAGATAAAAAAAACGAATAAAAATAAAAATGTGTAGGCGGGGGGATACCGGAAATTTCTGGATTTCAAAAAGTATTTTCCTCTTGACTAATTTAAAAAATTCTTTCCACTCCCGAAAAAATGTCTCGCTTTCGTGCTGACTTGTTTGATAGGGCCACTTTCGAAGACCAGAGTTACTAAATTTTACATTTGTTTTTACTTGCGACTTTTTAAAATTGGGATAACTTAGGTTACTAAAAACAAATTAGTCGCATCGAGCCTTCAAATGTATCTGGAAACAAACTAAAGACAAAAACCCCAGTGATATAGTAATCTACCCTCGTCCTGTCAAATTAACTAACAATACATTTGTTTCGCAACTTAGAGTTAAAAGAAAACACCACATTGAAGGATTTGCAGAGAAATGCAATGGTACTGTATTTGTATTAAACTTAAAGCCAAGAACAATGTCAATATGTATTTATTTATTTCTACGAAAAAAAGTTAAATAAATCTGGAAATATACGCGTGAAAAATCTTTTTAAATAACTAAATTTTTATTTCAACATTACATTTTTCAACAAAGGCACATATCTATTGCAAAATATACAATTAAAGTGTGTTTTAAATTATTTTTTTTTTAAATACCAATACATACATTGAAGTTTTTTCTCTACACTTTTTACAGCTATTTACCTGGGCTCTTGCAAAAATGTTGCTTTGTGTATTACAATTTTAAATCAAACAAAAACGTAAAGTGTAATAATGACCATACCATTGTATTGCTTTTTGGTGTTGAAGGGGCTTAACTACCCTACCGAATAACTTGGTCCCAGTAATTCTAACAAAAAAAGGAATGTTATTTGTATAACCTCTGCCCTCAACCTTTATTGTCCTCTAATTTTAAAATGACCTGTTAACAAAATACTTATTTTCCCTCGAGGCAGTTTTGGGGAGAAAGAAAAAAGAAAGTAAGTTAAAAAGGAAAACTAAAAGCATTTGATTGCATTAAATGACGTTATTTAAAATTACGCAGACGAAGACTGCACTTTTTTTTCTAAATAGCAATTCGGTCGTAAACCCCATTGTTTTTGTTTTCTATTGTATAATCTGGGCCAACTCAACGATTATGGACGTACTTTTACTTTAGTAATAATTTTCGCCCATAAAAATTCCTTGTTACCGATATTATCCTGAGGGTAGAGTTATCTACTTATAGATTTTTAATCTGCACTAAAAAGTAAAAACAATGGGATCTTTTTTTCTTTTTTTTATATCAAGTATGATTCCTTCATTGTTGGTTAAATTCTATTCTTTTCAGGTTCGGATTTATAATTTATTTATTTTATTAATTGCCAGGCTTTAAATTTTGAGTGTTGTATTTTTTTGTTTTGTTTAAATCTGATATCTCTTCAGGGTGTGGGTAATCATGACTCTCCACAGGCTCCTATTCTTTATAATCTGTAAAATGCCAAGCATACTTGGGAAAGATTGTAGAATGTGTAGAGTAATTTCCTATTGGTTTCTCCATGGTTTGGAATTCAGAGTTTTTCTTCACTTAGACTCGGTAATATATCTGAGGGTCAGGGGTAGCAGCAATATAACCTTTCAGTTATAGAAACACGTAAAAAAATTTATCAATATTAACATATTTTAATATATTTGTGACAGAAAATTGTGTTTTGTTATTGTATGTATACATAGGTGAAACTTTTGATTTCCTTAGTTTGCCTACTTTCGTTCTTACTTGGAATTCATTTACATATTTTCTTTTTAATAATAATAGTTGTATAACTAAGCTTTAGGAAGGATATTTAGAATAATCCAGAACCTATTCTGACAGCAAACTGCCTGCATATAGAGAGAAAATGAATTGTAAATATACAAAAATAGAATGTGGTGTTAGATAAGTATATGTCTTCTCACCGGACTTATTCAACCAATACAGTGAGGCAATTCTGAGATAATTAGAAGTTGTACTGGGATTCATTATCGATGGCTACAATTTTAACAATATAAGATAAGCATATGACAAAGTATTGATAGTAAGGATACTATAAGAACTCCTACATAAGGCAGTGAAGAAAGGAGAGAATAAAGAACTAAACCACAATACCAAGAAGATAGAATGCATGGTTGTCAGCAAAAGGAACAGCCCAACATGTAAATTTCAAATTGAAGATACAAAATCAAACCATTATGACTATTTAAATATCTAGGAAGTGTTTTAACAGAAGACAGAAAGTATGACACTGAAATCTGAAGATGCATTGGGATAGAGAAAAATGCCTTTCAAAAGCTAAGTGAAGTATTAAAAAATAGAATAATTTGGTTAGATAAAGAAAATGATACTGAACTGTTACATAATATCAGTCCTCCTATATGGCAATGAATGCTGGGCAATCTCCTCACAGATGAAGAGAATTGAAGGAACAGAAATGTGGTTTTGCAGAAGGATGCTGAGAATACCATGGACTGAACATATGAGCAATGACAAAGCTTTAGAGAAAATGGGAACAAAAAGCACATGCTTAGAATCAGAAAGCAATGAAATTTCTATGTTACATAATAAGGAAAGAGGGCTTGGAAAATTTGTTGCTCACATGACAGTTTGAAGGCAAGACAGACAGCGCATAACCTACCTAGTGAACTTGTAGAAATGGATGGTGGAATAAGCTTTAGGAGAGATAACAAAAAGTCAGTTTATTAAGAGCTACATAGGACAGGAAACAGTGGAGAGCCATGATTGCCAATGTCCTGAAAGGACATGGTATGCAGAAGAAGAATTAACCTTTATTGCTCTGTTTATTTATAGAAAGAAATGTTTGTCCTGCCATTGCAGGTGATTTTGCTTAGTGACTGACACAGTTTGAATTTTACAGTTATTTTGACATGTCCTGCTATGTCAAATAAAAAAAGTAAAGTATCTTAACTGAAATTGAAAATGGGATTATTGTAGTTGAAGGACCTTGAAAAAGAACGCAATGGAAGGGCAATTAACACTAGTGATTAATACAGAGTGCTGAAGATTTAAAGGATATTTTCGAAATATAAAATCTGAGAAGAAAAATACTCAAGAATGGTAATGTTATGTTTACAATGAGCTTTACCTTCTCAGTTGTGTAAATATTCCTTCTGTAAACAGTAAGCTTTATGACATATGCAGTAGACTAACTTGTTAGGATCTTGTGAACAATCAGTTTTCTCTTCAGAATTACTGTTGATTAACATATCAATTTCTCTTACATTTGGTTGAGCCCTAGAACTGCAATGTTGTAAATTTCCATCATTAGTATTTAGTGGATTAATATTAATTGTATATTATTAAGGTGTAGAGAGGCTTAGCCAGCAGAGAAAACAAACTCAATTATTGCATTGCTCAGGTTATTTTGTATTCTACAGTCATTAAATAAACAGCAAAGTTCAGAAATAAAGAAGTAGCCTCTGACAGGATTTGAACTCACATCCTCTGTTAGAGAGCTTAATGATTCAGTTGCCAGTTGGAGTAATCTAAATTTCACTTGTTGATGTGTCACTATGTAAGGTGCTATCTCATGTCAGACAGGTTTCCAAGGTTACAGGATGTGAGTTCAACTTCTGCCATAAGCTACAGTATTTACAGTCTATTCTATTTACATGATGACCATAAAATGAAAACATGAAAGATAAACTTGTTTGATACTAACAATTATTTGGAATTCTGCTCAAGTTTGAAAAGTTAATTGAATATTTTATTTTATTAAAATATTTTTTGTAAATAGAATTCAACTAAAATTCTTATTTCTCTTTTTCTTTATCTCTTTCATCCCTTCTCTAAATATTGTCTTTATTTTCTTTATCTGTTTATGATTTACTAAACTTCCTTTCTCTAACTTATCTCCACTCTCTCTCAAATTTTATTAAGTCATTTTATATTCTATGGCTATTAAGTAAGTGGCAAGTAGCCTCTAACGAGATTTGAACTCACGTGGCATATTCTTGGAGGATTAATGATTTAGTTGCCAGTCGGATTAATCTAAATTTTACCTGTTTATGTATTATCATGACTACTTTCATTGCTACATTTTATTTTGTTTTTTAGAACTAGTAGTTAAAAGTTCATAATAGTTGACAATTATTTGGGATCAGTTCATGTGTGAAATATTAATTTGAATATTTTATTTATTAAAATATTTTTTTTTGTAAATAGAATTCAACTAAAAAGACAAATAATTCTTTTGTTTAATAAAATAGTTTTTATTCTTATTGTAATTCATTTTTGTGTTTTCTACTCTTTTATACCTTTTCTTTCTTTTCCAAGTTTACAAATTTTCATTGCTTGAATTTTATACTAAAAGGTTATGTCTGATATGAAACAGTAAAAAAGTAACTTTGTGCTTTTTCTTTTACTCAGTACTTTTTTCTACCCGTTTTCCTTTTATTTCTCTTTTACTTTGTTGCTTTCATCCCTTCTCTAAATATTAACATTATTTCCTTATTTTATGATTTATTAAATTTCCTTTCTCTCACTTTTCTTCATTCTTTCAAATATTTTCTCTTTTTCATGACTTTTTCTATTTCTACTCATGTTTACTCTGTCTTGTTGGTACTTTCTCTCTATTTCAATTTGAATTATATTTATCATACTTTTGTTCTCATTTTGACCAATTCTTTAGAATCTGAAGTTTCTTAGTTACCATTTCTTTCTTCTTCACAAACCAGAAATCCTATTCTTGAAACAAATGCCTCATGAGAATTTAAGATCACAAACTATTGATTCTTTCATCCCCACTGGTTGGCTATACATCATCATTGTCATCTTCATTTAATATCACAAACCAAACATAATTTAGTATTTTATTTCTAAGATGAACATAAAATTGATGCATTGTAAGAGATGAATTTTATTGATTACACACACACACACACACACACACACATCCCCCCCCCCAAAAAAAAACAAGTTTGATTAAAAAGAACCAACATAGTCTTTCTGTTTAATATTTTATTGTATTTTTCCAATTTTCGGATAAGGTGATGAGGATTGTACTCAAAGTTGTGGATAAACTGTCTGAAGTTCATATTTTGTGATTCTTGTTCAAATCCTTTTGACTTTCACAGTCATTATCAAGAACTGATGTGGAGTCTGTGTGATAGTTAGAATTCCTTTGTTTGCATCCTGGTATTCTTTGGGAAGCTGGATGTTTGAAATGGTCTAGCAGGACATGTCTAATGGTTATTGGGAATGAGGCTGCACAAAAAGATTGTAATTTTTTTTTTTATTTAATTTAAATTTTTATTTATTTTATTTATTATTTTTGTATTATTATAATAAAATATGTGTGCACATTAATTATATCATATGCACTTTAAGATACCTTCTCTTGTGGTGAATATTTTATTTAATGTGGATTGTTTATTTTGGATAATAATAGCTTCTAGAATTTTGAGTTTTTCCTTAAACTGACTCTAATTTCTACATGTGTCATGTGGAAAACAAAGTCTCCAATAATTCCACCAAGCCCCCCCCCCATATATCGACGACATATTCATATTAACAAACAGCTTAGAAGTTAAAGAACTGAAGGCACCATTTGAGAATAATTCTGTCCTACACTTTACTTATAAACTCAACATTAACAATAAAATCCTTTTCCTTGACGTATTAGTTGATGCCAGTAGCCATAATTTACCACCTCCCTTTACAAAAAACCCATGAGAAGAAACTCTTTACATCAGCATCTTGTTTATTTTGTGCATATGTAATTGTGTTTGTATCATGGCTCTCCACAGTTTCTCTTTCTTTATTTAGGAATTTCATAAAAGATGGGGGTTTTTAATTGTCTTCTCTATAGTTTTGGTTTGTAATTGTCCTGTAGGCTGGGGTATTATTATATAAAAACTGGGATATTTTAAAGAAATTAACTTATTAACAGATATTTTCTTTATCCCATTAGGAATGAAAGGGTTAATAAAATAATTGCTCTATAGAGATGCAGGAAATCTTATTCAATCATGTCTTTAACTGACAAAACAGCAATTATTTTTGTTGAAAAAAGAAGAAATGTTGAATTAAAGTAAAAAAAAAAAGGAGGGATTGTATTATCAGATATAAAACTTCTGATTCTTTGGGAATTCCTATTTATGCAAAATCATTAAATAAGTTCAATATTTGGTAGTTATTTTTCTCACAGAATAAACTGACCTACATTATTTTTCATACAAATTTTATTGAATTTTCTTTTCTCTTTTATAAGAAAGGTCAGTAAAATAAAAAAGATTGTTTTTTTTTTAGTTTTTTTTTTTTTTTTTTTTTTACTCTAGACAGTCATTGTCATGGAGGCCACAAGAAAGAGATCTTTGGGAAAAATATTTTAATGTTTGCTATTTTTAGAGAATTTGTTCATAGACATTGCAAACCAGTTATGAATTCCCAGGGTATGAAATTGCATGATGATTGTCAGCTGAATTGGAATGCAAATGCATTTATTTTCATTTGAAATAAATCATTTTATGCCTTATATTTCCCTTGACTCTAAGTGAATATATCACATCAACATATTTGCACTTGCATTAAACTTCATAGAAATATCAAGTAACCCATGTTACCTGCTGGATCACTTTTATTATTTATAGAGTCATCATATCTTGACTTGGATGATCAGTTTTTATACTTGTTCTGGAAGATTTAAGTTTTGGTTTGCAGAAATCTTGTTTTGTTTATGTTCTATTTAACTATGCTGTCATAGTTCTTGACCACCTGTTTTTGCTGAATTATCATTAGTTAGATAACTTAAATAATTTGTATATTTTTTCTTGTTATAGAAGTTGTCAAATTCTATTTTATATTCTAAATGCTTCAATTTGTTTTGATCTGTGAAATACATCAAATAATTTGATCAGTTTTATTAATTTGTCATAACTCCTCAAAAAGTATTGTTTGTGTTCCCTAAATTAAATATTCTCCTTAATTTAACTTGACGTTTTTACTTTGGTCTATTATCAACTGTCCTAACTTGTTCTGGTCTGGTTTGTGGTTCAAATGCATTTCTTAATTTGGTTTACTAGTTAATCTCCCAACTGACTTTACCTGATTTAATTTGGGCTTGTTCATTAGTTGCACAATTCTGTCTTTGCCTTTTGGTAATAAAGTTCTATTTTTGACTTACTTAATCTGTGATGTCTTTATGTGACTTTCTAATTTAGTTCGTTATAATTCCATATACATTGACCTGTGTCTTAAATGTTCTAACCTGTTAACATTTCCTAAAATAATCCTTGAATTGTTGATTATATTTAATGAGTTACAAAAAACAGTTCACTTTATCTTAATTTTTAATTGATTAGCATATACCTAAATTTGTTTTGAGGCTCTTGAATTTTTTTTGTCTTTATGCAAATCAGGATTTCTTCAATTATTTTTATCTAATCAGGATTTTTTCAAACCTTGATCTTGAATAATAACTTAAAACTAATTTAATTAATATCTGGTTAGTAAATTTAATAATATGTTAATATTTGTTTTTTTTTTTCAACCTTACTTGAGATCATAGTACATAATCCTGCACTATAGTTACTTGTGAGCTCATAATGATTTCGGTGATTGTATAGTATACACTTTTGTTGGGCTATACACTGATTTTGAATTCAGAGTTGTCCTTCTCCTAGACTGGTTGTCACTAGTTGCTAGAGAGCCAAGTCTGCTCTGTTTTTTAACTCATCATTGGAGGAGAACAGATGGATAAACAGAGTGCAATGGGTAAATTGTCACCATTTTATATTTTAAATTTTACATATGTGCATTGTTTTTTTTTTCGTTTTTTTAAATTTTGTTGACACATTATAGTAGGGTCAGTTGGGTACTGTCTGTGAGAAAAAGAGCACCATGATGCAATTCACTGGAAGCTCCACTACAAACATTTCAGAGTGTTTGGGTGTCAATCTGAAGACAGTGCAGAGGATTTATAAAGAGTTGGATGAGTCTAATGGTGATTACGAAGGTACAGCAACTTGGAAAACTCACTCTGATTGTTCTGATAAGAAAAGAACTCTTGAATTTGTTGGTGCGGGTCTCAGACTCAACACAGAGGCCTACATCAAGTGCCTTGAGGAGGTAGTGCTGTCCTAGGTCAAGAGGGTGGCTCCTAGAAGACCCTATTTCTGGAAACAGGACTCTGCACCATGCCACACAAGCAGAAGAACCCAGTCATGGCTGTCTGAAAATTTCTGTGATCATATCACCCCTTACATCTGGCTACCTAACAGCACAGACTGCAATACCCTTGATTATTATGCATGAAGCACAGTGGAATGAGAGACCAACAAAACTCCTTGTAAAACCAAAAATGAACTGAAGGCAAGGAATTTTGGCAATATTCACCAACTTAAATGAGGAGACCATCCAGAAGTGTTGCAGGAGATTCTGAAGTTGTCTGGAGGCCATAGTTGAAGCCAATGGCAATTAATTGGATAAATTTACTCTTTAGTATTTCTAAATATTTTTGTGTAATTTTGGTAAATATACTGGTTAAAATGAGATATCAGTATTATTTTCATTTTTGTGTAATTTAGACAACAATTTATTTATTGCATCTTGTATACCTTCCCCAAGGGTATTAGTACAAAAGTGTAATGAACTTAACTTGAACTTGGCTCAATGATTTCTCTTTCCATGCTGCTAACCATTACACTACCTGCACATCCAGTTAATTTTATAACTTATGTTAGTTTGGGAATTTTACTTAAAATGTATTTATTAGATTGATGCAAAATTTTCTAACATTTGAGAAAATGTTTTATTTACATAAATTCATATAATTATTATTCAATCATTAAAGTCATTTCCCTAGAACTCCAACTTTACAGAAACTTTTAAGTAAATTGTATATTCCATTATGAAAGAATTATTCCACTTTCAATGTATGTTGTGAATAACTTTCTTAAATATTTTGAGCTTTGCTAACCAGAAAGAAAATGTATTGTATCAAGTGAAATAAGGAAGAGGCTGAAGTTGACTGGTTTGTAAAATATGGGCATGTTGATGAAATTCATAACCCATCTCTAGCGTTGTTTGCTGCATTGCATTTGCAATAAAGATGGACAGTATCATGCAGCAAAACCACCAATCAATTTCCTTTCCTTGCCCAGAAAACAATCTTGTTTCAGAGTGTTATTCATACAAGTCCATTGCTCACAGTAGTATTGTGCAGTTACACTTTATTCAAGTTTCAGCATTTTTTAAAACTTCCTTTTTTGTAAAGCAGAAAAAATGTTTTTCACCAGTCAATCCTGTTCAGGTTAAGATATTGAAAGCTATCCTTGATCTATCTGAGGTTTTCTTCATTTTAATACCAATATATAAATATTTTTCATTATTTTAAATATATGTATATTTTTCATTATTTTAAATATATACATATTTTTCATAATTTAAAAAATACTGACTGATCTTTCTTTATGTAATGTCTAACATTTTTTTCTAACTTGTAAATTTAATTTTGTAGATGATGTATTGCAGTTGATTGTTTGGATTAGCCATAAAGAGCTGAGAAAACTTAAGAAAAGCATGAGATTGGGAAGTGGTAAAATATTTGAGACATTTCTTATAAAAGAATGTTATACAGAATTTAAAGGAATGCATGGGTTTATGATTGAGATCAGGAAGATATAACTTTTAATATTTTTGGAAATAACGATTACCTACATTCTGACAGGCAATAACGATTACCTACATTCTGACAGGCAATAACGATTGCCCATATTCTGAAGGGTAATAATAATTGCCCATATTCTTAGAGAAACAATTAACTTCTTGATATAATTTAATGTTTATTTTCTCTAGCTTTTTGCACATTTGCTTAGCATTTTCAGTTGCCTAGAATTTGTTTTTTCATTTTTATTTAAATTTGAGATATTTTAAAAATTCATTCTAGGATCTTTACTCAATGATGATTCATTTTGTTTTCTATCTGGAAATGGAAGGTACACCATATAAGTGTGTTAGGTCCAAAGAGAAAGTACTTTAAAAATGGAAGGTAGAGCATATAAATTTGTTAGGTTTGGAGAGAGTATACTTTAATGGGGTCAAAGGTGTCACTGCTCCAGGTAGGCTATTTTTATTTTGTTGGTATCAAATTGTTGGATACTTTTCAGACAGACTTTGTATTTATAATATCTATGTTCCCTGTAATAGTTGTTTCTTTTGTTTTTTTTACAATACCACAAGTAGTTGCCCTACCCAGTGCTTTTTCAAGGCAACTGTTCTGATGAGCTTTCTTCTTTGCTAACTTGACTTCATGAATTTAAGCATAGTACTAGATTGGCATCATTTTATGGTTGAGATTGCTAAATGTAACTATAAGTTCTATTCTAATAGTTTCTTCTCTCACACTTCTCACCTGTGGAACTCTCTTCCGGCTTCTTGCTTTCCTGTCAACTACAATCTTCAAAAATTTAAATGCAACATCTTCTGTCTCCTTGAATCTTGTTTCTTTCTTGGTTATGTTTTCTCAGTTTCTGTCATTCGATTGTCATTTACAATGAGTAACCTCTTGCATCTTAGTGGCTTTATTGCCTTACTTGGGGTGAAATGGTTAAAAAAAAAAACCCAAAACAACCCCCCGCTGTTATTTAAAATAGCAATGGGTGGTAACTGAGTAGAAAAGAATATAAAAATAAAATAATATTTGCTATTACACATGGGGAGAAAACACGAGAAAGTTCACATTCTTCTTGTTTCTAGGATTCAAACATTTTTAAAGAGGTTAATTAGAGATGTACGTAATTATAGGCTAACTGCTTTTGTGTCATCAAATTGACTTTTGACTTTTTTTTTGTTAAATGCTATAAGATTTTTTTATACATTGAGTTCACTCTGGAAGGTGTACATGTTAGCATTTTTTTATGCACTAGTTTATCCCTTGCATGAAAAATGATGGCATTTTAAATATAATTTTTCTTTTGTATTCTGCTCTTTCGCAGGTTTTTCCCCCCTTCCAGCTCCATAGCACAGTTTAGAACAGTCTAACAAAAACACTGTCACCTGGTGTTGCCGAGGCAAGTTAACTCTAGTACAGCATTAATTATAATGTGTGTAATTAATGCATGTTAATCTCTATTGTGGATATTTTGTTTAGTTGTGGAAGCAATCCTTAGGGAAAGTCAGTATTGGTTACTTTCTGTTCCTTGTTTTGATGAGGCCTTCATGAATTCTGATTGGTTGCTTCTTTCCTTTGTTAAAATTCAAATCTCTGCTGATTTGTGGCCAGTAGGCAATTCTGAGAGAATTAGAAATCCTGCTAGGATTCATTATTGACGGCCACAACAAGATATGCAGATGAAACAGTTTTGATAACAGATACGGAAATAAAAGTACAAAAACTCGTACAGAAGGTAGTGAAGGAAAGTGAAAAGGAAGGATTAAACATCAGGTGCAAGAAGACAAAATGCATGGTTGTTAGCAAAATGATTAGCCTAAAATGTGTATTGCAAATTGGAGATAACCAGATCAAACAAGAACAAAAATTTGTCTGGGAAGTGTTTTAACAGAGGACAGAAAGTGCGGCACTGAAATTTGAAGGTGCATTGGGATAGTGAATAATGCCTTCCAAAAACTAAGCAGAATATTAAGAAACAAAAAAACTTTGTTAGAAACAATGAAAAGAGTACTAAATTGTTACATGATATCTTTCCTTCTATATGGCAGTGAATGCTGGAAATCTCTGCACAGATGGAGAGAAGACTTGAAGCAACAGAAAGGTGGTGCTACAGAAGGATGCTGAGGATACCAGGGGGCTGAATATGTGAGCAATGACAAGTTTTAGAGAAAATAGAAACAAAAAGGAAACTTATACTTAACATCAGGAAGAGACAGTTGAAATTTTTAGGGCACTTAGTGAGGAAAATCGGATATTCACAGGACAGATTAATAGAGGGAAACGGTGCATAACATACCTTAGTGAGCTTGAGTAAATGAACGACTGAACAAGGTTTAAGATAAATAATAAAAAGAAAAAATTCATTAAGTGCTGCAGGAAATTGTGGAGAGTCATAATCCCCTATGTCCTGAGGGAACATGGTATATATAGAAGAATCATCATGACAAGAAGCATTCACTGTCAGATTTTTATTATAAAAGTCAAGTCCAGCTTATGTTGGTAATATCTTCAGGTTATCTTAAGATGTGCAATGTATCATGTCAAGTTTTGGCTTATCTGCTTTTATTTAAATATTGAATAATAAATTATTTGGGGAGTGTCAGGTATTATTATGCAAATTAAGTGCAGCAGTAAGTTTTATTTCTGAATTAATCCAAAAGATATATGCCATTGAAACATATTTGATTAATACAATATCAAATATGTTTGAATAAATGATTACTTTACATGTTAATATAGGCTTCTTGATATTATATAACCTTCATCAATTTTTCAACCATTGGTTTTCATAACTTTTCTACTTTTCTGACTTTAACATTACATGCAGCAGTTTTCATTACTTTTCAGATAATTTTGTTATTTGCATATTGTTTTCCATTTTTATTGATATCTCTCTTAATGATGGATTTCTTTGAATAAGTAGGCATTTTAAATGGACTTCATAAAATTGTCAATAACAATAATAAAAAGAATAACAGGGCAAAATAATACAAGAAATGAACAAAGCAAGGCAAAGCAACTACATATAAGACTGTAAAAAAGGAAAAAGTTCACAAAATAGAAATGGTGTTCATATGCAAACAGGATACAGTCAAATAGTTACAGCCTTTTTAAATTCAAGGCATGAAAGAAAAAATGTATAGGTAAGACTGAGAATTGTCCATTTTTATTGGCTAGGAAGAAATCCCAGCATGCATCTGTAGGATTTGTGTATAAATCTGAGGTGGTGGGGGTTTAGCATTCATTTCCCAGATTGGAATCAATACAGCTTCACTGCTTTTCAGATAACTCACATTATTGTTTTCCATTTTCATCTACATCTCTCTTAATCCTAAGTCCTCTGTTGGATTAATGGAGAGGCTGAATATTATCCTATTTAGTGTTTTAGAAACCATTTTGGCAAGGTGGGCAATAGTAATTCTTGCAGAATGTTATCTTGTATGAATATCAACTCTTAAAAGTTCTTGGTTATAACCTAGGCGACGTAAAAAACAAAACAAACTATAATTTATCACTTATATTGCATCATAAACTTGAAAAGGCCCGACTTATGACCATATGACATTGAAGCATTGGTTCTTGTGTGATCACCAAAGTTAAGTCATGTCAAGCCTGGACGAATGACTGCTTAGGAATACCAGGTGCTGTAAGATTGGATATGCAGGTAGTGTAATGGTCCAATGGATAATGGCTTGTAATTGGAAATTGAAGAGCCTAGTTCATTATTTCCACTTACACTCAAATATCATTGAAAAAGGTATGAAACCACCCATTCTCTTCCCCATTATAGGCTAATTAGTAGGACATGTATCAGTAAATAATTAATCTAAATCTAAAAATATTTTCTGGCTTTAAATAACCTGCAAAAGTTTGATAAGCTGTAAAAACAATCAGTTGAAATTAACTGTAGTATCAGTCCTAAAAATTACTTTATTTTCCTCCTAAGTTGTGCTGTTTGGCTATTTTCATGAAGGACAGAACTTCTAGCTCAGTCAATCTGATGTAGCTCTACATTCTTCATTAAAAATACTGTTTTTGTGTACTTCTTTTCCTAACTTATACATTTCTTATTGCTTACTAAAATATAGTTGTTTGGCAGCTTTAATGACTTTAACTCATTTTTTTAATATTCTTCATCTTCCTCTCTGTTTGAAGTTGCAACACCATTTTCTTCAGATATTTTCTTACTGGTTTATCAACTTTTTTGTTTTTAATTTTTCTCAAATCTCCTATCGTGACTCTTATGAATTTTTTTTTGACAATGTTCTTAATTTCTTTTCTTATTGTTCTGTGATCTCTGTTCAATAATTTTCATCATTTGTCTTCTGATCACAGTCTTTTGAGGCTTTATCTAAAACCTTATCTGTTATTCACCTGCACTAATGCAAAGCTCTTCAGTAAAATGAATGGAGCACTTTGGCTGATTGGCATTTGTTTACATTTGTAAAAACAATACGCTAGATTTAGTTGTGTAACTCTACCGAGTGAAGATAGCTCTGGCTAACACCAAATTAGTTGTGTTTCAATCCTGGCTTGAGGCATTCGGAAGTCTAATCACACTGAGGAGCTGTGATACAGCAAAACAGTACTGTCTGTGAATGACACACATATATATATATATATATATATATATATATATATATATATATATGTTCATTTTGAATGTGTATGTGTGCGTATATATATATATATATATATATATATATATATATATATATTCATTTTGAGTATTATGAACAACACTCAAGTTGCATAATAAAATCTCACAATATGAGAAATGTTATTGCAAATATAAAAACATATATATAGTAATTCCAAGGGTGTATATATCATAAAAATATTACCAACATAGGTTCATTAATATCAATTTTATTTTGATAAAATAAACTTGCATTACATTGATAGAAATGGGCAAGTTTTTGTTCTCCACTCCACATATAAGGGACTACACTTTAAAGAAGGCAGGCCATATGTCATTATAGTAGATTGATATTTATCATGATCAAAGTGACAAGATGGTTCAAGACCAAGGGTTAAAATTTTTTTATCTTTCCAGTTATTTAAGAATATATCTGAAAATAGTACTTTCATTCTACCATTAAAAATTGATAATGATGACTATACTACTATTATCATTATAATGGCTATACTATATATCATGATGATGATGATGACGACTATACTACAGTGATGATGATTATTATACTACTCTCATGATGATAGTGATGACTGACTATACTACTATCATGACAATGATGATGACGACAATGACTATACTATTATCATAATTCTTGATACTAATGCTTTTGTTTTTTTGTTTTTTTTTTTTGACCATCAATCTTCTTTCTCATCCTGTTTTCCAGCCAAGTCAACAAAATTATATTTAAATCAAAGTGTGTATTTTAGTTGTGTCAAGTCATAGATGTTTCCCTTTTGGGTGCATTTGCAACTGATTAATTGGCTATTTAATTATGTTAATTGACTCATCAAGTAAATTTTAAAATATGAAACTAAATTTCTCAATCAATTTCTTTTTTTTTTTGTGGCTTGATGGAAATAAAGAGATCTTAAATTATTTTCAAGTTGCAACTGATAATTTTACTGTCTGACCTTATTCTAACATTTGATCTTTACATTAACATAAAAAAACATTTGATCTTTAAATTAACATAAAAAAAACCTTTTGCTATTTTTGTTTACAAAAATGTATAAATCCTGTAAAAACTCATATTTTATTATTTTTTACCTCTATTTAAGAATGAATTTTTTATATGAAATATTTTTGAATTTCCCAAACAAGGTTCTACTCTTTGAAAAGAAAAATATTATCCTTCATTTTATTTTTACTCAAATATTATTCACAAATATTTGCACATTAACTTATATCTTATATATTTAAGCATACAGTATGCAATGTTAAAAAAATACTTTTTGCTGCTTCCACAAAGTTTCATGTGCTTTCTGGGCGATCACAATTGTCAGGTGGTAGAAAAGGACAGGAAACTTGATTCTGATTTGGAGGCCATTATGTAGCTCAAACTATATATTGGGAAAAGAGGCAGAAGATAGAAGGTAGTTAAAAAGAGATGTTATTATCCCCCCCCTCTTTGGGGTGGATAATATGCTATATAATGTGTGCTATTCAAGTGGCCTGGATGTATGTATTTAGGAGGAAGAGCAGTTGAATTTCAAATCATCCAGATATTTCTCTTGAGGAAGAGGAGCATTTTTGTAGTGTAACATCATTTATTGTTATATAAAGGGATATATATAAACATATATGTATCTTAACCTATCTATAATGTAAGCAGAGTTACCAAAATCTCTTACCCAAAATTATTAAATTTTTGTAGTATTTGAGATACCTTGATAAGGATCCAACTTGTTGAGATCATACAATTCTAATGTCATCTAATATATTCACTATGTACCCTTGAATATACATGAGCTCCAGGGTACTTACCTATGTTGCTCACTTGGTGGACTTGAATAAACAGGAAGCCAAGTACTTGTTGTTTAGAGAGAAATGGTTTAATGATTAAAAGAGTGATCAATGTACTTTGAAAAAAATAGAAAAACAAACAGTGAAATTTAAACTTTTCTAAAATGTAATAAATAAAAAAATTCAAAACTTTTCCTTACTGCAGTGTCAGCCCTGTTCATATTTAGATAAAACAGTGTGGACATAGATCACATTGTAACTGGCAGATTTACACCTTCGGCATGGTATTCATCAGGTCAGATGACCGTTTGTGAATCTGTCAGTCATCATGCAGTCCTGATTTCTATGTACTGCTTGATGAAATTAAACAGCTACTGAATCTTTTCATATGTTATCTGAAGTTTATGGTGAAGAATGCTTGTTATGTGCACATGTAATGAAATGGTACAAGAGGTTTCAGAAAGGTTGAGAGAATGTCAGTGATGATGGACACTGTGGATATCTATTTCAAATGATATGTAATAGTGAACTGAGGATATGAGTGGATTGCAACTTTTAGAAGTTGCTTGTACTTAACCAATTGGAAAACGTATGTGCACTGTTGTTCAGCTTATGAAAGCCCTGTCTCATTAATCACACCCATATATGCAAGTCGTGACTAATTACATAGGTATGTTTTTATATTTAATTTTATTCTAATTTTGGGTTGTAATGGAATGAGCAATGTTCAGGATAACTCTAAGAGGTAGAAAGAGATCAACATGGATCAGGAAATAGAGATATCATAAGTTATTATACAGTAAAAATTGTGGTGGGTGATACACACAAGAAGAAAGAACAACAGGTGGAGCAAAAGGTTTCTTGATGAATAGAAAACAGTAGGAACAGACCAAATAGATGATGTAGAGATTCACAGTTGTCACAAAAGGAGTTGATATAAGCCTTTGTCCCACAGTGAACTTGCAATGGCTGATATATAGCAATATAGACAGATATGAACATTTGATCAATTGAGGTATGAAACTAACAGTCACTATGTTCACCCTGTTTATATCTGCATTTGTGCTATCTTTTATATTGAGCACTTTTTTCCATAAATATAGCAAATTTTAAACAGTGCTCTGTGTATGTATGTATGTATGTATGTATGTATGTATGTATGTATATATATATATATATATACACACACACACATACATACACAGAGCACTGTATATATATATATATATATATATATATATATATATATATATATGAGAGAGAATGTGTATATGTGTTTGTGTGTAATATTTGTTTGCTGATAATGATTAGAAACTTCATCACACTCTGTTCCTATCTACTTCACAGGATTATAATTACAATATTTAAGTAATTTTGAAATTGATTATATTTTTAGGGTGTGGGCACTAGTAATCTAGAATTCTTACCTATACAATATCATATGTAAAAAAAAAAAAATTAAAGTTTTACATCATTAAGCCAATGAAAGCTAAAAAGAAAAAGCTATGTATTAGCAGCTTGGCACCCCCTACTTACTAGTGATATATTCTAGTATAGTAATAGGAGGCATATTTATTTATTGCTGTTGAGAAATGCCTCATTACCATGAAAACAGATCATCTCATTAAGAAGGGAAGATCAGGCTGCATGACCAACAGTTACATTGTGTTTTATATTATAGAATAGATGTTAGCACAAGCTGGTATATTTAAATATGACATTATTTTTGTTTTGTACTTTATAAGTAACTGGTACCTGACTTACCAACAAAGTAAATTTGGTAATGGGCAAGTTTCTATTTAGGGCACGCACACAAATGGAAAACCAAATCATCTGTTTGTTTTCTCAATACATTCAAGAAAATTAGTAGCATATTTGTCTTCGATGTCAGTCGTCTCAAAATTTGAAATGTTAACACAAACATATTTTAGGAGAGAAATGTTTCCACATATATCACAAAGCTTTTGTTTTGTTTGCATCAAAAGAAAAAATTCACAAAAGTAAGATGACTAGGTAATATATATATATTAAGGCAGAAATCATTTTTTTTTTCTATGTTTTGTTAAATATGATGGGCAAATAAATTTTTATAAGCTTTTATTCAGTTTTTTTAGTACTCATACAGTTTCTTTTATGAGGACTAAGAAATCTTTGTCAATAATACTGTCATTTACAAAAAAAACATCTAGTTGTAAAAGCTGTTTAAAGAGTTTAGAAACACTCCTAATAAAAACTTTGAAACTGGTCAAAGCACTGATTGTATTTTGAATATTAAACAAAAGGCCCCAATATGAATTTTTTTTTTTTTTTCAATCATTTCACCCCAAGCAAGGTAGAATTGCTACTAGTATTCAGGAGATTACAGTATTCAGGGAATGAAAGAAAAAAACTGAGTATAGGGAGGATTGAGGAAAGGACAAAAGATGAATGAGATTCAAGAAGATAAAAGATGGCAATTGATGTTGCATTTAAATTTTTGAAGATTGTAGTTATCAGAGAAGCAAGTACAGGGTGTACTGAATAAATTGTCGCCATTTTATATTTTTAATTTTGTACATGCACATTGTTTTTGATTTTGTCAGCTGTACAGTATAGTAGGATCAGTTGGGTACCATCTGTGAGAAAAAGAGCACAACGATACAATTCCCTCTGCCAGAAATTTGGAAGTGGCATGCTGTACTGCTTGGTATTTGTGTCAGAAGCTCCAATATTAACATTTTAGAGTGTATGGGTGTCAATCTGAGGACAGTGCAGAGGATTTGCAATGAGTTGGATGAGTCTAATAGTGATTACAAAGGTGTTTGCAGTTATCACTAGTAATGGTGACGTTATACTTCCATTCATCTTCCCACAGGGCCTCAGACTCAACACAAAGGCCTACATCAAGTGCTCCAAGGAGGTAGTGCTGTTTTGGGTCAAGAGGGTGGCTACTGGAAGAACCTATGTCAAGCAGCAGGACTCTGCACCATGCTACGCAAGCAGCAGAACTCAGTCATGGCTGTCAGACAGTTTCTGTGACTACCTCACCCCTTATATCTGGCCACCTAACTTCCCAGACTGCAAGCCACCTGATTATTATGTGTGCAATAGACAAACAATACTCCTTGTAAAACCAAGGATGAACTGAAGGCAAGGATTATGGCAGCATTCACCAACTTAAACAAGGAGACCGTCCAGAAGAGTTGCAGGAGATTCCTAAGTTGTCTGAAGGCCCATGGTGATTTTATTGAATAAATTTACTTTTTAGTATTTCAAGACAATTTTATGTCATTTTGGTAAATATATCTGTTAAAATGTGATATCAGTGTTATTTTCATTTTTTGTGTGATTTGGATGACAATTTATCCATCGCACACTGTATATATAATGGGCAAACAAACCTTGAAAGGCTAATATGAACAGGAATTGAGTGAAAGTTGGTTTCCTTTCATTAAGTTAATGGTGCTTATGCTAAAGATTCTATTAGATAAACCAAAGAAAGAAAAAAAATGATTAAAATAAGCATATAAAGAACAAAGTTGAAATGTTTAGGTATGACAATAAAAAAAAGGGCTCACATGTTTCAACAGGTAACAGATTCTACTTTCCTTGATGTTTATTTATTTTTTTTTTTAGTCTTTTCAAATGCCCCTTTTAATGCTGAAAAGAGAGATCGCATTCAAATCTGAAATGGGTGGGGAATTAGCAGCTGAATATATAAAACCCATGTCAGGAAACAGCTTGTCTAAAAAAGAAATATAAAATAGCCAGCTGTTTGATTAACTGAATTATAAATAAACACAGGTGCTTTAGAAAATTGCCACACGCTGCTTTCACAAATGAAATATATGTACAGTGTGCCCTATAATGATGGGACCCATTTTAAATGCAAGTATCTTATCCTATAAAACTGAGTACCAGATATATTTATTACATAAGTGATATACAAGAGTTCACATATCTAAGATTTAAATATTATAGCCATTCCAGTTGTTATACTATGCCACACTGTATTTGAAATGAGAGAGCAAGCTTGTGCATATTCTCTTTGTGGTGGTGACCATCACAGGGATGTAATATTCAAATCTAAGATAATCTTAAACTCTTTTATATCAGTTATATAATAAATATATTTTGTACTCTATCATTTTTATAATCCAAGATAATTGCATTTAAAATGTCACATCATTATGAACATGTGTGTGTGTGTGTGTGTGTATATATATATATATATATATATATATATATATATATAGTCATCCACAGACAGACTGTTTCACTGTATCATAGCTCATCAGTGTGACTAGACATCTGATTGCTTCAACCCGGGACCAAAACCCAATTGATTTTGCATCAGTTGGAGATTCTAACCCCTAGGCTATTGGCGCCCAGAAGAGAGGCAATTTTTTGCGTATTTATTTATAAACATGTCAGTAACCTAGAGAACTCAATCCGGCTGGAGAGTCTTGCATAATCAGCAGTAATAGTCACTGTTTACAAATTTGCGCTTTCTCCCCACAGTGCCTGACTGAATTATTTTTCGGACGATTAAAAAGAATCAATAAGTTCTGTCTGCATAATTTTTTATTGTATTTTTCCAATTTTCAGATAAGGTGTTGAGTATTATGCTCAAAGTTGTGTATAAATTGTCCAGAGTTTATATTTTGTTATTTTTGTTAAAGTAGTTTTGACTTTCACAGTCATTATCAAAAACATTACACACACATATATATATATATATATATATATATATATATATATATATATATATATATATTTCTTATGGGGCTAAGAAAATAAAAGATAAAGTCTAAGCTACAAAGCCAGCAACAATCAGCTGAAATGAAACTTTCCATAGAGCAAGAATACAGCTAAATACCTACCAAAATGTTGATTGCTGCCTGTGTTGTCAGCAATGTCTGGATCATAACAGACATTAATATGAAAACATGTGATAAAAATCTCAAGAGAATGCCTTTTGTAATAAATACTTTCTGCATATACATTATTTAAATTAGAGTTAGTTCTAGTTGCTTGGATTATTTTTGGAGAAAGCTACAAAATGTGCATACATTTTTGAGACTCCCTATATATATATATATATATATATATATATATATATATATATATATATATAATTTAATAATTATTTCCTTTTGTGAAATTAATTTATTATAATAACAATCAAAAAGAAAAAACAAACTCATTAACTTTATATTTAACAGTGTAGACACAGGCAATAACTCTGTACAGTGACTGTCAGATCTAGCCTGAAGATCATATATTTCCATATTAGAACCAAATCTACAAACTAATATCTTTTTGAATTCACTATTTTGTCATTTTTTACTTATAGTAAAAAAATAAGCTGGAAAGCTTAAAATTATAAACCAAACCAACTGCTCAATGTCACTTGATAGAACTTTAATTTAATATTAAAATATAGATCACCATATATTTTTTAACTCACTGTAACTCCAAGTTTCAAGCTGGTTATAATCTTCTGTTGGTGTGAAATATATATTATCATACTTGTATTTCTTTTCTCTCATTTCAGTTAATTCATTGTTAAATAAAATTTTTGTTTTCTTGTGAATGTGGAAATGGCTAGATCTTAGTTTCATTTCTTTCTTATTTTTATTTTCTGTATTGATGTTTTTTTTTGTTTTTTTTGCAGGAATTAGAACTCAAAGATGAAGAGTGTGAAAAACTTGCTAAAGTCCGTGATCAGATGGGCCAAGAACTAGAAGAACTTACAGCTTGTCTCTTTGAGGTAAGTCTGTCCAAGCAAATATCAACTTAGGATGATTCAAAAGCAAATTGATAATTGTTTAAAATTATTTAAATCAAAGGAAAAATGGCATAAACCAGTATTTTTAAATTATTACTATTAAATCTAGGATGTGAGGTTAGCATAAGTAATATTAGTACAGAAAGTGAAATTGGCATACAGTGTTCAAGTTATGGGCTAGTCGGTTGTTTACTCTTGCATTAATTCTCTTGGAAAAAACATTAATCCATATTTTATCCAGCCAGCTATGTGTTAAATAGTCAAGTAGACTGCTTTGGATGGCAACCAGTCTAAGAGAAATAAGACTCTGAATTTTATACTGTGGAAAAAGCTATGGAAAACCACTCCACTATTTTTCCCAAGAATGTTTGGCAATTCACAGGTAATAAAGAAAAGGAAGCTGTTGAGAGTCATGATTGCTTCCATCCTTAAGTGACATGGTATTAAAAAAAAGAAAGAAGCAGTTAAATGTTATACTATTATAATAGATTAAGCATTGTCAGTTATTAATTTTTGACAAGTATTTCAACTTGTTTCTGCTACATTTTATTACATTAGTAGTATCAGATATAATAGTATTTGTTGGTTAGATCAAGCATTATTAATTTTTGACAAGTATTTCTTTCATCTTATTTCAGTTTTTTATCACACATCCCTAATCATTATTCTATTTTAAGTACACAGAGTGACTCTGAAACAAAGAATAAGCCCTCTGTAAAATTTTAAGAGAAAGGATACAAGTTCAAATCTTACTGTAGGATTTTTTCTTTGTTTAATGAACTATGAGTACAGACCAAATGATAATGTATCACTTAATCTCATATTTAACATTGAATTTTATTCAGTTACTGTCAATTACTCTCCACAGCCCTAGAGCCCCTTGTCTAAAATGTGGACCTTACATTCTCATCTGCAATATCTGAAAGACTTCTCAATTCCCACTAGAGTTGGTGTTTATATATCTATTTCTGACACGCTTCATATTTCAATACTTGCAAGATAGGTCCAGCTGTGAGATCATGTGACTCTGTACTTGGTTTCTCTTGATAGCCTGGTGTGATATTGAGTACAAAATTTATTCTGGCTTGATGCTACAACATTTGTTTCCTGTTTGCACGGCTTAGTCAACAATCATAGAATATCAGTCTGGAATGGACAAGAAAAAGTAATAGAAACAAGATGAAAAAAATACTGGTTGTAGATTAATAATGAACTTCAGTGTTATTTTTTTTTAAGTAGTATCTTTTTTTATATTCTCATTAAAGCTCAATGTTTTCAATAAAAAAAAACATCTTGAGTTTGAACTATTTTTAGTATACTACTTTGACATTATTGGAAATCTGATCTGCTTCCAGTGCTTTTAAATCTGATCTGATCACACAATGCTTTTAAATATTTTATATGCTTTGTTTAAGCTTCTCTTTTTCTTTATATTGTGTTAAATCTGAAACTATAAAACTTTTGATTTCTTTTTGAGTTATCTGATTAAATACACATTTATTCACTTATAATATTGAAAATCAGAGCTGACCTTTTCACAGTTCAAACTGTACAAGTAAAACTTCACAGAGGGTATTTCATAAACATATTGGATTACATCTTTCAATGTAATTTATATGCTTTCCTGTTTGAACCGACAAGTTCATCTTGGTGGTTATACTCACCACAGTTTGGCTGTTAGATTCTCCTACCTTCTTTGGTTGTCTGTCTTTGTACTCAGTAACCTTCTTTGAATTTCCAATCAAACATTTTATTCAATTGAATTGAAGTGGGTTGATTGATTGTTCTCATTCCACTTTGATTTATGTGATTGTTTTTTAGCACTACCATGGATTGAACTCACAACTGCCAGAAAACACTTGATTACAGACATCAGGTTCAAGGCTCCAGAATTTCAGCACTAGATTGTTTCTTCAATAATCTCATGGCTCTATGGCTAAAACATGTTGCCTTAGTTAAAACACATTGAATTCTCTAACAGTTGTGACTTCATCCTCTGGTCTTAGTAGTGCTGAAAAGTCACATAATTGGTTCAGTGGAAGAAACAGACAAGCAACACAAACATGAATAAAACTAGTGGGTACTGATTTGAAATCACCTCTATGTATAGTGAAATGAGAACAATCTATCCATGTCAATTTAATAAAGGGTTCGGTTTGAAATTCCAAGATTACCAAGTTCAATGGCAGCTGAAGAACAATGAAAACACTTTGAGTATAACAACCAAGCAAAACATAAGAATTCCTCATCGCAAAATATATGCTGCATTTTTAGTTAATATTTTAATAAAGCAATAGTTTTATTATATTGCATTTCTCTATGTATTTTGTTCTCTTATTTTATATTAAATTTTATATATTACTCTTAATGCAATGTTTGTTGGCACTGTAGAATAATTAGCTAGGATTATGCAAAATTCTTAAGCAATAAAGAGAAAGTAAAAAGTACAGAAAAAAATGTGGCAATATATATAATGCAAATCAAAAGCAAAGCAACTATAAGACAGTAATAATGCAAACAGTTCACAAAGTAGAAATAGTTTTCACATGCAAAAGGGATACAGTCAAGTGGTCATAGCATTCAGACCACAAAACAAGAAAGAACAAAAAATGTGGGGACGACACTGCAAATTGTCCATTTTTTTTTTTTATTGGTTAGAAAGAAATCCCAGCATGCATCTGTAGAATTTGTTCATAGATTTGAAAAGGGGAGATTTTAATCTGTCATTCCAAACAGATTGTAACCAACATTTAAATTTGTCCTCATATAATTTGTTTTCTGTAAAGACCATTAGTTCCCAATATAATTTTTCTATTCTACAAAGGAATAAAACTAGTTACTAAGAATTTAAAATCTTTTTTGTTGAAATGTTACTAAGAGTTTAAATAAGGTCCAGCTGTATACATTCCAACCTGTTGAACTCCTTTATAATTTCTTGCTTCCCTGATAACTAAAATCTTCAAAAATTTAAATGCATCATCAATTACCATCTTCTGTCTTCTTGTTCCTATTTTGTCCTTTCCTCACCGCACTCCCCAACCCCAATCTTTTCATTGTTTTTCACTCCTTGTAACCCCCTGCATTCTAGTGGCATTGTTGCCTTGCTTGGAGTGAAATGATTAAAAAAAAAAAAAAAAACTCAGTTAAGATGCATTTAAAATACAGTTTGGTTGTTTTATTTGTTTCTGAAAATTTTTAAAAAGCCTGAAAATAGGGAAACGTAAATTTGTTCATTCAAAAATATATTGCTTTGTATTTGGTATTTGTGAATACGTAGAAAGTATCACGTTACTGGGATTTATCAGAGAATAGCTGAAAAGCCTGTTCTAAAATTGTCGGCTGACCTTACCTTTTTATTGGTCAACTAGTTATAAAACAAACTATTTTTTCTCATGACATGTGATTTGCAGACACAGGGCACTTACAATGTTATCTGAATTTATTCAGCCTATATTCTTTTGTTTAAGGGAAAAACATTAAACAGCTGTGGTTGCTAAAATCCTCTTACCTGACCAGTTTTGCTTGCCTGCAAAATAAGACTGTCATTTCATTTTGCGTATTAACCTCTACTCTCATTTCACACTTCATACTTTCCTTTTTTTTGTGGGATAATTTCATGTTGTTTTTATTGTTTTATGAGATGTGTTTGTCTTTTGTAAATTTCTCTATTAAAAGTAAATTTTGTTTTATTTTATTGATACAGCTTTAGGCTTTAACAGTTAATTTTTTCATCATCCTTGGATAATATAAAAATCATGCTGAACCCTCCCAAACTGTTAAGGCCTGATCAGTTGCTTTTAAAATACTGAACCTAAGTTGAAAACCAATAATGATAAGGATATTAGTCTGAGTAATAGCAATGCTCTGTTTGAGACATCCTTAAAACAATTTCTTCAGATTAAGTACTTGTTCGTGATAAATATGTTTATTGGATTGACCAAAAATTTTGTTTGATTTAGTAAGTAAATTTTCTACTTAATAAACAAACTTTTTGGCCAACCCAATGTATATGCTGCACAAAAGGTGCACATGGAATAAAGTTAACAAAATTGCTCAATGCATAGCACAGAGCTGTATACCTAAAATATTTAGTTAATTTCTAGTTTCTTACTCTCTTGCAACTTCAAGTTTCATGCAATGGCAATTAACAAGAAGTTTTGAGTTTCATGTGATGGTCATTGTCAGGCTGCATGAAACTTGAAATTGCAGAAGCGGGGGAAAAAAAACTAGAAATTAACTAAATATTTATCATATATAAGGTGCTGAAAAGTTTTTGGTCTAACCTAGAAGGTATTCAGAAAATGAAAGCCCTAATATTTGGTCATTAGATCAGATTTTTGGATGAGCTGAGAAATTTTCAGCACCATCTTGTGTATATATTAAATAAGTACAATAATTATTAGTTGTTTGGAATCAATTTGACTCTTTAAATTTTGTAGGAAGCAATGGAAATGTCAGACTTAAATAGTCTAGTTATTTACTAACTTATACCTGTGTATCTAGTGGTAGGTAAGTAGTGTTTCTTAATGGAGAAAAGTGTACTTATTGCTAGCAGACTTCCTGAGTGTTGATAGGAAAGATAGAAAAAAAAACATATTTTTTTTTTTAGGTTAATCATTGGCTAGCCTTTTATCATTGCATTTTTTTAGGCTTATGTCTATCATTTTGTCAGTCATAAAATTACAAGTGTGCATCAATAAATATGCAACCTTACATAATTATTTAGTGAATTTTGTTCTGAAATTTTTCATTGTATAATGTAAAATTTTTTTGATTTAATATTCATCACTGAATTAAGTGCATTGTAAGGAAGAAAATTGTGTTGAAAAATATTTGTTAGGGTAATTGTTTTAACATTTTTTTAATGTGAGTAATAGTCAACAAGATCTATATTTGGGTAGTGACAGAAGACATATTCACTAAAACATGTTCTTTAGACTATTGATTAACCTTTTTACCATCACATTTCTTTTTTGATAATGTTTATGATTTTGTCAGTCAAAAACATACAAGAGTACATCAATATATCTGCAGCTTCACATAATTATTTGTTGAATTTTGATCTGAAATTTTCCCTATATAATATAACTTATGATTTAATATTCACCACTGAATTAAGTGCTTTGAAAAGGAAAAAGATTATGTTGCCTCGGATCTGAGAGTAGTATTTATGCATTCTATGAAAATTGTTATACACATTGTATTTTATATATGTGAATAATTCAGATTTTCATTCCACCCTGGGTATGACAATAAATTACATCCAGCCACAAGCCTTTGGTTGGGAAATTGGAACCACCTCTTAACTGCTGTTGTTCCCAGACCTAGGGTGGTAGCACCTGCTAGAATCTCATCTTTGGGCAAGTCGTGAACCTCCAAACGAAAATCAATGTTACATTTTTATAGTAAAATTACCAACAATAAATTTTATCATCAAACTATATATCTAAAAAATATGCATTTGCCCTGAAAGTATGAAATTATGTACAAAATATCTGTAGTTGAAGGCATAAAATTACTTACAAAATATTTAGATTTTGGCATTAAGTAACCCATAGAGGTTGAGATGTTGCTAAACAAAACCAACCAACCAACCAATTAATCTAACGAGGTGATTTACCAATTATCTTCAATTTTCAAACTGTTTTCACAGAATTTCTTCATTTATTTCTCCTGAATTAGAAACTTTGGAATAAAACAAGTATCAAAATTTAACTATCTGGCAAATTTTATAACGGATGATGGAAAATCTGATACAGAAATCTGAAGGTGCATTGGAATAGTGAATATCTGCCAAAAGTTAAACAAAGTATTTAGAAACTGGAAGAATTCATTAGAAACAAAGAAAAGAGTGCAGAACTGCTGTGTAATGTGATTCTATAGAAAGATGCTGAGAATACCATGGACATAACATGTGAACGACAAAGAAGTTTTAAGGAAAAAGACAGTTGAAGTGTCTGGGGTACATCATGAGGAAAGAAGGCTTGGAAAAATTTGACACTCACAAGATATATTGAAGATAAAAGGTTCAGAGGGAAGCATCAAGTAACCTAACATGCTTGTGTAAATGGATGACAGAATAGGGACTGAGGGGGATAGTATGGGACAAGCCTTGCTTAGAGCTACAAAGGTTAGAAATCTGTGGAGAGCCATGATTGTCCACATCCTGAAGAGATATGGCACAAGAAAGAATTACTTTTTGACCATATTTGAACACTTACATAATATTCTAATCTTTTATATTCTAAGAAAGAAATTGAAAAGCTTTTCTTTTCCTTTTAGCTGCATAAGTTCTTATATTCCTATGTCCATTTTATCTTCTTAAAAAATGTTTTCTCTCTATTCCCCAAAATGGATCATAAAATTAAATTACGCCTTTTTAAATTGTCCTAAATCATTAGTATAGATAAGCAATAGTGGGAAGATATGTTATTAAATTGTAGTTTACACCTGATAATGAGCCTTATACAATATTCAAGTATTTAGTTGTATGATGTGTCACTACTGAATGAAAGAATTTCCTCTGTATCTGTAATTCCATTAGTTTATCAAGATATTTTAAGCATTCAAACCAGGTGCCATGCATTCAGTAGCTGACAGCACAAACACAGAAGGTCACTAAGTTTTTTTTAGTTGAATGGGAATTTGTTGATTAAAGCCAGGAGCAAGTATTATTCAACATTGTGGAGTGTTGGTTAATTTTACTCTTAGCACAGACTTTTTTTCTCTACTTTTCAATAGTACAAAAAAAAAAGTGTTCATTGAGAGATGGCTTAAGAGCCTTTATGTAAAAAAAACACTATTTTGTATATATGTAAAAACAAAAAAGAATTTAATTTTTTCCTTGTCATTTTTGAAAAATAATTTCCTATTTGTTAGAATGTGTTAAAATTTTAAAAAGATGAAAATAATTTCCTATTTGTTAGAATGTGTTAAAATTTTAAAAAGATGAAAATAATTTCCTATTTGTTAGAATGTGTTAAAATTTTAAAAAGATGAAAATAATTTTCTATTTGTTAGAATGTGTTAAAATTTTAAAAAGATGAAAATAATTTTCTATTAGATTAACAAAACAAAATTGATTAATTTTTAAAAATATTTTAATGTTTTTCTTATGTGGTACTTTCCTCCAAATTTGTGTCTTTCAGTGAAAGAATTTAATTAATTTTAATTTGTTAAATGTAATGCTTATTCTTCCTCTTAGACTATTGTTGGCTACAAAAAAGAAAAATAAACATACTTAAGAGATTTGATATTTGATTAGCAGATAAAAGCTAATTGTATTTCAAAGTTTATTCACATTTTCCAAGCAATGTTGCTGTCTTCATTCTGTAATTGGTAATGAGAGATTTTTGTTATTTCTCTTAGACTTGTATTGATAAAAATCAACATTGCATGGTGGCTGTCAGTTTCACATAGTAAGCTTTTATCATATGGCCTTTCAAAGTGTAAAACTAAGTGTTAATTTCTATGTTCACAATGTTTATACACACACACACACATACACACAGAGGTTCAGAAAAGTTATCAGCCTGACTAAAACCAAAACAAAATTTATTTTCGGGAAGTGGGTTGAGCCAAGAATGTTTTCACCACCCCTTGTATGTGTATTTCTCTGTGTCATGACTTTATTGTACAATAATCAGTACAAATATAATGATTTTTAAAAATTTAAAGTGAGTTTAATAATGCTGCTACATTTAGGAAATTATTCATGAAGTATAATGCGAAGGCTAAAGATTTACTTTTACAAGTTCATGCTCTATTAAGAGAAAGAACAAAAGTTAAGATTTTAGTTTTGGAACTCAACTTTACACATTAAAAATGTTTCTATCTTTTCTTGTCTAAGAAAGTAATCCTTAAAAAAATCCTTAAAAAACAAGAATAAGAATGTACTCCTACTTTCAAATAAGTATTTAAAAGAAGAAAAAAAAGACCACACCTTATTAATTTATAATCTTGACAGACAATTGGGTGTTGTCCCTCAAGAGTCTTGTTGTCTGTCTCCACCCAGTATTATGATTTGTGTTCTGGTTTCTGACATTCATAAGAGCTTTATTTTATTTTCCTTTAAATAACTTTGAAAAGCTTTAAAATAACTGGATTAATTTCAAATTCCCATGTAAAATAATTAACCTTCATTTAATTAGGCTGAAGATTTGATATTCAATTATTTAGGCACGGTTTTTATTTACTATACTTAGTCTTCTGGTTCTAAATTTCAAATAAATGAAGATTTCATTTGTTCACTGTTTTCTTTTTGATGTTTTCTTTACCGACAATTTCTATTTTCTAGGTCCGACATCTTTGATGTTACATTGTCTCTTTCTTATCAGTGGGAAGTGGGGAAGGACTGGTAGTCTTGGTTTTGCTCAATCTTACAGAATTCTGTTTAGTTAAATTTGCATTTGATTCTTCTTGGAACTGATCTTGATTTCATTTTATTATTTTAAAACAAAATTTTTAACGCATTTCATTTTTAATTTTCTTAACTTTCAATCCACTTTCCTGAGAATTTTAACAATTATCATCCAGTTAGTAGTCTCTTTCCTCTTCCTCTTTTCTGATTAACTCTGAGGACCCAATGTCACAAACTCATTCAGAAATATCTAATCTGTCAGCTGTATTCAGCTGCTTTTTCAGATTAATGTTTAAAAATGGCTTTTGGTGAATGAACCCTGTAAGTCTTAGAGAAGACCATTCATTTTGGAATCTTGTAGACTGGCATTGCAGAATTACAAAGAACTTTACCAAATAAGCAGAAACCATATTGATGTAGCAGCACTGGCTCTTTGGTCAATGAAAGCTGAATGTTTCCTTATAAGGAACCACTACCATTATTAGGCAATCAAGTGGCAAAGCATCATGTGCTCTATGAATATTATTGTCCTCAATTTACTGCTGATAAGCAATGTGTGTACAAGAAGTCTCTTCATAAAACTTACAGTTAAATACATCCAGGAATTAAGATACAGCAAATATGAAGGTAGAATTGTGAATGTGAATTATTTTGTTTTGGCAATGCAGGGCTACCTTGCTGGTGTTTCCTATAAATGTAGATCTGTGTCAAATGAACTGTATATACTTATATTTTATTTTACTGATATATGATGAATTTATATGTTTATCTTTCAGGAAGCCAACAATATGGTACAGGATGCCAATGCAAAACGCTCTCATGTGGAAAAACTTCTTAATGAAGCCAATCAAAAGGTAAATAAATTATTTTGTCATGATAATGGTTTTTTATGTCCAAAATATAAAGTTGTCTAAACAGTAATATTAGCTTCTATTTTTAACAATGTAGTTAGCAGGCACAATCTTAACATAAGATCTTCAGATAATAAAATGTTGATGGCAGACACAGAAAGGAATCTACAAGAACTACAGAAGGTAGTGAATGAAAGTGAGAAGAAAGGACTAAACATTAATTGCAAGAAGACAATGCATAGTTGTTAGCAAAGGAACAGTCCAACATACAAATTACAAATTAGATATATCAAAATCAAACAAGTAAAGAAATTTAAATATCTGGGAAGTGTTTTAACAGAGAATGGAAAGTGCGATACTAAAATCCTAAGACTGATTATGATAGTGAAATATGCCTTCCAAAAGTTATAGAAAGTATTAAGAGACTGGAAAATTTTGTTAGAAAAAAAGTAGAATACTGAACTGTTATGTACTATCAGTCCTCCTATATGGCCGTGAATACTGGACAATTTTCTCACAGATGAAGAAGAAACTTGAACTCCTAACTAGCAAGATGGTAGAACAGGACAGTTTGAAGGCAAAAGGGATAGAAGAAAACAATGCATAACCTACTTAGTGGGCTTGAGTAAATTGATGGCAGAACAGGGTTTTGGAAAGATAAGAAAAAATAAAATTTATTAAGAGCTACAAATGTGAAGAGCCATGATTGCCAAAGTCCTGAAGGGAGATGGTACTTAGAAGTAAGTTTTGTGCGTAAAATGTTATAATGACCATCTGCCAAGTTTACAATAAATACATAGATTTTTCAAGTTAGTTTTCTTTTGTTCTCTCGGGAACATGGGGCTCCTTTTGATATCACATCCGAATGAAAGCTGACCAAGCATAGCAGAGGTTTTATTCATTCAAACATGCAAATAGGATTTTTAGTGAGAATTTGGATTCATAAGAGGTCCCCAGCTAAAACTATATACACTTTTAGGATAGTTTGATCCAATTTGAACACAGTTTCCTTCTCCTAGACTAGTTGCCACCCAAGGCTAAAGGACCCAGTCTGTCCTGTTATTTTATTCATAGTTGGGGAGAGAACAGATGGATTCTTTCCTAAGAGTATTAGCACATAAGTGAATGTAATGGACTGTACTGGAATCCAAACTCATCTCTCTGATTCCTCAATCCAAACTTCTAACCGTTACTCCACTGTGCCACCAAGATTTCAACATAATGTCAAATTCTGTACACAATAAGTTGGTTATGAGAATTTCGTAAGATAAACTGTTGTCTTTTGAAAAATCTTCCAAGACCTAGGGTGGTAGCACCTGCTAGAATCTCATCTTTGAGCAAGTAGTGAACCTTCAAACAAAAATCAATGTTACATTTTTATAGTAAAATTACCAACAATAAATTTTATCATCTTCAAACTATATATCTAAAAAACATACATTTGCCCTGAAAGTATGAAATTATGTACAAAATATCTGTAGTTGAAGGCACAAAATTACGTACAAAATATTTAGATTTTGGCATTAAGTAACCCATAGAGGTTGATGTTGCTAAACAAAACCAACCAATCAACCAATTAATCTAACGAGGTGATTTACCAATTATCTTCAATTTTCAAACAGTTTTCACAGAATTTCTTCATTTATTTCTCCTGAATTAGAAACTTTGGAATCCAACAAGTATCAAAATTTAACTATATGGCAAATTTTATAACAGGTGATGGAAAATCTGATACAGAAATCTGAAGATGCATTGGAATAGTGAATATCTGCCAAAAGTTAAACAAAGTATTTAGAAACTGGAAGAATTCATTAGAAACAAAGAAAAGAGTGCAGAACTGCTGTGTAATGTGGTTCTATAGAAAGATGCTGAGAATACCATGGACATAACATGTGAACAACAAAGAAGTTTTAAGGAAAAAGACAGTTGAAGTGTCTGGGGTACATCATGAGGAAAGAAGGCTTGGAAAAATTTGACTCTCACAAGATATATTGAAGATAAAAGGTTCAGAGGGAAGCATCAAGTAACCTAACATGCTTGTGTAAATGGATGACAGAATAGGGACTGAGGGGGATAGTATGGGACAAGCCTTGCTTAGAGCTACAAAGGTTAGAAATCTGTGGAGAGCCATGATCGTCCACATCCTGAAGAGATATGGCACAAGAAAGAATTACTTTGACTGAAACAGCTGTTAAACACTTCTATCTTCCCTTATTTCTTTCTTTCTCTCACTGAAACCAAGTAGTGTCTTTTTCTCTTTTTCCATGTGATCAAAATGGAATAGTCCATTATTTATGAGGTATTGGTAGGGCATAACAGTTTTGCGAACTAATGGAGGGAGAAACAAGGAAAATTGTGATAAGATATTTACCTAAGGGTCAATGAATGATCAAGGATTCCAATAGGGGGTTAGCAGTCTGAATAGATGCAATACAAAGATAAAAGAAATACTAGGCAAATATTAATCATGATTGATATTTACAAACACTTGATATTCTATTTTTTTTCATTTTTATGTTATCTTTATATAACATAGATTTTTATGAATAAGATTTTTAAAACTAAAAGTAGATTATGAACATTATTACTTGATAGATTATATTTTCTTAAAGTGGTTTTACTCTTTTCTGAACTGTTCTCTTAGATTGAAGTGTTGCAAGCTGAAGTAACTGCTTTGAAGACATTGGTCCTGACTTCCACTCCAAGCACCCCAAACAAACATTTACATCCGCAGATCGATACAAGCAACAATAAAAAGAAAGAGAGCAGTCGGCCATTTTGGAAGACCCATCGACGTTCAACCAGCCACCATGAGTTTACAAAAGAAGCTCAGCAAGAATCCGATGAAGTGGAAAATGGTCAGAACACTGAGGTGAGACAATTTATTTCCTCCTTTTTATTTAACCTTACTCCCTTTCCTCATTATTTATCCCACTTTCCCATTTTCTTTTATTTCACTTGTTTTCTTTTCTGGAGCAACTCAGCAGACGTACATTTAGCACAACTCTTTTGCCCACTTCTATTTTATGGAGAAATAAGAAGAAATTTTAATTTGGATAACATTGTCAATTATTCTGTCAGGCTTCCTTGGTCAGGTTTTCAGTCTATACTATATCTTTTTATACAAAGTGAAGAAAAAGACAAGCTTGTTAGTGGGTATATTTTTAATCATGATATTGCTGTCGCCTTCATACTTTTGTATAGAAGACCATAAGTACAAAGTTATCTACATTAATTGGTTCAATCTGTTTTTCTTCATATATATACCTCTTCTATTTGTGGAACGGTGAGCTAGAATTTGCCTCTTGTATGTAAAGTCTTAGGAAAAAACTAAAAACTGTTGTGATCTATGGAAAGCCAAGTTCCAATTCCTGTCAGTTTTGTTATATTCACTTATGTACAAATACACTTCTCCCTCCCAGCTATGGGTTAAATACTAAGATGTGTATCACTAAATCCTTATTATCTCTAAAACAATGTTCTTACAATCTAAATATATTTTCTGGGATTAAATAACTTACAAAGAGTTGATAAGCCATAGTAATCAATCAATGTTGTGATCTTTGCTTTTATTTTTGAAGGCCATGAGAAATCAGATGTTTTTTTTATGGTTGATAATAGATACTTGTGAACATTGAGTATTTTAATATGTGTTTTTTTAACCTGAAAGTATTTAGGCAAGTTGTCATATAGGACATAAATAAATGGAATCATCCGTTTATATAAATAAGCGGAGTTGAGTAGAGTTAGCATTAGGTCAATTGTTAAGTGTACCTTTGTGTAGTAAACCTTCTATTTTATTATTTACCTACGGGTTTGTCTTCATTATTTATTTCCTTCTGTTATCTAGAAATATGAGATACAACACAAGTCTACTTATTTTTAATGAGAGAAAATAAAACAATGGAATTGTTCATTAGATACTTTGCTAACATACACAGCTGATTCTTTCAAATTGAATACTACTGTTATTAAAACCTGTTGCCTCATCATTTACATTTATTATTACAAAATTAGGGAATAAGTCTAGGAATAGTTATTAGTAGTTCACAGCATCTAAGTAAAAATATATAAGACCCAGGAAATATTTTTTGCATGATCTTTTTTGGAAAAAAGAGGAATCTCATATGCCATTTAATATGGTATATATCAGATTTTCTCTGACTAAATTATTTAAAAAAAATATACCAGTCATTCTTAGCTGATTGAAATGAAACTGCTCTTTAAATAAATTTGTTAAATTTTAAATGATAAACTTAATATGAATGATGATTATAAGTTTAGATATTAATATAAAAAATAAATGTTAATTTGCATTGCAGTATCAATATTGGTTTCTTCTGTATACATAAAAGAAACTACTGTTGACTTTTTGATACTTAAAATGGTTAAATTCATTCTTGCATATCTGATGTTCTAAAATGAAGAAAATATTCCACTTCTATTCTCATCTTTGTTTTGAATGTAATGTTTCAGCCAATATACTTTTCAACCTTCTCCAGATATATAGCATTTTTACTAATCTTTGAATTCTTTTTATTCTTACATTTCTCAGTGCAACATGAAGCTTTGGTTATTTCAATTTCAGTGGCAATAATATCTATTACAGGCTATAGTGTTTCAACATCATGAGATATTTTCTTTATTCATCGTATTATTAGTGAATAAAAGCAGACTATGAAAATACAGACAAGGAATCAAAAAGAAATGTCTTATAATTAATTTTAATTATAATGGTGTCAGAACTTCTATGTGCTGTTTCTCTTCAAGACATGGGTGATCATAGCTCTCCACAACTTCCTGTCCTTTGTAATTACTGAAAACAAAAAAAGTACTATCAAACTGACATCCAAATAAATTTGAAGTTATTTATATTTGAAATAGTGTCTTCATTTTTGTTGTTGCTACCACAATGTTTCAGCCATTGTGCCCTTGGCCATCTTCAAGTGTCTCTCCCACAGGACTAAAGTGTATAAAGTGTTGGTTTGTAAATTTGATGGCATAGCAATTGTGGGTTCAATCTCAGGGCTGAGTAGTAAAGACATAGACTGAGTGGAAACAGGATTAGCAATAACTGAGCAGTACTAACAGGAACAAGACATGATATCTCCAGACATAAACAATGGCATGAGAACAAGCTAACCCTGTAGATTAAATAAAGGGTACAGTTAGAAGTTCCTTGAATGTCCTCAGACACTTAAAGATGGCCAGAGGGCATAATGGCTGAAATCTGATAACAACAACAAAAATGAGGATATTAATGATAACTCTTCATCCCAGAAATTCAGACAGAAATTTTAAGTTATCCTGTCTGGATTGCAGTCTGGTGAAATGGATAACAAGTCAGAATGACAGATTGAAATTCGAATTCCAGTTATCCATTACATTAACTTGCATGCAAATACTCTTGGGAAAGGTATGAATCCATCTCTTCTCCTTCCAGCCATATGTTGAATAGTAGGACAGACTGGGTCCTCTAGCCTTGATTGACAACCAGTCTACCACAGAAAGAAACACCAGCCCACTATGAGAAATCTTTTACCTAGTAAGTTATCAATTGAAAGAGACATGATTGCCCAAGCATGTATCATGTATGGCACTTGACTTTGGAATAGCAGTAGAATCGGATTACAATTTATTGGAATTGTGATAATTAACCTATACTTTTGAAATCCGCAATATCCATATGGCTTTAGTATCAATGTTCTTAGCTTCAATCTGCTTTTTCTTTTATAAAGAGCAAAGTAACATTTTGTTTTTTCAGATTGATCCTGTCTATTTTGAAGAATTCTGCCAGTGGCGGGAACATCCTGATCTGGAAGAATCAAGTCAATTCCTTTCCAGAGTAATCTTGGAGGACATTGGTCCTTGCCTGAACTTTGTCAACCAAACAGTAAGTAGATTTCCAGCATGAAATATCAATAAACTTACATTATTTACACTTGGACAATTGTTTTCATCTTTGTTATTATGAAATATCAATAAAATTGACCACATGAAATTTTTGTTACTTACCATCTAGATATGATCATTTGAATAAATTTGGTTTCTAATCCTTATTTAAAATATCATTCTTGTGACCTGCTCTAACCCCTACTGCCAATTATATAATGCTATCTCTCCCTAATAGTTGTTACATTTGTGTATCCTTATATATTTGAGTAGGTACATGAAAAAGTTCATTTTATACAATAAATATTTTCAACATAAATTCCTTCCTTGTTAATGCACTTAATTCAGTATTGAATATTAATCACAGATTAAACATTATACAATAAACATTTTAGATAAAAATTCAGCTAATAATTATATATCAGGCTACAGATTTATTGACCCACCCTTGTGTATTTTTATATGTAAAAAAAATAGTATGGCATCATTTGAATAAGACTTCTATATTCTTGTTTCTTTGTTCAGCTTGCTGAGAGAGTGAAGGAGTGTGTAGACAAGAACACATTAACTATTGAACCAATTGCTGGTGACAGTTCTTACCCTAGGTAAGTGTTAAGAAAAAGAAAAATACTTGCAAAACTAATCAACAGAACTAGTTTCCTTGTAGCATAAAAAAGGAAACCATGTAGAAGTAATTTTGAAATTTCTTTAGTTATATTTTCTGCATGAGTAATCTAGGATTTTTATCTCTAAAATTAACTCTATTGTTACATGAAAGAAAGAATTCTGCTTTTTTAAAGTCATTAAAAGTAAAAATATACCCCACCAAAAGCTTGCACAAAATAAATAAAAAGCAATGACTTGGCAACCTGTTCTCACTAATTACAATGCAATATTCCAACATGAGGCATGATTGCTTGTTGGCACTGACGTCACCATAACAATGGATATGACCACCAAAGTTAAACAATGTCGAGCCTGGTCAGTAAATAGATGGATAACTGCTTTGGTGATACCATATGCTGTAAGCTTGGATGCGCATGTGGTGTAATAGATATGGCTTAGAATTGTTAATTGAAGAGCCAAATTCCAATTCCAGTTTGGACTCTTATATTAATTTATGCACAATTACCCTTGACAAAGATATGAATCCAACTCTTCTCCCCCAGCTATGGGCTAATTAGTAAGATTTGTATCACTAAATTATTATGATCTCTCCCCTTAAAAAAACATTCATACAATGTAAAAATATTTTCTGGCTTTAAATAACCTGCAAAGTGTTGATAAGCTGTAGAAGATGAATCAATCATAATAACAGAATATCTAATTAATAAAGAGAGATAAAGCTGTTTGATATATAAAATCATGTGTTTTATATTTAGAATATTTCAGTCAAGTAACTACAAGAAGAACCAGAAAGAACACTTATGACTGTATATAACAAGAAAATTAAGAACCAAATGATATATCTAAATATCTTAACTAGGGTGTTTGAAAACCTATGGTACTAATGCTGTGACGATGCACTACGGTACTAATGAAAGGTTGAGCAATAACAATACTTAATTGTTATCAATGAAGAATAAACTTTGAGTCTCATTGAAGGTTTATTCTTTATTTTTTATTTGACTTGCTTACTTGATTGCTCTTGAATGATGGTCTGAGAATTATGATAAAAAGTATGTTAAATTAAAAAGAAATACTATATTTTTCAATTTATTTCAATATGGTAATAATCTTGTAGGATTTAGGTTTATTTATTGTATTGATATATTCTTTGTTCAATGATATTTTTGCTTGCTTGCAGACATTGTTCTCTGTCTCAAAGCAATAAACTGTGTAATTACAAGATCCGTTTGGGAGATGATACAAATTGGCATTCAATCTCAGAATTTTGCAGAAATCGGGTAAGTATTCTTCATAATTTAACCGGGATTGACAAGGAAAAGTTATAAAATTAAAAATGTACCTGGTTCTCTTTTTTAATATTTTTATTTATTTATTCTTTTTGTCACTGTACAATGCACAATGAAATTGTGCAGTAATCCCCAGGTGCAATAACACACACACACACACACACACACACAATGTACGGCATTAAATGAAGTAATGTAATGTAATGTTTAAAATATGTTGAAAATTTTCAGCGTGTGGTAGCATTTATTTTGTGCAGGGCCCAAGGATAAAAGCTGTCCATCAAATTCTTTTTTCTAGAACTAAAACACCACCCTGAGGGTAAAAGTTCAAACAAGTGATACTCAGGGTGTGTGCTGTCTTTCATTATGTTTCCTGCTCTGCTGCAGCAACAAGAATTACAAATGTCCTCCAAGAAGGGCAACGAGCAGCTGATTATTTTCTGGGCAGCCTCTATAATTCTTTGAGGAGCTCTTTGTTTATCCCACAGCAAAAATGGCAGATTTGGAATGTGAGTCTGGGTAATAATTAAAAAGTAACAACAAAACTACAATGATAAGTATGTATTAACATAACAAAGGTATACATAGACAATAGAATATTGTTGCATATTACTGAACAGTGAACATGAATGAAAAAACATTTAAACTAGTGAAGGTGTCTGTAAGTAAACTAGAAGTAAGTAAGTGTAAGTAGAAGTAAGTGTAAGAAGTGTTTGTGATAGCCACATGTGTATATATGCATGTGTGTAAGAGTTGAGGGCCGTCAATAGCTGTGCTAGCACGAAGTCACAAGTCATCATGGCTGAGGGCTTGAGTGTGCTGGCCTTGTTCAAATTGTTGATCATGCTAAACATGCTCTTTCCCAGAAACTGTAACTAAGGTCTGCTCAACGTATTTTCAATATAAACCACACATAGGCTCGGTGGGTGTTGAATAAACAGACTTGCGCCTGAGCAAGTGTCGGCAATAGGGATTGGCTAGCTGCCCTAGTAGACAGGTATCCCAAATACGAGTAGCCAGCTATACTATACATATATACAAGAGAGTTCAAAAGTCAACAGAGGACCAAAGGAAGTGAATGTGCCTCAGTGGCAGCGTTCTTATCTACATGTAACCTCCATCTTACTGTCCCCGGGTGAAATAAGAAAAAGAGCATGACAGAGAATGTCACTGCCTATTTATAGGCTTAGGGAACATCCCCTAACAGTGTTTTTTTTTAAATTTTATTTAGGAAAGTAAGTGGAGTAGCTTCACAATAGAAAAACAAAAGGAAACTTTACTTTACCAACATGTTTTGCCCTCTAATGGACATTATCAAGAGAAATATAGATGAAATGTATAGGTAAAGAAAATTTTTCCTTTTGTCTTTATTCATATTTAAAGATACTTTTTACTTATATCAGAAGTTTTACACACATATACATACATGTATATTAAAACCAGCAGAGGAAGATTATGGAAAAAGATACCATAAAATTAAAAAAAAAAAATTTTTTTTCAAATTACCATTTTATGGTATTCTTCTCCTTCCACTTCCTACCCTTGTTTTAATATATTTGTGCATACTAAAAAAAAGTATATAACATGTCCATTTTTTTAAAAGCTGAAATGAATAAAGATTAAAATATTAACAAAATCAAACCTTTTCCTGCTTACTAATCACAAATATTGAGTACCTATATGCATATTTTTTTCTGTTATTGTCATCTTTTAATCGTGTGTATTTGATTCATTATGGACTTTGGTATTTAATATGTATCAGGTTGTATTGATTTTGAAACTTGTGATAACAATATTTATTTGTTAGTGTTGTATTAATGCTGCACCATGTGAGGATTGTTTGTGTTAATTTATGGCATCTTCTATATTACTATTCTGCATGTTTCTGGCCTTTACACGTAACAGAGTGTAAAATGTGCTTGATATCTGACCATTCTGAGCTGGTTTCAGTTTCACTAATTGAGAAACCTATTAAGTGGGAAGGAATCAAAGAGGGGGAAAAGATGTCAAAAAGGTGAGAAATGCAAAGAAAACCTGGATAGAAGGAATAAATAAGTGTTAGAGATGATAGATTGATGGAGGCAAAAAGACTGTAGGCTTGCTGGCTGAATATCAAGAGACAGTGGGTGAAAGGTTGAAAGTCAGTAGGGATAGAAAAACAAACATTTTGAAATATTAAAATTCTTTATGGAAAGTCAGAGCAAAAGAAAGGGAAGAGATAGGATACAGGAGTAAATATTTGTGAATTCCTTATTCTTTTTCTGCATATGAAATTAATCCATGTTTGTATAAAATATTGAAAAAAACCTAGAAGATTTAAAAGGATAAGGGAGAAAATTAAGTGATACAGGTAAAGCCATACCAACATCTGTGGAAATTTCTACTATTCCTGTTCATTAGATATTAGAATAATCCAATTACAGTACAAACACAGTCATAATGTGTCTATTGAACTAACAAATACTTGCAAGTGTCATATTACCCTTTGGTCAGTACTCTTGTATATATTAACACACAGACTGATTTTATTATGATGCTAATAACAAGTTATCTTGTGCTTGGCATTTTCTGATACATTTTTCTCTGTGGGTACCAATAATCAGTTCATATATTGTTATATTTTTAGTGTGAAAACAATGTTAAGACTTCAGCTGAAGCTATAAATCAACTCATAAAATTTTTTTATTGCCTAAGTTGGCTATTATAAAGTTGGCATTTGAAGTCAGATTTCGTAATTGATCTCTGGCAATTAATGTGTTAATGTAGAGGATATACAAAAAAAAACTTCTAATCCAACATTTTAAAAGAAATATGTCAAAAGACAGTTTTAAAATACGTTTAGATTGTTAGATTCTTTGAAAAAATAATGACCAAAATTTTTCTTTGTTTTAATGATTGAAGAATTATATGATAAAAATAAATTTTGTCTATAAAAGAAATCTTTAGCAAAAGAACTTAGGTGCAATAGTTTTTAATCCTTTGTTAGAAAAACTGATATGCATTTCAGCCTTATATTAAAACTAAATCCAGTGTCTGCTCACACCTGTTGGAAGGACCACTCCCTGATTGATCATGTCTTCAGTGGGTGTAGCTGTACTCACCACACTTGGCCCGTTGTGGGTTGGGGAGGTTATTTAGCCCATATTGGGGTGTAGGGCTATGGACTTAAAGAAGATCACCTGCCCTTTAACAGCTTTTGTTTTTTGTGCTAGTGGGATTCCACTTAGCCTTCTCACCAGACCCTGGATTAATGGGGGAACCACTCGGGTTTTTAATTAAGAGTTGTCCTTCTCCTAGACTGGTTGACACCCAAGGTTATAGAACCCAGCCTTATAAAAATAGATTATTAATTTGGGAGTTAAGGAACTTTTACCACTTCTGGTGATGTGAACATGCTTATACATCTTTATGGGTTTATACTCATATTAAGTTGAGACATCGGTTCTTTTCTAATCACTGGAGTTAAGCAATGTTGAATCTGATCAGTACCTAGATAGGTGACCACTCAGGAATATCAGGTGTTGTAAGCTTGTGTGTGCTGGTGGTATAATGTATAACTGGGGTTTGTTATATTCACTTACATGCAAATACCTTTGGTAAAGGTATGAATTCAATTCTTCTCCTCCCAGCTATAGGTTAAATAGTAGGAATTGTATCATTATTAACTCAAAAAAATTCTTACAATCCTAAAATATCTTTTGGATTTAAATAATCATAAAAAGGTAAAAAACAAATCAACCAATATACATCATTATGAAACTTATGTTACCTGTTGTCAATGTGTGTGTGTGTGTATATATATATATATATATATATATATATATATATATATATATATGAGGGATGATCAAAAAGTATCTGTACTGGTGCTATAAAAACAAAATTATAACAGACATCAATTTGGCATTTTTCTCCTTCAAAGTAGTCCCCTTCTGAAGTCACACACTTTATCCAGCATCATTTCCATTGATGGAAGCATTCCTGGAATTCCTTTTTTGGGAGAGTGAGCAGATGCCTTGTCACATTCTCTTTGATAGCCTTGATGTCTAAAAAAATCTTGTTCTTTTTAAGTGGAATTTGATTTTGAAGTGAAAATTCACAAGTGGCAAGATCTGGGAAATATGGTGGTTGTTGTACCTGGGGCATGTTGTTCTTGGCCAAAAGCTGTTGCACAAGCCATGGTCACTGATGGAACCTCTCTGAAGTGGTGAAAAGAGTACACTCTATACACTTTCCTTCCACCCACTGCTATAAACAACAGAAGTGAGTGAGAACATAATAAATTAGTGTGGATGCGTGACAGTTTAAGGTCTATCTGTGCCAAGTGGCTTCTCTCTGCATACATTTTATTATTTTTTTTAATCGATTTCACCCCATGCAATGCAGTAAAGCCACTAAGATACAAGGGATTACTGGGTGGGGAAGAATTAGAAACAAACATTACTAATGAGCGAGAACAAAAAGAGTAAACAGGAGGACAGTAGATAGCGATTGACATTACTTTTAAATTTTTGAAGATTGAAGTTGGCTGGAAAGCATGGAGCCAGAAGGGTGTTCCACAAGCCAGAAGTGGGACAAAAGAAACTGTTAGCATAGAATTTACTGTTAGATCCAGCCAGCTCAATGTAAATTGATGAGATCTCGATGCCAGTCTAGTACTGCGCTTAAATTTAAAAAATTTAGGTACCATAGCGAAGAACTCATCCGAACAATTACTATGAAAGTATTTATAAAAAATGCAAAAGGGGGGGCAACCTTACAGCAATAGGAAAGTGACTGAAGCCAAACTGCCAGATCAGGACCAATAATATTGCTGTTTCTTCTTTGGATTTTATCAAGGAGTTCAAGATTTAGCTCTGTTACCATAGCAAGAGTCCCAATACTTTTTGATCAGACATTGTGTGTATGTATATATATATATATATGTGTGTGTGTCTACACACACACACACACACACACACACACACACACACACACAGAGTCAGCAATCCCTCTTTTATATAAGCTTCATTAAAGACAGCAGACAAGGTACTGCGATTAAGCTTTTTATTTAATTTTTCTTTTGTTCATACAAGTGTTTTCTTTTCTGGACACAAGCTGTGTAAAAACTCTCCAGAAGTTCTGTATATTTGAGTGGAAAAAAAAAACACTTGTATGAACACAAGAAAACTTACAGGGCCTTGTCAGTCGTCTTTAACAAAACTTATATATATATATATATATATATACACACACACACACACACACACACACACACACACACAGAGAGGGTGCAATGGATAAATTGTCGTCTAAATTCTGCAAGAATGAAAGTAACACTGACATCTCATTTTAACAGATATATTTACCAAAATTACACAAAAATATCTTGAAATATTAAAGCGTATATTTATTCAATAAAATTGCCATTGGCTTCATACAGAGCCTCCCAACAACTTTGGAATCTTCAGCAATTCTTCTGGACAGTCTCCTTGTTTAAGTTGCTTAATGCTGCTATAATCCTTGCCTTCTGTTCATCTTTGGTGTTACAAGGTATTTTGTTGGTCTCTTGCTCAATTGTACCCCATATATAATAATCAATGAGGTTGCAAGTCTGCAGAGTTAGGTGGCCAGATGTAAGAGGTGATGTGGTTGCAGAAATTGTCTGACAGTCATGACTGGGTTCTCCTGCTTGTGTGGCATGGTGAAGAGTCCAGTTGTCACACAGGGTTTCCAGCATCCACTCTTGATCCAGGGCAGCACTATCTCCTCAAGGCACTTGACGTAAGCCTCTGTGTTGAATCTGAGCCCTGTGGGAAAATGAATGGAGTCATAACATTGCCATCCCTAGTGATCACGCCAAACACCATGATATTGACTGGATATATCATTCAGCTCTTTCTTAATCCGCTGTCCTCAGATTAACACCCAAACACTCTGAAATGTTTGTATTGGAGCTCCTGGTGTGAATACCAAGCCATACAGCATGCTGTTTCCAAATTTCTGACAGAGTGAATTGTGTCATGGTGCTCCTTTTCTCACAGATGGTGCCCAACTGACCCTGATATACTGTGCAATTGATAAAATTAAAAACAAACAACACACATGCATGAGATTAAAAATATAATATGGCAATAATTTACCTATTGCATTGATACTGTGAAATGTCAGTCCCTAGTGTTTGCATTATAAACTCACTAGCACTTAGTGTTAGTTTCAAACTAGTGTAGAAATATAGCCGTGTACAATGACAGGTTTTGTAACATACTTTTATTATATTTTATGTTGGGTGTATTTTTTAATTCAGTTTAAACTGCAGAGTATCCAATCAAACCCAAAACTGTGAGACCAATGTGAAATTGTCATCAATGTCTTTATAGTTATTTATTTCCAGTAAATGGCAATTTCCAATTTTGGTGGGGGGAAGTGGAGGCAGCACAGCCAAACAACAATGTTATAAAAATGCAGCAGTGAAAGTCTTTTTTAAAAAAAGCCATTGAAAAAAAGCCATTTCTTTTGATTGTTTTGTTTTCTTTCACCCTTTCAGATTACCTCAGTTTGTAATTTCTACACTTATATCCGTTATATTCAACAAGGCCTTGTCAAAGGAGAAGGTAAGATTTTATTAATTTATTTTAATGATATTAATCCTAAGATTTTATGCTGTAACTCATCTATGTTGTAGGGTTCTTTAACAATAGTAAATCAGTAACTGGACCACCTATTTTATAAATGATAATGGTTACTAAGAAACAGGAAAATTTAATTGGAAACAAAGAAAAGATTGCTGAACTATTATGTGATATTAGTTCTCTTGTATGTCTGTGAATGTTGGACAATCTCTCCATAAATGAAGAGAAAACTGGAGGCAACAGAAATTGCCTTCTACAGAAGGATACTGAGAATTCCATGGACACAGTGAGTAAGCAACAAAGAAAATGTTAACAAAAAGAATGCTTATGCTCAGAATCAGAAAAAGATTGTTGAAATTTCTTGAACATATAATGATGAAGGAGATCTTAGAGAACTCTTGCATAGTATATCGAGGGCAAGAGAGATAGGCCAAGGTAGTAGGCCACCTACCTGATGGATGGCAGAATGAGGGTGCAGGAAGCTTGATAAAGAGGGAAATGTGGCTACAGTCCACAAAGGATAGAAAGTTGTGGAGAACTGTGATCCCCCATATCCTGAAGTGATATGACACATAGAGGAAGAAGCAGAATAATAAAATTAGCTGTTTCCTTATAAGGAAACATTTGGTATTTATTGACCGAGCAGCCAATACTATTATCAGTTGAAATTTATAAAATCTTTTTCAGGGAAATAGGTTTCTCGAGTCCATTCACTTATTACACTTTCCAGTATTGATGTAGGTTTCCTTCCCAACCTTTTGCTTGAAGTAGTATGGAATGTCAACATTTTGATTTATGTCATTATTTTCACTTTGGATTACATGGATTATCCATTTTAGTTGTTGCTGTTGAAAATACTCAATTGATGTGGTTTCTGTTACTCTGTGTGTGTGATTTAATAGTATGGTTTATTTATTCTAAGTTATAACCAAACTGATTGGTTGTCTCTATAACATTGTGTAGATATGTGCATTGTGGTTTTTGTATGTGTGCATACATAGGTTTCAGTGTAACTAATTAGGCACTCAGCTGAGACAGGAAATATATAAATAAATAAATACACGTTGATAATTATTATATGGTTTGAGTGATGATAGTCTGTTTTTAATTTCAAAATATTTATATTTTATTTGTTTTTGCCTTAGAGTTTTATTTTATTATTCATGAACTTTTATATACTGACATTTTAAGACAATAAAATTATACAGGCTGAGTCAAAAGTAGTGTCCAATTTCTGTTTTTACTGTTTGTTTGCTATTTATATTACACTTTACAAGAAGGTAGAAATTGATTAAATGTTTATCTAACCATTTATTTGGGAGAAAATTATGGAATCTGTAAAACCAAAAGAATTAACAAAATTAATAATCTACAAGACAAATATTAACAACATAACTTCTCAGAATCTGGGTGCTGCTTTGGATACACCCTTATACAGTGTAACCCAGATATAAGAGAGTTGTCGGGACCGGAGAAGACATCTCTTTTATCCGGGTTTCTCTTATATCAGGGTTTGGTCTATTATATATACATTAAAACAGGCTCTAATTTGGGACCAGAGAACATCTATCTTATATCCGGGTTTCTCTTATATCCGGGTTACACTGTATTGTTTTATTTTTGTTTTTAAATGAACATTTTAGAATGGCTGATGAAGATTTCATTTGACTTTTTAAAAAATGAGTACTGTGATCCTAGGCAAAAATCAAAGATAAGATTTAAGTACTTTGAAATTTTATGTTCAAGGTGATATTTTTTTCTGCTTTGCATTATTTTATTTCTTTTGTTTTATTGTTTTATTTTATTTTTTGCTATGTTGAAAGTGCCATATTTAATGGTGTATAAGATGTCCTAACTTTCAGGAGGAAATATTAAGGAAAAAATATTATGGGATTAAAACTTCATCCATGTTCCGTTTGGTGCTTATGGCCATATCAAGTTGAAACACCAGTCCTCATATGATCACCAAAGTTAAGCATTGTTTAACCTGGTCAGTACTGAGATAGGTTACCACTTAAGAATACTTATGTTGTAAGCTTGAATGAGCAGGTGGTCTAATGAATAATGGCATGCGAATTGGAAATTAGAGAGCCAAGTTTCAATTCCAGTCTGGTTCCTCATATTCACATATGCACAAATACCCTTAGGAAAAGTATGAATGTATCTCTTCTCCTCCCAGCTATGCGTTAATTAGTAGAACTTGTATCAGTAAAAATCATTATCTCCAAAACTTTCTGAAAATCTAAAAATATTTTTTGGCTTTAAATAACCTGCAAAAGCCATAATAAATAAATCAATTAATCTCTACTTGGTCTAGTTCAAAACAGTTTTTCATGCATTAATTACAATTTTGTAAAATTCTAATACTTTTTGTTTTAAAAAAAGTGGATATCTTATATGCCATCAAATAGGGTGAATTTGATAACACAAAATTATCCAACGGAATCTAGTAACAATCTCAGAAACCATTTTTAACCTGGGCAATGCAAGTCGCTCTTGCTATTCTTTGATAAATGCCTGTTAAAATGTATTCAACTTTTACTTGACTGCTCACAAAAACCTTTTCCTGTTTATATTTCCTTTCAGACAAATCTGTCTTCCTTGAAGTGCTTAAGTTGAGGAAGATGATGGCTTTAGCTCGGCTTGGATACTCACGGTAACAAGGTCAGCTGGTTAGTTCATTCGGTCAGTTGTATCCAGAAGGGAAAGCAGGAGGGTGAGAGAGAGAGAGAATGTAAAAAAGGAAGGATATATTTGTTTCTCTTAAGTAACTGGTGCCACTGAACTTCCTCAGTCAGCCAAACACCTCCCCCAATCTGGAAGTTCTTTCTTAAATTGACCATCTCCACCACCACCATGCTGCCACCGCTGCCACCACCACCACCACCACCACTGCTGCTTTTCTATCCAAGAGTTGTCCTTTGTCATCACCATCAACAACTGGAACCAATTCTTTGACATCTTCTTAAACACCCTCAGAGACATATGCATATTCTGCAAAGATTTTCTTTCCGAATTTTCTGAAAACAAGAAGAAAAAGATGTTTTTTGGGGCCTTTTCTTTCATCTTTTCTTCTTTTTGAAATGTACATTTTTATTTTTTGTCGTATTTTCTGATTTAAAAAAAAAAATAGCACTTACCTCTTGACGCAACATAAATGTATACATACATATGTGTAAAATCTTATTTTTTTCTCATAACATCTGCACATGTATGCATACAGAAACTTATTTGCATACATACTTACATACTTGTTTAAAAATGTATGTTTCTTTATGTAATTCCTAATAATATATACATCTATTTATGCAGCACACAGACACACACACACACACACACATGAATAAGTCTATCAACATTGTAGTTATTTTTGGTATATACATCTATACATGCATTTATGTATGCATACATACATATATATATAAGCATTCATCGAATCATTAATCTGTCCCATAATAGTTGTTAAATTTAGTGTAGGAAATGTATATGCAAATGTACAACTATTCTGGGACAGATATATTTTCACCTAATCATAAAATAATAATACATTATAATAATATAATATACATTCTGTGTGTCTATGCATGTGTGAGATTTGTTACACTGACAATAATTATTGTAAATTGGTTTTGTTGTGCCAGAATTATTTTCTGTTTATTGCATTGGACTTCAAGTTTAGTCAATATATTCTGAAGGAAGTGAATTTACTTTTTCTATTGAAGTCACAACTGCTGTTCCGTTGCTTATTGAAGGTATACAAATTGATATATGTAGGGAATTGTGTTTGTCAAAAGAAGGACTTTGCTTCTGTTTCTGGTCTTACATCACCAAGAGCCTGAATCGGTTTGGCATCTAAATTCAAAACATCTTGCAAAGTTTATTCTTTGGACTCTATGCCCTTGTCAGTGTTGAAGTTGAAAAAGGATTTCTGATTGGAAAATTCCTAATTATAAGGAAGCATAGAATTATGCTGGTTCATGCACATAAAGACTTTAATGGGCTTTTCATGTCTTTTTATTTGATCCTATATTCCCATGTACCCCCCACCATTTTTTCTTTTCTCTTTTTTAATAACAAATATTGGTATAGATATTTAAAGAGTTAAGAAATTTATTTAACTTGTACTTATGTAAGCTTTACATTTACCTGATACAGACTGGATACTCAAAGGTGCCTAATAGACATGGGTGGACATTTATATTTATTAATTGGCGTGGGGGGGATCCCCCGACTCACAACGAGCTTATTAAGACCACCTCATTAATTTCATAATGACCCTTTAAATGATTTCTAACACTCCTGTTATTAAGATACCACTGTTTATTGCATATTTAAAAATTATAACCCTCCCTCACAACCAAAAAAAAAAAAAAATGAAAACTTCTTGTGTATTATGCGCCTAAAAGAATTTGAATCTTGGTTTGTTGACTAACTCAAAGATCAATGTTATTAATAAATAAGAAACCATTTCCCATTGTTTGGAAATTCACGTTAAATTTTGTTACAAGACACCCTCCATTTTTTGTTTTATTTTTTGTTTAGTCACACATGAACTGTCTGCTTTTATTATCATTATTTTTTTATTGAAAATTATGCATTAATAATCTTCAGGATTCACATACTTCAGGGAAATAAGAAATTTAAATATTTTGCCAAGCTGTATTTTTTGACCAGTCATCAATTATCATATTCTAACAATTTAGTCTTCTAAAAGCTGTTTTTTTTTTTTTGTTAAAGTAGTCTTTTTTTAATAGACCTGTGCAATGGGTTATTCTAGATTAACCAGCAAATATATCACACTTAAAACATACATACACCCACACATCTATACACATTTATTTATATATATATATATATATATATATATATATATATATATATATATATATATATATATATATATATATAAGGAGGTTCGAACCATTGGGATATTTACATTTAATTCCTCTCAGTAGATTGTTGGAAAGTAGGTTCAGAGTTAAAATTGTTTACAATCCAAATCTCTCTCTCTCTCTCTCTCTCTATATATATATATATATATATAATCACACACACTTAATGTGTAAAACACTGTTTAGAATCCTATTGTAATATACTGTATTGACTACAACATGCCACTTTTCATCTTTTTTATGACATTTTCTGACCAAGTAAGCACTGTAATTTTAAATTTTTTCTGTATTTATCTAAAACAAATCCAAAAAACAATTGCATATTTCTCTATCTCATTTGGTTCTTTTTCATTTATTATTAATTTTATTGAATTAAAATATAATTCAGTTATCTTTTTAAGAAATTTCATTTGAACTGAATGAAAACAACAATATGGGATGAGAACATGTTCACTTAGTTTGCATCTTTTTGTTTGCGATAATTTGGATATAAAATTCAGTGCTTCAGTTTTGCAGCATTCAAGGACTAGCAGACTTTTTGGTTGAAGTTCCTTTTTCTTTTTTTGTTATTCTGCAGCTTAAAATAATGATTTTTTTCTAATAATTATTATAAAGAAAATAGCAAGAACAACTTGTTAAATTTTTAAAACGTGTATGCTATTTTTTCTTTGTAACTTAATTTTTTATATACATAGGTGTGGTCTTTATATTATGTGAAAGGAATTGTATATCACTTTAAACATTTCTTATTTGTTATTATCAGATTTAATATTTTCATTTAAATATTTGCTGAAGTGTCTAAATTAAGACAAAACTTAGTGGGATCTTGTAAATGTTTTTAACATTTAATTAACATTTCCTATAAAAATTAAATTCTGCTTGAGTTGAACTTTAAAATGTTTATTGAATTCAATAAAGTGTTTCATAAAAAGTAAAATTATAGTTTAAAATTACTCTTTTTCCCAAAGCTAAGAAAACCCAGACCAAAACAATGCAGCATTGGTAATTTGACTATGCATATACATTTTCTTGTGTATCTTAAAAGAACAATTAATATTACTTATACATTCTGTAGACTTTTGTTTTTATGAACATTACATACAAAATAGTTTTGATTGTCTTGCTTCCAAAATGTTTATGCAAGAAGCAAAAGTGAAAAGCCTTTAATAAAAATTGAATAAGAAATGATTTAATCAAATACACTAACAGCAGAAGAAACAAATATCTTTCAAGAAACAAATTTTCTTTGTTATTCAAGCAAAAAAAGTTTGAAATTTTTACATACATCTGGAACTGATATATTGCATCAAACTTTGATATTTTTTATTTATATATTACATGTATGTTAAAAAAGGATGTACATATTATATATAATGTATGTGTATATGTTATATATTATTTCCATAATATACACTGGTCCTCTTTCCACTTAACTGTTTTCAGTTACTCAAAATCAACCCTAGAAATAAACAATTCTTAAGTTTTCCTTAAGAATGGTTCCAAGGCATAAGAGTAGTCATGTTGGTAATTCCAATATGCCAAAACTGAAGTGTTTCCATTAAGTAAAAAAAAAAAAAAAAGAAAAAAAAAAGAAAATTCTTGGCTTATGGGATGACAGAGCTGATCTCTTGAATGAAAAGTCAAATGACAAAAAAAGACTATGACTGGGCCGGTCCATCGGCCTGATAATACAAGCCTTGTGATTAGCTGACTGATCTTTGTACTAGCCAATCAGATTGTTTCTCCCATTTCTTGCACATCTGAGCCTTTCAATGGCAGTTTCTATGATAGTTTTCTATGTTCTGTGATTTTATCTTGATTTCTTTGTGTTCCATGTGAGACCTTGTGAAAAGGGGTTATGTCTTCTTGGCACTGAAGCTCCAAAAGAGGCTCCATCTCCAAAGGGTTAATAGAGAAATAAGATTCTATACTGAATTTGTCAAGATAAGACACAGTAAGAATAGATCTTTATCTGTTGCATAAATTTTATCATATATTGCTATAATTGTTCTATTTTATTATTAATCATTAGGACTAATTCCTTATTGGTACCTAATTTATAAATAAAACTATTGTAGGTATGTATAGAAAAAATACAAGATATAGTTGTTGATACTATATACAGCTGGTAGTAGGGAGGGACATCTCGAGAAGATATTCATTACTTTAATAAGGGAGGACTACTGTATATTTTAAATATATATGTTGCTAAATTAGACTTTATCTTTATTAATGAATGACTGAATGAATAAAAGAAAGTATGAACGAGCTTATGGACAATAAAAAAAATACATTTTTAATCACTAAATATAGTCACAACTTTTCACTATTCACTTTTAGAAAGTCACAAAATTTTAACATAAACAGCAGCAGTAATAATTATATTATTTTGACATTCTAAAATTTTTTCTGAAGATGTCATTTTTTTTTTCTTTCAACTATCAGATGAATTGGATGGTTGGAGACACAAAACCTCATAACTGCAATCGTTCACACATACCCTTTATAAGAAACCCAGGTTTATATGAATGTTCCATTGTCATTACCTTCTTTTGTAAAACATGGAAAAAAAGAAGCCATTCTTTTTTATTATTTTAAAAATTTGTTATTATTACAATATTTTCTATTATCATTATTTCATACTGAAGGATTTTTTGAGTGCTTATACAATTTGTTATCAGGTTATTATTTCATATATTGAATCATTTGTATTTGAATGTAAAATTGTTTTGTACAAAGTATCTTTGATTGTGTTTGGTATAGACCAAAATTATTTTCATTTACAAATATACATCATTCATAGAATGCTTCCTTAAATTTAGGAAATTGTTTTTTTGATAATTATGATTCTTAAAAAAAATTTGTTGGGGACTAAAATATCTTAAATCTCCAGACTTGAGTGGCATTTTGACATTAATGTATTCATGACATATTTGTTCAATTTGCCATCTTTTTTTTCAAATCTTCTTTACTGTTGCAAACTTGTGGTTTCAACTACACTTTAAAAGAAGTGTGAATGCAAAAATATTTTATATCTTTCACACATTCTGTATTGAAAGAATCATTTGTCAATTGTTTTCTTTTAATCTAATATTTCTATTTAGCCCTTTATCTATTATGCAATGATATTTTTATAAGCAACTATACTCAAATTTGACTAAATTTTAAGTAACTCCACTGCTGATGTCAGTATAGCTTAAGCAACAATTTTTTTTTTAATGTAAAATTAAATAATTGTTACTAAATATGTTATTTTATACTGTATTCAAGGATTCTATCAAATCTACTAGTTTAGTTAAATTGTAATATCTTTGTTTTTTTATTTATTAGTTTAAAGCATAAAAAAATACAAGCAACTTGAGCACAAATTCTTGGGTAAAAATTAAACAATCGAAAAACTGACCAAAACTCTAAGTTGCTTACAAAAAAAAAAATGTGTCACCTGTCATGGAATATCAAATGTTTGTCAATGTCACTGATTCTGTACTGTTGTGCGATATATTTTCCTTCTTTTTTGTTTTTTTCTTATTTGATTGGTAAGCTATATTAAGCTTGAGGTTTGAACAGTTCTGAAACACATCAATCTAATCAAAGAATAAGTGATATCAACATTACAGGTATGGAAATATCGTTTTTTTGGGGGGGGGGTTAAATCAATTCAGTGAAGGGCAACACTTAGTTTTGATTTTTAAGATTTGTACTTGAAATGAGATTTATAAAGAAATGAGATTTTTTGGTTAAGAATTATAAATAATGATTTCCTATCTATGCTGCTTACTTAACAATCATAGAATTACAGCCTGAGAGTTGCAATAAAAACAAATGCAACAGAATTAAGACAAAGGAAAGGCTAGTGGAAATTAACAATTATCAATAAATTTTACATATTTAAATTTACATGTTTAATTTCTCAAGACTGTTTTAAGAACACCCAAGCAGATGCTTTTATTTTCAACTTAGATTATAATTTTATGTAATCAGATAAATAATGACATGTAATCGTTTAGAATACCTAAGCTGTCTGAAATAATTATATTACTTATTATTTACACTATTTATATTCAGACTATTGTCCTCATATTAGTTGATGTTATCACAATGTTTTGGCCGTTGTGCTCTCTGGCCTTCCTCGGGTGTATATTAATCTGGGTAACCTACAGGGAATTCTGAGATGAACCCTTTATTTAATCTATGGGATAGACTGTTCTTGTTTCACTGTTAAGATATTTAGTTCCTATTTTTATTTAGTATCATTCAGTTCTAAGTTTACTACAGAAAATTGTCATACAAGTGTGTAAAAGCATTGGTTTGTGAATTTGGTGATAATGGTTGTGAGTTCAATCCCTGGTATGGGTAGTGTGTAGCTGCACCCAGTGGAAATGGGTGAGCAATAACTGAACAATACTAAATGAAAATAAGAACTAGACGATATACCTAGATATTGTGGACCGAGAACAGTCTAACCCTATAGATTAGGTATTTCCACTTTTTCACTGAAAAAACGGCATACCATGATGAAAAAAGGTCCCACACTTAAAAACAAAGTTTTATTGTCAAGTGTTTGTTATTATTAAGAGGAAAGACAAAAGTATTTTTTTATTAAATATTTTTAATCCTTTCTAGCATGTTCGAAATTTTGGTTAGAAATCTTTTTTTTCCGTCAGAAGTTGATGTAATATTTATTATTAAGTTTTAGCACCTTTTTTCAGGTGAAAAACATTGATTTAGAAATTCTTCTAAAAATCAAATAATTGTTAGATTTAATGAAACTTTCAGGATTTAATCACAAATGAATGAAATTCTTTTTTTTCTTTTTTTTTTTCTTTTTTTTTTTTTTTTTTTTTTAGAAAATCTTGGTAAAAAAAATAATATTTTTTTACATATATTAATCTCCACCACTGACTTAATTTCATCAAATTTTGAGAAATTAAATTTTCATCCAAAATTTGTTTTATTAGTTAAAAGCAGAAATCTTTGGAGAATGTAAATCATCAATTATTATTTTTTCAAACTACTACTCATTTGCTGCAAACACTACTGTTTTAAGAAAAAACTATGACTAATGAATTATTAGAAGAATTTTCATTTTTTTAAAAATTTTAATTATAATAATTTCTAATATATAAATCTTTTAAAATTCTGTATTACTTTAGGTAATATTGTTACTAAGTGAAAACTATATTTGCTAATCAAAAATTGAAAAGCTTAATACAAATTATTTTGCACCAAGATTTTTAATATCATTTTTTTATGTATATAAAATATTATGTAGTGTGCCCATTTTTTACACTATGGTCAACCATACAAGACATTATCAGAAACTAATAGTGATAATTATAGTAAATTTAAAGTCAACATTCCTAAAATTAGATTACAGAGAATATTTTTCAACATTTTAAGATTACTGAGTACTTAAAAATTATATAAAAAAAGGCACTCACATTTTTTTCTTAAATTATGTTTTGCAGATAAATTATCTGTAGAACAACAATTATGTCAAGACCTGTCAATGACTCATCAATTACGTAAAACATGGCAATGTTGGTTAAAAAAAACAGCTACTGTTTTGTTTTAAAAATACATTTCTGTGTTATTTTAAACTTAAAATAAATAATATTTTATCAAATCAGATTAATTATACTTTAAATCAGCTAATATTCTTCAAATAAAGTTTCAGAAAAGTATATATTATTTTTGGAAGATTTTTTAGCACAGAATTACATTGCAATGAAAGATGACTAAAAAAGGGCACTAATCAGCTATTTTAGAAAAAAAATTATTCCACTCAATATAGTTTCTGTTTGAAATACACCAGAATATTTTGCTTACTGGAAATAGTAAATTTAATCCTTTAGCTTTCAATTAAAGCTAAAATGAAAGCATCAAGAAAACGTTTTCATTCATAAAAATTCATTGTAAAGCAAGGTATTGGAAATTATTGGAGGTACCTACTATAGATTAAATAAAGGGTTGTTTAGAATTCCCTGTAGGTTACCCTGAATGATATGTATCTGAGGAAGGCTGAAGGACACAATGGCCAAAACATTGTAATAACAAAAACAAAAATGAGGACAATAGTCCAAATATAAATAGTGTAAATAATGACAACTCATTCCAGAAATTCAGACAAAAATTATTTATGTTCAATTTAAAATAGATAATTATTCAATAATTATCAAGCTTAAATAAATTTTACACTTTTCAAAGGAATATCAAAACTTCATCTTCCATTTTTTATTGTGTAGTTTATTTTGTAAATAGATTTTTCATGGATGTTGAATTATTTTTAATATTTAAATTTCCAAAAGAACCAGAAAGAAAGAGTTTTTTTAATAATGATAATTTAAAAAAATACTGATAATCATCATGCTTTTAAAAGGAAAATACTGTTAAAACTCCTGCTTGTTTTTTTAGGTGGGTGGAGCTGAAAGAAAAGAATTTGTAAATCTAAATACTTATCTTTGTTGCCAAAGTATATTTGCTGATGGTTCATCTCAAGGTGTCTGTATTTTGGGAATGGGTCAGCGAATGACACCTTTTGTATGAAGGGTCAATCATGTTCCCTTATTAACTTCGTTCAAATGTCTGTTAATGTATGCGTTCAAGGTCTGTACTTTAGAAAAATATTGATGTTTTTATGTTTTAAATCCTATGACTGTTTGAAAATATTTTTTTTCTTTTTTGTTATACCAAAGAGTACATGGTTAATTGGCCTGACCCCCCTTGCGGTTCGTGCCACTATGTCTTCATCTTCATCAGTTGTTCTTCCAGGATAGACAGGGCCTTTGGCTGTGGGTTTTGTCTGTTCACAATCCAAAGCAGGATTTCTAAAGTTTTACTCTTCAAAAATTCGACAACCAAAATAATCAGTAAAAACATTTATCAAGAATTTTGTTGTTGTTGTTGTTATTTAAATCTTTAATTGCTTTAACCCATTGTACCAACTTACCAGCACACAACTCCATCTAATTACAGAAAAAGAATTATATAGCATAACATTTAAGTAAAATAAGGTTGTTTATATGAGCAACTTGGTACTTGCTATTTATTGATCTACAATAAGATTACACAAATGGTTCTGAAATAGTGAAATTTACCCCATATGTCCGAGGACAGTGTATTGGAAAGTAGTCAGATCTCAGGATTCAGTGGCGTAATTGACTCATGATTTGACTTTAATGTATTGATTAATGACAAAACTAAAGGGGCTTCACACTACATGAAACCATATCTTGATTTTTTCTTAACTATAGTTCAATCAATGTAAAGTTCAAGAGCCACTCAACGTAGGTTATTACTGAATGAGTTGTGTCATATGAAGAGATATGTGAGTAATGACAGTTTTAGAGAAAATGGCAACAAAAACGAAACTTATACTTAACATCAGGAAGAGACAGTTGAAATTCTTAAGGCACATAAAAGAGGACTTGGAAAATTTGATACTCACAAGACAGACTGAGGGCAAGAGAAACAGAGGAAAACAATGCATAACATAGCTTGAATAAATGGATGGCAGAACAGGGTTTAGAAGAAATAACAAAAAGACAAAATTTATTAAGAGCTACAAAGGACAGGAAACTGGTGAGCCATGATCGCCAATGTCCTGAGGGGACATGGCACATAAAGATCATAGAAAACTAGACTTTTTAAGTACCAAAAAATGTAGAGAAAGAACTGGAGCTCATTTTCAGTGGCTTATGAGACCAGCAGACTCAAAATTTCATTACCACTGGTGTTTCAACTTCTGTTCACATATGATTGCAGTTCTGAACTACAACAACTGTGGTAATCAGACAAAGAAGCCATTTACATCAAACACAAATATTCATTTCACAAATCGGTAAATTTGGCCTTTTATGAGGTCTCTTTTAAACAACTAATTTATCATGGGACTCTTGGAAGTGTATAAAAATGCCATTACAAAGTGATTGCCCCATTTACCAATCCATTTAATTTGCCACTTAACTGTGTAGAAGAAAAGAGAAATTCACCTGTCAGCGTTGGGTTGGTATGTCTTTAGCTGTCAGTAGCTATATAGAGAAATGTCAGGCACAAGCATTTGTTATGTTCTTGCAAAGAGACACTATTCTCTTGGCTGGAGTTATCTATCAATTTATTTGACTGGAGACAAGAGTTGAAAACTTTTGATTCCACCGCTTCGCTTCACTTGTATAGACATTTTCTTTTAAGCACCCTTGACGGTCTTCACCAAGGAAACTGTAAGTATACTTAATGTTACATCAGCTGTGACCAAGGGAAAAAGATAGAACAATTTATGATAGCGGGGATGTTTCTCTTTCAAAGCTACATCAATGGTCTGACAGGTTTAATAAATTGATTACATTTCTCTTATCCAAGATTTAACTCCATTATTTATGAGATATATATATATATATATATATATATATATATATATATTTTTTTTTTGTTTATTTAATAACTAATTTTACTCTTGACAAAAAAAAAAAAAAGCTGATAGAAATAAGTTTTTGCTATAATTACAATGAAATTACTAACTTTTTATTCATTTACTTGTGAGCTATAATAATAAATATTTTAATTTCAAAAGATCACTTGTCTCTCCCTCCAATCCCTCTCTGTATCTCATTCTCTTCTTGTCTCTCCCTCCAATCCCTCCTTGTATCTCATTCTCTTTTTGTCTCTCCCTCCAATCCCTCCCTGTATCTCATTCTCTTTTTGTCTCTCCCTCCAATCCCTCCCTGTATCTCATTCTCTTCTTGTCTCTCCCTCCAACCCCTCTCTGTATCTCATTCGCTTCTTGTCTCTCCCTCCAATCCCTCTCTATATCTCACTCTTTTCTTGTCTCTCCCTACATCCCTCTCAGTATCTGTGATACTAAGTGTGATATACACCATACAAGCATATTAATATATAGATAAATTAGTTCCTTTTTGATGAGTAGTTATCATTATTTACATTATTTCCATTCAGACTAATATCCTCATCTTTATTGTTATCATCATCTGATGCACTTCTGTCTGAACTTTTGGCAGGAGGGGTTAGTCCAAATGTAAATAATGCTAACGTCTTCATTTTTTTTTTTTTGCTTCTATCTGTGGGATGAAGAGTTATCGTTATTTACATTTGGGTTAATATCCTCATCTTTGTTATTATCTTCTGATCATCTTCTGTCTGAATTTTTGGGATGAGGAGTTATTTACATTTGCAATAATGTCCTCATATTTTGTATTACTATCAACTGATCACCTTCTGTTTGGATTTATCGGATGAGGAGTTATCATTATTTCCATTTGGAGTAATCCCTGGGCCAAGTAGTATAGTGGAAATGGGGAGCAATAATGGAGTAGTGCTAAAGCAGAAGTAAGACAAGGTATCCCGAGACATGGACAGCAAATTGATAACAATTACTACTCACTCCATAAATTAAATGAAAGGTTCATTTCAAAATTCTATGATGGTGTCCTTGATAGATATACACTTGAAGAAGGTAGAAAGTCACAACTGACAAAACACAGTGATAATAACAACAAAGATGAAGACATTCTATTTCTACTGTCATCAGAAGAGTCAAATATACAAACATAGTTAATTTGTCTATATATATATATATATATATATATATATATATTGCACTCTTCTGCTGACATAGAAAAGCAAGCACACATGTTTCTACATTTTCTTATTCCACTCCAAACTAAAACTGTAAGAACGTTAGTGAAATTTCATAAAAAGATTCCTACGATTTCCATTGTATGTCACATTTAATGAAATGTATGTGCAATATGTACCAAGAATTAACAAGGACAGTATATGTCTAGAAAACCGGAAGTCAAAATCGCTACAGTTAAAAGAAAAGAGAAAGATAAAATATAAAAAACCAATATAGAGTGAGTACAAAGTGAAAAACAGCAAAAAGGACAAATAATCACATTATACGTACACACATACATTATGACCCCCTACCCTCCCCCCAAAAAGAAAAATTGCACAATGTAAAGTGGATATATAAAAGAAAAATCGAGAAGTTTCAACAGTCAATTAATGATACCCCCCCCCACCGATGAGTGAACGGAGTGATTCCTGGAATCAGAATGCTAAAGGTAACATCAATCAACTAAGTAACAAACTTTTTACTTGTATTAATTAACTATATATATATATATATATATATATATATATATATATATATAGTATATTTAGGCAGCAATCCTTCGTTTAAACGCGTTTTTATTAAATAAACAAGTAATATCTGTTAAGCCTTTTGGTGAGTTCTTCCTGGTGTCGAATGAGTCATATTTTTTTTGTTTGCACGAAAACTTTAAAGGAACTTGCCGAAATTGTGTGTAATGTTCCTAGTGCTTTCAGCCATCGTTGATCGTGTTCTATGTAGATGTCGAGGGATAGCTTGTAAAGTGTTTATGTTGTTAATGGTCCAGAGTTTGAAGTGAACCTGCATTCATAGGCTGTGATGATGGAATAGATTTTAGCGCCACGTGACTGAAATTACATTATCGTTGAAAGGAATTCTGACTAATGCTCGCCGAGATTAAAACAACTTTTATTGATAGTGGGTTGTCGTCTTTTAATGTAAAACGCCTGTTAAAAATTTGAATCGTTTTTTTTTTTTTTGTTTTTTTTTTGTCGTTGGATTGGCAGAGTTTATATTGTATTATGAAAAAAGTGGTGAGAAAACAAGCTATTAATGTATTTTGTGGGTTCGTTTAAAAGAAATTGGGGAGAATGGAGACCAAGTGACAACAAGGCACACCGTAAAAAATGATGAGAGATACTCAATGAGGTATGAAACCATAATTCTATCAAAATAAAATAAAAGCAAATTTTACTAAAATGTCCCCCAAGGCTCTATCCTGGGTCTTACACCGTTTCTGATCTTCATTAATGATCTTTTTGATGTTATTAGCTCCCAAGTAGGCATCTATGCAGATGACACTAACATTTACTCCTGTCTCGATAGTAAACCCGGTAGCGCTGACAAAGTCAACCTGGCCGCTGCTCTCGAAAAGGACCTTCAATTAGTGGTTAACAGGGGTAGAAAATGGACTTGTAAATTTTAATGCCTCCGAAACGAAACTGCTCTCATTTAGCCACCACAAAGATAATTTCCTGCCCGCCATTAGCATGGTTGATGCTAGACTCCAGAAGAGTGTCTCACTGCGTCTTCTTTGCTTCACGCTTTCGAATGACTTGAAGAGGAACAACTACATTGAATCAATAGTTGCATCTGCTGCAAGGAAAGTTGGTTCACTGTGTCGTGCCAGAATGTTTTTCTTGTCAGAGTCCCTCTTACATATCTACAAATCTACCATTCGTCCGTGCATTGAGTACTATTGCCCCAGCTGTTCATCTCAAGGTTCTCGACAAAATCCAAAGAAGGATCTGCAATGTAATCGATCCTCACTTGGCATCTCAACTTCAGTCACTTTCTCACAGACGTGATGTGGCTTCCTTTTGTCTTTTCTACAAATATTTTCATAGCAACTGTTCTGTCGAGCTTTTTCCCTTGATTCCTCGACTACATAAATTTAAGTGTGCTACTAGACTAGCATCTAGGATTTAAGCCCTCACTCCTCGACCTGTGTTTTACCTCCATCCCTGAGTCTTGTAGTGCCACGCAGCTCTGTCCTATCGGTAACGCCGATCATGCTGTCGTGTCTGTTAGTATCTCCTTCAGCCCCACCCCCTGCAAAGAACCTCCTACCACCAGAACCACTTTCTGCTACCAACGGGCTGACTGGGACTCGTTTCGGGACTTCCTCCGCGATGTCCCCTGGGATGCTGTATTTAAGCTCCCCACTCATGAGTGTGCTTCTGAGTTCTCTTCCTGGATCATAGCCGGTATCGAAGCTTTCATCCCCTCCAGGAAATTCAAGGTCAAACCGCGCTCCTCCCCCTGGTTCACAGCTGCTTGCTCAGCCGCCATTGCCCATAGGAACCACTTCTTCCACCGTTTTCGTAGTGACATGTCCGACTCCAACAGACGTCTATTTACCTCTGCACGCAATGAGTGTAAGCGTACCCTCGACAATGCCAAGGCACTATTTGCAGCTCGGATGAAGGAACGTATTGCATCCCGCAAATTTGGCTCCAAGGACTATTGGCGCCTCTGCAAGAGTGTTCTGAATAGTAACAAACCCTCCATTCCTCCACTGTTCAATCAGTTTGAGGTCCTGACCACCTCTGCCGACAAGGCCGAATGCTTCGCTCGAAAATTTTCTTCCAATTCTATGCTTGACTCCTCTGGGGTACCCTTGCCCGACTTTCCTCCCAGAACTGAGGCCCTACTGGACGGCTTGCACATAACCCCGTCGTCGGTACTGGGCATTATTTCTAACTTAGATCTCCACAAGGCTACCGGCGGCGACGGAATACCAGCCATTGTCCTGAAGAAATTCGCACCTGAACTGGCACCTGCCCTCTCTAAATTGTACAACCGCTGCCTCAAGGACTCCTGTTTTCCTGACTGCTGGAAGTCCTCTACCATTGTTCCTGTCTTTAAGAACTCTGGCGACCCCTCCAACCCTTCTAATTACCGTCCTATCAGTCTCCTTCCCCTCTTCGGCAAAGTCTTCGAGGCCATTATCAACACCGAAGTGATTACTCACCTGATATCCCACGATCTGCTCTCAGACAAGCAGTATGGTTTCCGCTTTGCCCGGTCTACTGCCGATGTGCTTACGGCCATCACTGAATTTGTCTACCAAGCTATCCATAGTAACGGCGAAGCCCGTGCCGTGGCCCTTGACATCTCCAAAGCATTCGATAGGGTTTGGCATGCCGGCCTCCTTCGCAAGCTCCGGGGTTATGGTATCACAGGTCGATTGTTTGACCTAATTCAATCGTTCCTATCAAACCGGGATTTGAAGGTTGTTCTCAGTGGATTCTTCTCCAACTCCTATCCCACTACCGCTGGTGTTCCTCAAGGCTCCATCCTTGGCCCTACTCTGTTCCTCATATTTATAAACGACCTTCCTGACGCCATAGACTCCCAAGTCGGTATCTACGCTGACGACACTACTATTTACTCCTGCCTCAAGCACAAATCTACTGAGGCGGACAAAATTAACCTGGCAGCTCAAATTGAAAAGGACCTCCAATCGGTTGTGGACTGGGGAGAGAAATGGATGGTCAACTTTAACGCCTCTAAAACAAAACTGCTCTCCATTAACCACCACAAGGACCCATCCCTGCATCCCATCAGAATGTCTGAGGACCAACTTCTCGAGAGCTCCTCTCTGCGGCTGCTCGGTCTCACGCTGTCCGCTGATCTGAGATGGAACAAATACATCGAGTCAATTGCATCATCCACCGCAAGAAAAGTTGGTTCCCTGTGCCGAGCCAGGAAATTCTTCTCCCCGGAATCGATCCTCCAAGTCTATAAGTCTACCATTCGCCCTTGCATGGAGTATTGCTGCCATTTATGGTCTGGGACCCCTGCGTGTTGCCTCAGGGTTCTTGATAAGATCCAGAGACGGATATGCAATGTGATTGGCCCTGATCTGTCATCTCGTCTGCAGTCGCTCTCTCACAGACGCGATGTTGCATCGCTCTGCCTTTTCTACAAGTACTTCCACGGTAATTGCTCCGAGGAGTTGCTCTCGCTTGTCCCTAGGCCTCGTGAATTTAAACGTCCTACGAGGCTGGCATCCCGTTCCCACCCCTTCACCGTTGAAACTGTTAGATGTAGACGTCTTTTCTACTCCAATAGCTTCATGTCTCGCACATCTCGCCTATGGAACTCTCTTCCCTATTACTGTTTCCCTGACAAATACAATCTCCAACGGTTTAAGTGTAGCGTCAATCGTCATCTCCAATTGCCTTGATCTATCCACTTCCCTTCTCCACTTCCTGACATCTTTCATTCCTATCTGCTCTTGCTCTATATCTTCCGTAACCCCCTGCCTTGATCGACCCTCCGTCCTTCTCTTTCTCCACATCCCTTCCTTTACCACGCCTATCTGCTCTTCCTCCATCCCTTCTGTAACCCCATGCGTGATAGTGGCCACCGGCTTTGCTTGGGGTGATACGCTTAAAAAAAAAAAAAAAAAAAAAATTACGACACAAGGCCAATGGGGAAGTGGAGTAAGGCTGGTCAAAACTTTCTATCCTCGACCTAGCTAATCAGATTCATGTCCCAGGCATTGTTTACAATTTGTTCATTCACCACAAAAACTCATCCGTCATCATTCAATGCTACATATACCACAAATCCACAAATTCTCAGGGAACATACAAAAATCCCATAAAAATTTCATTATGTACAAATAGTTCAAGCATATCTTTTTTTTCTTTTCTTTTTTCTTACAAAAATATATAAAAATATATTGGGTGGGGAGAATAAACCCAGAAAATGAAACTAAAAAGCAAAACAAAGTATTCAAATTGAACGGAACAGCTGTTAGTGGGACCCAACCACGCCACAAACATAATAAGAGTGGCTGCCGTATTCTGCCTTTGGACAGAATCAAATAGCACACTCACTAACGGAGAGAGAAGGTATAAAAAAATAAATGACGGGATGGGAAAAATAAAAGCTGGCCCAGTCAGGACGAAAAAAGGGGGACAAAAACAAACTGGAGAGATTGGGAATCTCAACATGGATGAGAACAAAAGAAAGAGCCGGGAACAGATCAGGAACAACATTCATTCACCTTAAACAAAGAGTGTCTAACTTGCCGAGGGGAGTATTCACAGGAAACCAACCCGTTCCTTCAAAGGGGACTTAAAAAAGAAAATCAAGTCTGGCCCTATTCGCTCGCACCAAGCTTGCAATTTTTACCCACCTTTTGCTGAAATCTGTCGACAACAAACGCTTTCTATCAGCTCTGATCTTCAGCTTGAGCTGATTCCGAAAGAATCCGGTCAGAACCTGATGAGAATAGTGTTCGTATCGCAAGATTCCCTTCATTCTCGGCATTCATATCACCATTCTTGCTACGGCCAGCAACGTGAGAAATACCATCCATTTCTCCCTAGAGTACCAGGGCGACACATTATTGCACAAGTATGCGCGTTCAATGGACACGAGATGGACACGTCAACTCGCCGACCTAGTCTCAGAAAGGGCGCACCTGTGGAGAATGGTAGAAGGCGTGCGAAATCGTTTAAACCAAGGTCACACCGATAACAGCAAATTCGGCCCGTCCCATGTGAAGGCTACATCAGTAAGAGATAGCTTGTTCCGGACCAATCGCCAGGTAAGCAAACACACAGGGTTGCTGTGCATGAGGATATGATGGCAAATAAGGCGTACCACATAAAACTATAACCTTGTGCCCGGATGTAGTGGCGAGAGCGGTCAATACGTGTTATAAAAAGGCTTTCCCTCCTCTAATTGCTGGCAGTTCGATTTTTGAGTTCTTAGCTAAACCAGCTCGTGTCCGTCGTCAGACTAATCCACAATTGTTACCGAAAGGAATATATGTTACTAAGCCGCTATTGGGAGAAGAAATTGACCGCCACCAACCAATGTTAACAGGACGGCGACTATTTCTCCGAGTTTCTCTGCTAGATAGCTTTTATTATGCTACATTTCAATTATTGTTAATGGATCCTTGACATGTGTCAAGGTCGCGAAACCGAGGCAGTAGTTTGAAAAACACTGCTGGGGAACCGACCCGACTGCTTTTCCTGACCTTGAATCGTCTCTTCATCGAGAAGAAACGCAACTTTCTCGACTTTATTTTGCATGTCACTAATTACTTCTCAACAGTTTTATTAGATCATCGAGTGGTATTTCTTAAAAAAATATTTTATTTACAAACAAAAGATAGTTATTCTAGTTTATTTAAAGAATTTGCAATAAGTTTTTACTTCAAGTTCTGTAAATGTCGCTTGCTAAAATATATCACAATATTCAAGACTGGTGCGGGCGAGTTAAGGGGTGGATTTGTCTGAGAGGAGGGGCATAATTTCATTAGCCTAGGGGTCCCAAGAGGTCTTAATCTGACTGTGTAGAAGTATCTATACTACCAAAATGTTTTCAGCACAATGATACAGAATGAAACTGATTACACGACAGGTTGAAATTTTATTAAATATTTATTCCATAAAATAGAAATCAAATATTTTAAGTCTGGCTGTGGAAAAAAGGTACGCTTTTTGTTAAGAACAGAGTCCGAATTCAAAAGTCTACATTGCCGAACAAAGAAAAGTCTTACTCATTGACCAACAGAAACTTGTAACACTATTTCTTGTAAGATCACCGAAGTTAAGCAACGTCGAGTTTGGTCAGTACCTACATGGTTGACTGCTTGAGAATTCCAAGTGCTGTAATCTTTGGTGTGCGGTGCGGTGTGATGGATAAAGGCTCGGAATGAGAAATTGGACAGGCGAGTTCGAATTCCAGTCGGGTCCCTTATATTCACTTACGCGCAAATAACCTTAAAGTATGAGTTCTCCCCCACAGCTATGGGTTAATTAGTAGGACTTATATCAGTAAATCATTATTATCGCAAAAATTCTTACAATACAGAAGTATTTTCTGGCTTTAAATAACCTGCAAAAGGTTGATAAGCCGTAAAAATCAAATCAATCAAAGATCTTCAAATGTAGCAATGCTCGAAGAAGAGTTACTCTGGGTTTGGGGAGCCAGAAATGATCGTGATGTCATTGAGCATAATCTATAACTGTATGACCAAAACACTACAGTAATTCCTTACTCTTTGAAACGCCTTCAAATTGCTTAGGGTGTCGGTCTCCTTGTTGTACAGCTCCAGAGCTTTGGGGACAGCAGACTTCCGCTGCTCTTTCATTGCGTTTCTCATCATTTTGGGAAACCTCTTTGCACAGAACTTTAAGTAGCCATAGCCTCATTCACAACAGTAGCTGACCTGCCACTTCCAGGCCCCTCACTAAGATCATTTTCTTTCTATCTCTCCAGGATTGACATTAACTCCATCTATCTACTTACTGTACTTAGAATGCAGACTTTTCATAACCATCCACTAATGTATGCAGAATTTTTTATTTGAAAAACAGAAATTGTATGATGTCTATTTGCTTTATACGTATGTCCAAGGAAACAGATTCTTTTAAAAAGTATTTTGGGTAGAAAAAGAGAAGTTCACTTTATAAATCTTTTCTTCGAGGCCTCTAGATATTTTATGATTTATAGCTTAAAAGAAAAAGAATTCTAATATTTTTAAAGATTTAATTTGAACAAGAATTGCCTTTTATTGGGATTTTCCCAATTATATTTGGTAACGAAAATATTGTGACGCCGGCAAGAAGAAAGGAACACAAACACAGATGGAATTGTTTGAAAATACTTGTATTGTAGGAAAAGAGAGGAAAGTTTCTTGCAAACAGTCGGGTTTGCGGAACTTATCTGAAAGATGCGTCCTTTTAACGGTTTTACATTTCCTGTGTCGTTTTGGCTGGGCTGAAGAAATAGAGCCTTGACTTCTGTGCTTCAGTTACTGTCCAAATCCTCACACGTGTCATGGTATTTAGATGACGGATAGTGCAGACGGGGCCGTATTGTCTCTGAGGGTCCCAACAAGCAAAAGAGGATGAGAGTTTGTGAAAAACGCTCACGTGTGAGTTTGATGAAGATCTAAGAAGGTAGCCTGTGATTGGTTGTTTTTCATCCAATCACAGGGCACCCAGTTAGCGACTCCGTAATAATTTCAATACTTTTGCTTAGTTTTCGCATATCATATTAGCAATATTACTGAACTGTAGTTTTTGGTTTAGATGTTATAGTAGTAGGTGCAACGAGATACTGACAATTTTGAGCCATTAATTTAAATGAATCTCAAAACCGCTTTCAGAGTCCAGGAAGTAAAGGAAATTAAACTATATCTGAACACATAATCTCAAACTGGCTGGAGCATTTTTGGAGTGGTTATTAGAAGACGGAAAGTGTGGCACTGAAATTCGAAGGTGTATTGGGATAGCCCAAGAAGCATACCAAAAGCTAAGCAGAGTACTAATAAATAGAACATTTTCATCAGAAACAAGAAAAAGTACTAAACTGCTACGTGATATCTGTCTTCCTGTATGGCAGTGAAAGCTGGAAGATCTCCTCAAAGATGAAGAGGAGACTTGAAGCAACAGAAATATGGTTATATATGTTATAACGAGCATTTGGTTGCGAGAGGAAAGGAATAACAAGGATTGAATTTTCAAACAGCTTGTATTCGTTTAATATACATGATGCATTTACAGTTGTTAGAAAATTGGCAAAAATCGTTGATATGTCATTTTCGGTTACTGTTTGTCGGGAAAGCGATGAGGTATAAGGGTATTGTCGGTAGTGCCGGGAGTTGACCAATTTCTTGGGTTGGTTTGGCTGAAGTTACAGGATCGGCCCGGAGTGGATTTAGCCATTGGTTGGGTTTGACGCACGTGTTGATCGATCATCTGTGATGGTGTTGATAGGCTGGCGGTGGTGTGATGCCGAGATGTTGAAGCCGAACTGCCTGGTAAGGTGGGTTGGCGTGTTAATCGATCGAGGTCACGGTAGTGGGTTGATTTGTTGTAGGGTGCATTGGTTGCCGAAGTGACGGCGGTGGCGACGAAAGATAAGGTGTAGCTAGTAGGCTTGTAGTAGGCCGAGCGGAATGTTTCCGTTGGATCCGGGTCGAATGTTGTATCAACGAAACGGGGTCACAGTGGTGACTGCGAGGGTATGCCTGCAGTGGATGGTTAAGGCTGATCGTCGGAATATCTCTGGTGTCAACGAAGGAGGCGGGTAGTTGTGTGGTGACGACATCGAGGTGTTATAAATCACAGTGGTTGGCTTTGAGGGTTTGGCGGTGTCAAAGTTGGTCTCTGTTGGATTCCGTGTGTAAAGAGTTGGATGAAATTAGTGAAGCTTGGACGAGGTCACGATTGTGGTGAAAGAAGTGGTCATGGCGGTGGCGGCGACAGCGCCCTGCGTATCGGCAGGTAGCCTTTCGACCGGCAACTGTGTTGGTCGTTATGAGAGGCCTGCTTCTAAGCAGCTCTGGCAATCCCAAGGGTCATCTATTTTTCCGGCGGGAAAGTTCGCGATTGGCTACTGTATCGTTTTCATTGCGAGGACTTGCTTCGTGGACCGTTCGTGATGCTCAGAAATGCGTAGAAAACAACTTTTAAAAAAATTTTGTGTTCTGTTTTCTTGGCGTTCAAATCCCGTTGACATACAGAATGAATCAGAAAGAGATCGAATTGCAACGGAGTATAATATACAGAAGGATGTTAAAGATACTGTAGCGGACCGTGCGGGGTGAAAATGTGAAGAGATATCAGAAGGTTAAATTTTCCTGTTGGCCGGTCCAGCTACATGGGAGTGTTGGACTTTAATTAAGTCAAAAGAAGACAAAGGAAACAAACAAGACCGATATATATGGGCAAACAAATATATATTAATAACAAAACAAGTTAAACAAAGACATGGACCGTTACATAGAGTTTGTATGGAGAAATCATGTGTGTGTGTTGTAGTATTCGTACGTACGTGTATTGTTTTTAGCGCGTTCCCAGAATTTGGGAAACGCTGTATCTGTGAGAGATGGTTGAAAAAAAAAAAAAACGAGATTTTACAACACCTCCGCGCGAGGTAGCAGCCCAAAGCCTAAGTCGAAAGAGAGAGAGAGAGAGAGAGAGAGAGAGAGAGAGAGAGAGAGAGAGAGAGAGAGAGAGAGAGAGAAGGGTCAGCCAGTATTTATAGCCAGGGGAGAGAGGGAGACCCCTGTTGAAGGATTAAGGAACTGAGGAGGAGCTAACTCCGACAATACCATTAAGCGAACATGTGAGCAACGACGAAGTTTTAAAGAAAACGGAAACAAAAAGGAAGCCAATACTTAACACCAAGAAGAGACAGTTGAAGTTTCTGGGGCATATAATGAGAAAAATGGGCTTGGAAAATCTGATACTCACGGGCCAGAGAGGGGGGGGGCAAGAGGGACAGAGGAAAGCAACGCATGACATATTTAGTGAGCTTAAGTAAATAGATGGCGGAACAGGGCATAGGAGAAATAACAGAAAGACAAAGTTTATTAAGAGATACAAGGGAAGGAAGTTGTGGAGAGTCATGATTGCATATGTCCTACGGCACATAAAGAAAATGTGTCTCTTGACGATCGTCAGCTGTTGATGATGCTTTAAAACGCAAGTTAGTGGAGAATCCGACCGCCAACACTCAAAAGCTTTCAGAAGAGCTTATGGACTCATCCACGACAACCAGTTTACCCTCTGCTAGGGAATGCACTCTTCCTGTTACATTATTATCAACATCATACTTACAAATAATCAACAGGCATTCATTGGTTAATCACCGTCAATCTAGCTTGCTGATTGGTCAGTATCGACCAATCAGATCACTCCCACGCGCACGGTCAATTTAGGCGCCAACTCAATTCTGAGCCTGTCACGTGATAGAACATGATATAAAAAACCCAACACTTGTGATTCTCTCTAGAATTCTCTGCTTCGACGCGGACTCTCGAACCTAACTTCTCTTCGTCACTCAACACCACTGCCAAAATGTGACTCTCAAAGAAGATTTGACTAACGCAGTCAGACGTTAAAGAACTTTGCAACAATTCATGCAAGTATAATTCTAGCATCATTCATCCAACTTGCACAATACACAAAACATACTCAATCTTCTAAACTGCATTTTAATAATCAACTCTTTCGTTATGAGTCTAGGTACAAATAATTACCTAATAAAAGGGACGCTACTCAGTCTCACTTTTCAGTTCGCATGCATGTATTTCAATACTTAATAAATTCAATTGTTATGTTTTTAACTCCATGTTCCTCTTTGTATTTCACCATTGCTAATGATTTCAACACCTTTCCTAACAAAAATAAATAATTGTGGGGAACAGCCCTTCAACACGCAACTAACATGGCTAACCAAAACACACGCCATCTCACACAGGGCCCGTTCCGCTACAAGCTCATATCATCGAAACATGCTATGTGTAAAGCATTATACAAGTATGCATAAATTTTGGAGTAAGGGTATCTAAAAACGAAAATGATTTTAATACACCCTAATATTTAAATTTTGAGCCGCGCTTATTTATATAAGAAGTTTATTAAATATCTGCAATGAACTACTTAAAGTATTAATTCAATTCTGTGTTGTATTTACAAAAAAAGCTTTATTTTGTCTGGTCTAGGGGCAATTAAGAGTATGCGTTATGGATATACTCTCGCTATCACCTGTACATTATACAGTACTAGAAGAGAAGTTATCCGTGGAGATGGCGGGTATAAGGGACCATATAACAATAGAAGTCTCTGAAATAATCGGTTAGCAAACGCTACCAGGCACAAATAGGGATGGATTAAACAAGCCATTTATTAAAGCCGTAAACATATGCACAGGACTATGTACGAAAGAATTACGCCTGGGTCCTGATTTATAAATTCGAAAAGTGAGTACGCCGGTCGGGTGTACCTATCTGTGACGACATTTGGGAGCATTTTTAATCGAGAGTGAATTGTGTGAGTTGGTGTGTTGGGGCTATTTATTTATAACCTGATAACCGAAGTCCTCATCGCAAAAAATGACGTTTTATGTTGCCTTTAAAATTTAGAAGATTGTAGTTGACAGGATAGGCAAGAGGCTGGAAGAGATTTTCATAAGCAAGAAGTGCAAGAGAAGAAACTCTTAGAATAGAACTTGCAATTTCAACAGTAAAATGAAGTGTCATCATCTGACTATTGAAATTGCGAAGTGTAAGCACAAGTTCTATTCAAATAGATTTTCTCTTACACTTCTCGAATGTGGAACTCTCTTCCAGCTTCTTGTTTTCCTGTCAATTACTCTTCAAAATTTTAAATGCAAACGTTAATCGTCATTTTCTGCCTCCTTCACTCCTTTTTTTGCTGTCCCTTCTCTTCAATAACGTTTTCTCAGTTTCCTTTATTTTGTCTTTCATCCTCAGTAACCCCTTGCGTCTTAGTTTTTTTTAAAGATAATTAAGATTCCAAAAGCTGGAGTATTGCGAGACAGGAGGATTTCTTTGGTAACGAAGAAAATAATACTGAGCTGTTACATGATATCTGTCCTTCTTTACGGCAGCGAATGTTGGATGATTTCCTCAAAGATGAAGAAGAGACTCGAGGCGACAGAGATGTGGTTCTGCAGAAGGATGCTAAAGATATCATGGACCGAGCGTGTGAGCAACGATGAGGTCCTAGAGAGGATGCAAACAAGGAGGAGGCTTATACTTAACATCAGGAAGAGGCAGCTGAAGTTCCTGGGACACATAATGAGGAAGGAAGGACTGGAGAATCTGATACTCAAATAGAGGGAAAGAGAGACAATGGAAAACAACGCATGACATAACTAGCGGCTTTAAGCAAGTGGATGACAGAACGTGGTGAAAGGAAGGAATTTGTTGAGAGCTGCAAGGGATAGAAGGAGGCGGAGAGTCATGACCGCCTATGCCCTGAAAGGACATGGTACATAGAAAGAAAGAAGGAATAATAACAACGAAGGGGTTGTAACTCTGACCGCAGACTTAGAGAGTGGTTTTTGATTCAGCCAGTCACGAACTCCTCCTGCAGCTGTTCTGTCTCCAAGAGTATGCGCCCGTGTCGAATACAGCCAGATAAACACTGTAAGGCAATTATGACTCTGAAGACGAAGTCCTGTTCATCATCAAGTTTATTAATAACCAAAAGGATAAAACTAGAAAAAAAACATATAAAATGCCTTCCCGCATAACAAGTATTTTCTCTTAGCCAAAGATTCTGCGTAACTGTTCCCAGGATAAATCTGTATCCAACAACCATACAACATAAATGTGGTAATACAACAATTGGCGATTCAAAAAAAATGTATATCTCATTTATGGTGATCAGAAAACAACTTTGGAAAAATGAAATCCGGTATCAAATAACAAACGCCAAGAATGAATATAGGAAAATAAATGTACAACGTAATAATACAAACTGGTAATACAGGTTAGTAGTTCCAGGAATGCGGGTTAGTAGAAAAATATATAGATAGTCTTTGGTATCGCCTTTTCGCCTTGTACTGTGTGCATCACATTTCCTAGTCTGTTAATTATTGTACCAGGTGCGAATGATCTCTTGAGTACTATAGGTGTATGCCGGTTTTTGTTCTTGTTCGGCAATAACTTATCAAACACACACCGTATTCTTTTTTACTGTTTGTTGGACATTTTCTTTTAATTCAATTCTAGCGGCAAACTTGTTACCTCGTCCCAACCCGCTCGAAAATACTTCTGGGAATTGATTATGTAATTCTTCCTTTAACTTTATAGCTTCTGATGGTTCGCACTTTATCTTTTTACAAAAAGAACTGATAAGTAAATCCCATACGTCGAACTTTTGCATCCAGTCTGTGCCCACCAGATTTTCTGTATCTTTCATTACGAATATCTTGAGTTTTTTTGTTTTTCCGTGGAATTTCACTTTTAGGATCACTTCTTCGAATTTGATACGCTTCCCTGTAACTGACTTAGTAATTTTTTGTGTATGTATCATCGTCGGTCTATTAAGCTTTCTCCATGTCTGTAGGTTAATTATCGTTAGATCCGAACCTGTGTCTAGTTGTAATTTTATCTTTTTATTTAAAATTTCAAGTTCCACGTATTTTCTTATGTTAATATTGTCTTCGTCGTGCATTCTAGTAGCTCTTATCTTACTAGTAAATTTTCTTTTCCTATATTGGGATGCCTTGTGACCCATTTCCCACACGCTAGACATCTTTTATATTTAAAACGACAATCCTTATTCCAGTGTAATCCTCCACATCGATAGCATGCAGATGGGGGGTGGGGCTTATATTTGCTTAGATTTTTATCATTATTTGCCCTATACATTGTACTTTTTCCATTATTATAGAATTTTTGTTTTCTTTCCGGGGAGGGTGAAAATCTTTTTTCATTATTATAGAATTTTTGTTTTCTTTCCGGGGAGGGTGAAAAACGTAAACTTTTGTTCAACTTACGTATATGTGCTACTCCTGACTCCTCGATATCCTTAGACTCTTTCTTTATACTCAGGCATTTTTGGCAGTGTTCTGATAATTTTTGTAGTGTTAATCCAGGCTCATTTTGCAGTTTTGAAAACATTCATTTGTGCATTTCACTATCCTTAGCTGAGACTAACCCTTGTACAAAAATAAGACACTTGAAATTGTCCGGAGTTAATTCTGACAACTTGAAGTCGTCGCAATGTTTGTTCACGATTGCGGCGAACGTGGAATAGTCCTGATTTTCGTCCTTTACAAGGTTAACACATTTCCACCTTTTGTGAAATAGTGACGTCTTTGGACTGAAAAGCTCTGTAAGGCATGAAGCTGCTTCGTCAAACGTTAACTCATTTGTCTTTTTTAGCAAGATGTAATCCACAAATTTTGTGTATTCCTCTGTTCCTAATTTTCTGAGTAATAGACGTAGCTTCTTTGCTTCTGTCCAATTTTGACAATCGATGTTGAAGATGTCTTCATGACGTCGGAAATAGTCCCCGAAATTTTTATCCTCTTCTAGGGAGTAATTGAATGTTTCTATCGTATTCCACACTACGTCTTGGGAAAAGTCGCCTATTTTTCAATATTTTGTTGTTTGTTACCCGCTACCTTTAATATTAGTTCCTGGAGTTGCATTTGTCTTTCTTCATTTTGCATTTGTCTTTCTTGATTTTCCTTCTGCGTTTGTAGTAATTGCTTTTGCCACTTCTCCTCCATTCTTTCTTGGAATTGTAATTGCTGTTCATTTTGTCTTTCTTGGAGTTGTAATTGCTGTTCATTTTGGTATTTTACAAGTTCTACTAAAATACTTTTAAAACCCTCCATGATAAGAGTCTTACGAAAAACTCGATTTTCCGTATTTTAATCCTCGTAAATCTTTGTCGTCAAATTGTTGTGGATACTGACAAAAAAAACAAAACAAAAAAAAACCCGGCAATTTTTTCTTTTGAGTCTCCGAGAAGTGCAAATTCTTGTCACCCAAGCTGCTGTGGTGAGAAAAGAGAATTTCTTTCTTTTCGTGTAGGTCCCAATTCCTCGTCACCAAGTTGTGGTCGGCAAGGGAGAATTCTTCTTTTTTTCGTTTTCCTTTCCCGTGTGAGTTCGAATTCCTCGTCGCCAAGTTGTTGTGGACAACGAGAGAGAATTTTGGTTCGGTTTTCCTTCCGTGTGAGTTCGAATTCCTCGTCGCCAAGTTGTTGTGGTCGACGAGGGAGAATTGTTTTTTTTTCGTGTTAGTTCGATATCCTCGTCGCTAAGTTGTCGTCGACGAGGAAGAAATGTTTTTTTTTCCTTCACGTGTGAGTTCGATATCCTCGTCACCAAGTTGTGGATTCCGGGATGAAATCCGGTATCAAATAATAACAAACGCCAAGAATGAACATAGGAAAATAAATGTATTAACGTAATAATACAAACTGGTAATACAGGTTAGTAGTTCCAGGAATGCGGGTTAGTAGAAAAATATATAGATAGTCTTTAGTATCGACGTATCGCTGTATGACGTCTTACTGAGTCTACGGGCTCGTTACTGTGACTCTTTCACCGTCTGACTGCCCAAACGTTTTCCTACCGACCGACTCTACTCTTCGGGTATTCACTGGCGGTAGTAAATGTATACCCTGGGTGAGTCTATTTGTGTGAAAAGGGTAGATCCCTCAACAGAAGGAATGTACATCGGTATCGTCTAGAGGCTGAGAACTTTCAAAATAAATTAATTCAACTTTTTCAAAAGAAACAAATTCAACACCTGGATGATTTTAGCTTATAAAAGAAGGGAAAGAGAAAATTTTATGCACCTGTATACAGATAACTCAAAAAAGGAAAGAAACCATTTATGTATTTAAATATAGTGTGCTGCACCATGTGGTTATGTAACATTAAGCAGTCGGCCTCCCAAGAAGAGAATTCTCGTTGTTGTCACTACTATATCTTGAATGGAACTCCACATAGTAGGTATCCTGGGAGACAAGGTGGAGTAATCCCCAGAGATGGAATAAGGTTGTGCGCATGGGCTACGAAAGAAAAAACGAGCTAAAAATAAAATAGACAGCCTTTACTCTCGGACCCACAATCGCTTCTTATGCCAATTTCTGCTATATAGTTCTATTTGAGTGAATAATATAAATAATTAGCATAACAACTTATATTGTCTGGCCAATTAAGCAGAAGTTTCTACTAAACGCGTTTATTCTCACCCGTAATGATCGCAACCAATCAGGAGAGACAAGAAATAACAAATACTAAATAACAAAACGAACCAATCAATGGGACGCTTGCATAAACTTCTTTAAAATGTCCTCATTCTTCCTGTCGTGTCCATAAAGAAATATTTAAATAAAAGATTAATTATACTGTCACGATGTCGTGTCCATAAAAAATAAATAGAAATTAATTAAAGTGTCAAAAATTATTATAATAAAATAATTATAACAATTATAATTATTATTATTAATTCACTCATTTTAAACCAATGAGAATCGACCACACTTTTCTCCTTTCCACTTACGAACACGTGACATTCTCACTATCGGACAAACAGTTCACACGGACAGGTCGTCAAAACGTGCGTCAACGAAAATTTCATCTCCTTTTCCTTTTTCAGGCCATAATAGTAACATTTATCTTTTAGGACTCAACAAAAATTCGAGGTAAGAAAACTCCAGACATTTCTCGTATTTTCTAGCCAAATTATCAGGACACTCATTGCACACATCTATAAAATAATACGATAAAGACTGTATACACTTTACTTATTCTCTATCTTATCCTTCTGTCGGATTCCGATCCCTATTTAATCTAGATTTGACCTCAAACTCACAATTTTACTCAGTATTACTGTGTCATGTTTCTCCAAAAACACATAACAAGGAGATAATAAATAATACTTGTTTTTTGTTGTTTTCACGTCTTAATGTTTCTCAGTACTTTTGTTTATATGGGGGTTTATAATTATTTACTCAGACCTCCCCTACACCCACCAAAATTCCACTTAAATAGCAAACAGCAGGTATGACATCTAAAACCTGTTTTAACTTACTGCTGTCAACAACAACTATCGTTTCACTTAAATACTCTATGTATATTTTGTTAAGTACATTTTTCTTCTCAAAAAATGGAAAAAGGAAGTGACGTTTTACATCCGGGCTTGCCTACAAACAGGATCGTTCATAACCATTTCCGACCCTCACCCGTAGATTTGCAGTTAAAATGCACTGAAACCAAGTTGCATCTTTGTTGTGAGTAAAATGGTTTTGTCTATATGATAAAATTATAATAAATAAATATATATATATATATACATACATATATATATATATATATATATATATATATATATATATATATATATATATATATATATACATATATATATATATACATACATATATATATATATACATACATATATATATATATACATACATATATATATATATACATACATATATATACATATATATATATATATATATACATACATATATATATATACATATATATATATATATATATATATATACATACATATATATATATATATATATATATATATATATATATATATATATATATATACATACAGACACACACACACATATATATATATATATATATTTCTTTTAAACATGTTGAATGTTAAAGACAACATCATCCTGCATATTTTCTTTTGAATTTTTTCATATTTTCTAATGAATATATATATATATATATATACAAATATATATATATATATATAGCATAATGAGAGGCCACGTATACTTTCTTGATATGTATATAATATCTGGATAAAATGAAAACAAAATTGGGTGTTTTTTTTTTTTTTTTTTTTTTTTTTTTTTTTTTTTTATGAAAGTATTTATTTCTGTGTTTCTGTGTAAATAAATATATACAAAAACACAGAAATAAATACTTTCATAAAAAAAAAAAAAAAAAAAAAAAAAACACCCAATTTTGTTTTCATTTTATCCAGATATTATATATATATATATATATATATATATATATATATATATATATATATATATGTCAAAGAAAAGCCCACTGGGAAATTTCTTGGTCTCTCAATGAGTCAATCCGCTACTGAAGAAAAGAGATATCTCAGCAATGGATAAACCTGTCGAATGAAATCGATTTTTCTAAGTGAGATAATTAATAACGTTATTAGCAACACCGCCATTAGTCAAAGGGGGATAACAAAGAATAAACTTCTCAAATTATGTCGCGCGTATGCCGAACAAATTAGTCTCACATACTCGTATCTTTGTTCCTCAGGAAGTACCCATTTTTCCAGAATTGAGCCCAAACAAAGTTAAGCCTCTTAATAATATTAAATATCTGTGCTGCTGTTTGTAAAACTATTTTTGTCTTAGTGTTTTAGTGTGTGTGTGCGTGTATATATATCTATCTATCTATCTATCTATCTATCTATCTATCTATCTATCTATCTATCTATCTATATATATATATATATATATATATATATATATATATATATATATATATATACATATACTAATTCACTAAAAAAAGACCAGACCATGAAGAAAAAAGCCCCCAAATTTGATTAAAACAAAGTTTTATCGTCAAAATGTTTATGTTATTATCAAGGAGAGGAAAGATCAACGTAATTTTGGTTATTTATTAAACTTTTTAGTCCCTTTCTAGAAATTCTGGTTAAAAATTTTGATTCACTTGAGTCAGCGGATGCTGATTGAAAGATTAGTCTTGGAAATTTTAGCGTCTTTTTTACAGTAAAAACACATTGATTTAGAAATTCTTTGAAATTTTATTTTTGAAAATCTTGTTATATATATATATATATATATATATATATATATATATATATATATATATATATATATATATTACATCTGTTACCCCCGCCCTTAATTAATTTTATGAAATTTCTAGAAATTAAAATTTCACCCCTTCAAATTTATAGTAATTAAAAGTAGGACTCCTTGAAAAATTTAAATCATCAATTTTTTTTATAAAACAGAAACACCATTTCCCGAAAATCTGCTCTAAAACACTCCCTGCATCTTGAGTATTATCTCTCGATGTTTAATTAGAACCAACGTTTGTTTATATTTTCGTTCTCTCTCCCTATATAAATATGATTTCATCAATAAGAACATTATTTAGTCTGAAGAAGTCCTTTTCAAGGACGAAACGTTTTACGTAGTATGTTTTTTCATTTTGTCATCCATTTACCCATCTCCCACATCAGGTGATGCTAACAAACGGCGCAGAATATGTGATGTTAGACAAAAATATAAGAAATAAGCGTAATCTAGGAAAAGATGTATGGGTCAATGAAAATATGCAGTGATCGAAAAACTGCAGAACACCGATGTAGCAGGCATGCATCAAAGGATAACAGGAATGACAGGATAGAAAACATGCTCCCCAGAAATATGTATAAAATCTAGAAAAGAGGAAGCAATTATAATAGAAAAAGAAAAGATTCTACAGAGAATAAATTAATTCATTGAACAGTTCTTCCAAAACAAGAGGAAAGAAACCTACAATACATAAAATCTTAGAAGGAGCCGTAATATTAATATCTTACGTTAAGCTAGTTCTGACCAAAGACGAAGAACAAAGCAGCAGGCCCAGCTGAGATTGTGAGAGTTTAGTGTCCTACTTCAATTTAATAATATTTTATTTAAGATCTAATTTCATTGGTTAAAAAAGATTCCAATACATTTCTTACGTAATAGTACTGCAATCGACAAAACCTGTAAAAAAGTGGATCACAGAGCCTTGATATTTCTCTGACTTCTGATTGGTCAATTAATACTGATATCATGTTTTCCATTACGTCCGCACGGTTAAAATTGATCTATGTGTTTCGAGCCTATCACGAGACATACAACATTATAAATACACGGACACATCTTCAACTCTTTCTCTGTCTTCTCAGACTCACAACAATGTAGTTCTGTGGAAAGGTCGCGTTTGTACCTTTAAGGGAAAACGCTAGGCAAACGCAATAATACACACACGCGCACACACGTACGTACAAAAATTGCACATTTCTGAACTCATGTCATTCACTCCTCATACAGAAACTTATTCAACTATTAATAGTGAGCTTCGCGACCTCAAACAATTTGCAATTTTTTGAATCAACTTAATTCACATAATAATTCAACTTTCAATCTTTTTGTTTCATTAACAAAAAATATATATTCAATATTCAACAGGTAAAGGGAGACAACTCTTACCTTAATTTCCAATATCAAACTTTATCAAAAATTTACGATGTAAAATATTAATTAATCTGAACTGATTAATTCATTGAAAATCCTTTTACTGACAGGAACATTGAAGAAACTCTCTATTTGACCTAAAGAACATTATCATGTTGTATATAATTGTTATATAAATGCTTTATTCTTGATTTTCTAAAAAGGAATAATTGTTGTTTTATATTTTGCCATTGATGACCTTGCTTGTGCATACCCAAAGTTAAATGTTTGTATAGAAGTTTATATTCACGCAGTCAACACAAATAATACCTTCTGATATATACATATATTTTCCTAATAACCCATACCTTCGCAACAAGAGAAATACATGCAGCCTTAAATAAATTTTTTATTGATAATTTGTTTTTCGTGGTACGATATCTGCCGTCCGTTTTCTGTGATATATATTATTCATTTTCTACTATGGTACGATAGTTACCAACTGTTGGAATTATGAAATATATTAGGGTAGGAGTTAGGGCAGTGAACAGTGAACTGGTTATGTATTAGAAATCATTAACAATTTCTATACAAAAAAAAAAAAAAATCATTAAATAGAGATTTTAATGTTTGTAAACTCGATGTCATTTAAAAAAAACAGTAAACAGGTCATCGATTTTCCTGAGCATTTCCAGCAATATTGAGTGCATCGTTATTTACGGGAAGTCGTAAATGACTCGGTAGATGTCGTAGTAAAGTAGGACTGATTTTTTTTAATGCTATGTCCTTTTTGGGATTTCTACAGGTTACTTTTCTTCATTATCTGTGAATTGCCACGACTTCCTGGAAAAGTTAGTGGAGTGTTTTTTTGTTGCATTTTCCACTGTTTTCAATTCAATGTAGTCATTTCAAAGAATGACTGTCATTCAAAGTTAAAAAGACCAGCTTACCCTGCTATTTAAGTTGAAGAGAAGAGATAAATTAATATCATGTGCGAAAGTGGGTGCAACGGACTTGACCGGAATCCGAACTCGGTTTGTGGATTTCTTGTTCCGTGCCTCTAACCATTACACCACCAGCACATCGATAAAATACATAAAAGGGAAATAACTGTCACAAAATATACAAGTTATCTCCCTTGAAATTATAGCACGCGATAAGTGTCTACTTTTACTTGACATAATAACTGCATGGAAGCGTCATACGGGCTGTTTCGACTGCAAATCAATTTGATTTCTCATCTTCAGCATCGGCTGCTAGTTTCTAAGCATGCTCCTCTTCTCAGGTCAATTTGTATTTCTTCAACACCCACAGAGACAGACTATGGCTTATACCGCAAGTATGCTGATCAAACTTTTAATTACAGTTCAAGTATGTATCCCACTCCCATGGTCACATACAATGTTGGATTCAGTTTTTCTCTTTATTATATTGTTCACCCAATACAAGGTCCAAGAGACACTTAAGGTAGAGGGGTATTCAATGAGGTTGTTGTGAGGGTGGAAATGTATGAAGTGAGAAGTACATATTCTAAGGATATGTAGGAAAAATAACAGTTGGCTCTAGACTGGAAGAAATTAAGATTGTAGGTTTTTTTAATTTATTTACTGTTAGTTCACCCAATACAAAGCCCAAAGGACACTCTCTAGGTAGCGCATTACTGAGTGAGACTGTTGTAAGAGAGGAGGAAGGAAGAAGTAAGAAATGCATATTATGAAAACATGTAGGTTTGATTTGTTTTATGGCATATCAACCTCAATGGGTTATAATAGAATATGTATCCTTTGTAAGATACCAATTTGTAGATCAGGTTTCATTGACGTATTTTTGTAAAGAGGATTTTTGTCGAGATCCTAGTTTCATTGATGTATTCTTTTCAGATATACAATTTGTAGAGAAAATGATCTTATTGACATTATTTGATTTATATTTTTTTGTAGAGGCCGACAGTTTTAAGAAATTATATTATGTCATTCACTTTTGTTTTCTCAATATTTTTTGCCTATATTATAACATTTTTGTCTTGAGTTAATATATGTTTAATAGAGTAAGCCATTACTCATGCTTGGTGTACTGGTTGATCTTCGTTGTTTAGCAAGTACAAGTGAGTTATTCTCGCGTGGCCACTGCATAAGCGGGCCAGTACCCTTACTTCTTTTCGAGATTTTCTGAAACCCACTTTCATTCTTCTAGTTTGGGCTGAATTGCGAAGAGCTTATTGTGTGGGTTATGGTCCCAGCATCGTTGCCATTCCTTTTGAATATATTTGTTAATGACCTCCTTAAAGTCAATGTATGGGATTTTGGTCGTTGAATCTACATCCATATCTAAAGCTGATTTGACTGTTAGGTCTGCTTTATTGTTACTGATATGGCTAGGAATCCAACATAGTTTTATGTCTTTATGTTCGCAAGTAGTGCTGCTCATTTTGTATAATAGTTTAATAATGAGTGGGTTATTGGATTCTTTCCTTAAAAGCCAATAAGACGGATAGTGAGTCCGAAAATATTTTTCTTTGCTCTTTGATGTTGAGAGCTAGCTCTATTGAGTAAGCCTCCGCAGTAAAAATAGAGCTTCCTTTTGGGAAGCACTTTGTTTGTAATATTTTGGTTCACTGCTGCACATCCTGTCTTGTCCTCACACTTTGACCCGCCTGTACAGCTGGATGTATGGTTAAGGTAGTTTTACTGTATGCCCTGAAACCTGCCCTGGAATGTGAGTGGGTGCGTTTTTTTGTGTAGGGAGATTATTTAATTCGAGCAAGGCTTCGGATTGCTTGATTGACCATGGTGGAATACTGGCTGTAGTCGTTTCTTGTATGTTTAAAAGTGTGGCCCTTAACTCCTCAGCAATGGATTTCATCCTGAGTCCATAGGGTTTTATTGTGTTATCTTTTTATTTGAATAGATCACAGTAATTAGGTTTAAAGGTACTGCTCTAAGCTGGGTTAGTTGGTCATGATTTTATTTTGACATAGTATGTAGTGCCAACTTAGAGCGCCTTAAATGTGGAGGTTTTTCTTTAGTTTCTGTGTATAAGCTCTCCGCTGGGGATATCCTAAAAGCCCCAAGTATTAGCCCTGATGATAGGTTGCGTTGAGTACTTTTAGGTATGATTTTCTGGCCGCCTCATATATGAAACTAGCGTAATCCAGTTTTCAGCAAACTCGTCATTTGTATCATTTAATTAATGTTTGTCAATCTGCTCTTCATTCAGTATGGGATATCACACACTGAAGTTGGAGGACTTTACTACATTTTAGTTTTAAATATTTTAGATGGGGAATGAATGTTAATTTTTTGTCAAAGATGATGCCTAAGAACTCGTATTGTTCCACTACTGGAATTTTTGCTCTGTCTAATTTTAAACAGGGGTCGATGTGCAATTTCCTTAATTTGCAGAAATGTAGGCATTTGGTTTTCGTTTTTGAAAAAGATAAAACCATTTTCTGTGTATTTTATTGAGGCTTTGCTGGAGTGTCTTTCTATGGTATGCATATATCGAGATCTGTACATTATTAGAAAGTCGTCGGCATATAGTGAGCCTCTCACTCCTGGGCTTAGAGATTTAACTATGGAGTTAATTTTGACGTAGAAAAGGGACACCGAAAGAATACTTCCTTGTGGAACCCCTTCGCCTTGGTTTTGAATTTCAGACAGCGTAGTTTCTATACGGACTTGAAATTTTCTGTCTTCTCTATGAATTGAGTCAGCCTTCCTATTAGGCCCAGTTCATGTAGGTCTCTAAAGATATCAAATTTCCATGTCGTGTCATACGTATTTTAAAGTCAAAAAAGGATGCCGTGAGATGTTCCTTCTTAATGAAGGATTCCCGTACAAAGGTTTCTATGCGTATTAAATGGGCCATGGTGTTTCTTTTTCTTGAAAGCACATTCGAAGTCACTGATTAAGCCGTTTCCAGATATCAAGTCAACCTGTTGTTGAACATTCTCTCCATAGTTTTTACATAGGCAACTGGTTAATGCTATCGGTCTGTAGTTTTAAGAGTCTGTATCATCCTTTCTAGGTTTTGGAATAAGCATAATGAATGACTGTCTCCACATTTCTGGGAAGTTGTAATGGTTTGTTGGCTAACTGTTTTATAAATTCGTAGTGGATATCACCTGGGTCCACAGCTGTATTGTGGGCTTTCTTTAAAGATTCATTTGATTCCTCCAGAGTGAATGGTAGTTTATAGCTCTCGGCATTATTTTATTTAAAGTTTAGTTTTTGTTTTTCTGCTTTTTGTTTGAGTTTTAGAAATTGTTGGCTACCATTGTTGGAAGACGAAGTTTTAGAGATTGTTTTGGCTAGTTGGTCAGTGATATCCTTTTTACTGGTTATTTTAGAGTTATTTATCGTGAGGTGTCTTGCAACATTTGTTTGGTATTTGCCTGCTATTCCATTTATCATATTCCAAGCGGATTTTGTTTTTGTATCAGAATTGTTTCTTTAATTATTTCTGTGATTTTGCTTGGAGTTTTTATGGCGATGTTCACTCTTTACAGAGCCCAAGGGTTACTCAAGGTAGAGGGTTACAATTGGGGGCCATTTGTGTGTATAGGAGTGGAAGATACCGGTTAGTGATCGGGGAAATCTCCTGTTGGAAGTCGGTTCCACAGGGTTCGCGGGAAGAAGCTGTTAGAGTGGAACTTACTTCTCACCGATGAAATACGGAGGGAATATGGGTGATTTGATACTATGTAAGTGGCATGACGTGTTCTTGGTGTGAAGGTTTGCCTCAGCGGGGCCAGAGAATGTAGTCCGTCGGAGCACCTTCTGTGGAAGTAGCGATGGAACAATGAGAGGCTTGCCACATCTCACCTGTGAGAGAGGGGTTAAAGTGTGGAGAATAATTTGTCACCCAAAAGCACTCGGAGATGCTTTTTGACTCTATCAAGGCTGGAGAGTGCAGTCTTGACAGCATCTGCCCAAATATGACAACGGTACTCTATTTTTGGCCTGATCTGTCTCTTGTAAATGTAGAGGACATCAGGAGGACTCAGGTACTTAGAGACCCAAACATTTTATCTGCATCCTTAGCAATGGATCGTATGTTCGGGTGTGATTTTGAGGCCCAACAGTCTTTCAAAGTAGGGTACTTCCTCGAGAGGACCTCCATTCATCTTGATTGGGTGTAGTTCGGTGTCAGATCGGCGATGGTAAAATGTAACTAGCTTGGCCTTCGAGGCATTGAATGTAACCAGCGAGTTTTTACTCCATTGTGTAGTTTGTGGAAGATCGGAAGAGAGATCAGTCGCCAATCTCTGACCATCGAGAGTTTCAGAGGTGCGAGCTTATATAGTCGTATCATTAGCATAGATGTTTACAAATGATCTGAATATATTTATAGGCAGACCATTTATGAAGATCAAAAAGAGGGTTGGTTCGAGGAGTGAGCCCTGGGGAACGCCTGCGATGATCTCTAGGGCTCTAGATGACTGGCTATTGATAACTACCTTCATAGTAAGGATTTTATGATCGAGAAAACTCTTTTGGCAATTCCATAACTGAAGAGCTTGTGTAGTAAGCCTTTGTGCCACACCTTGTTGAAGGCCTTTGAGATATCTAGCGCTATTGTCCTCGAGGTATTTGTGTCGTCAAGAGCCTCACTGATTCTGAGTGATGGTAGTTAAGACGTTAGCAGTGGATCGAGCCGACCGAGACCCATACTGCTCGTCGCTGAAGTGGTTGCTCTTTTCTAGGTGCTCGACGACCATCATATTGATTATGGCCTTAAAAAGCTTGCTGAGGATACTGATGGGGAAGATCGCCCGCCCGCGTTCTTGAAAACCGGCCATACGCTTGGCTCTTTCCAAAGGCTTGGGAAGGATTTCTCTTTCAAGCAGCGGTTGAATAACTTTGCTAGGATTGGGGATAATTCCGAGTTGATGTTCTTAAGAACAACCACTGGAATTTTGTCTGGACCAGTGACTTTCTTAAGGTCAAAGCCGTTGATAAATCTAGAGACTTTTTTTTACAGCAAATTAGAGGTTGTAGTTTGTTTGCTGAATTCTTTCAGAGTTGCTCTTCTCAACCTGATGGCTTTTTTTACATTTATCATTGAACCTAGGTTTGTTGCGTTTTATGGGGACTGAATTTTTTGGAATGCAGTTTTTTTTTTGTTATGGAGATGAAGATTTCCGTGAAATGTTTTAAGTCCTTGATATTTTTCATTCAACTAGTTTTTCAGAACATTGGTTTTTTTAATTTTTTTCACTTCGCTCCGCCTAATTTCCAACGGAGAGGAGGATTTTTTTCATTATGTTCTGAATTTTTGTTATGGTCCAGGTTAGGACCAAGGAAGAACAACACGAACACAAGAGTAGAAATAACGAAGATATATTACACGGAATAATAATACAAGATGTGGAAGGTGTTAGTATGACTGTCAGTCTGGTTTGGAGTGAACTACTATCGGCTCGACCCGATTCGTCCCTCTCTCTTGAGAGGCGTAGTATACATAATGTTAGGAAGAGTTCATTCTGTAGTTATAGGTAAGGACCCATAACAGTTTTGTAGGGCGTTTGGCAAATGATTTGCGAGTACGTTCCAAGAGAAATCCCTGTAAAATGATGGATCACATATAGATAAGTCTATTGCTGAGTAGCTGCCAGAAAATGGATTTATGTAAGTCTGGATTTTATCATTATAAATGCATAAATCGTTGTTACAAATTATTGTCTCTAAGGTCCTACCCTTTTGGTTTGTGTCTTTACAACCTCATATGGTGCTGTGACAGTTAAAGTGCCTTATTATCATAAAAGGTACTGGCAGTTGCCTTATGATTTTCTGAATTTCAGCTTCATTTACTGGTTCATTTGGTGTGATGTATACTGAGCAGATATTTATTGTCCTATGACATTGAGACATTCGCCCAACCGACCCATTCGATGTTTTATCCCCGCGGTTGACCGTTGAATGGATCACTTCAATCCAAGGCTTGTCTTGTCGCACGTTGTGTTTGATTTAGATCAAAAGGCTGGCGATGATTAATTGTCGACAGGAATCGTTGAATTGATCTGGTCCGGACAAAGTGAAGTCACAAATCATAGGATAAATAGTAATAAAGAAAATGTTTTATATAACGTTTCTTATACATAGCTGGTAGTACAATATCAGTTCTTTAGGTAGGACTGTATTTTCTTTATGCAGGAATATATTTGTCATGCAAAGTTATTTGACCCTTCCCTCTTCGAATATTTCGTGACATTTTGTACGTCGTGACTAAGTCTAAACAAGGTTTCTGGAACACAGGTCAAAGTCGGAGGTTTTCTTCAGCGGCAGGAAGTCGGGTGAGTTCGGTGAAGCGGTCGACCCTCGCCTGGAGTCTGGCGGCTTCTCTCTTTCATTCGTTTCGAGTCTCTGTTTATATGGACCTCCGTTCAAAACTGGCATGAGGATTGATCTGGGTTGTGATTTCCATTCTCTTAATCTCTATAGATAGTTTTTTGTTTGATTGCATGTCCAATTTTGGAGAGACTCCTCCTTCGAGGAGTAGTGGTAGCTGAATATCGATCCACTGTAACTCCTTTCTTCTCGTATGTTTGTCTCAATTACTCCGCCTACCTTGAGATTCAAAAGAAGCCTTTCACTTCTATGGCCATCTGACCAATACGATCTCTAGACTGCATGGGTAAGCAGGCATGGTTTAGCTCCAATTATTAATTTTAATTAACGTCCAAAATTTTCATCAACGGAATTCCTCGACCCCTTCCACTTTCTCAATCGGGCATTCATCAGCTGTTCCCCTGACACCCTCTTCTTGTGGTATTTCGGCTCTTACCCAAAGAAATCTCATCTCTTCAGTGATTCACACCTTTCCTCTTCTTTAGACAAGTGATAAAGAAAAAAAAACAATTCTTTAACTCAGCCTTTGTTTTCAAAACACCTTATATTTTATCTCTCGATCGACTTTTCCTTACCGGGTCTTGGCCAGCAGATAATTTCATGAATTTTAAAAACAATAGTGTCTCCATTTCGGCTTTTACACTGCCTCTCTCCATCCCCTGTGGGTTTAAATTATCCAGATGGCTTTTTCGACTAGAGCCCCCAAAATAATACTAAAGTCATTTTACTTCCAGCCAGCCCCCCACTCATGACTTGGTCATCGGAGGTACTAAGACCTTTATTCTTCGCTCGACATGTTGACAACACAGTATTTACCAGGTCAATATGGCTGAAGTTGACAACTGACAATAACGCCTATAAATTGGATAGGTATTTTATCCTGGTGCATATTTGGGGTATTGTATTTAGTTATAAAGTACTCCATTAATTGATATAGTTATAGGCGCTTGACATGACCAGCCGATTGATCGGTGCGGGTCTCTCCGACCACCTGTCTAGCCCATGTAATAGCCAAAGTGGTATGTTGGGAATCAGAAGTATCTAACCCTGACTCCTGAAGCCCTCAATCACCAGGACCCTGTCCTCAGACATTACGGGTCGCCGTCCATACCAAACAAGTGGCCTCATAGAGGGGTACGCGTATTCTGAAGCCCCAGGCTACAGAGTAGGATATGTAGGATAGATATCGGTTGATTTTGGACTTAAAGAGACAAAGATTGTAGATTCGGGAAGCATCCACTCCGGAGTCTGTTTGACAAATTAACAGTTCTGGGGAAGATGCTGTATGAGTGGGACTTCTTTCTTACTAGTGGAATACGAAGGGAATGAGGATGAGTTGACCTTGTGTATGTGGCCTGGTGAGTACTTGCTGGTGGAAGTAAGGTCTGTAGCTCATCTGAACATTTGCCATGGAAATAGCAATAGAGTAGGGAGTGGTTAGGAGTATTTTGTACGTGGGAAAGGGGTTGCAAAGTGGAAAACAATTCATCACTCAAAAAGACGCCTAAAAACTTTTGAATTCTGTCAAGACTGGAAAGTGAGGATTTAACAGCTCCTGCTCAAACATGGCAGATTTTGGCAAATCTTTGACTCTATCAAGGCTGGAGAGTGTGGTCTGGGCAGCTCCCACCCAAATATGACAACAGTACTCCATTTTGGGCCTCATCTGGCTCTTCTAAAGGTAGAGGATAGAAGGAGGAGTTAGGTACTTACTGGAATGGTATGTTGTTGGATTAGCACCCCCTGATGATAATCACTGATGGTTTAAGATTTGAAAGCTTCTTTCTCTTTCTCCTTTGATTTACAAATGAAAAGATGTTTTTTATTTTATTTTTTTAATTGGTATCGCCCTAAGCAAGGTAGTAAAGCTTCTAAAATTCAAGGAGTTACAGGATGTGGAATAATTAGAAACAGAAACATTAATCAGCAGCGAGAGAAAAGAGTAATCAGGAGGACGGTAGATAGTGATTAACATTGCATTTAAAGTTTTGCAGATTAAGATGATTGAAAAGCATGGAGACAGAAGGGATTTCCACAAGTGAGAAGTGCGAGAAAAGAAACTGTTAGCATAGAACTTATGGCTACATCTAGCTAGCTCAACTGTAAATTGATGAGATCTTAATGCCAATCTAGTACTGCACTTAAATTCATAGAGTCTAAGTGCCATAGTGAAGAACTCATCCAAACAATTGTCATGAAAGTACTTATAAAGAAGGTACAGAGAGGCAACCTTACAGCCGTGGGTAAGTGACTGAAGCCAAGTCTCCAGATCAGGACGAGTAATATTGAAGGATGCTGGGAATACCATGGACCGAACATGTGAGCAACAACAAAGTTCTAGAGGCAATGAAATCACAAAGAACACTTATACTTAACATCAGGAAGAGATAATTGAAATTTCTAGGCACATAATGAGGAAAGAAGGCTTGGAAAATTTGATACTCACAAGACAGATTGAAATAAGAGGGTCAGAGGAAAATAACGCATAACCTACCTGGCAGAGCAGAGTTTGGGAGAGATAGTAAAGAGACAAAATTTATTAAGCATTACAAAAGACAGGAAATTGTGAAGAACCATGATCGCCAACTTCCTGAAGGGGCATGGCACATAGAACAAGTTGGAGGGGGTGACAACTATGGTTGCCATCACACATTACTCTAGAATTTTTTCCAGTCTAATTTACACATGGCTAAAGTTTTCTTATATATGCCATTTGGAGAATACAAAAAAGTAGTCTAGAATGCATAAGAAATATATACTGCTGATTTACTATAATTTCCAACCCTCAAACAAAGATGGATTTCAATTTTTAATTATAGGTTTATTTTTCTTGCATAATAAAGTTATTCCATGACCCAACACCACTTTTCAAGGCTGACAAAAACAAAAACAATAAAACTCATATCACCATGACAATACCAGCCAAAAGTGGGGCATTTGATAAGCCTAATATTGTAGAAAATTGACAGCTATGTTTTAGTCAAAACACAGTGTTTTGTTCACATCAGAAGTAGAGGATTAAAATCTGGACACTCTAACTTGTTGTAATGGCCAGAAAATATATTGTGTAAAGAGAGTAGATCATTATTAATGAGAAAGTATACCAAGGGAAGTAACTCTAATAAAACAACTGATCAAGGGAAGTAATTGAATCTCGTGCATTGATATCACTTGAGATCGATCAGATACTCGTGTTACTGTTGTTGTGTCATGCAAAACAAAATAAAAGCTCAACATCCATTTCCAACTAAAAGTTACTTGTTTTGTAATTAAGGTAGGTATATTTTAGTTACCTGGTCATAATTAGCACGGTTATTTGGATTAAAGTATGCGTATTTCAGAATTACTGTCCAATGTCGGATTGAAAAGTTTATTTTGTTTTTCACTTGAATTTTTCTGTTTAAAGGTAAAGCTCACGTACACGCATTCCACAAAGTGACAAAACGTGTCTAAGTAGAGAAAAGAAATTGGTTTGTTTGTACAGAATATTTTTTCAGCTTAACTCTGAAAAATATTCCAATAAATAAATAGTGAGTAGTTTCTGTTGTTTGCTTACGTTTGGCAGTTAGTGCTTTAAATAATTGATTACATTTTTATTTTTAAGAAGAGCATTTATATAGCTAAAAAAAATAAAACAAACAACTAAAAGTATGTTAAATTAAAATTTTTTGGCAATCTCGTAGTTTTGTGTTCTAAATTGACGGTTGTTGTTTAGAGAAATCGGTCACCCATAACAAAATAAAGTTTATCTGTTTAAATTTTAAAAGTAAACTATAAAGATAAAATCTCATGAATAAAAAACCGTAAAAATCCTCCAGTAAAAATAAACAGTACAGTTCACCAATTTTATTTTTTTGAATGTATCTTTTTTTTTTTTACTTTTATAGTCACTTAAGTTGAAAGGACACAATTTTTTATCTTTGAAAGAGAAAATAAAACTAATATTTTTCAATATTGTACGAGAAAAACAATACGAATAAGATACCACTTTCTGTAAATAAATGTCAATACTTTCAGGAAAATCGACAAAAGTTTCTTTTATTAGATTTTTGACTTTGAATCATTTTTTGTGTATCTGACTGAGTTTCCTCTAAACAATCGTGATAATTTGGGACGCTAAAAAGTAAAAACTATGAAATCGCCATTTTCTTTCAAGGTTTGAGTGTGCAAATAAAAACACGAAATTTAAAAAAAAAAAAATACTATATGATCATTGTCACACGGATGTAAAAAAAATGAATGCTGTTGATTGAATGAGTACTCGAACTCAGGTATAGTGCAAATTTTTATGATCATTTTTTTTTCCCACAAAATATAACCAATTAAACAGTTAATTTTTTTGAACAAGCTAAAAAAATTCTTTTCGGTAACCAGTTGCACTACACAGGTAAACTTTTCTGATAGTGTGTGTGTTTGGGGGGGGGGGGGTGTTTATGCAAAAAAAAAAAAAAATGTGTTGCACTATGCATACACAAGTATTTAGGTGCTTGTGAACTTCGAAATAGCTCTCCTTATTACAATGTTCAGTGCCAGAGGTCAATTATGAAATCTGACTTCAAACGCCATCTTAGACAATAAAAAGATTTTATAAATTGATTTTTAGCTTCAATTTAAGTTTTACCATTCCAATTCTGAAGAGCCTTGTTTTTTGAGGGGCAGAGGGGCACAAATTGTGAAATGTTTGTTTGGTGATACTGCAAAACGTCCAAGAATGGATGATGGAACATAGCATCATTTAGTTAGAAGACCATCAACTGTGAAGAAATGATGTCCAATCAGATCCTGCAGTGTTTTTCTCAAAAACAAAATACAGCAAGAATCATGGTACTTTTGTGCCATTTGTGAAGACAAACCACCTCTCTGCATTGTTGTTTCAAAAATCACCTTTCGAACACGTACACGGTGGTCCGAAAGTCTTGTCGCCCCCTACCAAAAAGTAATGAGAACAATAGAAGGACAAGTAATACAGTACATCAAAGCACATGTACTAGATTCAGTTTATTTACTTTCATTGACACTGTCACACATCGAGAAGGTTTGTATGAACATCATTTTCACGGCGCAAAATGATGTAGTGACATGTCCTGCGTGATATTTTATGAAGCTATGCTTTGTTGATTGTTGCAGAGGCTCTCCAAACGGCGTCCTTCAACTGATCGGTATTCTGGTATCATTCATGTGAAAGTCCCTCCTTGATAATGCTCCACAGAGCGTTGAAATAGAAAATTATAGTATGTAGACATGACAAGACTTTCGGACCATCCTGTAGTTTGGCTATTGGACACTTTGGTTGCTTTTCAAATTCTTTGTTTATGATGTTTTATAATTTCAATAAATTTTTCCCATAAAACTGTTTTTAGTTGCTAGTATGATCTTTTGTACTGCCTTAGATGCCAGGCACCAGTTATTTTTGTTTAAAACAACAAAAATATTGTGGTTGTAGCCTTGACGAGGAGGCATGGTGGAGTAATGGATAGTGGCTCGGGTTGAGGAATTGGAGAGCCGAGTTCAAATTCCAGTCAAATCCATTACATTCACTTATGTGCTAATACCTTTGGGAAATGGTATGAATCCTCTTCTCCTCCCAGATTTGGGTTAAATAGCAGGACACACTGGGTTCTTTAAACTTGGTTGGCAACCAGTCTACTGCAGAAAGAAATGGCAATCTACTGCAGGAAAAGAAATCTGCCTTGTCAGTCATGTATCGAAAGGTACATGATTGCCTAAGCATGCATCACACATGGCACATAATTGACTGATCCTTGAGGACAACACCACAATGAGATAACTTGTGGTCAGTGTCATAATAAAAACTACAGTCAATGTGTTAATTTTGCACTTCCAATAATCTTAATTAATCAAAACAGTAGTTTGGAAAATATTTGGACTGAAATACTTTTATTAATCAAGTGTGTTGTCATTTTTGTATGTCAAGGTAAGAAATTTGCATTTACAGTTATTTGATAACTTCTGTTATCTCTCACTGGCTTCATGAGTCAAAATGTCTTTATTGCATCCTAAAGAGGTTGGCATATTTTGTCAATGGATCATTCATAACAGAAATGTGTCAAAAGAGTTAACTCGCATCTAAACCAACATAGAGTCTGGATAAGTGAGGCAAATCTGGTTGACCATTATTACTGAGTTGTGAGTTTGATCTTCACTGGGTGCCATATACAAAGAAGATGAAGTGACATTACATTACCCAACACGAATTGACATGTTGTAGAATTGGGTAACATAACGTGAGGTAATGGTTAATGAAGAAAGTCCTGTTGGCTATTACCCCTGAGTAATGAGTTAGCTCCTCACTGAGTACACCATATAAAATTTTACATTAGGTAACCCACCAAGAGTTGAAATATTGTAAAATCAACCAAACTAATTTGACATGGAGTAATGGCTAACAAGGCTAGTCTGGTTGGCTAGCCTTGTTAACCATTACCCCATGTCGTTTTCACTATTATTGCTCTTGAGTAGTGAGTTAGGTCCCTACTGGGTGCACCATGCAAAATTCAACATTAAATAGCTCAACAACTGTTGACATATATAATCGACCAAACTAAATTGACATGGGGTAATGGCTAACAGGGCTAGTCTTGTTGACCATTATTATTGTATAGGGAATTTGATCCTCAATGGGTGCCCCATTCAAAATTTGACATTGCCTAACCCAACAAAGGTCAGCATCTCATTAAACAGATCAACCTAAACTTAGCAACAGTCTTATCTTGTTTCTATTTAAAAATTCTATTAGTATTATCAAGAGAAAAATTCTTGCATTATACTTTTTCCTTCTTAAGCAAACTTTATAGATGCGGCAATTCTTCTTCTTCTATGTGCCATGTCCTTTCAGGATGTTGATGATCATGGCTCTCCACAACAGCCTTTGTAACTTTTAATAAATTTTGTCATCTTTCTAAATGTTGTGCACCAATAATTTACTCAAGCTTGCAAGGTAGAAGAAGCATTGTTTTCCTCTGTCCTTCTTGCCTTCAATCTGTCCTGTTGATTCAAATCTCTTCTTCATCTTTGAGGAGATTGTTCTGTATTTACTGTCATATAGGAGCACTGATATTGTGTATTTCAGTGTTCTTTGTTTCTAATGAAATTTTTCTGTTTCTTAATACTTTGTTTAGCTTTTGAAAGTCATATTTGGCTATCCCAATGCATCTTCTGCTTTCAGTCTTGCACTTTCTGTCCTCTGTTAAAACACTTCCCATTTATTTAAATTGTTGTACTTGTGTGATTTTGATATCTCCAATTTGTAATTTTCATGTTGGGCTGTCCATTTTGCTAACAACCATTAACTTAATTCAAATACTTTGACCCTAAACATGTGTTTAAATCAATTAGGATTTCGCATTCATCATCATCATCATCATCATTATTATTATTATATCAGATATTATTACTTTATAGTCTGGGAAAATGATTTATAAATTTTTATATATGAAGGATAATTTTATGGAAAAAGTGGAAAAAAGTTTCATGTGATGTGTTTTGTTCTTTAGGACTTTATCTGACTAAAGTGATGTTTACATTGATGTGACCGTACATGAAGGAAAGGTGACACTGAATTTTTAATTTAAATTAATTAAAAAAAAATAATGTTTTGAGTATATAGTCTAGTAGATTTGATTGACTTTCTTTTTTTCTTTTATATAGCTGCAAGTTTGGAAGTTTTGATAAGTGTTAAACCACCTCTTAATTGCTGTTGTTCCCAGGTCTACTCTGACCCAGGGTGGTCGCACTTGTTAGGGTCCTAGCTATGGGTAAATAATGACCCCCCCCTCCAAGAAAACTGCTATGAAAGTAAAATTACATTTTTATTGTAAAAATACCATCAGTACCTAATTTATTGTAAAAATACCACCAGTACTTAATTTATAGTAAAAATACCATCCATATCTAGTTGATAGTAAAAATACCATTTGTACCTAATTTATAGTAAAAATACCAACCATACCTAATTTATAGTAAAAATACCATTAGTGTACCCAGGGATTGAATTCAATGCTTGTATCGGGTAATGTGTACTTGCCCTCAGTGGAAATGGGTGGAACAGTACTAAATAAAAATAAGAAATAGATGATATCCTTAGATACGAGCAGTAGAATGAGAGCAGTCTATCCCTATGGATCAAATAAAGGGTTCACTTCAGAATTCTCTATAGGGTACTCAGGTTGATATACACCCAATGAAGGCAGGAGAGCACAGTGGCCAAAACATTGAGATAACAACAACAAAGGTAAGGACAATAGTTTGAATATAAATAATGTAAATAATGACGACCTCCTCAGTAGACATTGCATAGAGATGAATACCATCTGAAAGCTTCTGATCAACCAGGACACTTATAAAATTTCATTACTCAAGTGCAGGACATTCATACAGACTATTAGGTTTCAGGTTCCAGAATTTCAACACTAGATTAAAGCACTGGTTAAAACATTTTAGGTTCTTTGGCAATTATGAGTTCAATCCCTGGTAGTGTTGGGCAATCACGTGCTCTGGTTCAGTGAAAGAAACTGACCAGCAACAAAAAGTTGAATATATCTGGTGAGTACTAACTGATATGAAATGTCCTTTAAGCATGAAAAGCAGAGTGAGAACAATGTCCACCCATAAATTGAATAAAGAGTTCAGTTCAAAATTTCAAGAAGATTACTGAGTATATGAACACTGACAGTTTAAGAAAACCAAATGGTACAATGGCTGAAACTTTGTGAGTATAAACAACCAAGATGAGTACAGTGGTTAAAAACAGCAACACTTTGACTAGTGTGTATTAACATGTAGTATAATTTAATAACTCATCTTATTTCTGTTTTTTTATTTAATAGATTTTCTTATTTTCCCCTTAGTTTTGTCTTCCAAATATTGTTAATTTTAACCTGCCAACAAAGTTTAACATAGGCTATGCATTCATCCATACTTGTTTATTTGCACAATACTTCCAAAAGTTCTCAGTAAATTTCAGTGCTGTTCTGTCGGGGGATGGACTGTGGGCCAAATCTTGGAGCAGATCCACATTATTTTATATATATATATGTAATCTGAAATATAGGTGTGATGGTGGTGGGGGTATCAAATCTTAGTCAGTTACCTCCCCTGCATTATATTTACAAACTAATTTTCATTCAATCTTTTTTTTTAGTGAGAATGGCATTGGCAGAGAGGTGTGCACTCTGAGTGTTTGCTAGCTTAAGATATGAAAATATCTGTTTTATTTGTGTAATTTTTTTTAATCATTTCACACCAAGCAAGCCACTAAGACACAAGTTATTTAATGTCTGTGAAAGAATATGAGAAAAAGAGAAAACATTATTAAGGAGAGAATAATAAAAGAACAGGAATTAAGAAGACAGAAGATAAAATTTACGTTGCATTTAAATTTTTGAAGATCAAAGTAGATATATAGTTATAGTACATATAATATAATTATATGTGTGTGTGTGTGTGTGTGTGTGTCTGCTAAATAATAGTTTAGCAGACTATTATTTTTTAATTGAAGTGTATCTTGGCTCCGACTTCCGGAGATTAACCTTCAAGGTCAGATAGAAACCATAATAAGGGAGTTGGTTTTGATTGGCTGAGTTAGCATGAGAATGATAGATAGAGAAAGGTTTTTCAGTGAGTTGGTTCTTACACGTCAAGCAGTGTAGATGTGTTCACTTTTGTGTCTGGAACAGCTCTCCAGAGCAGGGTGTGGTGTTGGTGGTTGTGGGGGGATGGGGCGATTCCACTGGATAGCTAGTACATGCTGACATTAATAAAATAGTTAAGTTAAAATTAGCCGTGTTTTACATCCTTTCATCTCTGAACTAAAACAACTAGCAAACACCAGCTTTCTATTTACAGAGCCACCAGTAGTCACAAGAACTTGTAAAATACTAAGACTGAAAGTATGTTTAGTCATTTGGTACTGACATTACTTTTTTTTTTAATTCTTTTACTTTCAAGTTGGATTTTTAAAGAAAATTAAATTTAATGTGTGGCATCAGGATGTGGAATTGGTAAATGCTAAAATCTTCAAATATCTCGGTATCAGTCAGTTATGTGCCATGCGTGATACATGCTTAGGTGATCATGTATCTTTTGATACATGACTGACGAGGCAGATTTTCCTGCAGTAGGTTGCCATTTCTTTCTGTGGTAAACCAGTTGTCATCCAAGGCTATAAAACCCGGTTTGTCCTGCTATTTACCCATAGCTGGGGGAAGAAGAAGAGGATTCATACCTTTTCCCAAGGGTATTAGCATGTAACTGAATGGATTCAACTGGAATTCGAACTTAGCTCTCCGATTCCTCAGTCCGAGCCGCTGTGCATTACTCCACCATGCCTCTGTATCTCGGTATATGGATCAATTATGCAAATAAAGCGTAGAGAAAAAGAAATTAAACATAGAATAGTCTGTGCCAGAGGCAGCATTACACAACCGCACAAATTGCTATGAAACCAAAACATCAACCTGAAAACTTGAGTCCTGTTCTTAAATAGCCTTTTCAGATTAAGACTTTCATATGGATGTCATGCATGGTGCGAATCCTGATCAGAAATATCTAAACTGTAAGCAGTATACAACTGCTTCAGAAGAGCAATGGTGAAAAAAGACTTTGAGTAAACTGGCACTACAGAATCACAAAGAAAGAACTGTACCAAATAACAGAAACCACATCACTTGATGACTACCAACAGCAGCAACAACTAAAATGAATAGCACATGGAACTCAAAGAGAAAATAGGACATAATTAAGATGTCAACATTCCACTCCAGTTCAAATAAAAGGTTAGGAAGGAAACCCTTATCAATATCTGAAAGAGTGATGCCAACTACTGGACTTGAGAAACCTGTTTTCATAAACAATTGTTTGAAGAGAAAGATTTTATAAATTTACACTGAAAGTAGTACTCGCTGTTCAGTCAATGAATGTCAAATATTTCCTTGCAAGGAAACAGCTAATATTACCATTACCATAGCAACAAAATATGTTCAGGACAGTCATTGCTTTCACTGCCTTCATCACCATCTATAAATTATCTTGAAACACTGCTAGAGTAAGACGATTTAGGATAAACGAAATTATTGTCAAATATCTCGTCAACTGTTTCAGGACACAATTTCTTTTCATCTACAGATTCTCTTGAATTTCTCCAATTTACTGCCAGTGTAAAAAAAGACTAAAAATTTGCTGAAATTCCTCAGAAATATAGTACACATGGGTGAATGTTCTGCATATCATTTTTAAATAAGAGGATTTTATTTACTTGGTGTTTAAATCATACTAACCAGTGAAAGCCACAAATATTGATATCTTTTGAACATTACCAAGGTGAGCACATTAAACATTCATTTGTACAATATTTGGTAAAGGATAAAATTCTATTAGTGCATGATGTCATATTAGTGTGATATCTTGCCACCCAATACAGGACTAAGAAGTTTCTTACACAATATCTCACCTTCTAGTTCCAAGTTGTTAAAAGTCTCTTTCTTTCAAAATAGTTATTGAGTCAATTGCTATGTCTGCTGCAAGGAAGGTTGGTTTACTGTGTCATGCCAAAAGATTTTTTTGTTGTCAGAATCCATTTATAAATCTACCATTTCATCTATGTATTGAATACTGTTGCCATATCTGGTCTGGTGCTCCTGCTGTGCATTTTGAGATTCTTGACAAAATCCAGAGAAGGGTCTGCAATACAATTGGTCCTGACCAGGCATCTCATCTCCAGTCACTTTCTCACTGACATGATGTGGCTTCCCTATGTCTTTTCTACAAATATTTTCATGGCAACTGTTCTGATTTCCCCTGTTGCCTAGACTACATGAATTTAAACGTGCTGCTAGATTTAATAACTGTTTTACTGTTGAAATAGCTAGATGTAACTGTCATTTCTACTGTAAAAATTTTTTCTCACACTTCCCACCTGATAACTACAATCTTCAAAAATTTAAGAGCAACTTCAATTGCCATCTTCTGTCTTCTTGAATATTATTATTGGGTTTCTGGTTCCTTCTAAAGTCTTTTCCTTCTCTGTCACTTCAAGTAACCTCTTGTGTTTTAGTGGCATTATCACCTTGCTTGGTGATAATGCCAAATGCAATATTTAATTAAATGTATTTGAATATTTGAGAAAGATTTTTTCCTTTTCTATATTTCATGGAAAGCATTATTGTTCTGAGGATGAAATGTAGCAGAAGATTTCAACTAAATTGATTAGCATAAGCTTTCTGTGGACTCTTGGCTGAGCAGATCAACAACAAAAAAGAAAAAAACAAAGACTAAAAATCTATTTGTAACTGAACCACCACAAATTTAACTCAAAATACAGTGAAATGTGTTTCTTTTGTCCACTCATTGCAATCACAGCACAAACAGCTTAAAAAAAATTACAGCTAAACATTTAACAAAATAAAACACAGAAGATGGATAAAAATGTTCTCATAAGTGTATATGGATTCTTGTAAAAACCTGAGATCAAAAGTATATTAAATATTTAATTTGGCATTTGTGGCATTTAAATAGTTATGAGACAATAACCAAGTGGATTAAAGCATTAGTTCATGAATTTAGTGACATATTAATTGTGAGTTCAATCCCTATGCCGGGCATGGTTTAGGAGATTAATCACTGGAAACAGGGTAAGCAATAACTGAGTAGTATTAAAAATAAGAACTAGATGAGATATCCTGAGGCATGGGCAATGGAATGAGAACAGTCTACATCCATAGATTAAATAAAGGGTTCAGTTTGGAATTTCTTGTAGATTACTTGGATCAATATACACCTGATGATGGTCGGAAGGCACAACAGTTGAAATGTGATAACAGCAACAAAGATGAGGACAATAGTCCGAATGTAAATAGTGTAAATAATGATAACTCCTCATTCCAGAAATTCAGACAGCTGTTAAGAATTGCTTAACATTCAAATAAAATTCAAAGTGATAAACTTTCTTTTATTTACTGTATTAAAAGGAAGTAAACAGATTGTAAACTTTTTTATTTAGTCAATCAGAAGTAAAAGAAGGAAAAAAAGACATTTTTATTTATTTGCTTTTCTCGGCAGATTAGACAGTCAAGCCTCACTTTATTTACCTTTATATTTTTTCCTATTTTATGTTTTTAACCCAACTATGAGTTAAATGCCTGCTATGGGTTGAATAGAAGGCCTGACTGGTCTCTATAGCCTTGGTTGGTAACCAGTATAGGAAAAATAAAACTCTGACTTCAAAACTGTATGTGGCTCTGGTGGGGTACATACTTGAACTATAACAAAGGCCCACTTAGCAGAGGTGCATTATAAACCTTGTCTTGGCTCTGTGGGTGTTGAAGAAACACAAGTAGGCCTGAGGAGATGGCCATTCTCAGCCATGTTGAAGATTAGAAATCACACTGATTTTCAGTGTGTCTTGAACTTGAAAGAGCTCTAATAATGTCTAATTGACTGATGCAATAAATTTGGCCAAGATCAAATATAATTAACTAACATGAATTATTTTAATTAAGCAACATTATCTCAAGTAACCTTGATTGTAGATCATTATTCGTCTATATGATATAATGATATAAATATATATAAACATAATCATATAAAAATATTGCTGATATCTCCTGACGAGTGGACAGAGCGATTATGGGAGGGTCTGTCCCTGAAACTCTAGAATTGGGATGAAAAATCAATTGGTTAAAAGACAGATAAGATATTTGCATTAATCCTAAATGATATAAAAATGTGTATAAATATAATAATATAAAAATTTGGATACAATCAAATATAATTAGCTGAAATTAGTTAAAGATTTAGTTTAATTAGGTAATATATGTTCGCATAGGAGGTAAGGAAATTGAACATGGAATATGCTGTGCTAGAGGTAATTTTGCCCAACATCATAAGTTGCTATAAAACCATAGCAATAACCTGAAACTCAAACCATGTTCTTAAATTGTCTTGTCAAATTGAGACTATCATATGGATCTCATGTGTAGGATCAAACACATTCAGAAATATTTAAACTGCCAGTTGAATACAACCACTTTCTCAGATCAATGGATTAAAATGGCTGTGAGCAAATGAAGCCTGTTGGTCATAGTGAAGACCATCCTTCTTTGAACATTATTGACTGATGCTACAGAATCACAAAGAAGGAATGGTTCCAAATAACATAAGCCACATCACTTGAGGACTTTCAATAGCAGCAACAACTAAAATGGACTTTCAACAAAATAATGGCATAATTAAGATTTCAAAGAAATGGTTAGGAAGGAAACCCCCTGTCAATACTGGAAAAAGATATAACAGTAAAATTAGGCAAACTATTTTCTTTGAAAATTATTTTAAGAGAAAGATTTTATAAATTTCAACCAAAAGTAGCTCTGTTTGCTCAGTCAATGAAGGTTGAATGTTTCCTTATAAGGAAATGGGTAATATTACCATTACTGTATTAAGTAATTTTGGTGGTATATTATGAAATCTCTTCAAAAAAAAAAAAAATTGAATCTAAAGGAAGTTAGTTCAATAGATTTTCTAAATCTATCTATACAGTTCATAGATTTTTTTAAAAGATTTTAATGTATATTATCAACCTTTTAATGAATTAAATCTATAAAGTTGATCATTATGTCTTTTTTTTTTTACAATGAGGTTCACTCTGTACAAGGCCTAAGAGCAACTTGAGGTAGAGGGTCACATATAAAGAGGCACAGTGATTTAAGGGGAAGATAATAGTTGACCCTAGATTGAACAGATTAAGATTGTAGTGATTTTGGGAGTCGGATCCACAAAGCAGCAGTTCATGGGAAGAAGCTGCTCAAGTGGAACTTACATTTCATCTATGGAATACAAAAGGAAAGAGACTGGTTCACTAAAGTGTGCATATAGCTTGATTCAGCTCTTAGCCAAATTCTGATCGGAAATTTTCATTGTATAATATTTGATCTATGTAATTAATCCATTACTGCCACTGACTCAAAAATAGGACCGTTGACATTAGTAGGTTATAGATAGAAACCTATGATTAATACTTTATTTTTGTAATTAATACCATATTTTATGGCAGGTTAATAAGAGAGGCATTGGGTTCATTGTACATTTGATCAATGCAATTAATAAAGAAGCATTAGGTTAAGTGCATTGATAAAGAAAGAGATTATATTGAAGAATATTGTGGTGTGAACTAAACACTTTTTCATCATTAGGCTATGGACTTATTGATTTACTCATGTATGTTAAGTCTTTTTGATAACCTGATGAATATTTATGAGTGTTTCCTAAATTTAAAAATTTTGAAAAACCAATAACATTTTTGCTCTTACATTTGTCTTGACAAAGTCTCTCAAAGGACAAAACATCAGCTAAGATAAAATTTCCCTTTTATCTTTATTAATATAGATGATGGTTGGTCTGAAACTTTCACTGTATAATGTTTGATTTCTGTGTTCAATAGGTTTCAGGTATGGGTCCATATTTTAGACCTTAAAGAAAAGAGCAAAGATTTTAATTTATATTGTTAAGATTTTGATGAATTAAATCAGTCTCTATCAAAGTTAGGATGCTTGTCTCCGTAGGTAGTTGTATAATTAAAAGAAAATCTTGTAATTCCTATGAATGATTTATTTTTTATGGAAATATTTTAACTAGCAGTTGTTAGTCTTGGTTACTCCTTAATTTGAGTGAAACAGTACAAAGAAGTTTGAAATGCTTACGAATTTAAATCAAGGAAAACGAGTTGATGATGTTTACAACATAATAGTAAGTTGAGACAAAAAAAAAAGAATTTTTTTTTTTTATCATATATTTTTCTTTGGAGCAGAGATGACCAGACAGGATGGAGTTGTGCTGCATTTATCTTATTGCAGGCATTTTTTGTAGTTGCTATTACCATTTGTTCAGCTACTCTTCTTTGATTGAAATGCTTTTGGTTTGTCATTTGTATTTCCGGATGGTTGAAGTCAATTCTGTGACCTTCTGTAATTGCATGTAATGCAATCGCTGAAGTTTTTTCCAATTTCGTTTTTTATTATCATTTGAAATTACCTTATCGCAAAGTCTTCAATGCAATGGTCATCCAGTTATTCTTTCAATGATCTTGAAGTCATGCCCATATAACTTGTTGAGCAGTTCATGCAATTAATTTTGTACATCAGATTACCATTATTTGTAACTGCTCTTTCATCTTTTAATCTGATGAGCGTCCTTCCTATTGTGTTGAAAGAGGAGAATACAACTTGTATATCTATCTGTTTTAAAATTCGTTTAATAGCTTCTGATGTGTTTTCTTCATACAGTATGTTCACCATTAAAAATTTTCAGAACTAGAGTCTATATTTTCCTCAATGGCAAATATAGCCTCTAGTTCTGAAAAAGTTTTAATGTTCAATTTATGTGATTAGTGGAAAAGCATTGAATTAAGTGCCTTGACAAAGGAGGAGATTATATTTGGAAAATATTTGCTGTGTACAATAAATGCATATTTTCATCGTTAGGCTCTAGAATCATTTTGAAGGTGAATCAATAAGTCCATAGGTAAAACGTGATAAAGGCTTGAAATAGATGAGGTTGCTATTGCTTACCAGTTTGTAGTGGGAGGTGCTACTTTGTAAAGGATGTGGTTGTTTAAGAATTGGGACAAAGCAAAGAGGTTATGATGTTCCAAATGAAACAAATTCAACATTTTCAAAAGAAATGAATTTCAACACATAGAGACATATAAAGTCTGTCTTAAAAGTAACAGGACTGTGTGTACTATGGGCACCATCCACAGTGAGTTCTTGCTGAACAATCAGCAAGTTTACAAAGAGATTCTATGGTGTTTGCTTTGCTCAGTGTGTGAGAAAAGATGAGAGTTGTAGCAGGACAAATCATAGCTGCTTCAACACAACAATGCATCTGCTCACAATGCCCTGAGCATTCGACAGTTCCTGGCATTGTCATACTGGAATGACCTCTCTATTCACCTGCTGTGTGTGTCTTTTTTTTCCCACTAGCTCAAGGGGTCCTGTTTTGAAGGCATGGATGCCATCAAGAAGGATGTAATGATGAAGCTGAGGGACATCCAAGAAGAATCCTTCCAGCAGTGTATAGAGGCATAGCCGAGAAAGATGGACAAGTGCATTAGACTCAAGGGGAATTACTTTGAAGAGGAAACCATCTGGTTTGCTGTTTGAAATAGAAATAAATTATTTCTGACATCAGTTCAGTTACTTTTCCGTCAGACCTTGTATGTTTTTACATAAAGAAAAACATAATTCAAGAGAGAAAATATACTTCTGTGTACACAAATTGCTGAAAAAGGAAGAAACACATTTATCAGTTTTGCTGTTAGAAAATGTATGTGTAATGCACCATGTAGCTGGTTGAAATTAAGATGGTTGCCTGCTGGTGGAAGAACTCTCTCCTAATGGAGAGAAGTCCTATTGTTTTCTCTACTAAATTCCAGAGCAAAAAAAAAAAAAAAAAAAAAAAAAGATGGAGAAAGGGTTATATCCTGAAACAGTGTCACCTAATGGGTGTCTTGGCAGACAAGGTAGGGTAATTCCCATAAGTCTGCAGCCTGGCATGTAGTTATTATAGCTAAAGTTTAAACTGAAAGTTTTACTATATACTATTAGATCAATGTGTAGTCAGTTCAATAAGTTTTAGAAATTGACCCACATAGTTTTTACTTAGTAGAAACAGCCCTCAGCACAGTATTCATGCACAGCATGATAATATTTCTCAATATTATTATAAACATGCTTTTCTCTCACTTCACACACATCATATTTTTCTCTCCCTTCAAACTCAACCTACTAATTTGAATAAATATTGTATAAAAATAAAGTCCTATTTTTCCTCTTTCATGACATGTTGTTTATTTGACTTTGCAATTGTATATAATGAAAGTCCCAAGCATTACAAGTCATAATGCAACTATCACTGGCTGTGTGCTAATATCGGTTTTATAGTTGTTGTAAAAAAAGTTTACATCATGTTTTTGCCACTTGTTGGCTCACAAGACCATGTATGCATGCTATTTTTAGCTTTTCTGAATACTACAAAATGATATGAAAAAAGGCTTCTTCTGTTTCAAAGAATCATTTATGTGCCGTGTCCCTTCAGAACATTGTCAATCATAGTTCTCCACAATTTCCTATCCTTTGAGGCTTTTAATAAATTTTATCTTTTTGATATCTCTCCTAAACCTTGTTCCACCATCCATTTACTCGATCTCAGTAGTTAGGTTATGTGTTGTTTTCTTCTGTACCTTTCGCCTTCAATATGTCCTGTGAGTATCAAATTTTCCAAGCCCTCTTTCTTCATTCTGTGTCATAGAAATTTCAACTATCTCTTTCTGATGCTAATTATAAGTGTCTTTTTTGTTTCCATTTTCTCTAAAACTTTGTCATTTCTCACATATCCAGTTCATGATATTCTCAGCATCCTTCTGTAGAACTACAAATCTCTTGCTTTGTCTCTTCTTTTATGGACTTATTGATGAAATGAGTTTTTTTGTTGGTTTTTATATTGTTTTTATTTTAATTACAGTTGAAAAAAAAAGGCAGCATGTTGTGGCTTCGTTCCCACCTTGCTCAACGTAGAGTCATTTATACAGCATGGAAATATTTCTGGGGAGCCAGTGTTACTTCATTTATTGCCCAATCACAAGTAAGTCCTTTCCTGTTGTTACTCATGTTGAAGATGATTGGTTTACATTTAAGAAACACATATTTCGGCCATATTTTTCCATTGATAAAGAAACTAAGAAATTTTTCTCTGATATCTCAGTTAAGTATCTGTGTGTGTGTGTACATGCACACACAAACAGGAAATTGCTTGTTGTGATTGCTTAGAGACAAGGTCTTTTAGATAACAATAACCAACTGATAACATTAAGCAAAGATATAGAAATTGCAACTGTTTACATTTAACCTTACATTATAAAATGATTAATATGAAATGTATTATTTTTTAATACATTTTTAATAAAGTGTTTGTGACTGACTGATTTTACTACCAATAACCATTTGATAACATCTCTGATTAGAATTAATGGTTTCCTTTGTGTATATGATGTATGTATGTCTGTTTATATATAATATATACAGGGTGCAATGGATAAATTGTTGTCAAATTACACAAAATTGAAAATAGCACAGATATCTCAATTTAACAGATATAGTTACCAAAATTACACAAAAATATTTTGAAATACTAAAGAGTAAATTTATTCAATATAATTGTCATTGGCTTCAACCATGGCCTTCAAACGACTTCAGAATCTCCTGCAACTCTTCTGAACAGCCTCTCTGTTTAAGTTAATGAATACAACCATAATACTTGCCTTCAGTTCATCTTTAGTGTTACAAGGAGTTTTTTTGGTCTCTTGCTCAACTGCGCCCCGCACATAATAATCAAGGGGGTTGCAGTCTGGGGAATTAGGTGACCACATGTAAGCGGGGATGTGGCCACAGAAATTGTCTGACAGCCATGACTGGGTACTTCTGATTGTGTGGCATGGTGCAGAATCCTGTTGCTAGATATAGGGTCTTTCAGCAGCCACTCTTTTGACCCAGGGCAGCACTACGTCTTTAAGGTACTTGATGTAAGTGTTGAGTCTGAGGCCCTGTGGAAAGATGAATAGAGGCATAATATCGCCATCATTAGTGATCACTCCAAACACCATGATATTGACTGGATATATCATCTCTTTCCAAATCCTCTGCACTGTCCTCAGATTGATATCCAGACATTTTGAAATGTTCGTAGTGGAACTTTTGGCATGAATGTCAAGCAGTACAGCATGCTGTTTCCAAATTTATGGTGGAGTGAATTGCATTATGGTGCTCTTTTTCTCACAGATGATACCCAACTGGCCCTACTATACTGTGCAGTTGACAAAATCAAAAACAATGTGTATGCGCAAAATTAAAAATATAAAATGGTGTCAATTTACCTGTCACATAGGACTGAAATAGCAAACTACCCACACATATGATTTGATTATCATGGTGAAGACTTGTGCAAAAACAACTACACTTTTCGGAAGAATTGAGTATAGAGAACTAGTACACATAATGTGCCACAAGCTTCTTGAACAGCTTTCAGGTTTTGAATTCAGAATTGTCCTTCTTTTAGACTCGTTGCCAACAAAGAGTATTTGCACATAACGGAATGTAACACACTTAACTGGAATTCTCCGATTTTATCATTATGAGTCATTATGTATTACATCATCATCCACACACGCACATTATATATATATATATATATATATATATATTATTATAGGAGTGTTGTGGCCTTGTTGGGGTCAGAAATAAAGACACAAAGAGAGGAATTGAGTTAACAAATATATTAACAGAAAAACAGAAATACAATCATATAAAAACGAGCAAGAATGTTAAGTCCGAACTGTCAGAGCTGACTGCTGGGAAAAAAACTACCTCTGACAAAAGCAATACCTGTTTTTATTTGTAACTTGGAAGAGTCCATCTGTGTATGGTAATTTACCATAACAAGGAGATTAAAACAAACACATATTAAAACTCGCACTGCAAATGTGTCTCCATGGTCGATGGTAAATTTCTGGTGAGTGAACGATTAATTTAATTTCAAAAGCCAAATACTTACTCTATTTAAAAAAAAAAGCAAAAAAAAAACAATTAAAATGAGGCATGTGGGTTTACTGTGATTAATCAATCAGGTATGAGGCCAATGCCAAAATCCAAATTAACTGAAAAATTATATATAGATCATGACATGAAATTGTCTGCAATTGTATACATGACGGTGTCATTTGCAACAGATACAAATGATTACATTGTCTCATAAAATATAGATTAAGTATGACATTCAACTTTCACAAGAAGTTAAAGGGAAAGGGGTAAAGAGATAATCAATCAGCTTCCTACATACAATTTTGCAGTTGATAATTAAAAGGCTACTGCAAGGAAAAAAACAAAAATGAATCATAAATTCAAAACTACTTTGGTAAATTCATATGGAACCATTAAGTAGAGAGCATCCCTATAAAATGTTAATAATACTAACTAATACTATACAGAGCTATATCAAATCTAAATTAATTTTACACAATAGAATAGTAAACTATGTAAGGTGCACCACAGTTCATCTACCAATTATTACTATAAGAAAAAATGTCAAATTTGAAGTTTAACCATATTGTAAGGTAAAAGGTAAACTATGTCTACAATTTACAGTTAATTCACTTCTTTGGTTTGATAAGGAGTTTTATCAGTAAATCTGATAATTTCTAGTTTCTCATCTAAGTGTAAGAAACAAGCTTTATTTAAAGATCTACATGTTCTAGCATTTCTTAACACTTTCCATTTACTGTAGGAGTTTTAACTTCTTTTAAATTCCAAAAATATTTAGAAAGCGATGTACTATTTTTATAAATACTATTGGTGAAGGATAAGATATATAGGTACTATCTAGTCTTAAAAGAATTCTTAGTACTCCCAATATAAAATTTTTCAACAGTTGGATTTTCTACTGGAGAAATTGTACTTAGATAAACAAGAGAGTTGGTCATACATTTGTTTTCCAATGGGCATTTGTTAGAATTCCTGCAATTACATTGATTAATATTATCAACAGTATTTATCTTGGAATTTGCATTATCATCCAAGTTTTTAAATTGGTTTAAAATTTTATTATTGTGTTTCTTTATAATTTTTTAAAGATTATTGGTGTAGCTATAACTTAGTTTTAGTGTGTTTTTGTTAAATATTTTACTGAGTGGATTATTTCTTGGGAAATATTTATCAATTAAATGGGGGAACTTCTGGCCTAGCTTAGTACTAACCATTTGGTTAAATGAGGGTGTATACCAAATGATTTTCCTATTCCTATTTCTTTTCCTTAGATTGGTATTATCATGTTTTCTATACTTGATTTCTGTGTACTTGTAACCACTAACAAAAAATGTGTGCATGTGTTTGTGTGTGTGTGTGTATATATATATATATATATATATATATATATATATATAATGTGTATAATAATTTTGGAAATTGGCATATTCAAGAAGTTGGCATATTTATCTAAAATTTATTATGTTTATGGGTAAGAGTGCTCAGTATATAGATATAGACTGTGTGGACATTGGAATAAACACTACATGGTAACTGCCTGTTTTATGCCTCAAGCAATCTTCAGATGTTCAACAACTCCCATGCCAATTGTGCTCTTCCTTTGCATCGCTTACCAGCATCAAACCTCTTCATCTCATCTCTTTCTAATTGCAGGCTTTTTCTTCCAATATATCAGATGAAGTAAGCAAAGCTCAGGCAACAGCAAAGAAATATCAAAACCAGCCGACTATCTTCTCAAAGATTCTTGACAAGTCAATTCCAGCAGACATTTTGTATGAAGATAGACAGGTAAAAACTTGATGTATAATAATAATAATATTGTTTTCTGCAATTTTATTCATTGTTAGAATTCAAAACTTTCATTGTTGCTCATGTATCTTGATTTGAAATGAGTTTTTAATATAAGGATGTGTGGATAATGGAAAGGTTATTAACATGGAATTTGGAATTGGCAAGTCAAATTCAAATTCTGTTGCATTTATTTCTGCATGGTGGGAATGCCACTAGTACATAGGGGGCTACAGGAAGTGAAAGTGAGAGAGAAGACTGAGTATAAGGAGGATTGAGGAAAGGACAAAAGATTAATGGGATTCAAGAAGAAGATGGTGATTGATGTTGCATTTAAATTTTTGAAGATTGAATTTATCAGGGAAGCAAGTAAATGGAAGGATGTTCCACAGGTAGGAAGTAAAAGAAAAAGAAATCATTGGAATAGAAATGGCAGTTGCATTTAAATTTTTCAACAGTAAACAGGTGGGACCTAGATGCCAATCTAGTACCACGCGTAACTTCATATAGTTGGGCACCAGGCAGAGAAAAAATCTCATCAGAGCAGTTGCCATGAAAATATATATAGAAAAGACAGAGAAAGTTGGTGAGAAAGTGGCTGAAGTCGAGATGCCAAGTAAGGATCAATTACATTACAGATCCTTCTTTGGATTTTGTCAAGAATATTGAGATGAATAGCAGGGGCACCAGACAAGATATGGTAGCAGTATTCAATGCATGGATGAATGGTAGATTTGTAAATGTGCAAAATAGACTCTGACAAGAAAATTTTCTGGACCAACTTTCCTTGCAGTAGATGTAGCAATTGATTTGATGTAGTTACTCCACTTCAAGTCAGTTGAAAACATGAGAAAAAGAAGTGAGTTGCTCTCCAGAAATCTAGCATCAACCATGCTGATGGCAGGCAGAAAAATTTCTTTATAGTGATTAAATGAGAGCAGTTTTGTTTTGGAGGCGTTAAAATTTACAAGCCATTTCCTGACCCAGTTAACCATAGATTGGATGTCCTTTTCAAAAACAGCAGCCACATTTACTTTATCAGCTCTGACTGATTTGCTATTGAGGTAAGAGTAAATGGTAATGTCATCTGTATAAATACCTACATGGGAACTGATGACATCAGGAAAATCATTGATGAAGATCAGAAACAGTGTAGGACCCAGGATAGGGCTTTGGGGGACACACCCGCATATGTGTGAAAGAATCTGGAAGTGAGCCCATTCAAAACAACCTTCACTTCACGATTTGGTAGGAACATTTGAATTACACCAAACAGTCATCCTGTTATACTATTGCCCTGGAGCTTACATAGAAACCCAGCATGCTAAACCCTGTCAAATGCCTTCAGGATATCTAGAGCCACAGTGCAAACCTTGCTGTTATTATCAAAAACTTGATAAACATATTCAGTGATGGCCGTTGACACATCAGTGGTATACCTCATGAAATGGAAACCATATTTTTTGTCCGAGGTAGGTCATGAGAACTAAGATGTTTAACCACTTCAGTATTGAATAGAGCCTTGAATACTTTGCTGAAAAGGGGTAAGAGACTAATAGGATGATAGTTTGATGGGTTAGAGCGTTCCCTAGAGATCTTAAAAGCAGGAACTGCAGAAGGGGACTTCCAACAAGCTGGAAAGCAGTGAGGCAATTGTAGAGTTTGGAGAGAATTGGAGCCACTTCAGGAGCACATTTCTTTAGGATAATAACTGGGATCCTGTCACCTCTGCTTGCCTTGTGGGAGTCTAGTTTGGAAATGATGTCTGAAACCAGTGATGGGGTTATGCACATATCACTCAGTAGAGCCTCCATTCTAGGAGGTAATCAGATGATTTGAGTGTTGAGTTGGATGATAATTTCTGAGCAAAGCATTCAACCTTATCTGCTGTAGATGTCAGGACTTCAAATTGATTGAATAAGAGGAGCAATTGTAGATTTGTTGTTGTTCAGCACATCTTTGCAGAGCTGCCGATAATCTCAAGAATGGAACTTGTGAGATGCTATATGTTGTTTCATTTTATCAGCAAAAAGTAACTTTGCTTCTGTGAGAACACACATGCACTCATTATGAGTGGGGACAAAGAGATATCTGTTGCACTCAGACAGGTTACTCTGGTACAGCTGGAAGAAGTGATTCCTGTGGGCTGTAGCAGCCAAGCATGCAGGTGAGAACCAAGGAGATGAATGTGATTTCACTTGGTATTTCTGGAATGAATGTTTCAATGTCAGCTTGCACCCAGGAGTAGACCTCAGATGCACATTTTTGAATAAGATGATTAAAAACTTTATTCCAAGGGACATCATGAAGGAAATCATTGAACCAGTCCCTATCAGCTCATTGATAACAGAAAGATCTGTTGTGTAGGAGGTTCTTGGCTGGTGGAAGAGTGGAAAGAAATGTTTACAGACACTACCGCATGATTAGAGTTGCCAAGAGGGCAGAACTGCAGAGTATGATAGGAGTCAATCATATAAGTAAAGAAGTGATTGAAAAGAGAAATGTGTCCATCAGGCTTACTGGGGAAATGCATGGGGAAGTCCACTACTTGTGTGAGAGATTGAGTAATTAAAAAGTTTCTGTAGGAAAGGCATGGACATCTTTTTCCAGCTGTGAGTTAAATAGTGGGGTAGACTGGGCTCTTTACACTTGAATGACAACTAGTCTAATTGGCAAGTCAAGTCCAAATTCCGGCCTAGTCTGCTGCATTCACTTTCGCACTGACACCTGTATGGCTATCTCTTTAACTCTACCATAAAGTGAACATTTTTCTATCTTTTTTTTATTATAGTGTAAAGTGGACCTATGTCTATCTTTTTGATAGTGGACTTATATTGATCTTTTTGACTCTAGCATAAAGTGAACCTAACATTCTACTAATTCATTGTGATATTTGTCCTGTAAGACTTATATTCAATATTACATAACCTGTCAAGTGTCAAAATATTCTTACATTAACAGACTCAGACTAAATTTTCATTTTCATTGCCACTACTTAGTTTGTCATTTTTTGCCTTTGGCAAACAGTGTGAATTTTTTTTTTGTAATCGGTATCACCCCAAGCAAGACAGTACAGCCACTAGCATGCAAGGGGTTACAGGATGTGGAGGAATTAGGAACAGAAACATTAGTAATGAAGAGAAAGAGAAAAGAACAATCAGGAGGAAAGTAGATAGCAATTGACATTGCATTTAAATTTTTGCAGATTAAAGTTGGCTGGAAAGTATGGAGCTGGAAGAGAGTTCCACAAGCAAGATGTGTGAGAAAAGAAACTTTTAGCATAGAAGTTATGGCTATATCTAACTAGCTCAACTGTAAATTGATGATATCTCACTGCCAGTCTAGTATTGTGCTTAAATTCATACAGTCTAGGTACCATAGTGAAGAGCTCATCTGAACAATTACCATGAAATTCTTTATAAAAAAGGCACAGAGGCAACCTTACAGCCATGGGCAAGTGACTGAAGCCAAGCTGCCAGATCAGGACCAATAATATTGCTGATTCTTTCTTGGATCTTATCAAGGATCTCCAGGTAAATAGCAGGGGCACTGGACCATATATAGCAGCAATATTCTAAACATAGATGAATAGTAGTCTTATAGATATGCAAGATAGATTCCAGAGTGAAAAATTGTCTTGCCTGGCACAGTGAGATTTCTTAGCAGCTAACCTAGCAATAGATTCAATGTAGTCTTTCCACTTCATGTCAGGTAAGAACATTAGTCTGAGAAGAGTCACTTTCCTAGAGGATAGCATCAGCCATGCTGAAGGAAGGCAGAGACAGGTCTCTCAGATGATTAATGGAGAGAAGTTTATTTTTGGAGGCATTAAAATTGACAAGCCATCTTCTGTCCCAGTTAACAACAGCTCTGTGGTCGTTTTTAGACATCAGCTACCATTGGGAAAAAATAATCTTTTGGTGAGACACAAACTCACACCCGTTTTTCCTTGAGAAACCTGCCATAGTATAATATGGGCTCTGTTACTCAAGCTATGAAAGCTAATGGTGCAGATGATCAAATCTAATTGAATGTAAAGGTTGTAACTTAATCAGGAAAAAAGCATTTATTTTATGCAACAAATATTTATTTTCTGTCATAATCTTCATTGTCAATGTACTTAACCCAATGTTTCTCCATAGACTGGCCATTTTATAATAAGAATATCTGACCAAAATTCATTAATAACTATGAAGCTATGTACTAATAAAAGTTGATTTGTAAAATATTGGCATTGGGTGGCCCAAATCCCTTTTTTGCTATGATATGCAGTAGTTTCTTGGAAAAATTTGTGTATGCTGTAAAATGGTACATGTCTGACTGGTGTAATGGATGGTGACTTGGAAATCAGAGAGCCAAGTTCAAATTTCATTCAAGTTCATTGCGTTTACTTATGCATAAATATCCCTGGGAAAGGTATGAATTCATCTCTTCTCCTTCCAGCTATGAGTTGGACAGATTGAGCTCTTTAGCTATGGTTGATAACCAGTCTAGGAGAAGGACAATTCAAAACTGGTTAGGCATGGGGCTAGTAAATCCATCCTGTAAAAACCTGCTATTTGATATAGAAACCACAGCAGCAATGCCTTGCATGCAGGGAGATGTGCCCCACTTCCCTTCACCCAATCTACAACACTTTAGAGCTGTGGACTCCATAATCCTTATGGAGTCTATAGGACTTGCGAGCTGTGGGTCCTATAATCCTTAGAGGGTCCACAGGACTTGAGAGCTGTTGGGCCCCATAATCCTTAGCGGAGTCTACAGAAGAGCTGTGCGCCCCATAATCCTTAGGGTGTCTACAGGACTTGAGAGCAGTGGGATCCATAATCCTTAGGGAGTAACAGGACTTGAGAGCTGTGGGCCCCATAATCCTTAGGGGTCTACAGGACTTGAGAGCAGTGGGATCCATAATCCTTAGGGAGTATACAGGAGTTGAGTAGGAGTCAGATGGTATGAGTGAAATTTGTTATAATTCAAGCCGTTCAATATGTTTAATATTTTTTAAATTATTTCCAATCACTTCCAAACTGTGATCTAAATTCTAAGGTGCTTACTACTTTCTGGACAAAAGTGGTTTTACTTGAATAAATAAACAATATAAGTATAAAAGCTATCAACAAAGCAATCAATTATTTATAAAAGACCAAATTGGAAATAAATAAGAAAATGTATAGTTACTTTTTTCTAAATTTGACTTTTGAAGCTGAATATGCAATAAGATATTTCCATTAAGCAAGAACAGCTAAGTGAGATGGGATATCAGACACATGATTTATAAATGTTAAAACTGCTTTTATTTGATACAAACATAACATTTGCACACACAAACAATTTTATATGCATTTAATTATTAAGGTTTTCTCAGACACACACAAACTTTGAGTTTTATGTATTAGAGGATTTGTTAAAAATTTATATAAAACAATGATAAGTTACTATTTGATTATAGTGCCGTTTATTCATGTACAGTGTGAAAAGTTCCACGATAATCAAAATCCGACATGTGATGTTCATATTAAATACACTTGTATCAATAATTTATTTCTTTCAAACCAATCTCTACTTTTTTTGCAGTATAATGTTACACTTGGTGATATATGATTCTCATTCAACATGTATAAAGGCTTTGATATAAGTATAAAGACAAGAAACCACCTGCTTTGTTAAGTAACATATTTTATACAATATGAGAAATTTTGTTTTAAATAGCAAAAATTGGAGTTTGTATTATACACAAGTGTAATATTTTGGTAATTTTATTTACTTGTATCAACAAAATAATCACTATGCATTGTTGTCTCATTCAGAAACGGCTTTTCTCATTAATTACTATTAATAGTTAATGTATACAGTTTTGTTTTTGGTTTGGCTAGAATGATTTGTTATATTAAATTCAGATCTATGACTAGTTATCCCACATATATTGGATATATTTTTGTGATGTAAACACTCATCTTTGATGTCTTTTAAGAGGGCAAAGATATTACTGTCTTTGAAAATCATCATAATTATATGACATCATTTCATAAACTGAAGTCTGAATGTTTCACACCTTCCAGAGTGAGGATTGTATTCTGTCCAAAATTAAAATATATTCTCAGGAATTATATATTACATATACGGCTGGTGGATAATTTTTCACGGCAGAAACCTTCATCTTTGATATCTTTTAAATAGATAAAAATATCAAAGTCCAAGTCTGGTTTCTAAAACTCTCTTAATTATAAGACACTTTGGTGCACAGAGTAAAAACTGATTATTATATAAATAATCATCATATATATATATATATATATATATATATATATATATATATAAAATGCATATACATTTATGTATAAATATTATATACAGTGATAAATCTACCATATATATACATATATATGTAAATATTATATATAATGATCATTATATCATATATATGCATTTATATATAAATATTATATACAGTGTTCAATATACAATATATATACATTTATATGTAAATATATATAAATAATGTTCAATATACCATATATACACATTTATATATAAATATTATATACAGCGATCAATATACCACATATATACATTTATATATAAATATTATATACAGTGATCAATATACCATATATAGACATTTATATATAAATATTATATACAGTGATCAATATACCATATATAGACATTTATATATAAATATTATATACGGTGATCAATATACTATATATGTACATTTATATGTAAATATTATATATAAATAGTGATCAATATACCATATATATACATTTATATATAAATATAAATAATGCTCAATATATATATATATATATATATATATATATATATCAATATAAGGGTTTGTATTCTGCACAATATGACAGCTTGCAAGTATAATTACAACAATTTGTAGACTCAACTCAATGCATAGCAGAGTATATGTTAATTACAAAATGAGTTACAAAACAATTTAAACTCCAAAGAATATTTTATATAAAATTAAAAACTGATGCTATATTTCCTGGGATTAAGGACAAATCATACAGCAAATGGATATTTGTCAAAAAACAAGAAAAATCCATTGTTATCATTCCTCTTCTTGAGTTTGATTTCCATTACCATAAGTGAACTTGAGTCTCATCACATAAATTCCCTTTCTACTGATCAAAGAAAAGAAGAGGGGAGGAGGAGGTGTAACAATGCTTAAAGTTGCTGTTTTCATGTTGGCAAATGTCAGCGAATTGATTCTTGAATGTAGAATAAGGTTGAATGGATCTATTCTGAATAAGAATCTACTGTAGAACAGTCATTCTAATCATACATGTCTTTCATATTTCAGTGGCAACAAAACAAAACATTGTTGACAACAGCAATGACTATAATAATAATAACTTTAAGAAGATGATTAAAAAATGCTCACTGAGATAGCATTATGGGTAAATGTTTGTTTCTAAAGAGAGACTTGTTTCGTTGTATTCTTTTATGACTGCTGGCTAAACATTGTCCCTTATATTGCCAGAGGGAAAATGGTTTTCAGACAATGGTGTTCATCAATGAGGTTACTACTATCAGTAAAGAAGAAAAAAATAAAAAAACAGTAAGAAAATAGTTACATCAAAAGCTAAGCCAACCATTAGTTTTAATTGTTCTAAGAACACTTCTTTCAGTTATGGACACTGGTCATTCAGAGAATGTCTGCATGTTCTTATAATGTATTTCTTTTTTGTTTGCAGTGCATTGCCTTCAAAGATGTACAGCCTCAGGCCCCTGTCCACTTTTTGGTGATTCCTCGCAAGCCTATTTCATGTTTGAGTGATGCTGCTGATGAAGATCAAATGGTAGGAATGTATTTGTTTAACTTCTTGAAGATCAATTCTAACCTTTTAAGCACATGCCTCATTCCATAATCTTAGTTCCATATTTGTTTTTTTTATACTAGTAGTATGAGTAACAGCATTGTTATCTTTTTATTAGATTTTTAATTAGATAAATTAAAAAAAAAACACAGTAACACATAAGAAATTTGTTTGGACATTTTAAGGCAGACATTTAAAATTAGAGTAATGTTTTTGTTCATCTTCATGGTTTTCCCAGTATAATTTAACCTGCATCTCCCCCAAAAGACAACTAGTGTTTTTGGTTAGAAATGCTGTATTAAAACAATTAATGTCCACTGTAAAATCTAGTGTTAATTATAAAGGTTGAAGTCAATAGTATTTATTACAGATTTTAAAAAAATCTGGTATCATAGGTTTATAAAATATCCAGTATTATAACCTATAACATTAATGCCCACTGTCTCAAAAATGGGTTAATGGGATATAAGAATGGCTTCATAAGAATTATCCCATGGGTCTTATATATAAATTTGAGACATTAAACAGCTTTTGTTGCTCTAGTAAATTGAATCATCATCATCGTCATCAATTTTCCTGATTTGCTGTTTGTTGCAATCCTTCACAAAATGTTTTAACTGGAATGTGAGGTAAAGAAAGGTTTTCTTTTTTAAGAAATGTATTAAGCATATTACATTGTAAGAGTTTTTCACAAGAACAATCTTTTGTATCTCAGATAGTGTTAGGTTTCCTGTCATTTTCTTAATGCATGCATTAATATTCTTTTTAATCTTTCCTAGTGCTCTTATTATTATTGGATCAGTATTTTGTGTTCTTACATACATTCTTGCAATTTATATTTCAGAGACCTTATATTTTGTAAATTTGTCAAATTCTTTTGCTAAGATTTTTTTTATCAAATGATATGACCATGACTATGAAATGATAATAAAATATTTTTAATCATTGTCCTAGTTGCATATTTTTCCTAGGTATTTTCTTCCTGCCTTACAGTATCTTCAGTGCTTACCTATAAATACAATAAAATTATTTTTCTTAATATTTCCTGTTAAAATGGTGGGTTACATCTTCTGTAGCTGAAATGTTAAGGTAAATTTAAATTCTCTTTGTATTAGTGCTTTGAATGATTTATTGATCACCAACAGAAACACATACATTTAACTCACCCCTTAAGAGACTTGAATTGTTAAATCCCTTGAGTCCTGACTGAATTTTTGAAAAATCTGAATATGTGATGTTAGTGCAATTAAACTGAAATATCTCAAAACTGTTAAAAAATCAAATATAAAGTTGATTTTATATGAAAGTAAATTCCTTTCTCTTTCCAGTTATACAATCTTAATTAAAAACAAGACTTGTCTAGGGTCAGTGGTTATCTAGCACAATTGGGTGGACTGGGCAGCTAGTGTGATGATAACATGGATTTATGAGGTGGAGGGCTTCCTAAACTGAATTCAATGACCAAGGCAGAGGGTTCCCTATACAATCAATGATCATATATTTGTGACCAAAGTGAGTCTTATTATTGGAGGACATCAGCTGGGATTTGACCTAGGGAGATCAAACCTTCCCAAGACACACTATGCATGAATGAATAACTTTCCAGCATTCAACCCAAATTTGTGGAGGAATTTGTGGGAAAAAGTGATTGCCTGTGCATAACACCAGGTCACATGTTTGATGATGATGATGATGATACTGATGATGATGATGATACTGATGAATTATTTTAGTTGATTTTTTTTATTTCTATTTTATTTCTATTTACAAATAGATTTAATTTTTTGTAAAATTAAAATCAAATTTGTTTTTCATTATTATCTTTTCATATAGCTGCTTGGTCATTTGTTGTTGGTTGCCAAGAAAGTTGCTGCCCAGCTAAAGTTAGGGGATGGCTTTCGTGTTGGTAAGTTTTACCTGTTTTTCTTTTTCTTTTTATTAATAATGGACAAGGGAAGTGCATAAAGGTGAATATTAGGTGAAAAATCTCCTTTATTTTGTATCATAGTAATTGTTGCAATTATGGCTGTATTGTTTTAAATCTTTTCTTATGTAAATTAGTTCACATTGGATAGAGAAGAACCAGTTTGATACATTAGAGAAAATGATCTCAGCATGGTTAAGTACTTGAAAATCATATGGGTTGACCCAGAAATTGTGCAGATAAAACTGTTTGGAAGCAGTCAATGATTCTGCTAGAACAAAGTCACAAGTCACCCTCAATGAAGGTGTGTGCATATTGGTCTTGTTCAACAACTGGTCCTGTATATTATTCACTTCTCTTCCCAAAACTGTATCTAAAGTCCACTTAACATAGTTGCAGTATAAACCATAGGTTGGCTCTGCAGTTGTTGAAGAAACATAAATGTACCTGAGCAAGGGTCTATAACAGGGATTAGCTAGCAGTCTCCATAGTCTCCTGAGACTGATGGGCATGTACTACACTGGGTTAAACATTTGCATCAAATTCATAAACATATGATTTTATTGTACACAGACGCAGAATTATTTGAGTAGAATTACATTTGAAATTAAATGAATTTTATGACTGCCTAAATAACCTTCTGTTGATAGTCTTCCTTTCAGATAAGACTATTTTGCTAGGTCAGAAGGTTTGTGCTTGCATATAGGAAAAATGAATAGATTGCTAAACAATAATATTATATATATATATATATATATATATATATATATATATATATATATATATAATACACACATATTTACTGGGCTTAGTTTAATCTGGTAAAAGGCCCCAAAAAAGTAAAAGATTGTTTTTGCCAATCTTCCAAGCAACCTTTATGCCTGCCTTGACAATCAGCATTCTCAATCATGTCTTTGCCTATCTTAAACACTGGCCATCAGTGTTGAGGATAAATACACAATGACTTCAACCACCAGCAAGGTACTTATGCATGCACCCCACAATTATTTTATTCAGATTTGAGGTATACTCATTGTTAATTATTCAATTGACTATAAAAACCCATGAGAAATAACTGTACAATCACTTTGCAATGCCCCATACTCCAAGAGCTAAAATTGAAGAAATACATTCCTACCATTTGATCTTCATCATCAGCATCACTGATGTGAAATAGGCTTGCAAGGAATCATCATAAAGTGGACAGGGGCCTGAGGCTGTACATCTTTGAAGGCAATGCACTGCAAACAAGAAAGAAATACATTATAAGAACATGCAGACATTCTCTGAATGACCAGTGTCCATAACTGAAAGAAGTGTTCTTAGAACAATTAAAACTAATGGTTGGCTTAGCTTTTGATGTAACTATTTTCTTACTGTTTTTGTTTTTCCTTCTTTACTGATAGTAGTAACCTCATTGATGAACACCAATGTCTGAAAACCATTTCCCCTCTGGCAATATAAGGGACAATGTTTAGCCAGCAGCCATAAAAGAACACAACTAAACAAGTCTCTCTTATATGTACAAGTATTTTGTACAAGTCTAGATTAGCATTATTGGGATTTAAGAGATATTCATAATAGAAACCCTGTGATTGAATGGAGTATCCTGAGAAAAGGGAAGAATTGTAAGCTAAATGACATCTCCTGTAAACTTTGTCAAGAGAAGAAGTTGGCTATTGCAACTTATTAGGGTGTAACAGAGTTATTAAATGAAAGAACAGAGGTCATAACAAAATGTAGATACAAAAGGAAGTTATACTTAGGCATTTACGAACCCAGATAAGGTTAGATGATATATTTTTTCCCCTTCTCTTCAACTACAGGCGATTCCTTCCAGTGTAACATTATCTTATTTAAGTTTTGGTGTGTGGAAGGTAATTTAATTTGCTGTACTAACCACCTAAAGAGACCTTGGTGGTCTAAACTGCAGTCATGTTTCTATCCAGCATCTAAAGATTTTATTATATATATATATATATATATATATATATATATATATATACATACATATATATACATATATATATATATATATATATTTACATATATACATATATATATATATACATACATACATATATATATATATATATATATATATATATATATATATACATATATATATATATATACATATATATATATATATATACATATATATATATATATATATATACATATATATATATATATACATATATATATATATATATATATATATACATATATATATATATATACATATATATATATATATATACACATATATATACATATATATATATATACATATATATATATATACATATATATATATATATACATATATATATATATATATATACACATATATATATATAGGGTTGTACAAAAGACTTTTCACCCCATACCAAAAAATAATGAGAAGAATAGATGAATAAGTAATACAAAGCACATGTACTAGATTCAGTTTATTCACTTTCATTGATGCTGTCACACATAGTGAAGTCTGTATGAACACCATCATTTTCATGTCAGCCATCTGAAATAGAAAATTTTATTATGTAGGGGTGACAAGACTTTATATATATATAATTCAAAATCATTTGGGATAAAAAAAAGGATCACTGTGAAGTGATTGTCATGGCATTAAACAAAGTTGCACTGAAGTCTTTGTGTGTCTGTCATTTTATGATAGAGTTCCAGCTTTGGTCTATGCTGTTTTCTTTTAGATAATTGTGCATCTTTTTGTAAGTATGGTTGATTAGTATGGGTTTTGTTTTACTGATGGCAGCCCAGTTTCTTTTGTTTTCTTTATTTTGTTGTTTTCAAAGTTTCAATCAATAATTCTGGTTATATATATATATATATATATATATATATATATATATATATATATATATGACACTCCAAACTGATGCATGTTCAAGTTTTCTGTGAAAACCTGGTAGACTCTATCAAATCATGTGGAAGAATTGATGGATTGTTTAGCAATAGTCCTTATGGATAGGTTTTCACATCATTTTGAACTTACTCTTAACTGTCATTGAAACAGATGTGACAATCACAAACTTGTTTTGACTAAAAGTATGTTTGCTGAAAGCCTGATGAAGCATTTTGAAGGTCTCTGTAGTAGATTTGCTGAGCTAGATGGAAAATTCAATGAAGACACATTACATGAATTTGTCAGACATTGTAAAGATTGAAGATCCATTCCAATACAACATTAGAAAACCTTGCATAATAATTGAGCATGAATAGTCAGTACAAAGTCTATTGGTAGACTGACTCAGACGGTTTGGAATCATTAAGTGTTAATTGTGTACATATTTCTATTGAATGGTGCAATCACAATATGTACAAGATCTTTCTGATGCTACTTGTTCTCTGATGTTTGTTCTTGTGTAAAGTTGCATAGATCATCATTTTAGACTGTATTTCAAAATCATCTAATGCAGATCTTTTTCATCAAATTTAGCATTTAAAAAGAACTTGAGCTTTATATTTTAAGGATAACATTTTTGTGCCACTGGAAATGAAATGACAATGAAAATTTCAAAAAGTGAAAATGAGTCTCAAATTTTTAGTATACAGAATTTAAGGCTAGATTTCAAACATTTCAGTTTGCAAACAGCAAATTTTAGTCACTATAACTTCATGTAAATTATGTAGACATGCTGAAAACACTATTTTTCACAGTGAAAGAGGCTAGATTTCAACCACTTATCACTTGTTTGTTTTAGAAAAATCTAAATTTTAATAACTATAGCTTCATGTAAGCTATGTAAACAACACTACTTTTTGAGCAAAAAAGGCTAGATTTTAACCACTTTCCCTTGTTTTAGTGAGTCAATTTTATTTACTATAGCTTTGTGTAAGCTACGTAAACATGTTGAAAACCACTTTTCACTTTTTTTTGTGAGTTAGCAAAATCTAAATTTGAATTACTATAACTTCATGTAAGTTATGTAAACATGCTGAAAACTGCTTTTCAAGTGATAAAGGCTTGATTTCAAGGACTTTTCAATTGTTTTTGTGAGTTTGCATACAAAAAAATGATTTTTGGACTGATATTGAAAAATTTGAGACTCACTTCACAAATAACCAAAAAGACTTTCTTTTTGGAAGGGCTTCCTAGTCAGCTCAAGAACTTTTCAGCATACATGCATATAAATTAGCAACAAAAGATAGATGTGGTTTCTATATTAATTTTTTTTTAGAAATTAGATTGTTGTGATGGGTCTTGCGTGACTCCTGTTTTAGTTAGTAAAATACAACATATATTCATCACAACAACAAAGTGAGACATTTCTAATAAATAAGCAGAAGGATTTATTATCCAAGTTTGGCGGAATAAGGAGGGTCTTGTAATGTGGTTGCAAGTGGAATATTTCTGGTTTGCATTTATGTTGGTGAATGAATAGATTTCTGGGAAAGTGGTAAGTCTATCCATAAAAGCAGTATTTAACAAAAGAAAGTGATATCTGGGTAAGTAGACTTATCTGTGGTCTTCATGTTTTCAATGTGCTCTTCTTGCAAGAGGCCAGCTGAAAAGATGAAAGGCTCTAAATTTCCTGCCAGTAGGATGGTTCCCTTTGTTCTATGGAATCATGTGAATTAGATATTTTTTTTATTTCACATGATCACAAGATCACAACTAAATCATTTGGGTTAAGAGATTTATTTATAAAATAATGTGATCCTTTTATTTATTTATTTTCAGTGATAAATAATGGGAAGAATGGTGCCCAGTCTGTGTATCATCTTCATCTTCATGTGTTGGGTGGCAGACAGATGACATGGCCACCAGGTTGAATTAAAGAAAAGCCAGTATATTACCTGAATTCATTTCTATTACCTGATTTCTGAGCAATAAATTTTATTGTTGTTACATTAGTTTCTGTACTTCTTTAATATGAGCCTGCTGTTTGTTTTATACTTTTATAATTAAAAAATATAATTATTTTTTAATTATGGCCTCTGAAGAGAGCAAGCATTTTGGATCAGATATGCTTGCTCTATGAAGCCATGTATAATGACACTTTTATGCTTGAGTTTAGAATAAATGAGAATTATTATCTTACAAATAGTTTTATTTTGATTTGTAAATGTTGATTTTAGATGAAGCATTTTCACTATTTTATTGCTTTTATTCCTTTCTTTTTTATGACAAATAGTAAAATGGGGATAGATTACTAATAAGCATTACTACTATTTTGTAAAAAGCAACAATAGTACAAAAGAGAGTATCAAAATTATCATAGAATAGTAATGGTGAAAAATGCTTCATCTAAAAAGCAACAATAATAAAATGAAGTAAAACTAGTCATAAAATAATAATATTGAAAATGCTTCATCTAAAATGTCATAAGATGAAGTAAAACTATTAATAAAATAATAATATTGAAAATACTGCTTATAAAAATAAGCATCTACACCAAAAGAAACTTTGAATGTAACAGAAAATTAAAATTTCTCCAAGATTCTTAAATCTCTGATGTTAAACAGTGGTCATAATTAAAACTCTACAGTATATAAACTGCAAATAATGCTATGCTTTTGTTGTTTTGTAATCATGGAAGTCAATATTTGTTTGTCATACCAATTTTTGCTTTATTATTAATTTTTTTTATAGTATTTCTTTTCTCTTAATTTCTCTTACATTATTTACATTAGGAGAATTTCTAGTAATATTCTCTTGAATTTTATTATTTTTACAAGAAGTATTGTCAATTAATATCCTTTTACTCTGATTTCAGTTGTTTTTTGAATTAAGATATACAAGACAAGTGTATTCTCTAATGTAAAACACAATGTGACTTTATATATTTATCAGTCACACAGACTAATCCTACCTTTCTTAATAATGAAATATTCCATTATTATAGCATGGGTAACATTTTCAAAGTATGCCTGGCATTATAATAAATAAATTAGGTTTACTTATACATTGGTTTTTATTTCATGTCAACTTTCTTTGGATATTTTTACTTTCTTAAAAATCATAAAATTAAGAACTCTTATAGTCTCTCTCACTCACTCACTCACATCTTTCTATCCAGTTTTTTGGAAATAAAAAGACATAATAGAAATTTAAATATATTTGCGATACATTTTTTTATGAAAGGAAGACCTAAGTAAATCCATTTTCATATCGCTACCTAAGAAGCCAGGGGCAAATGAATACAAACTCCATCAGACAATCTACTTAATGAGCCACAAAATGAAATTTAATTTGAATTCTAATGAATAGAGTACCTAGCAGAATTAGATCCAAAATAGGACAAGAATAGTGAGGTTAAAGACACTGAAACAAGGAATGCGATATTTATGCTTAGAATGATATTTGCAAGAGAAATGCAAATGCAAAAGGATGTATACCTATGTTTTATAGATTATACTATGAATTGGAGATATCAAAATTAGAAAAATTTAAATATCTAGGAAGTGTTTTAACTGAGGTTGGAGAATGTGACACAAGATGATTTTAATGTGGTGTACCAATTTGTGTATATATAAATATATATGTATACCTATGTTTTATAGATTATACTATGAATTGGAGATACCAAAATTAGAAAAATTTAAATATCTAGGAAGTGTTTTAACTGAGGTTGGAGAATGTGACACAAGATGATTTTAATGTGGTGTACCCATTTGTGTATATATAAAGAAATGCAAAATATTGCCCAGTCACTGTGGCCATTTTCATACTGCCATTAGTATCCATCAAACATCCTTCTTTAGTGCAATGAAGGAGGTTCTGCTGGGTTAGAATCCCTGTGACTAGGCATTCCTAAAGAATTTTCTGTGAACAATCTGAAACCATGGCAGAGTGGCAGAGTTCTGGGGAGTTATATGATCATATGCCGAGCACACAGGTACTCTGATCTTTGACAAGATAATTTACATGTTGATCAGCCAATTTTGTTAATATTAATTGACAACGTTTCATCTCAGATATTTAAATATTAAAAATTATATTTACTTTTCAAGGACTTCTTTAAGAATTATCTGCACCAACACAGAGGCATATGCCAAGAATTAAAATTCACACAAGTTATGTATTTTGATATAAAAGTTCTTTTATTATTTAATAGCTATAAGTAAAAAAAATATATATCTTCACATATGAAACCTCATTTGTCATTGAGAGCCTAGCAAGTTCTGAAGGTTGCACACAGAGAGAAAAGGCTTGATTACTAAACTTGACCTCCAGATTGAAAAAATAATGACATTGTAAAAAAATTCAAGGCAATGATAATTTGATGTTCATGTAATTTAGTTATTGTTTGGTTATTATTATTTTTTTCAGCACATGAATACTACAGAGGTGTGTGTGTGTATGCAAATATTTTCTGTTGTGTTTATAAAAAAAAGAAGTAACATTGAACAAGAAAGCTGAAAGCACAGTTTCATGTATCATTATTGAAAATAGTTCATCCCCTGTGTTTTATACAACATACCTTGAATTTTTCTCTTTGTGTTCAACTTTTGTCCGACTGCTGCTGCTTGCATTCTATTTTTTTTCAAATTGGATATCTTAGTATTGTAAGCAATTGCAAAATAACAAAGAGACTGGTATTTTAAATATTCTTAAAAAAGATTTAAAAATATTAACTATCAAGCAAGGATATCAAAATAAACATTAGATGGTGCGAATTTGGAGATTTTTTAAATGCCATGTCATTTTTTATGATCTATGAATTGTCATTACTTCTTGGGGAAGATAGTGGAATAGTTTCTCACTGCCTTCTCCACGGTTTTGAATTTAGAGTCGTTCTCCTAGATTGACTTCCACTCAAAACTAGAGAGCTCAGTCAATCCTGCTGTTTAACCCATAGCAGGAGCAAAGGAGAAGAGATGGATTAATGTCTTTCTCAAGGGCATTAATGTGAAAGTAAATTCAACAGACCAGGCCAGGATTTGAACTCAACTTGCCAATTCCATTTTCAGTGCCAATAACCACCATGCTACCCACACATCCATAACACTATAGTGAATAGTTATTTCTAATACAAAAGGTGTTTTTAGAAAATGGATTTTAATCTAGTTTTTTTCAATTGCAGTTAGAATTTAATTTAAAGTATTTGATGGTTTTATACTGTATCAGTAAAATATGAGAAGTAAATGAAATAGGATAATAAAAAAATCCATTTGCACACGAACACACACACACACACACATATGTATATATATAGTGCGATTAGCTGTTTCCTTATAAGGAAACATTCTGCATTCATTGGCCAAACATTTAGTGTTATTGTTGGTTGAAATCTATAAAATTTTTCTCTTAAAACAGGTTTCCAGAAAAATATGTTTCTCAAGTCCACTCATCTATCTTTCCAGTATTGATGGAGGTTTCTTTTCTAACCTTCTGTTTTAAGTAGTGTGGAAAGGATATTATATCATTATTTTCTCCTAAAGTTACATGTGCTATCCATTTAATTCTTATTGCTTTTGGAAATCTTCGAGTGATGTGGTTTTTGTTATTTATTAAAGTTCTTTGTGATTGTGTAGTGCCAGTCTGTGAGATCTGATGAAGGATAGACTTCTTTAAGATCTAGGACATTCATTTGCTTGAAGCCATTTTTAATCATTGACCTGCAAAAGCAGCTGTGCACAACCGATAGTTGAGACATTTTTGAAACCCGTAGATGTCATGCAAGATCCAATGAGGTTATTTGGTTGGTTAGTTGTTTTTGTTTAGTGGCATTAAATACCAAATATTTTGAGATAATAATGATTTAGTGATATAAGTCTCACTAATTAACCCATAGCTGGGGGAAGAGGTGGATTCATACATTTCCCAAGAGTATTTGCATGTAAGCGAATATAATGAACCCAACTGGAATTGGAACTTGGCTCTATGGTTAAAAATTCCAAGCCATTATCCATTATGCCACTTGCACATTTAAGCTTACAGCACCTGGTATTCCCAAGCGGTCACCCATCTAGGTACTAACAAGGCTCAATGCTGCTTAACAGTGGTAATTGTACAGGAACTTCTGTTTCAAAGCAATGTAGCCGTATGTCATTATTTGAGAATAGGTTTTGGGTTCTTAGACAAACGTTTTGGTTTCGGAGTATATATATATATATATATATATATATATATATATATATATATATATATATATATATATGTGTGTGTGTGTGTGTGTGGTATGGTGCAATGAAATCGGACAGCCGAGTTCCAATCCCAGTCGGGTTCATTACATTCACTTATGCGCAAATACCCTTGTGTTTGGTAGGAATCTATGTCTACTCTTATGTTTATCACTGAAAGAAATGGCAGCCTACTGAGAAAAGTCAGTCATGAATCGAAAGAGACATGATCGCCCAAGCGTGTATCACGCATGACACAACTGATATATATATATATATATATATATATATATATATATATTACATAAAAGACTTCTAACCATCTATTAATGAGAATGAACTAAACAACGCATTAAACCTAGCAAAACAATACATGACTCATTGAAGACATAAATGTAATTAAACACTGCCGTAAATCAATATCATACGTCAATAAAAAGTATGGACAAAAAAAAGCCATAATAATAACGTTGATGTAACAATGGGTAACTATAATAGTGCACAGGTATGCGAAGTCGTAAGCATAGACATAATAAATTAACAAATATTATTAACAAAAAAGATATGTCTATACAAGGTCAACGGTCTATTTGTTATAAGAAATTGCAGATTCTTAGATATAAAATTCAACCTAAACAACGGGACATACAAACCATACAGAAAACCAAACAACAGCCCAATATACATTAACAAAAATTCCAACCAACCCCTAACGTATTAAAAAAAGATATACATATCTATAAATAAAAGAATTTCTACAAATTCTCGTAGTTTAAAAATATTTATTGAAAAAAAAAAGAAAACATGAATCATCCCTAAGAAACATTGGATATTTAAACTAGAATACAAAAACGAAAACAATTCAAACAAAAACAACAGAAAAAGGAAACATGATTTGGTTGTTCACCCCTTTTTACAACAATACAATAAAAAATAGGGAAATATTCTTCAAAATAATTGACAAACACTTCCCTAAAAACAGCAAATTATCAAACATTATCTGAGTGCATGTATGGTTTGTTAATTTGTTTATTATTTACTTATTTATTGATTTAGAGTTTTGGTTTATTTATTTTATTTTATATATGTATATAAGTATATGAGTGGGGGGTTGTGTGTGTGTATATGTGTGGACATAGGAATCAGCACTACATGGTAACTGTCAGTTTTTCGCCTCAATGAGATATTTGTCTGAAGCAACCCTATGTCAGTAGTGACTAAACGCTTTATATCCGATGCTGAACTGGTGTCAGACTATTTTAATGGCTCAAAATGGTTTTGAAGAAGAACGACGTTAAGAACAAAGGTTCAACGACAAAGACTCTTGGATCGCCAAATCCAAGTAGGGTCGGTTTCAATAATCAGGTGTTATCTGTCTGGACAGATGCTTCATGAAAATACCAATCGTTCCAGCCACCAAAGTTATAGGTAGAGGAAATGAGAAAAGATGAGTAGAACATGAGTAATAAAAATTCTCAGGATGAAATAACAGACGACGAAACTTATATACATATATGATGGCTGTCGACTCGTTAAACGAGTATGACCATCGCTGACAAGTTTGATCAATGGTTTTAGTTCTCGTGAGAACGACAATGGCTCTTGAAGCCAGCAAGTGATTTGCAATGCTTATTACAGACGCAGAAAACTAAGTTGTTTTGTACAGGGCCTGGCATGTTGTGTAAATTTTATTCAGATTGCTCATGGATTTTCATGTGATGGGTTTTCTAACATACCCAGCATGACAAGCTATACCTAGCGTAATATTCACCGTAGAATGTTCTATCAATATGACTTTTTTCTGATTCACACACACACACACACACACACGCATATATATATATATATATATATATATATATATATATATATATATATATATCCGTATGTTGGGAAGGGGAAGGCTGCTTCAATTTCAATTTATTTATATACCACGAATTCTATCCGATACTGTTGCGTTCATGTTGTACTTGTGAAAAGCATGAATCCATCACTCCTTCAACCACTTTGGCTATAGGTAAAATACTAGGGTAGAATAGGTCTTCTTGCCTTAATAAGGCAATAATCTAGCACAGTGATTCTCAACTGTTGTGCGTCCTCTGAAGTGTGTCGCGAAATCGTGAAAAAACACCGGGCACAGTATTCATACTAAATAAGCTGCACAAATAGTTGAATAGAAACATTGAAATAAACTAAGTTCATATTTGCGTGTGCATTTAGAAAAAAAAATCTATGTATACCCATTAAAAATTTTGTTAAGTGTGCCGTGATATTTTCATTTGCTTCGAGGTGTGCCGTTGCTTAAAAAGGTTGAGAAACACTAGTTTACCAGAAGGACAACTTTTAAATTTAACATCCCCCCTGCCAACAGAGGGTGGGAAGCTTCATCTCTTACAGATCTGGATAAGGCTTGAGTCCTTCAGTGACTGGCTGATATAAACACATGAGGTGAAGTTTTGTTGAATTTTAATAAGTTTATTCATTAGCAATTCTTATGTCTCACCTTATATTTCAAAGATCTCTAAAAACTCACTCCACATAGAAAAAATGTATCTTATTTTCCATAATTCTTTTTTTTATTTTATTTGGTGAATCTATTTCATGCCTTAGAAATTTCAATTATCTCTTCCTGATGTTAAGTATAAGTTTCCTTTTTGTTTCCATTTTCTCTAAAACTTGGTCGTTGTTCACATAATCGGTTACATTGTATCCTCAGCATTCTTCTGTAGAACGACATTTCTTTTTCTTCAAGTTTTTTCTTCATCTTTGAGGATATTGTCTAACACGCGCTGCCATCCAGGGGGACAGATATCACGTAACAGTTTAGTACTATTTTCTTTGTTTCTATCGAAGTTTTTCTATTTCTTAATATTCTGCTTAGCTTTTGGATATCCCAATGCGCCTGCGGATTTCAGTGTCTCGCTTTGTTAAGATATTTACATTTTTGTACTTGTTTGATTTTGGTAGCTCCGATTTGCAATTCACACTTTGCTAGCAACCACGCCCATGAGGAAAGAGGGCTTGGAAAATCTGATACTCACAGGACAAATTGAAGGCAAGCGGGACAGAGGAAAATAACGCATGAAGTATTTAGTGAGCTTGAGTAAATGGATGGCGGAACAGGGAGAGATAACAAAAAGACGAAATTTATTAAGAGCTGCAACGGACAGGAAATTGTGGAGAGCCATCATCGCTTATGTACTGAGGGGTCACGGCATATAAAGAAGATTTCAAGTCTTAATTTCTCAAAATTCTCGGGTAGCATTGTGTGTTCAGAAACTCTAAACACATACACCAAAGTATAAATCCGTACTTACACACCTATATAATGTGTACGCACGTAATTTTGCATGTGTCTGCGTACGTATGTTTGCATGTCTGTTGAAATATATGTGCTCGTGTGCATTTTCAGTGTATGAGAAAAATGGGCTTTTCTGGTTAATAATATCCTATGAACCGTTAAGTAACAACGAAAGAAGATCCCATCTTTTTCTTTTTTCTTTTTAATGCAAACATTAAGTGCAGAACGTTCTGGATGTCAAGAAATGTTATCCAGGGCCAAGAAGATTGATAACCGTTGAAAAGGCTATCAAATTTTAGACAAGAAACAATCTACAACTACAGGAGGAAAAAACACGTCTGACAGTCAGACAAAACACTAAAAGTCCAAATACACTGAAATACCGAGTTAGGTCTGATCAATAAAGTTAAGAAACACATTACTTTGCTCAGCGAAAAGAAAAAGAAAGATAAAAATAAAGAAAAGTAAGGAAAATTCCAAGAGCAATAGATTAAAAAGGAAATTTATAAATCGGTCAAACAAACATTGATTTTCAATAGAATTACACAAATCAAAAGAAAAATACGGGATTTCCATTTTAATTTCTTATAATTAATACCGGATTTTTATTTTAATTTTTATAATTAATGCCGGATTTTATTTTTATAATTAATGCAGAGGTTTTAATCTAATTTTTTAGATTAATACGGGATTTTTATTTTTAATTCATTAATTAATAACGGATTTTAATTTTAATTAATACCGATTTTTATTTTTATTTTTTAAAATTAATACCGGAATTAATTTTAATTTTTATAATTAATACCGCATTAAAATTTTTTTTTTTATAATTAATACAGTGTTTTTAATTTAATGTTTATTATTAATACGATATTTTTATTTTTTTAATTAATACCGGATCTAAAATTTTTTTTTTTTTTATGAATATATACCGAATTTTTATTCTTATTTTTTAATTATTACCGGATTTTAAAAAAATCATGATTAATACGGGATTTTTATTTTATTTTTTAATTTTTTTTTTTATAATTAATACCGGACTTTTATTTTTATTTTTTTAATTAATACCGGACTTTTAAAAAATTTTAATAATTAATACAGGATTTTTAATTTTTATGATTAATACCTGATTTTTATTTTTATTTTTTATAATTAATATGGGATATTTTATCTAATTTTTATGATTAATACCGGATTTTTATTTTAGTTTTTTAATTAATGCCAAATTTTTATTTTTTTTTTTATACTTAATACAGGATTTTTATTTTAACTTCTTATAATTAATACAGGGTTTTCAATTTAATTTTTATGATTTATACCGGTTTTTATTTTTATTTTTTTAAAATTAATACCTGAATTTTTCTTTATGATTATAATGAATACCGGATTTTTATTTTTATAATTAATACGGGATTTTTAATTTAATTTTCATGACCAATAACGGATTTTTATTTTTACTCTTTTAATTAATACCGGATTTTATTTTAATTTACATAATTAATAGATGAGTTTTAATTTAATTTTTATGGTTAATATCGCATTTTCATTTTTAAAATTAATACCGGATTTCAATTTTAATTTTTAATAAATAATGCTAGATTTGTATTTCAATTTTTATAATTAATACCGAATTTTTTAAAATAATTAATAGCGGATTTTTATTTTAATTCTAATAATTAATCCCCAATTTAAAAAATATATAATTATTACTGGGTTTTACTGTGAGAATTAATAAGTTAATTCTGATCTGATTGTAGAAACATTGATTTGCATAATAAAACTTAGATACTGCAAATAAAAAAGTGCATCTTATGTACAGTTAAATTTGTAGCATCATTATTCATATTACTTTCTCTGGATTTCTATGATTTTTTTCTATCTTTCTGTTAAATTATGTATTCCATTATAAAGGAAAGGTTAATTTGCGAGATTACTTGTCTGTCAAAGAACCTCTGTCAACGACCATTAGATGACGTTATATAAAGAAGTTTATAAAGAAAAGGTTTTAAAAGCTTCTCTTTTTCTCTCTCTTTTTTTACCCTCATGATACCATTAGTGATAAGACGTGCCTCGTTTCCCCTATGAGGGACATTTTCGCCACGAATGAACCGCATATCATATCGAATACAACATAGAAAGTAAACAACATATAATCCCCTATGCTTACTCGACTGCATAGACATAGCTAATAATTCCCAACCCAATGAAAAAAATGTCTAAATGTCTCTCACAATTTCATAGAACCTTTGTACGCATGTATGTACGATAAAGGACATCTCTTTCATTCGCTACTTTTGTATTCTTTCTGTCCAGTTTGCTAAGGCAATAAACTATGTTGTTGTTAAGTGTACGTAATTGTTTATATATTTATTATGACTGTGTTGAAAGAAACGCCCATTATTATATTAACTACTGGGTTGTCAGAAAAATCATTTTTGCATTTAGTTTAATCCTATTATTTCTCAACAATTATAACAAATTGTCAATAAAACAATCAACGAAGGTTGTAGAGAAAGAATAGAAATATACAAACCATAAAACATTACAGTGAAATATTTTGCGTTTTAATTGAAATAACTTTAGAAAAAAACGAATGAATTTAACTGACGACTCTACGATATTACTCTATATTAATTATACTCACTAAATATATCCCTTTAACAATCGGTAATCTGGCTACAGATTGTCTGAAGGTAAATAGGTCTGGAAGAGAATCCATATGCAGAAAAACTTCTCACCAGGATCGCATTTGCAACTTGAGAATGTTGTTAAAATCCTCAGCCGACTTCTTTGCGAAAGAAAATCGTCTTTTCTGTTTCATTGCGCTATTCAAACAAATTAACCGATTCTAATTTTTTCTACAGGGTTTCATTTTGTTTTGTCTCATATTCCTTCCCAAATTTTTCCAATTCAAATTCCGAAGTTTTTCAAAGACGTCTTTGTCCATAAGCTCAAAATATATTTTTTAACTTTGCAAAGCATTCCTGACACGTTCTTACACACACTGCATTATTACTTTTGAAGAAATGGTCCAAGTTGTTGATAAACATTTAGTGATAGGATAGTTGGTAGTTTGCTCAAACAAGAGAGTAAGAATGAATATACAAACAATTACGTACAATTAAGAACAACGTATTTGATTGCCTGGACAAAATAGAAAAATAAAAAAAGGGTGAATGAAGGTGTGCATGTAGAGATGGCTTTATAGTACAGAAGTGTGAAGTTTCTCTTAAAGATGTCGAGAGGCATTTGAAAAGAGTTCTTTATCTGTTGGTTTGGTAGAATTATTAGATATGTACCTATTTATGTAGTCAAGTAAGCTTAGGGTATTGCATGCTTTGTACTATTTTCTGCTGTGTTACATGAGGCGTGAGGTTTGCAACGGGCCAGAATGCCACCACAGAGGTTAACGAAACACGTTTTATCTATAAGACATCCTGTGAAATTTTAACGTCCTTTTCTTAGTAGAAGTTCTTTGGCAGACAACTGGGGTAATCTCATATTGCCATAAGTCCTAGTGAACAGTTGAATATCTTCTGTTATCCATTATCCCCAGGTTAATCATGAAGAATCGAATGTAATGATTTGATTGATTCGTTTTCTCTGGCTTATCAACCTTTTGCAGGTTAATTAAATCCAAGAAATATATGTTTAGATTGTAATAATTTTTTTTGGTTACGGTGGGAAACCAGTGCATTTGAGGTATTATTTTGTAAAATGTCTTTTGTGTTCATATAATCTTTTATTTAGATTCCTTGAGGTTTCTCCTATGTATTTTTGTAACAATTATTATAGACGATGGCGTAAACTCCACCTTCAGGTTTTAGTTTATTGTTTTGTTTAGTATTGACGAAGTCTTTTATTGTTTTGGATGTAGTAGTAATGAGACTGACCACAATTTTTACATAAAAACTGCTACTCTAATTAAAGGAATAAATAATTCACTAAGACGTAAATGTAAAAAGAGTGTCTTAATCGCAAGGTCATCTACAGTAAATTTACGCTCTGGCTCTCACAACATTTCAAAATTCCTTGCAAATCTAATATCACAGTGTGGACGATTGTATTAGTTGAGTTCATTCGTCAAAAATGGTGGGAGTCTTTACGTAGGACCGGCATTTCAATCTCGAATAAGAATATCTGTGCGCTTTGCCTAAGATCAGAATGCTGATCCCTAAACCTGTACTGTCTTGTGCATTTTGTATTTGTCTTTGCATTTTTAAGTTAATTTTACGGCTTTGTTCAGGCAGAAGAATGCTACGGTTGTGGAAGTGTCACTTGTCTGTGTAGTAGTAGGCAAAGTTTAATAAATAAAATAAAATAAAAATATTAATCCCCTGAAAACTATTACCTAATAATAATCTCCTTAACACCTCATTAACATTAACATCAACATTCTTAAGGACAGATCAGCTAACTTCGTTTCTGAAACCAGATATTTGGATAAGCAAAATAAAAGATTAAAGACCCTGTACCAAAGCAAACGACAATCCTACTCGAACTCGCCGGTATTTATTGACCTCAATGTAAGGCTAGGAAAAGTGGACTTCGAGATTTGTTTCGTTAGCAAGCGGGACAGACTGGTACACGACTCCGACCACTAAAGAACTAATCAGGATGACTGTCTGCTACAAAGAAGGGGGTTTCCTCCCACTTTTCTCTCTCTCTTCCAACGTACCGCGAGCTACGAAGTCCGTTGTACATGAAGGATACAATTTGTATTCCTATAAAAGAAAATAAACATTCCAGTGTTTATTTCTCTCAGTGTTTATTTATTTTGAATCTAAAAGCCAATATTATACACCAACCTCTGCATTTTCTTATCACCAGGCCGAACATTCGAAACAGTGTAATAGCTACTTGTTAATTTCATCTATTTATTTGAGATATTTCTCTTTATCTGTTAACTCAAACTTACAACCCATTTAACGTGGTTATTATACTGAGGCTTCGAAATTCCGTGCACAGATATGTTGCTACCATTCAGCGAGCAAACGTTTTGATTCGAATAAGTATTTAATTTATATATATTTATATGAAAAATTTCCCTATAGAAAAAGACAATATTTATAAAGGCAAAAGACAATAGGAAAACTGTAATATTAGCCGACGCGTTTCGTCCAATGTGGACTTTTTCAAGGCAAAAACGAAATGAATTTATTAAAACAAAGTAACTATTAACAACAAAACAAAGAGCGTTTTTTAAATTCTTCCAGTTGCTAAGGACATTTTCTTGTGTTGTTAATAGTTACTTTGTTTTAAATTCATTTCGTTTTTGCCTGGAAAAAGTTCACATTGGACGAAACGCGTCGGTTAATATTACAGTTTTCCTATTGTCTTTTACCATTATAAATATATTTATATATTCAGTAAGTATTATATATATATATATATATATATATATATATATATATGAAATATAATTTAGATTCAGTATGCGTGCTTTTAGCGTCTTCATTTAACAGCCGACAAAAAAGAGGCAGATCCAAGTTAAAATATTTTTTCAAAATAAAATCATACATAAAATGACTAAACATGCATGTGGGTTTACTCAGAGAATATAGTTTCTAAGCAACAACAACAAAATTCCTTGTTTATTCCTCGTCTCGTTGAAGAAAGACATAGGCGCGTCCGAAAATTCTCTTCGTGCTTCAATTTAGTCGAAATAATATATGTAATGAATATCATCAATCTTATTGCCAATATTGTTATCATTTTGTTGTCTTTTTATTCCACCAATTTCATTAAGACACACACAGAGACAAACACACACACACACACATATATAGGGATCACTCCTGTAAATTTTTGGTGTATGAAAGCCTAAAAGAGTTTTTTAGAATGGAATTCGACAGTTTCCAAGACATGATCCGATTATAGCGGTGAAGGCTCGTGTAAAATCTGCTACCTTTTTCGGAAGGACTGATAATAGAGAAATGATACACAGTGTGCCACGATGTCGCCCAAAAGCGTTCCTCGGATTAGAATGAAAAATTTTCCTTCTTCAAGATTGGTTACCAACCAAGGTGAGAGAGTCCAGTCTATCCTACTACTTAATATATAGCTGGCAGTAGACGACCTGGATTCATACTGTTCTCAAGGGTATTTGCGCGAAAGTGAATGCAACGAACTTGGTCGGAATTAGAACGTGCTTTTCATGCCGCTAACCATTACACTATAAACACACACACACACACACACACACACACACACACACACACACACACACACACACATATATATATATATATGTGGTGTAACAGCATAATTGTCCAAATCCCGTTATAGCATAATTGTCCATCTCACAAAATGTTTAATATCTAATAAAACACTGAACTAATTGAGATTCTTTTCCTCACGTTTCAGATAAGTCGTTTAGCCATTTTGATACCATTTATCGTAAGAATCACTGAAAAACCCTTTGAGTTATTCGGTTAGAAAGAAAACAGGTTAAAATCGTTTTGTTTCAGCACCACTGTCTTCCCAAATGAGCACTGGTGAGAGGAAAAAAATCTTTCAGGCCTTCAGTAATGGTACCAACATTCATACTCTGGCTTCCATCTTCAAATCCATTGAAGAACCATCCAGCGAACGGTTAATAAGTTTAAAAAAGAAGGCTCAGTAGAGAGGAAAACTGGATCAGGAGGTCACAACAGGAAGAGGGATCATAATTTCTACTTAGAGCTGAAGAGATCAATTACAAAAGCTCCAACTCAATCCATAAGTTGTTTGGCACGTGAGAGAGGAGTTTCAGTTATGGCAGTCCAAAGAGTAATGAAAAAAAACTTGAAAATGAAATCGTACGTGAAACCTGTGAGGCATCTTGTTACTCCAGGACAGAAAGTTAGAAGGTTAGAGAGGACGAAGATCATTTTGAATAAGTTGGAAAATTATCTTAAAATAATATATATATATATATATATTTGAACTTTATTTCAATCTTTGATGAGCTTCCGATCCTTAGCTATGATTAATTAATGATAAACATATTTTCCTCCTGTTGATAACATTTCTTTCTCTTACGTGGTCATGTACGACGTGATAGAAATGCATTACGAATTTTCGACGTGCATTTGTTATTCTGCGACCGTTGTCGTCGCATAGTAAACTTCTATGTAAACATAACACGATGTCATCTTAAAATGGTGAGCATCTTTGTTGTAATATCTATGTAACCACTCTGATGATGGCTTATGTGAGCCGAAAGCTTAGTTCGATGAACATCATAACAAAAAATATCCAAATGTTGGACAGTTTTTGGCTTTATTTTCTCAGGAAACTAAAGCCACTATACGAAGCTTAGAACGGCTCATTGTCAAGTATAATAGACACTTGTTGTCTGTTTTATATATATATATATATATATATATATATATATATATATATATATATATATGCGTGTCTGGGGAGGGTTGGTTCAATTTATATATATGTATATATATATAAACACAAATTACATATGCGCACACGCGTGTGTGTAAAATAACATTTCTATAACATTTCTTCGTTTTCTTTGTAAAGTGACCGTATACATGCTCAAGAGAAATACTTAGACGGAAACGGTAGAAAATAGAACAGATTTTTTTATAATTTTGGTAGCACCTCTTATATATATAACAAAAGATTGTAGTTCACCAAAAACGGTCGGCTTGGGTAGCAAACCCGTTTTCAAAGCAACCAGTCTCCTTAAGAGTTGGTGTAATTTTGCGAAACTAAGAGTAGAAACAAGTTAAAGAATATTTAATTTTATTATTACACACACACACACACACACACACACACATTGTTGAAAACTTGCTATAATTACAGTGTAAGTATGTTCAGTATCAGAGATACGGTGTGGACATATTAATCAACACTGTCATTTTCATGTATCAAGCGATCTTAAGACAAAGACAGTGAGGACATAGAAATCAACCCTGTCTGGTGCTCAGTTTTCCACCTCTATGCGATCTTCAGATCAACTACTTTTTTTGCTTAATTTTGTTTAGGGCTAATGCTTATGTTTATTTACGGTCATGCCCTGCAGATTGATTATTTTTGCTGGTTGGGTGGTAGGAGGAAGTTTGTATGCATATAGGTAACGGTTATTTACTATTACGATTTTAGATTGCAATATACATATATCTAATCTCACATTTTATTTTTGAAAAATATATAATTGGCGTTTCCTTGTATCTTCGACTTAATATTTTAGTTGTAAGGAAGATTTATTGACCGCGTTTCGATTTTCCTGAAGAAAGAGGAATTGTGCTGAACCATTCTTGGGAAAATAGATCCGAAATAAGATGTATTCTTCAGCAGTTAGAAGATGTTAAATCAAAATATGATTATGAAGCAAATAGGTAATTTAACTAATCAGTAACCTTATTACCATCGAGATCAGTAGATTATGATTTCTTAACCTCACTGCACATGCGCAGTTAAAACAGACTGACTAGACATGTGAAATATCTAATTACGAATATCCGATTCACTAATATCAAGAATGTTGTTATTTATCACATCGCGTAAAAGCATCTCTCCGAAAATGCCCGTGTTTTTCTTTATCCATAGAATCTCGAATGTTTCTTATGAAACTTTTTTTCTCTGAAGCATATAACGAGATAGACGCAAAGTTTTTGAGATGTTCGACATGATAAAGAATTACATGTAGACAAAACGTGATTATTTTGTTTATGGTCAGCTGTAGGACACACTCCCATCATGCGAGAAATGAACAGATACTGATTGGTTTTGATGCTTGTTTATTTTCCATCCCAATACTAACGCAAGTGGAAAACGAAGTCTGGTGTGAACGATTGTTTAATCGATCAGATTTTGTCGAGTGGCGCCAACAAGGTTGTTTGATTCCGAGCTGGACATTTGAGCTTCTCTATACAAAAGCACTTGGGAAATGGGTGAACTGCAAAGACCCCAACTTTACCGAAATCCACCAGACTTTCACTAAGATTAGCTCCAGATCAAACAGTTATTTTAAATCACCATACTCGATTCGATAGGAAATTGGTTGCAGATTCTATTTTTTGAAGATGTCGTTGTTATTTTGGTTACTGTTGATTCTTCAAATAAATTCGTTTTCAAAACAGGCAAAATTCCAGAATGTTCGGCAACCTCTATCAAGGAATGTTTACCTAACATTAAAATATAACAAATACATAGTCTTGTTTTGACAATGATTGCGTTGGTAAAATATTCTGTGAAAATCCTATTATTTTGATCTGAGTTATTAAATGTAATTTATGTCGGCGATCAACATTTTCCACAGCTTATTTGTGAATTGCCATACACTCCTGGGAAAGGATTCCCGTTGCCTTACCCATGGTTTTGAATTCAGTGTTTTTTCTTTCCCTGGTATGGAATTTAAAGGTTGTGTGTGCGTAAACAATTATGTAGAAGCAACAAAAACTTGGGTTTCTACTACGGACCGTTTATACTTTTTTTTATATAAAAACCGTAGGGAAACAATGTTTCCAATGTCTCTTGAGCATGTCCGTTTTCTTTTTCTACTCTAGAAATTAGGGTAAATAAGGATAAGAATACTTAAAATGGCCGAGTTCAAGTCAGCTTTGCGCTGAGTTGGAACGACCAAAATACTTAATGAGTGGAACTGTAAAAGACGTCCGAAAAATATGCATTGCAAAGTGGAAAGAGAGCGGTTCTGTCCTTTCCGAAAATGGAGTCATAAAAACAAAAACAAAAACGAAAAGCCTTCCCGTTTCCTTTATTACTAGCATCATAGGAAAGTGTACCTCTTTGCTAATTTGTTATTTATTATTATTATTATTTTATCTATTGATTTTGTTTCATTTTCCCACTGTAGTTACTAAACAATAAAGACTGTGAGATTTCCAACTGGCGTCCAGCTGACTGACAAAAATAAACTGGGTTGTAACTCAATTCATGTCCCTCTCTTGAGGGTGGATATTGTGCTGGATATTTATTGAGCACAATATCCACACTGGAATCATCAGCCAATCAGAACTTACAGAATAGGCTGGCCTGGGTAACAGAATGGAATCTCCCAGGCTGTTATATTAGGTTGGTGCAAAAATAATGTCGTTTTTTGACGTTCAAGATCATGTCAAAAAACGACATTATTTTTGCACCAACCTAATATAAACCACCTACCAATTTGCCCAGCAGATAAGCTTAGACTCAACTTCTATTACAGTCGAGTACTGTCTGTTGCTATTGCCAAACTATACAGTTAACACCCAAGGCCGATCTATTTAATTCATAGCTGGGAATCGGAAAGAAGAGGCGGATTAATGCCTCTCTTCCCCGAGGACAATTATGCGAAAGTGAACACAGCAGAATAACTCGCCGAATTCACGTTGCCCACCGATAACCGTTACACTATCAGCACATCTAGTTATAATATAAATGTTTTCATTCTGAATATAATTTTATATTTATGCTATATTTATGGGTTAATGTGCTCAAAATAATAGAGTGTATGTAAATATATAAAAGTGGACACTCAGCGGCAACACTCTGTTTCAGGGCCTGAAGATTGTGTTTAAGCATGAAACAATGAGGTTTTCTTAAAATGAAAAATCTTATTATTAACTCTACTTACATTCAGACTATTGTTGTTGTAACCTAGAAAAGATTACTGAATGGGGAATAACCAAAACGGAGGTTGGAAATGAAATGGTAATCTTTATAGCATCAACAAAATACAATACTTGCCAGCGGCATGAAGTAGGTAAATCATTGCTAGTGTCGGACTACTTAGCATATTACCCCCGCTTACAATAGTGACCAATGTATTTATGAGGATTGGGACACACCCATTAGTGTTCATAGGTACAGTATATAACAATTGTCCTCATCTTTGTTGTTGTTATCACAACATTTTTGCTTTTGTACTACTTGTTCTTCATCAGGTGTAACCTACAGGGAATTCGTGAATTTGGTGACATAGATATGGCCAGTCACTCGTTACCGGGTACACCGTCTGGGATAATAGCTCAGTCATTCGTGAATTTGGTGACATAGTGGTTGTAGCTGAAGTTTCTGGGACACATAACGAGGAAGGAGGGCCTGGAGAATCTGATACTCACGGATTGAATAGAGGGAAAGACAGACAAGGGAAAACAACGCGTGATATACCTGGCGGACTTGGATAGGTGGATGACAGAACATGATCTAGGGGAGGAAGCAGATGGAAGGAACTTGTTGAGAGCTGCAAGGGATAGAGGGAGGTGGAGAGCCATGATCGCCTACGTCCTGAAAGAACATGGCACATAAAAATAAAGAATTGTAAGTTCAATCTATGGGCCGGACAGTGTGTATTTGAACTCAGTGAAAACAGTGTGAGCAACATATGCATAGACAAGGGCAGAGGATTGAGAAGAATCCACCCAGTAGATTAAATAAAGGGTTCAGTTTAGAATTCCCTGTAGGTTACCCAGATCGATATACATCTGATAAATACCCGGAAGCCCAATGGCTGAGATGTTGAGATAACAATAAAGATTGCGACAATAGTCCGAATGTAAATAACATAAATAATGATAACTCCTCATATCAGAAATTCCGACAGAAAATCAAATTCTTTCGGATTTTGAGATACAAATAGACCACATTTCTGCTCAATAATGTTTTCCAAGTTTATTTCACTTTCATAATCCCTGGCGTCTTTGTGGTGTTATCACCTTGCTTGCAAGGAAATGATTAAAAAAACAACAACAACTGAACAGCAACAACAATCATAATAATAATAACAATGTCTTAAAATAACACATAAACCAATTATATAAAAAACAAAAACACGGCAGAACTGTAAATGTGAACCCTTGAAGTTTGTAAATGTCATAATTAATGAATGCATAGAATTAGTCAAGAAATAATACAAGAATAGGCGTGACGCGGATAGGGGGTATATATCTGTTGGGAACAATGCAAGTATATTTCGGTTATAACCACACATAGTAGATGTGGAGACCAGAATCTGTTTTAGAGAATAAAATCAAATCCTTATTTAAACTACAGTGTAACCCGGATATAAGAGACCCTGATATAAAAGAAACCCGGATATAAGAGATATTTTCTCTGGTCCCAAATTAGAGCCTGTGTTAATGTATATATAATAGACCAAACCCGGATATAAGAGAAACCCGGATATAAGATACTTCTTCTCCGGTCCCGAGAACTCTCTTATATCCGGGTTACACTGTATTTACATTCGGACTATTGTCCTCCTTTTTGTTATCACAACGTTTCGGCCATTGTGTCATTGTGATAATAACAACAAAGATAAATAATGATAACTCTTCGTATCAGAAATTTAGAAAGTAAAAGTCATATACTATAAACATTTAACAAGAACTAAACTTGTAAATGTCGAACTTTTTTTTGTACGAAGAGAGTTCGTATATTGTTTATCATCACTGCTTCTTTCGGATGATCAGTTTTCTTCCGCCGATTCAACATAAGAACCGTAATCATTATGTCTGACTTTGACGTAGTTTCTGAATTGGAAACTAACCGCTGCGAATTAACATAAAAAAAATCTTTATTATTATTATTATTATTGGTGGCGCCACATGGTTTCTATTAGGAAGCAGAAACGCCCAGGAAGTTCGAAGGTAGGAATTCTGGTCTATTTGAAAACGAACAATGAAAACTGATAATTTGAGCACATGACAACATACAAATGAAGATGGCGACCAATCAAAAATGAAAGTTATCATCATTTACTTTTATAAACCACCTCTCTGTGCACATATATATATATATATATATATATATATATATATATATATATATATATATATATATAGAGAGAGAGAGAGAGAGAGAGAGAGAGAGGGGGGGAGGTTAAAATATAGTTTTATGGTATGCTATACTTATGAGTTAATGCTCAATAATTGCTCCGAGGAGCTGCTTTCGCTTGTCCCTAGGCCTCATGAATTTAAACGTCCTACGAGGCTGGCATCTCGTTCCCACCCCTTCACCGTTGAAACTGTTAGGTGTAGACGTCTCTTCTACTCCAATAGCTTCATGTCTCGCACATCTCGCCTGTGGAACTCCCTTCCCTATTCCTGTTTCCCTGACAAATACAATCTCCAACTATTTAAGTGTAACGTCAATCGACATCTCCAGTTGCCTTGATCTATCCACTTCCCTTCTCCACATCCTTTCCCCCTTTCATTCCTATCTGCTCTCGCTCCAAATCTTCTGTAACCCCCTTGCCTTGATCGATCCACTGTCTTTCTCTTTCTCCACATCCTCTCCTTTACCACTCCTATCTGCTCTTCCTCCAACCCTTCTATAACCCCTTGCGTGATAGTGGCCTCCAGCCCTGCTTGGGGTGATACGCTTAAAAAAAAAAAAATGTAAAAATAAAAGTGGATACTCAGGTCAACACCCAGCAATGACACTCTGTTTCATGGCCTGAAAATTGCGTTTAAACATGAAACAGACTGTCGCCGCTAGGCGTTAACCTCAATATGGACATGGGAAAAAATTGGGAAAAGAACGATTCTCATGGAAGAAGTAGGTGCATGCAAGACGATGGTCTGCGATTGAATGAGTCAGGTTTCCTTAAAATAAAATATCTTATTATTAACACTACTTACATTCAGACTATTGTCCTTATCTTTTTTGTTGTTATCATAACATTTTTGCTGTTTTAACCGCTGGCCTTCATTCGGTGTATATCGATCTGGGTAGCCTATAAGGAAATTCGTGAATCTGGTGACATAGATATGGCCGGTCACTCGTTTCCGAGTACACCCGTCTGGGATAATAGCCCAGTCGTTCGTGAATCTGGTGACATAGTAATTGTAGGTTCAATCCCTGGGCCGGGAAGTGTGTATTTGAACTCAGTGGAAACAGTGTGAGCAGTACTAAAAATAAGAACTAGAAAAAATACCCATAGACATGGGCAGTAGATTGAGAACGATCTATCTCGGAGATTAAATAAAAGGTTCAGTTTAGAATTATCTGTAGGTTACCCAGATGAATATACACCTGATTAAGGCCCGGGGGAACAATGGCTGAGATGTTGAGATAACAATAAAGATTGTGACAATAGTCCGAAGGTAAATAACATAAGTAATGATAACCCTCATATCAGAAATTCCGACAGAAAATCAAATTCTTTGGAATTTTGAGATACATTTCTACTTAATAACTTTTTACAAGTTTATTTTACTCACATAATGCTTTACGTCTTTGTGGTGTTATCACCTTGCTTGCAAGGAAATGATTAAAAAACAATTGAATAACGTCATCATCATCAACAACACAACAGCAACAACAACAATTATAATAATAACAATCACTTAAATTAACACATAAAACAACTATATGAAAAACAGAACACGCCAGAAAAGTAAATATGAACTCTGACGTGTGTAAACGTCGTAATCAATGCTCTGGCCACATGCTGTTCTTTACGTTTTTGTTTACATTGTGATGACCATTAAAATATCTAAATATGCAACATATTTCACACAATGAAACTAATAATTATGTTAATTATAAAGTCATTAGTTTAAACGCATCAGAAGTATTTTAGCCCCAAATAGCAATATAAATATTAAAGCTCGCCTCTAGAATATTTATAAACCAATAACACACAATAAAATGCTTACATCACAAAACACACCAATACAAAAACATAGAATACAAATCAGAAATTATAGGTATACCGCCAAATTATCGTGCGACCGTAGTAGTAAGCATACTACATGAGGTTATAGGGCCAATGAAGAATAAGTAAAATTATATAATTCAGGAACCAATTTCCCAGGAATAACGGTATAAATATCACGATGTTTGACTTCAACGACAGAGACTTTCAGATTCCACTAAGGGCCATGTCATACTAACTGTTGATATTCAAAACCTCATTGGCTTCCACACAAGAAACGACTCAGCAGCACTGACCAAACCTCAAAGGGACCGCCTTCAGACACCGGTGCCATCGCTTACGGTAAGAGCTTGATTCTATTTATCTCCTTCATACCCATTACTATACGTACGCATATAATACTATATATTACACTAATAATGACATTTCACCTTTCTCACATACATACGCAATACAGTTTGTACTATAAACTGTTTTAACAACGAGAAAAAAGAAATTACTCATTCAATACAGTTCAATAAACTGTATATTCCAGCTTGAATTCCTGTTATATAAAATTATTGTTATTTCTTAATATTACGTTTTGTTTTTACACATGATATTATTCTTTTATTGAATGTGTTTAAAAGGCCAAATTACGCTATTGTGAAAATTATTCAATTTTTTCTATTTTTCATACCGTACGAATAATTTTGTCATTTCCTATTTTGCATAATTCGCCTGTCAAATTTGTTGTATTTAACCTGTTGTTCTGAAAATATAGTTTTATATTCCTTTTTTGTGCTTATTAAAATATAAAAAAACTGGAATCATACCGGCATTATATTCTGAGAAATGGATAAAAATATTCAAAATTTCT